>CM041632.1:36887435-37050241 GCA_023333625.1 Bothriochloa decipiens | reverse complement strand
TATCTCACGCCTCTCATCGAAAGATCAACCACAAACCCTAGCAGGTTCATATCAAGAGATGCATTTTCACTGCAAGGATGCTGAGAGAAAACTTGCTTTGGCCCGCCAGTTCTGGCGTGATGCTGATCGGGATGTTTTTCAGGCCTTGAAGACTGTCCAAGAGTTGAAGGGCCAGTTGGATGTGGCCAGTGCTAGGTTCCAGTCGCTGTGGGGGGCTATGACCTGTCTCCTATCTTTCATTGGACTGGAGGAGGATCAGCCCCTGTATGCTGATGTGGTGAGCTATGCACCTCTAATTTCATCATGGTTCTTCAACTTCATGAAGGACAGCTTCCGAAGGTGTGTGAGCAACATCTTATGCCACGTCTGGGTTCTTGCTCCTAAGGCTTAGTTGGAGAAGTTGGTTGACCCCAACCCGTCGCTGGAGTTCGTGCTTCAGGTTGGAGAGCAGGAAGTTGCCCCTGCTCCTCTTGTAGATCAAGTCATAGATAGGATAAACTTCAGTGCTAATCATGCTGCTCCTGTGCCTTGAGTGCCTTGCTTGTAAGGTTCTTTGATGGTGGATGGTACTTCTGGGCCGTTGTTCACCTTTTTTATTAAACATAATCGTTATTGTGCGTCCTTCGTCCTGACATTAGAAGATTTGACGAGTTCTTGCTATGCGGGCTTCGTCCCGACTTTATAAGATTTGACAAGTTCTTGCTATGTGGGCTTCATCCTGACTTTTGAATAACTTTGACAAGTCCTTTGATGTGTGGGCTTCATCCTGACTTTGAGTAGTTTATACGAGTTGTGCGGGCTTCATCCTGACTTTGAGTAGTTTTGACGAGTTGTGTGGGCTTTATCCTGACTTTGAATTGCTTCTTGCTACCCGCTGGTAGTGTAGTGGCTATCATTGAGCCAGAGTTGTTATTGTTGCTTCAAACTACCCGTTGGCAGTGTAATGGCTGCTTCTGAGCCATAGTTATTTTGTTGATTGAAACTACCCACTGGTAGTGTAGTGGCTGCTCTTGATCCATAGTTGTTCGAGGTTTTGCTGCATCATGCCACAGCATAGTTTATGTCTGAGCCTAAACCCACAAGGTGTGCATTAGTTCAGTCCACTAAGTTGTGCTCTGCATCAGATCACAGGCAAGGGTGGGGAGTCAAAGATCCTGGACCAACATGGTGTGCCCTGATCCCCTGTTGTAGCAAAAATTTTTGACTCCCGAACTAGCACTATGTGCTCGGGTTCAACTACATTCTCGTTTCATAGTAAGGAAGAACTTTGTGATCGTGAATCTAGCATGAGAGCTTGTATTCACCCAGAAAGGCCCGAGTGCACTGACACATGGTGTCCTAATCCAACTCGGTGCTCTGCGCATAGGTGCCACGGTTTAACTACATTCTCAATTCATAGTACTCTCTGATCATGAAACGACACAAGTGCCCTGAATCACCCCAGAGAGGCCCAATCCTGGACTGACACGGAGTGCCCTGATCCAGCCCGGAGCCACGCACCGGGTGGCTAGCCTGTCCATGGAGCGGTACTAAGACTCTAGTCCGTGCAAGCACGCTTATGAGATCACCCCATATCACAATATCTTGAAGAGGCATTGAGTGATTGATGGTCTTGTTGTTGCAAACGGAAAGAGCGAGTTGTTCTAAAGATCGAAAAATTCTTATTTCGTCATCTCAGGTCCTTTTGCAGGACTTTTCCACTTAGTTGTAAAATCTTTGAAGTTGGCTGATGTGCCATGTGTTCTTCAGTGGGATTTCTTTGTCCGTCATAAGCTCATATGTGCCTGGCCCTGTTGCTCTTCTTACTTTGAAAGGTCCCTCCCAAGGGCTTAGTAGTTTGTGCCTTCCGTCTTTCTTTTGGATGAGTTGAAGAACAGAGTCTCCCTGTTTAATGGTCCGGGGTTGTGTGCTCTTGTCGTAATGTCTTCTTAGTCCTTGTTGATATCTGGCGTTCTATAAAATTGCACACTCTCGGACTTCTTCTAGTGAATCAAGTTCTAGGCATCTTGTTTTTTTGGCTTCTCCTTCTTCGTATTGCTCTATCTTTGCTGATGTCTAGATTAAGTCAGCTAGAAGTATTGCTTCTGATCTGTAGACGAGAAAGAACGGTGAGTATCTGGTTGATCTGCTATTTTGGGTTCTGAGGCCCCAAACTACTTTTGGTATTTCATCAATCCACTTAGCTCCGTAGTCCACTAGTTCTTCATATAGTCTTGGCTTCAGTCAATGTAAAATTAACCTGTTTGCTCTTTCAGCTTGTCCATTTGCTTGAGGGTGGGCAACTGATGCAAAATCAGTGTCGATTCCACAATCTATCACCCAATATGTAAACTCCTTCACGGTGAACGGTGATCCTAGGTCTGCAATGATCCTATTGGGTACTCCAAATTGAAACATGATGTTTGTATGAACTCGACAGCTTTTTTAGCACTGTATTTGACCAAGGGTTTGTATTCTATCCACTGGGTAAACTTGTCGATTGCGACGAAGATGTACTCGAATCCTCCAGATGATCTTTTTAGCAGACCGACTTGATCCAATCCCCAACAGGAGAAGGGCCAAGAGGGCGGTATGCATATCGGGTTGTGTGCTGGGATGTGTTGTTGTCTTGCAAACATTTGGCACTTCTTACATTTCCTGACGAAGTCTTCTGCGTCTTTCATTATCGTAGCCCAATAATACCCCATCCTGAAAGCTTTTCCTACCAAGGTTCTTGATGCCGCATGATTGCCGTAGCAACCTGCGTGTATTTCTTCGATGATGTTTGAAACATCCTCAATTTTCCACAAAGGGAAAATACACAGAATGGCGAATAATATAATAGTTCGAAGCTCAAACCATCACATTATGCGAATAATATAATAGTTCAAAGCTCAAACCATCACATTATCTAGCAATAGTTGATACAGAAATCCATACATTGAAGAAAAGAGTACAAATAGAGGGTGTTACATCAAATAGTACATCACCACACTGGCGGAATCATCAGAGTAGCAGCATCTGGAATAGCAGCGGTTGGCAGAAGCAACAAAAATCTCCAAAAGAAGCCTGAGTGTAGGAATGAGACGTCTACTCCTCGTGGATGAAGTCATAGTTGGGCTCGCCTGCCAAATAATTTTTAGTACGGTTTGTACTGGCCACTCGTCCCACCCTATGCTTTGCTTTTGCTGTGTAGTATTTGGTGGATGCAAAGGATATAAACAAAGAGACCTATTATTTGGTTGTGGTTTTCTATGCAAGTAGTAACCATCATTATATATTAGTAATACATCAAGTTTTAACCCATTCTCATCCATCATCATTCCCATCCCATCATCACACACATCTCACCCTCTCGCACTCAGTCGACAGGTCCAACTCCCTCTCGGAGCCTGTCTTAGCGGCTCACAGCCGAAAAGGGTAACACTAGGGGGAGAAGAGAAGGACTCATCTCACAACTCCCGAGAAGCGTAGGTCAAAGGAAAGGCCAAACCGAGGCTGCGGACTATATATAGATTCAAAACTCTGTAGACCGTGTACTACCATAACCACAAGATCACCATCGTCGATGGTGCCCCGCCTAGGCTGATTTCGGCTGCTTTCTAACCGGTGCAATGCCACCGTACCACTCAGTACTGGGACATCCCGGAATACCACCGGCACACTAAGGCTGTGAGACATAGTACCGGGCCCCCGAGGTCACTATGTTGTCTAACGAGGCTGTGGGTCCCATTGCCCGTACCTCCTGACACTATCTGCTAACAACCTAGTAGTAGTGGCACTATCCTAGCTAGTCAGACATCCACCCCCGCCCATTCAGGGGCTAGCGGTGAGCACGTAGGTCCCAAGGTTCTGGTTCTCAAGAGATATCAGGTCCTAGGGAGATCAGACAGGATTATCTTCTCATAGGGACTACAACAGTCCGTGCTACAACAGCACCTTGCACCCGGGGCCTCGCTCCACGAAGGCTCTCACCCCCGGGATCACCACATACCTTACAATGTACCCACCACAAGCACCTCTCTTTGGGATGCCCATATCACACCCCCTAGCAAGACTCGCCCCAAGGCTCATCATAGAATCCTATCCAATCGACCAACCCTCACCACACACCCAAGACACATGTAGCACTCTCCCCGAGTAAGATGGCACCACGTGCCTTAATCATGTAACCATACTCCACCACGCATCACATCGTAGATATAAAGCATAGTAGAAGTAAAGCATCATGAGTAAAATAAGCATGTGACTAGCCTATCAGCGGGTGTGCAGGAGTAAGGTTGTGACAAGGTAAAGGCTCATCAAGCAATTCTACCATGCAACCTATCACAGGAGATATTTATAAATAAAGCACTAGCAAACTAGATATTATGCCATGCATAATAGGATCTATGAGGTTGGGTGGGATGTGGCACCAGGGAAGTTGTTATCGAGCTCCTCCTCGTACTCGTAGTCATCCTCCTCAAACTGCTCCTCTAAAACGAAACGTAATAGTCGCGTTAGCGACTCTTATAAAATATCACAAAGAACCAAATAAAATTCAATAACTCCAAATGCAATCATACATAAGCCTATGACATAGAGCTCATTTTTATGAAAATTTGGACACTTGGTTCATAGTTTTCGGAGTTCGTATGAAGAAGTTATGATTTTTTGAAGTTTAAAACTATATAAAGAAAAAGAAAAAGAGGCAGTTAATTATCAGGCTGACACGTGGCAGCACATGATTGGTCAGAGGCAGGTTAACAGATGATTAGTGGGACCCGATGTCAACAGTCAACATTTGACCGGTCAACGGTCAACGCGACTGGGCCTGATCTGGGCCTGAGCACGGCTGGATCTGGACTGGGTTAGGCCGGCTCGGCCCGAACAAGTGTCGAGCCCTGGTGCGTACAACGTGGCGGTCTAGGCTCAACTGGGCTTGGTCTATGGCTTGCTGGTTCTTGGATCAGGTCCACGTGGACTAAAGACAGCGAGGCTAGGTGGTGTGGTGCTATGGTCCAGCGTGGCCTCGTGGGCCTGGTGGACTTGGTGCGCCGGGGACAGGGGAAAATTCACCACCTCCTTTACGCACGCGGCTGCGGGCATGGCTAGCCGGCCGACAGTGAGCGGGTGTCCGACTAGGCAAGGCAGCAGCGGGGGCGTGCGTGAGGCTAGGCAAAGACGGTAGCGGGGTGCAGGCGGACTCGCGGTGCCTCTGCTCGCCAGCGCACACGCAGCGATGGCGCCGAGCAGCATGGCCGTGGCAGTGGGGCGCAGCTGCGGCTCAGCAGTGCCTTTGGCTCGTTAATTAGGTTCACGCGGCTAAGGCGAACATGACCCAAGCGTTAATTTGAGAAAAGCGGTCTCCAAGTAGCAGACGACGGCGAGGCGCTCGGCGGTGGTCGACGTCGGCAGTGGCGAAAATCTCCGGCGAGGCTCGAATCCAGCACCATTTTCACCTTCCCCTACCGATTAGTGCAGCTCGAAGCTCCAAGGGACTACGGCGTATCTACCAAAGGCACGGCAGGGACGCGCATGACCGTGGTGGTCACAACGACGCTCCGGCGGCCAAGAAACACAGCGGCCAGGGCTGGCAAAGGTGTCGAGCCCCACTAGGGCCATGCCGGGTTCCAAGATCTTGCCAACAACGCGTTCTAGGACATGGCAAAGCTGGTGGTGTAGCTAATGAAGCAAATTGATGAGAGGAGATAGGGAAAGCGGGCGGTGTACCAGCGGCAGCCGTGGAGCTCAATGCTCACCTCGGTGCGGCGCTGCTGGCGGCTTGCAGTGCGTCGGCTCGGGGAAGGGGAAGCAGGTCAGCAGCAAGATGCAGGGGAAGCAGACGGCAACGGCGAGGTCGAGCGGTTTCTCCTTCTTCGGCACACGGACGTGGTGGAGCTCCTAGCTCCGAAGACGAACAACTCCTCCCCGCCTCCTCCTCCCACCTCTCCTTCTCCTTCTCAGGCAGCAGGTGAGTAGAGTGAGCGTGGGAAACCCAAATGTACAGACGCTCCTCCTTATATAGCCATGGCATCGACCATGGACAGTGGCGATTCATGATGCCCATCTAGGGACTATGCGTGGCTCTTGGCTAGGTTTAGGGTTTCGGGGGCACGCGGCAAGGGAAGGTGTCGATGGACGGCATCGCAAGGGTCACGGGCATGATTGAACGGCGGAGCTCAGCCGTTCCTTTTTTGGTGCGGTGGAAAGGACGTCATAGTGCATAGAAACGGCAAAAGGTAGGGGCTGACGAGACAGGCCCACGCGGCAGTAACAGCGGGGTGGCACACGGCGCACGAGAGGCGCTGGCAGGCCCTTGCTGGGCCACTTGGCCAGCTGGGCCGCTTGGCCAGCTGGGCCGCAGCGGCGAGCGGCGCGGCGGGCGCGTGGCCTTGCTGGGCCGCGGACGCGGGGGCAGCTGCTTGGGCCGACGCTGGGCCGCGGGCAGGTAGGCACGCGAGGTGGGTAGGCCGGTGCTGGGCGCCTTGCTGGGACGCGAAGCTGGCGAGGCCAGCAGTCCAAGGTGGGCCTGCTGCTACTGTGGGCTGCTTTTCTCTATTCTATTTCCCTTGCTTTTCTTTCTCCGTTTCTATTTCTAAGAAAGCCTATAACATGAAGTGTTGGTGCATGCAAGTTTGTAAACTCAAGACAAACTCCATGCTAGGTCCACTAAGGTCTCATGGTGGTGTGGGGTCCATGTCCTTGGTTAGTTGCTCATGTTAGTATACATATGAATATACATGTGATATAAGGTTATTTAATTTTATTAGACATCACATAAAATCAAATAAGATGCAAATCAAACTCTTGTAAATTAAATGCAAATGTTCCAACTAACATTATGTGCTACTTGTGCAACTATTGGATGTTTTTCTACATGACACTCACCAACCATTAGTTAGTTTAGAAAAAAAATTTGTTGTATATTTGGTGCTTGGATTTTTAGGGTTGTTACAGTCCTACCCCCTTATGAGAATCTCATCCTCGAGATTTAAAAGTGTAACTTACTCTTCAAACAAGTAGGGGTAGAGCTTCCTCATATCTGATTCCTTCTCCCAAGTTGCTTCTCGTTCTGTGTGAGTGCTCCACTGAATCTTCAACATGGGTATGCTGGTGGTTCTAGATTCTTTGGTGGATCTGTCCAGAATGCAGATGGGGTGCTCTCTGTACTCAAGGGTGTCCTGAATATCAAGTGCCTCTGTAGGGATTGGTTGCTCTGGTAGCTTCAAACACTTGCGCAACTAAGACACATGGAACACTGGGTGCACTCCTGCTAGTTGCTCAGGTAACTCCACCTTGTAAGCAAGCTTGCCAATTTTAGCACAAATCCTGTACGGTCCCACATACCTTGGTGCTAGCTTTCCTTTCACATGGAATCTGACGGTCCCTCGAAGTGGGGAGACCTTGAGGTAGACATAGTCCCCAACCTCAAACTCGAGGTCTCTATGTCTCTTGTCAGCATAGCTCTTCTGACGGCTCTGGGCAATCCTCAGATTCTCTTGCACTTGAGCGACTCCTTCTTCGGCCTCTTTGATGGTGGCGGGGCCACAAAATGATCTTTCTACTGCCTCTGACCACATCAGGGGCGTTCTGCATGGTCTTCCATACATAGCCTGAAATGGTGACTTCTTGAGACTAGCCTGGTAACTGTTGTTGTAGGAGAACTCAGTAAAGGGAAAACTCTTCTCCCAATCAGTTCCATATTTTAGAACACAAGCTTGAAGCATATCTTCAAGGATTTGATTCACTCTCTCCGTCTGACCATCTGTCTGAGGGTGATAAGCGGTACTATAATATAGCTTGCTTCGTATGGCCTCATTCAAGGCCTTCCAGAACTTGGACGTATATTGCGGTCCATGATCAGATATTATGCTCCTCAGGGCCCCATGCAGCTTGACAATCTCTTTAACATACAGATCTGCCAAATGTCCAACTCGGGCATCATTCTTGATGGCTAGAAAGGGAGCTACCTTAGTCAAACAATCGACTATCACCCATATAGCATCATGGCCCTGCGGGGATCGAGGCAGCCCCGTGATGAAGTCCATAGATATGCTATCCCACTTCCATTCAGGTATCTCAAGTGGCTTTAGCAGTCCTGCAGGTCTCTTGTGCTTGGCTTTGACACATTTGCAAATGTCACATCTAGCAACATGTCCAGCGATATCTAACTTGATGTTCTTCCACCAGAACTTTCTCTTCAAATCAGCATACATCTTGGTACTGCCCAGGTGGATAGAATACTTGGAGTCATGTCCTTCTGATAGGATCTCATTGCGGATAACTGGGTCTACAGGCACACAAATTCTATCCTTGTACCAATAGGTACCTTTCTCATCTTCACTGAACTCTGGGCACTTGCCTTGTGTCAAGAGCTCATGTATCTCCCAAATCTCTAGGCAATGGCGCTGGGCTTCATGGATCCTGTCCATGAAGCTGTAGTGCACACAAAGCTCATTCAACAAGCCTTGGGGTATCACCTCAAGCTGTAACTCATCAATGTCCTCTTGCGGCTAAGAGCATCAACGACTACATTAGCCTTTCCTGGGTGGTAAAGGATCTCCACATCGTAGTCCTTAATCAACTCTAGCCAACGACGCTGCCTCATGTTCAGATCATCCTGGGTGAAAAAGTACTGCAGGCTCTTGTGATCGGTGTAGATCTCACACTTGTTCCCAATCAGGTAGTGCCTACAAATCTCTAATGCAGGGATCATAGCTGCAAGCTTGAGATCATGGGTAGGGTAACGTTGTTTGTGCTCCTTAAGCTGATGGGAAGCATAGGCAATGACTTTCCCATTTTGCATCAGAACACAACCAAGCTCGTGGCGAGATGCATCACAATAGACCACATAGTCCTGGTGGATATCGGGCAAGGCAAGAATAGGCATCGTGGTGAGCTTTTCTTTCAGGGTCTGGAAACTCTGTTCGCACTGGGGTGTCCATTCAAACTCATTGGTCTTCTTCAGGAGGTTGGTAATGGGGCGAGCTATCTTAGAGAAGTTCTCAATGAATCGATGATAATAACCAGCCAATCCCAAGAAACTCCTCACATCGGTCACATTCTGTGGCTGCTCCCATTCCTTCACTGTCTCAATCTTGGACGGATCCATAGCTACTCTGTCAGCATTGAGTACATGGCCTAGGAAAGCAACCTCTTCAAGCCAGAACTCACACTTGTTGAACTTGGTGTAGAGCTGATGCTTTCTCAACTTCTCCAACACTATCCTCAGATGCTGCTCATGTGCTTCAGTGGTGGTGGAATAGACAAGAATGTCATCAATGAAGACCACCACGAACTTATCTAGCTCCTGCATGAACACTTTATTCATCATGTTCATAAAATAAGTAGGTGCATTCGTAAGACCGAAGGGCACAATAGTGTATTCAAACTGCCCATATCTGGTGACAAACGCTATCTTAGGAATGTCCTCTTCTCGAATCTTCATCTAATGGTAGCCTGATCTAAGGTCAATCTTGGAGAAGTACTTGGCATTGCACAACTGATCTAGAAGGTCATCTATCCTTGGCAGGGGGTACTTGTTCTTGATGGTCACAGCATTTAGGTTCCTGTAATCAATGCACATCCTTTGCGAACCATCCTTCTTCTTAACAAATAGAATAGGAGATCCCCAGGGTGATGCACTGGGCCTAATGAACCCTTTCTTGGATAGCTCCTCAAGTTGTTTCTTAAGCTCCTTAAGCTCGTCAACTGCCATGCGATAGGATCACTTGGATATAGGACTCGTACCAGGCAACAAGTTGATCATGAACTCGACATCCCTGTCTGGTGGCATCCCAGGTAGCTCTTCAGGAAAGACATCAAGGTACTCACGAACTACACGCACTTCCTCGAGTGACTTCTCTTCAAGGGCACACAGCATGGAAACATCTGTCCCTTTATTTGTCTCACATCTGATCTGGCGACCACTTGGATGGGTTATATCCATAAATCTAGGTGAGCAAGATATCAGTCCCATGTTCTGTGTTAACCAATCCATCCTTCGAATGACGTCTAGGCCTTCAAA
Organism: Bothriochloa decipiens; assembly: GCA_023333625.1. Lineage (NCBI taxonomy): Eukaryota > Viridiplantae > Streptophyta > Magnoliopsida > Poales > Poaceae > Bothriochloa > Bothriochloa decipiens. The sequence continues at coordinate 37,040,253 of CM041632.1, read as the reverse complement.
GGGTAGCAAGGTAAGAGCAGCTACAAAGGTAAGACCCTCGATCGTGATACTCACTCCCTTACATCTCTTGGTACAACAGAAGTTGCCCAAAGGTGAACTGGTGTATAAGGCTTCTTTTCATGGAGTAACAGGTATATGGTGCTCTCGTGCAAGCTTGGAGGATATGTACGAACATGTAGCACCTAAATCAAATAGCAAGAAAGCCTTAACTCCATGCACTAATACACCACGTCGGGGGCAGCCTGGGCGGCCTCTACTGTCAAGTTGGTGAGGCGGCCATGGGGTGCTCCAATCGGCACCTGCTTGTATGGGTATCCTGGTTTAGCCTGGCGGGAGCTGGTGTAGCTGGTGCAACCTTGTTCGGGCACTCGGCTGCCTTGTGACCCAGCTAGCCACAAGCGAAGCAAGTGCAGGTCACGCCACCTGTGGGGTTGGTGCGGCAGCCTTCCACGTGCTACCACCTGGTGTGGCATGAGTGTACGCCTGGCGGTCCTGAGCAGGACGGGGGTAGTTGTTGGTGTTGTTACCACCGCCCCGACTCAAACCGTGTGCAGCTCCCTAGGCGAGGTGAGAGTGGGGAGGCTGAGACACCTCACCATGCAACCTCCGTGGGGCAAGTGCACGGGAGGTGCCCTCGCATGACGCTTCTTGGTCTTTCCAAGCGCCTCCTTCTCTGCGTAAACCTCATCGTGGTCCTTCTCAATCTCCATGCACCTGTCAATTAAGTCATGCAGGGTGTGGCTCTTGGTGCCTGAGAGGGAGAGCCTGATGCAACTAGACAAGCCCTTGCGGTAGTAGTACATCTTCTCCCTCTCAGAATTCACCACTGAGGCAGGTGCATAATGCAGCAGGTTGGTGAAGCGAGTGGTGTCCTCATGCACCTTGTCAGCTCCCATGGAGATGTTGCGGAACTCGTTCTCCCTCTCAGAATGAAGAACGCGTGGAACTCCTCCATGAACTCATCCCAGGAGATGTTAGCAGGGTCCTAGTGGGTCTCACAGAGGCTGTCCCACCAAGATTGCCCAGCAGCCACAAGCTGGTGAGTTGCCAAGCCAACACTCTCCTCATTAGTGCAAGTGGTCCAGTCCAACTTCTTCTTGATCTCCCTTAACCTATCATTAGTAGCAATGTGGTCAATGCTGGTGCCATCGAACGTTGGGTGCCTCAGCTTGAGAATGAACTCCAGCTTCCTGTAGTAGTCATCACGTGGCTCCCTGTGGTAGGGGCATAGCATGTTCTCAGCTAAGACTTGAAGAAGCTCGGTGTACTGAGCCATCACATCTACCAAAAGTGGTGCGGGTGGTGGTGGCGGAGCTGAATCTCCTCCAGCGGCAGACTCAAGCTTAGGCTAACAACAGGCGGTGGCGGTCCTTCAGCCGTGCCTCCAGTAGCTGGTTTCGGCTCAACAATCAGCGGTGGTGGGTGTGCAGGCTGTGGGGTGGCAGCGCGGGGTGGCTCCTCAAAGTTGAGGGGTATGCGACCAATGCGTCCACGACCATGACCCTGACCACGACCGTGTCCACAGCCCATGGGGGCGCAAGTGAAGGAGAGCGGTTGTTCAGGCGGTTGGAACAACGGGTGTACATCCTGCTTAATATATATAGGATTAGGGCATGAGTGCATGTGATATAACTTGACATTAATTGATGTAATAATTAAAATAGCTTAAATGATTTAAAAGCATTTAAATCTATCCCACACTCATACAAAGAAGCATGAAGATCCATAAAGATGCGATAAAATTCGAACATCCATTACATCAAGTTATTACACAGTGATGTCTCTAACGGCTACGCTAGGAGACTCACGGGATACGTACTACGCGCAGGTAGTTCTAACAAAAGGGGTGGACAATCTACTCACCAACTTGGTGAGACTGGTCATACAGCCACGCAGGGCCCAACATCACTCCTGATCCTACAACACTACTAAACCAACCCTGAGGACTAGCCCAAACTGTTAGCTTAGGTGGGAATACCGATGCCAGAAGCTCAAATCTGCTCATCGGTCATCTAAAGGCGAGAAATGTATCGATAGGCTTCCTCGAGCTAAGGAGTGGGCACTGACTATCCGCTGAGTCTAGTGATGGAGCATCTACTCAAGTTGAGGTGAGATTGTCCTAGCTCGAATGTCTCAACCTTGACCTTCTTACGGGCTCGCAAGGGAAGCTCGTCCTGTAGGTCCTGGAACTCTGACTCTCTTGTGATCTGACCTCTTCCAAGCCTCCATGGTAAGATTGAGCTTGTTCATGAGGTATGTTGTTTTCTGGACGTAGTTGATCAGGTGTCCCTGGTTGTAGTTAGCAAGAGTGTATTCCTGCAGCAACTTCTCACATTGAGCCTTACACTGCTCACGGAGTTTGTCCCTGTAGGCAGCATTTTGACTCTGCTTCTGGAAACTCTACGCAATGTCTTTGTTCTTCTCAGCTATAGTGGTATCAAGCTCACCAATCTTCCTGACGAGACGGCTGCCATGGATCTGAAGCTTATCCATCTCGTTCAACAGACTGGTGATCTGGTCTAGGTGAGTGTGCTCATTGCATGCCAACTCATGCTCTAGGTCTGTAATCTTCTACTTATAGGCTGCCTCCTTGTCCTCTGACTTGTGGATCCTCTAGTCAACCTCCATAAGGTAGTGACGATCACGGCGCCCTTTCGCTCCAGTTCAGCGATGTACATGTCCTGGCACTACAGGTACATCTTGAAAGTACGGAGGCAAGGGTTGTGCTCAACTCTGGCAGGCTGCTTGGCGGTGATCTCCTCCCAAGTACCCTAGTGGGCGAGAGCACGAGGGAGCAGACTGGCTGTCCTTCAGGTAGTCAGCCATGTTGCGTAGCACAGTGCAAAGTGCCTGGCACGAAACGGTCTAAACACAAATGCTGGTCTTGTTGTTGAAGGCAGCAACTCCAGGCAGGTTCATGCTTGTAGGCATGTTGATGCAGACTGCCTTGTAGCCCTTGATGCCTTCTCCAAGGGCGGGCTTGCCATGACAACGGTACTTAACATTCTCCACAGGAACACCAAGCTCGGTGAAAACCTCACGAAGCACATGAGCGTAGCCTCCATACTCCGCTCCGTCGAGTCTGTACTCAACGATGTCCATCATCAACGGACCAAGCGGTGAGTTGGGATCCCTCTGTACGTTGACATGAGAGTGGAATTAGAAATGTTGTAGAGAGAGGTAAACCATGCATAAAAGTATATGCCATGCCTAATAGGATCTAGATATTCATAAATAAAGCACTAGCAAACTAGATATTATGCCATGCCTAATAGTATCTACAAGGTTGGGTAGGTTGTGGCACATGCAAAGTCATCATCGAGCTCCTCCTCGTACTCTTAGTCATCCTCCTCAAACTGTTCCTCCTCTGAAACAAAACGTAATACTCGCATTAGCAACTCCTATAGAGTATCACAAAGAACCAAATGAAATTCAATAACTCCAAATGCAATCATACATAAGCCTATGATGTAGAACTCATTTTTATGAAAATTTGGACGCTTGGTTCATAGTTTTTGGAGTTCATATGAAGGAGTTATGATTTTACAAAGTTTAAAACTATATAAAGAAAAAGAAAAAGAGGCAGTTAATTATCAAGCTGACACGTGGCAGCACATGATTGGTCAGAGGCGGGTCAGCGGATGATAGGTGGGACCCGAGGCAACAGTCAACTTTTGACCAGTCAACTACCAACGCGACTGGGCCCGGTCTAGGCCTGAGCAGGGCTGGATCTGGACCGGGTTGGGCCGGCCGGCCTGGACATGTGTTGAGCCCTGGTGCGTACCACGTGGCGGTCTGGGCTCAACTGGGCTCGGTCTGTGGCCGGCTGGTTCATGGACCAGGTCCACAATGGACTAAAGATAGCGGGGCTGGGTGGCATGCTGCTGTTGGTCCATCGTGGCCTCGTGGGCCTGGTGGACTTGGTGCGCTGGGGATAGGGAAAATTCCCCATCTCCTTTACGCGCGCGGCTGCGTGCATGGCCAACCGGCCGATAGCGAGCGGGTGCGCGGTGACTACGACGGCTCCGGCTAGGCAAGGCAGCGGTGGGGCGTGTGCGACACTAGGCGAAGACGGTAGTGGGGCGCAGGCGGGCTCGCGGTGCCTCTGCTCACTGACACACATGCAGTGGTGGCGCCGAGCGGCATGGCCATGGCGGTGGGGCGCAGTAGCGGCTCAGTGGTTCCTTTGGCTCATGCATTAGGTTCACGCAGCCAAGGCCAACTTGACCCAAGCATCAATTTGAGGAAAGCGTTCTCCTAACGGTAGACGATGGCGAGGCGCTCGGTGGTGGTCGACGTCGATGCCGGCCAAAATCTCCGGCGAGGCTCGAATGCGGCACCATCTTCACCTTCCCCTATCGATTGGAGCAGCTCGAAGCTCCAAGGGACTACGGCGCGTCTACCAAAGGCACGACGGGGAAGCACGCGACCGTGGCAGTCACAGCGGCACTCTGGCGGCCAAGAACCACAGTGGCCAGGGCTGGCCAAGGTGTCAAGCCCCATTGGGGCCATACTGGGTTCCAAGATCTTGCCATTAATGTGTTCTAGGACATGGCAAAGCTGGTTGTGTAGCTAATGAAGTGAATCGATGAGAGGAGAGAGGGAAAGAGGGTGGTGTACCAGCGGCGGCCGTGGAGCTTGATGCTCACCTTGGTGCGGCGCTGCTGGCGGCTTGCGGTGCATCGGCTCGGGGAAGAGGAAGCAGGTTAGCGGCTCGATGCACGAGGAACAGACGACAACAGCGAGGTCAAGCGTTTCCTCCTTCTCCGGTGCATGGACGCGGTGGAGCTCCTGGCTCTGGCGACGGACAACTCCTCCCTGCCTCCTTCTCCTCCCACCTCTCCTTCTCCTTCTCGGGCAGCAGGTGAGTGGTGTGAGCGTGGTCAAAATGACTGCGCGAGCACGAGAAACCTAACGTTCAGACGCTCCTCCTTATATAGCCATGGTGTCGGCCATGGACGGTGATGATTCGTGATGCCATCTAGCGGCTGTGCGCGGCTCCCGGCTAGGTTTAGGGTTTCGGGGGCGCACGACGAGGGCAGGCATCGATGGACGGCATCGTCAGGGGTCACGGGCACGGTTGAACAGCGGACCTTGGCCGTTCCTTATTTGGTGCGGCGGACAGGACGTCCCAGTGCATAGAAATGACAAAAGGTAGGGGCAGTGACAGCGGGGCGGCACGCGGCGCGCGAGCGGCGCTTGCAGGCCTTGCTGGGCCGCTTGGCCAGCTGGGCCGCAACGGCGAGCGGCGTGGCTGGCGCGTGGCCTTGCCGGGCCGCGGACGCGGGGGCAGCTGCTTGGGACGACGCTGGGCCGTGGGCAGGTAGGCGCGTGAGGCTGGCAGGCTGGTGCTGGGCGCCTTGCTGGTCCACGACACTGGCGAGTCCAGCAGGCCGAGGCGGGCCTGCTGCTACTGTGGGATGCTTTGCTCTATTCTATTTCCCTTTCTTTTCTTTCTCCTTTTCAATTTCTAGGCAAGCCTATAACATGAAGTGTTAGTGCATGCAAGTTTGTAAACTCAAGGTAAACTCCATGCTAGGTCTACTAAGGTCTCATGGTGGTGTGGGGTCCATGTCCTTGGTTAGTTGCTCATGTTAGTATACATATGAATATACATGTGATATAAGGTTATTGGATTTTATTAGACATCACATAAAATCAAATAAGATGCAAATGAAACTCTTGTAAATTAAATGCAAATGTTCCAACTAACATTAGGTGCTACTTGTGCAACTATTGGATGTTTTCTACATGACACTCACCAACCATTAGTTATTTTAGAAAAAAAATTTTGGTTGTGATTTTTGGTGCTTGGATTTTTAGGGTTGTTACAATGTTTACTCCTCTCTCTCTTGGTACGCATTTGAGTAGAACTCCTGATGAAGCGGCTCTTCTGTATAGCTTGTCTCCTACTAGTACGTAGTTCTTACTTCTATGTATTAGTCGGGTTCTTTGTGTCTTGTCTTCTGGTAGTGTTTTGTAGAATTACCATCTATACTACTACAACCTGGCTTTTCTGGATGTCCACGCCTGCATTTAGTTGGTACCTATCAATAGATTTAGATTGTGTAGGAAACTACCTAAATGATGAAAACAGCATGGGACTCTTGGCAAATTAAAGGAACCACCAGATAATCCATTCTGCTGGCTATACTACAATTTACAAACCTCGCCTAATCTACTCTGTCCTGGTGTCAATTTGCCTGCCTTGTAAATCTTGCACAGTTGCCAGCCAATGAGAAGCATGGCCTGAACATTGCCAGCATTCGAACAAGCTTTTCTTGGTTGAGCTAAAAGGCTGCCAGCCGAGCCCCAAACTACTTCCTCTCCTTCAGATACCTATGCATTCAGCTACACATAGATTCTGATATATTGGAAGTCTCTAGGATCAAAAGGAGCTAAAAGATAGTAGTATGGTTCGCACCGATGGCATATGTCAAAAACTCCCATTGATATGCGTATTGGCTGCCATGTCACCAAGACACGAGACATGGCAAAGACCTGTTTCAGAAAATTAGAAGCATGCGACTGAATAGATTACCATCTATCAAACAACTGTTGCCTCCAGTCTTCATAGATTACCATAACTTGTCTTGATAGAGGGTCTTGGTCAATCTCCATTGGGTCATCTTTGGTAGATCCAGGTTGTTGTTCTTCACCTGGTTGTTTGATAGATGGTTCCTTTAATTCTTTTATGAAGATTTCTGGTGGTACCTTTGCTCTGTCGAGCCTAGCTTGGCCAAAGTATCAGCTGCTACATTTGAATCTCTTAGAACATAGTGGATCTCTAATCCTTGGAAATTTTTCTCTAACTTTCTGACTTCTGCACAGTAAGCGCCCATGTTGTCTTTTGTGCAATCCCATTCTTTGTTGACTTGGTTGATGATAGCTGCTGAATCACCATAGACTAGCAACCTTTTTATTGCTAAAGAGTTGGCTACTCTTAACCCATGTATGAGTGCTTCATATTCTGCTTCATTGTTTGTGGCCTGCCATAGAATCTGTAGCACGTACTTGAGTTATTTTCCTTCTGGTGATATGAATAGGATCCCTACTCCTACACCTCCTAATTTGAGTGATCCATCGAAATACATCCTCCAATGATCTGTGATGGGTTCAGGTTCTTTTAAAGTTGTTTTCGTCCATTCAGCTAGGAAGTCACTAAGTGCTTGGGATTTGATAGCCTTTTTAGACTAAAATTCCAGGTTCAATGCTCTGAGTTCTACTGCCTATTTGGATATTCTTTCTGTACTGTCTCTATTTCTTAGAATGTCTGCCAAAGGAAATTCTGTGATGATCGTGATCTTATGTTCTTGAAAGTAGTGTCTGAGCTTTCTTGATGAAATCAAGATTGCATAGAGTAATTTCTGTATGTGATCGTATCTGACTTTTGACTATGTTAGTACTTCGCTGATGTAGTAGACTAGCCTTTGTACTGTGTAAACATGACTGGGTTCTTCTCTTTCAAAAACAATTGCTGTGCTTACGACGTTCTTTGTAGCCAAATGTATAATAGCATGTCTTCTGTCTTGGTTGGTGGCACCCGAACAGGCGATGAGGCTAGGTACTGCTTATGTTTCTGAAAGGCTTCATCTACTTCTTCTGTCCACTCAAATTTGCCTGTCTTTTTTAGTAGTTTGAAAAATGGAATGCCTTTTTCTCCTAGGAATGATATGAATCTGTTGAGAGCTACCATACAGCCTGTCAGCTTCTGGATGTCTTTTATCTTCCTTGGTGGTTCCATATCTAGAATTTCCTTGATTTGTTTTGTGCTTGCTTCAATTCCTCTATTGCTGAATAGAAAACCGAGTAGTTGACTAGCTGGTACTCCAAAAATGCACTTGTTCGGGTTAAGCTTCCAACTCCACTTCTTGAGGTTTGTAAAAGTTTCTTGTAGGTCTTCTATCAATGTGTCTAGTTCATTTGTCTTGACCACTACGTCGTCTACATAGGCTTTAGTGTTTCTTCCTATCTGATCTCCTAGGGTTGTTTGGATTGCTCGTTGGTAAGTTGCCCCTGCGTTCTTTAAACTAAACGGCATTGATACATAGCAGTATGCTCCAAATGGTGTCATGAAGGATGTCTTGCTCTGACCTTCTTCTCTGAGAGATATTTGATGATATCCTAAGTAGCAATCTAGAAAAGATAGTAGAGATGCTCCTGCTGTTGAATCTATCACTTGATCGATTCTTGGGGGACTGTATGGGTCTTTGGTGCAGTATCTGTTTAGGATGGTGTAGTCTATGCACATCCGCCAGTCTGGTGAATTCTTCTTCTCTACTAGTACTAGGTTCGCCAACCAGTCTGGGTTGATGATTTCTCTGATGAAACTGGCCGCCATTAGCTTCGTGAGTTCTTTCTTGATTGCTGCCTTTCTATCTAGTGCAAATCTTCATAATTTCTACTTGATGGGTTTTGTTCCTTTGTTGACATCAATGATATGCTCAACCAAGTCTCTCAGGACCCTGGCATGTCAGCTGGCTTCCAAGCAAAGATATCTTTGTTGTCCCTAAGAAACTTGGTGAGCATGAATTCCTATTTAGGGTTGAGTTCTGCACTGATGGTCACCGTCTTCTCGGGATCACTAGTTTCGAGGTTGATTTTCTTTGTTTTCACTTCGGTTGGAGTAGTGAAACTTTTGCTAGCCTTCTTTATAGGGATTTCTATCTCCTGCAGGTTCATTGTTGCTGCTATCGTGGCAATCTCCCTTCTTCCTTATTCACCTTGCAATCTTTCTGCAATTTGTATGGCTTGCACATTGCAATCATATGCTTTCTGTAAGTCTCCTTGTAGTGATAATATCCCCTTGGTTGTTGGCATCTTGAGTAGTAGGTATGGATAGTGTGGTATGGCCATGTACTTGGTTAGTGCTGGCCGTCCCAAGATGGCATGGTAGCATGACTCAAAATTGGCTACTTCACATTTGATGAACTCTATCCTGTATTTCTCCTTGGTACCAAATGTAACCTGCAATGTTATTTCTCCAAGAGGTACCGCTACTGTTCTGGGTACTATGCCATAGAATGGTGTACTTGTTGGTGTAATCATCCCTTCGTAGTCGATGCTCATCTTTTTCAAGGTTGCGGTGAATATGATGTCCAAGCCAGCTCCACCGTCGATTAATACTTTGGGGACTATGACTCCTGCAATTGTTGGTGCTACCACTAGTGGATAACAACCTGCGTTGGATGTGCTTGTCCATTGATCTTCCCTTGTGAAGTTGATCGGGTACTCCGACTAGTTTAGATATCTTGGTGCAGCGGGTTCTGCTGCCATGATTGCTTGTTGTGCTAGCTTCTATTGCTGCTTGTTCCTTGCGTCTGGTACTCCAGAGAATATCGCATATAATTGCTTCTAGGGTTCTTGAAAATCACCTTCGGGCTTCTTTTCTTCCTTCTTTGGTTCTATCATCCTTCTATCTTGGTTGTTATTGTACCTCCCATCTTTTCGATATTGGCTATTGAAATCATGACAGTCTTTGAGCTTGTGCCCCAACGTTGGGTGCATGGGGCAGTTCATGTCCTCGAAGTTTGCAAATTTCATTTGCTTTATTCTATCTTTTTCTTGAGGGGTTAGGTTCTAGTAGGTGCTGGTTCTTTTGTTGGCTACTGCCACCGTTGTTTCTTGCCATTGGTCTCTTTTGTTGGCTACTGCCACCGATGTTGTCTTTGTTATTGGGGAACTTTCTATTTGTCTTTTCTTCTGAAGATAAGAGCTTTTTAACAGCTCGCTTGAACTCTTCGTTGTTCTTTGGGTCTTCACTGTTGAACTCTTTGAATTGCCACCTCACGATGATTCCGTTACTGAATATATTGATGACTTCTCTATCAGTGATTTTGTGTACTTGTGCTCTTGCTTTGCCAAATCTTCTGTAGTATTCTCTAAGTGATTCTCCTGGCTTCTGTGTGATTCCTTGTAATTATGCTGCTATCATTGGGTGTATGATAATTCCTGCAAAGTGGTTGCAAAATTGTTTTTGCAAGTCACTCCAATATCTGATGGACCCTGTGGGTAGTTTGTTGAACCATTGTAGTGGCATTGCTTCTAGTGCCATTAGGAAGAATAGGGCTTTGAGGTCTTCGTCTCATCCAGCCAACTCGATGGATTGTGAATAAACTCTGAGCCATTGCTTAGGTTCTTCCTTCCCATTGTATTTTGAGTGATTTGATTGCTTGAACTTGTGCGGTAGCTTCATGTTTTGCAACCTTTTAGTGAAACATGGAAATCTGTCGTAATTGTCTTTCTTGTTGTAATCTGGTGATGGTGATCTTCTATGATCTGTGTAGCATGATCGGCACTCTAATTCTCCACATCCTTCTTCTCTGCTTACCATCCTGCTTCGTTCCGGCCTTCTCTGTGGTGGGTATGGGTAGGTTCTTTCAGATCTTGGCAGTGGCGGTGGTCTTGAATGTTGGTGATTTGTTCCGCCTCTTACGTTGCTCCCTTCTGGTTCTATTCTGGTGAAAACTGACCTTCGGGGTTGTCCGCCCTGCTGGTCTATAATAGTGGGTTGTTCGTTTTGCTAAACTTTGTTTACCACCCTATCAGGTTCTTGAGTCTTCTTCTGTGCAACTTCTTTCTTTTTGCACCTTCTTTAGAGATTCGAGCTGTCTAGTTACTTCTTTGATTCTCACTTGTTCTTCAAGCTCGGCTGCTTGTTTCTCTGCTTTTAGCTTGTTGTACATCATGCGATCTTGCCTGTACTTGGTCCATCCTTGCTTCTTTCGCTTCGCTTTAGTTCTTCTGCTAGACCGGCGATGGTTCTGACCCAGCCTCAACTGCTTGCGATCCTCGCTTTCGTCTTCTTTGGTTCTTTCTTCTTCAGATATGTCATCTTCTGACTCATCAGATGAATGTACTTCCGGTGGTCTTGGAGATGCGGGTAGTTCAACTACATCGGCCATGTAGACGGTTCTTCTTCTCAGCCTTCTCAGAATTTTTGTAGGTTCTTCTCCTTTTGAATTGATGTTGTCCAAAGATAATGTGGCGAGTTCTTTTCCTTATTGAAAGGGTAGCTCTCGATAGTAGTAATCAGGTTGTATTCCGTTGGTGGCAAAAGTACTTAGCCAATGAGTAGTATGAACTTCTTCAGTCATGGTCGTAAACAACCTTCTCGGGCTTCTGGTTGGTTTGAAGTTCTTCACTATCTGCTTTGCCTTTCTTCTTGGTTCTCGAGGGTTGCAGACTGGAGTAATTGGCTCCGCAGATTGGTTCTTCCTACTCCTCCTGTGGATTGGGCACCCATGGCACCAGTGCGTCTTCTTCAGGTATTCTTGCATAATAGATGCTGAGTTGCGCAACCTGTACGGAAACGAGTTGGGAATCCTAATGAATGTCTTCGAGTTGTAGACGGTACTCAAGTTCTTCTCAGAGTTGGTTTCATATTCCTCCTCTTCTTGACCTTGAGTCGGATTCTTCATGGTGCTGGAGTTGAAAATGTTTTTTGAATTCTCCTTTGAGCTGGCTTCATGGTCTTCTTCTTCCCGATTCAGATTCGAAGTTGAAAGCATTGCAAGCCTCTCAACGAGTTGAGATTCTTCCATGGCGTTGATCTTCATGTTGTCGAGCTCTGACTATTTGGCCAGACGGCTCTGGAGCTTGCCTTCCCTGTTGGCCTTGCAGATCCATGAACCGAAAATGAAGGTTGCTCCCATTGAGAAACTCATCTTGAAGGTGAGGTCTGCCAAACTCTCTGTGTAAAATCTATCGAAAGTCCCTACCTAGCTGTAACACCTCTGGTGTTATATTAACTAAAACCTGCCATGTCATCATATGCATTGCAAAGCATTCATGGTTAAGTCAACTTTAATGTGCATCAACTAAAATAAGTTTACATTTCATAGGTTGATTGAGTTTCTGGAATGACTTGTCACATGAAATGATAAAATCTTATTTTCGAATGTCATCGTAAATGCTTAGTTTATACTCTATGTACTTGAGGTGTAAACTGTGTTTACACTAGTATCAAGCATAGTGTATAAGTCTAAGTCTAACCCTAAAAATGATTTCCCTATTTGAAATTAAATTTGGATTTCCAAACTTATTTCTAAACCTGGCTATCCAAGTTTAAATTCAAATAGGAAATGCTATAAAAGGTTTTTCAAAAATCAATTTGGTCAATCAAGGGTGTAATTAGGTCAATGACCTAAAAATGTCCTTGAATGATGTTTGTGATCATTAATAATCAATCAATTAAATTAGAAATCAAATTAAGTTTAAATTCTATTTCAAAAACCCTTTATTTCCAACCCTAGTTTTATCCCCTTTTCTCTAATTAAAATTCTATAAGGAATTTGGAGATACTCTAAAAAGACAGTTTGTAGATCTTGATAGGAGCTACAAAGTTGGTATACAAAGTTTTTCAAGTTTCCAAAAGGAATTTCAAATTAATTTGAAAATACAGTTTCTAGCATTTATCCCCTTTTGAATTTAAAACCATAATTTAAAAATTATGCATAAATTGGGGAAACTTTGTACATGAAAAATGTTTGGTTTGACAAACTCAACATTTCATAGTTTTAAAGATTTTCAAGTTTTATTTAAAAATCAAAAGTAATTTCAAATGTTTATTTCCATGGTTAATCCCCTTTTCAAATCTGAATTCAAATTTTAAAATCTAAACAGAATTTGAAGATGCCCATTAAAGGAAAAGTGTAGCTCTTGAAAAGTTATGCAAATGATATTTTTGGAGATTTTCAAGTTCTTATACAAATTTTGGAGTAATTTGTATTTTAAACCCAGTGGTAATTCTGTAAATAACTTGAACAGCACCTAACCCTATCGGCGAACGCCATGGCCGGCTTCGCATCGCGCGCCGCCGTCCACCGCCGCGCCTTCCCGGCCGCCCGAGCGTTTTCGGATGCGAGAAACTTCACCGTCGCCGTGTCACTTGCTCCTTCATCGCCCCGAGCTATAAATACCGACCGGACGTAGCCGTTCTTTTCCTTTCTTCCTCCCGCCACCGCCGCCGACGATCTCCCTCCGCCGCCGAAATTCGCCGTCGACGCTCCACCTCTGTCTAATTGCCCTCACTCAAAGCTCCGCCACTTCATCACGGTCCTTTTGGGCCAGTCCGTGCTTTCTTTCATCGCCCGAGCTGCCTGCACGCAGTCTTCTTTCCCCGCGGCCGGTCAGTCGCGCCGCCGCCGCCATTTCCATCGTTTGCCGTCGCCGGAGGTGAAAATATTTTACCTTCGACCCTTTTATCGTGCTCTCCGTGTTATCCTGCGTCTGATGCGTACCTTGGTTTGGGCAGCGCATTACCGGAGGTCGCCGTAACACCGTCGTGCCATCGGAGCGCCGCCGCCGCCATCACCGCCGTCGACCACAGCAACCCAGCCACTCCGGACCTCCCTTAACGTGCGCATCAGCGCCGTGGTGAGCTCCTGCGTCTATTCGTGTTATCAATTTCATCCATCTCGCATCGGGAGTTGTTGTAGTGCAGTTCGAAGTCGTCGGAGTCCTGCTCGAGGGCTCGGCCGACGAGTCGAGGGGTGACGGTCGAGGTGCGGACTCGAATCGAGGGGTCGAGTCGAAGGGTGCACTGTTCTCGAGGGTATTCGAGGGTTGCATTGTTCTCGAAGGGGTCGAGTCGAGGAATCGAGTCGAGGGATCGAGTCGAGGGATCGAGTCGAGGAATCGAGTCGAGGGATCGAATCGAGGTATCAAGTCGAGGGGTCGAGTCGAGGAACCGAGTCGAGGGGAGGCTCGTTCGTCGGGCGGAGTTCCGTCCTCGAGGGGAGGCTCGTTCGCTGGGGGAAGTTTCGTCTTCGAGGCTGGTCCATTCGCTTGAGCGGAGTTCCGTCTTCGAGAGGACGCCCGAATTGTAACCTCGAATGTACAGTACCTAACCGCTCGATCGCTCCTCGAGCAGGACTTGGTTTCGAGCCGCCATAGCCCGTCCGTGAGTTAGCCGGGCATGTCTTAGCCTGCGGGACCTCGAGCGTCGATAGCCAGCTCGAGGCATCGCCGGTCAACCCCGGCGGGGTCGGCTGTTGACCCAGAGACACTGTGCCGATTTTCTTTTTCTAATTTCAGAAAATGATTTAAATGCTATTTTTTCCTTGAAAATTTATAGTAATTCATATATAGCTCCAAAAATTCTAAAATTTTTTTGTGAATGTTCTTTATGGTGTTATCTACCTAGGAAAAATATGAAATGCCAAATTTGATAACTTTAATTTTTATGTCTTTGTTTAATGTTTTTAAATAATTAAGTAAACTCTTTAGTTAACCTAATCATTATAGGATTTGATTGACCTTGAGATTGATTGATGACCTTAGGTCATTAACCCTAATGACCTTTGGCACTTTAATTAATTGTTTGCGCTTATCTTAATCATGTTATTAGGATTTAATTAACGTTATTTTATGTGTTTAATTAATTATAAAAAAATGACGTAGTTAACCCTAACAAATTATATAAGCGAGGTTTTGTTGGCTTGCAACTTTATCATTAAGAAGAGTTGTACTCAAGCCCTTAATCTGATCATACACTCATCAAGCATCATGTTTACTATTCCATCATGTAAAGCATATTAATTATCGAATAGTTCCCGTTAACGGAGAGTTAACGTATCACTCAGATCCGAAGGACGAGCAGATTCAAGAATCGGGAGTTGATTCAGAGTTCGAGAACTTCTACCCCGAACATCAAGGCAAGCCCCGGATGCATCTAAACCCTATTCTATTTATAAATGTTTTACTGCTTCAGCTCTGGTATGTTGCATTCAGTAATAGGAGTTGAGTGAAAACCCACAAAATTGCATTACCTGTCTTATTCCTTATCCCTTGTTACCTAATGAAAGATAAGTAGTAATGCTTAGCCCTGCTCATTTATTTATTTATTCAAAGGCAGAAGAATGAAAAAGATGAGATTGGTTTTATTGTTGGAATCTTGATGATAGTAAGAAATCGAGTCCGGACGGCGAACTTGCACTGGGAATGGAGTCCCTCTGTAGTGTTCTCGTCTGTTGATGCCCTAGGTCCCGTGCGTTGGTGAACTGTATGATATCGAGAATGTAGAAATCCACATGCATGAAGTGGTATACGGATGGTTGGAGCCGTGTATGCCATGGAGTGACCTAGCGTGGGGTCAGAGAATCCCATCTGCTGTCATAGTGTGTTTTACTGTGGGGTTTAAGTTCCCATGTATCTCGGTACGCTGGGCCGCAGAGCTCATGTGTATCATGTGGTGATATATGGCTGAGGTTGTTATCCCGGTATATCGGTGTACCTGGGGTGCTTCGGAGTTAAAGTCTCCGGTATGCTCAGTCGCCTAGGTCCCAGCTGGGTATGGAAATGGATTCGAATCGCCGTTGCTTCTCGGAGAAGAAGACTCGATCGTTGTTCATCATCGTAGTAACAACTTGAACAAAAGTTAAGATTCAATAATGAAGTTGAGTGATAATGGGAGTTAGCCCAAGCAAACTTCTCTAAAGCTTTTACGCAAAATTTCTTATCTCCTACAGACCTTACCTTGTCCCTCTAGCCTGCATTTCTGTTTTCTCTACCCTTCTCTTTCGTCGGGTCAGTCTTGTTGAGTACTTTGTACTCAGGGTTTGTTGAACCCTTGTTGCAGGTGAGCCTCATGGGCAGGAGTGCTTTGCATCCTGCTGCATGACAGTCGTCGAGGAAAGCGACGAAGAGTAAAGGAGTTCAGCTCTTGGGCAGAGCTTTTGTTAATATTGTAATCTACTGCTACTCCACTACTATTATGGCGTGTATAATCCAAACTTATTGATGTAAATATTTGAAAGTTAGAGTTTTGTAAGCTTATGTTATTGTAAGTCTTCCGCTGTTTTACTCCATGGTACTTTATTTATATGAAACTGTTGTAATACTGCAATATCTCTCTACAACGATTGATTCTGCTCGGAGAATCGTGGATGATTCGGGATTTACCCGACAGACTTCTTAAGTCGTATGGAACACAGTCATGGTTATTTGGAGTCTGTTTAGACAATAATCATGCGTGTGGGCCGTATGATTTAGGAGGTTCTGCCACACTAGCGCGCCAGCTATTGAAGTTTTATCACTTGGCACACTACGGAACTTAGCGGTTGTGGCAACAAGCTTGACAAGATAGACGATTTTATACTAGTTCGGGCCCTCGACTTGCGTCGAGTAAAGACCTTTATGTCCAGTCGGCATGAGCCTGTTGTGTTGTATTGATGAGTATGAGGGATTGTGTGTTGCTGTGTACTTCGCGCTTTTTACAAGGGATGCTCGCAGCAGCCTTATATGGGGCGAGGCTGGTTGCGGGCTCTATGATTCCTAGTCAGATTCTAGGAAGGAGTAATAAACTAAGAGTTTTGTACTCTTTCCTATTACAACCCATCTAGGATATGGTAGTTCTAATTTTGTGTTAATCCGTGTTGTACTCGAATCAGACGGCGGGTTCTTCGATCCTCTGTTTGTATTCTGTCTTCTTGGGGAACCTCCGGTATCCCCCATCGACAGTCATCCTTCCCCAATTTGCGTATTGTGTGGATGTGTTAGGTCGGGATGTCGGTGCGTGGCTCCCTGGGCTGCATCTTGGGATCTCCTCGATCACCTCTGGTTGAACCATCGTACTCGAGGAACTCGCCTGACCTGGTGCATGACGAGGACTGGAGGATAGAGGAGGAACTCTGCCTTGCTCGGGGCCTGCCCTGCGCTACCAGCTTGTGCCTGCTTGGTCATCGATGACGGCGCGGTCTGGTCTGCAGGGCGACGTTGGGATGTCTCTGATGATGCACGGCTAAACCCATATCAAAGGATGATCAAGGTCAATCAGTGACACAAATTTCATATGCAGGAAAACAATAACACAGTATTGGTGTTATACTTATGCTAGGGCTCACCGCAATCCCCTAAATTGCGAGATTGCTTCCCCACCAAAAGCACCCAGGGTCCCACCTGTTGCCCCGCTACCACGCCAGGGGACGTGGCCTAGTGGTCTGCTGGATGTGCCCATCCCGGTAGACTACGCTGGTAGAGGTGGCTCTCTCATTGCCTCCTGATGTCCCGGTGATGAGGTTGTCTAGGCCTAGGGCGTCGCCGTCCCAGCGTCCACCTCTCTTCTTGCTTCCTCCTTCCCCGCCGTCTAGGTTTAGTTTACCCCTGGTCAGGAGGGTGGAGGGTTTCTTCCACTGTGGACATAGGTCACTTCTCAGCTGTGCGGTGTTGCGCCTGCATGGTGATGTCATCCTCCTCCTCGGGGCTAGAGACATCCACTGTCTCCACCCCCGCTCCTCCTGCAGTTGCGGCTCCCGTGCTTGCACGATGATGGTACAACGCCTCATTCGTTCACCGTTGGCTTG
Organism: Bothriochloa decipiens; assembly: GCA_023333625.1. NCBI lineage: Eukaryota > Viridiplantae > Streptophyta > Magnoliopsida > Poales > Poaceae > Bothriochloa > Bothriochloa decipiens. The sequence goes on along the minus strand of CM041632.1, from coordinate 37,022,950 downwards.
ACAACTCCAGGCCGACTGGCCATGGCTCCACGGGCACCGAAGAAGAGAATGCAGATCGGTCTTGCCCACAAATTTTCTATCAGTCATGGATGCTTGTTACACTCAGTAATCATCGCAAGCATAACAAAATAATAGAACTAACTACAGATCATACCTCCTCTGGTGGTGTTCGAGACAATCGGTATGGCGCCTAATGTTTGTCGGGGTAGCTGTTGATTGGATGATACTTCTCAAACAGAGAAGTCGTCTGACTATTCAGTGCCCCCTTAGTCTGTGCCTCCTTAGTTTCCCTTGACGGATCAGCCTCCCTGTCGATGAAACCTCTTCGGCAGTCTACTACGGGGTTCCCCGAGGTAGTAGATTTGTGGTGAGGGTGCACTACGAACTGGATGTGAGACACAAGACAAACAACCAGGACAACCAGGGTTTATCCAGGTTCAGGTCGCTCAGAAGCGCAATACCCTACGTCCTGCATCTCTGCTGTTGTATTGATGAGTACCGGAGTATAATGAGGGATGACATGAAGTCAGATGCGTTCTAGGGGGTCCTTGCTAGGCGGGCAACGTTACAGATCTAGGGTTTCCTATGGTCAGTTATATTGCTCCACATCCTTGTAGACTACGAACAGATCCTAACCGACTAGGCTTCCTTGCATGCCAAGCAGCCTTGGGGTCCGCACAGCGCACCGACCAGGGCAGTGATGGACCACGGGCTTCATCTTGTGGTCTGGGCCATCTGGTCTATGGGATCCAAGGCCCGCCGTGAGGGTATAGGGGTTTATACCCCTACAGCTAGTCCCTGAGCACCATGTATCTTGACGGGGTCGCAATCTTGTCCTGAGCCGAGCAGTGAAGATGCAAACCATGTAGTGCTAACTAGTGAGGATGCTGACCACGTAGTGCCGACCAGCGAAGATGCTGACCACGTAGTGCCGACCAGCGAAGGTGCTGACCACGTGGTACTGATCAGCGAAGTCACTGACCACGTAGTATCTTGAATAGTCTATACGTCTGCTCCTGACCATTGCTTCTATCAAGGAAGGTGGTCTGTCGAAAGACGCGTGGTGCTCCAAGAAAAAGAAAAAATCTTTTCACATCCCTAGGACATGGGCCCACGTTAACACATGACATGAAGTATCACTAGAATGCCAACATGAACCATCCGTAGAGGTAGGGTTATCGAACCAAAGACAACAGATAGGCCCAAGTCACAGCGAGATGACGTGGGCCCACATAGTCCCCAAGCTCGATAGAAAAAACTCAAAAATAGTACTAAATGGTCGAAGTCAGTGCCAAGTGACGAGTCAACGCACAGTCCCCAGGTAATTACTGTATGGAACAGAGACTCGATCGGGTTGAGAGACACTGAGAAACGCTGGTCCGTAGACACCTCATAGTGACAAGTCGATGCGTAGTCCCCAGGTAAGTCCTGGACGGAGCATAAGCTCGACCGGGTCAAGAGATGCCGAGAACCACTGGTCCATAGACACTTCTAGGTGACAAGTTGACACATAGTCCCCAGGTAAATCCTGGACAGAACACAGGCTCGATCAGGTCAAGAGACACCAAGAACCACTGGTCCATAGACACTTCTGGCTGACAAGTTGACAAGCAGTCCTTGGGTAAGTCCTGGACGAAGCACAGGCTTGATCGGGTCAAGAGACAACGAGAACCACTGGTTCATAGACATTTCTGGGTGACAAGTTGACACACACTCCCCAGGTAAGTGCTGGACAGAGCATAGGCTCGATCGGGTCAAGGGACGCTGAGAATCATTGGTCCGTATACATAGGTAAGTAAAATAAAATATCCAACTCACAAACCAGTCCCCACATTTAAGTAGAAAAAATTTGGAACAAAATTGGAAAAGAGTATGATGAAAACCACAATCTAGGGATGAATCCCATAATGTTGGGCATGCACCAATCATGGGACAAGCACATGGAAAGCGCACGGGCACAAATAAATAAACCCGCGGCCTATATCTTCGTGCGGGGACCGGAACGGCCCATTTAAGTTGGAAAAAACCGCGCCCACACTGAGTCAGCGGGGTCCAACCCTAGAAGTCAAAGCGACGTCACCCAGAGGGTATAAATATCCAGCTGCCACCGAGGGGAACAGTTTCGCTTGCGTTCATTTCTGCTCCCCACTTCGTCCAACTTCCCGAGCGCTATGCTACAACAGTGCCTTCACAACCGCCACCGCTTGCTCTGCTCACCATCTCTGCTCCGCTCACCACCGCGCAAAGCAGATGCATGGCTCCAGTGCATACACACCACCAGTCATCGTTGCCCGTCAATCGACCACCCCCAAAGGAGATGGCCAAGAAAGCGGCAAAGAAGATGGCAAAGGCATCCGGATCTGGCAGATTCGGCCCGCACTGGCTGCAATCAACCTCGACGTGGGAATCCCTACAGGCGCTCGCCGATGAGGGACTGCTGCCGGTGCGAGAGATGGAGGTCTGGCATGAGCCACGAGGTGAGGACTCTCCTCGACCCCGTGACGGGGAAATCGTGGTATTCGAGGATTTTGTGACCCGAGGGCTGGGGTAACCGATGAACGGATTCTTCACAGATCTGTGCATTTTCTGGGCCATTGGCATTTGCAATCTGGTTCCCAATTCCATCCTCTCCATCTCCATCTTTATTGCGTTCTGCTAGTGCTTCCTGGGCATCCCCCATTTCAATCTATTCCACCACTTCTACCTTCCGATACCAAGGGATCCCTGTTGGTATTTCTTAGCGTAAGTAGATAAATCCAGAAGCGCACAGAGTACAGTTGTAGCTTTCACCCGGAAGTATTCAGGATATCATATTTTTCCACAGTGAACGGAGTGTACTAGAGAGAAGCAAGAACGTCCAAGAGAAGAAGGTAGATGGATATTTTTGTAGGGAGAGAGGGATTCCTAAGCTCAGCCCAATGTCACCAGATAACTAAAGCCTTGGCTTACTATACACACTCACTTCGGAGCAGTTGTTCCTTTCCGGTTCACGAAGAGACTAGGAAGGGGTAACCGGGAGAAGGCAGCCAAAAGCTCTACGAAAACACCAACCCGAACGTGGTGGAATACAAACGCCTTGTTGGGTCTGTCACCCCCTGGCCTACCACAACTATCCGTGGGGTTGGGCGCAAAATCAGGTAACTCGCTAGCCCAGACACAACGTCTATGCTAACGGCTACTACTCTAGTCCAAATTCTTAATTAGACTAAAGCACTTGGTCGAGCGGAGATCCCGTAAGTAAGCAAGAAAGCACTAAACTTTAGTTAAATAGATCACTAGGGAATTGCAAAAAAAGAATACGGATATTACTCATGAAGGAGTCGGCTCCGTAGAGATACAAATTGGAGGAGAACCCGGCAAGCCGGCTCTGCCTCCGCTCTTCCCTCCTCTCTCTTCCTCTTTTCTAACTTGTACAACTAGGCACTAGCACCTAGAGGGACACTACCACTAATACTAAAATGATATGGAAGTGAAGCTCAAGTGTAGAATGTAGAGTGTGTATTGTAAAGTGCCTCCTCCCCTCCTCTTATAGTATGTGGAGGTCAGTTCGGGGGTAGACTGGGAAAACCCACAGCGCACCACCCTCCCTTGGCATTGATTGTACCGACATCGCGAAGCTGGGCTCAAACCGCCTCAAGAGTGCGCCGGTCGCCACTGCGTCGGCCAGCCCACTTCTAGCTCGGTTCGCCACCGCCTTTGGCAGGTGGGTCATGGAGTGTACCTGGATCATAGCCATGTTGTGGATTTGCTCCAGAAATGCTTCAGTTGGGCTGCTTGTCCCCCCTTGGTATTTTACACTTTCCGGGATGGCGTCTTTTGGTACAAATATTCCATGTACTTGGTTTATTTCATAATTGTGTCCTAAAAATGATTAACTCACCAAAACTTATGGAATATGTTAGTTCATAAGCCCTATTACTAAGTTGTTTGTTCATTTTATTATAAAGTTGGCTGTAAAAATTATGCAATAAGGAGCGCCAACAAGTTTCCCCAAACTTAGTCCTTTGCTCGTCCTCGAGTAAAGGTTTAAAGGACTAAGGGGATTTATCTCCTTGATTTGAAAATCTGCATACACGTTATTCCAAGCTTCACCTGAACCTGTGAACTTCAAAAGTGTCTACCAAGAAATCATGGGTAATTGAAAAATGGAATAGCCTAGATTCAAATCTTCTTACTCGTATCCCTGCTCTGAAACTTGGGTTTTTGTAAGGTTTTGAAAACATAGAAAAATAGCCTTTGTTCCTTGAATGATTCTCTCAAGTCGCTCGTATATTTGTATGTGGTTCCTTACCAAGGCATATAGAGGGATTGCCTTCACTTGATCATCCTACCTCTAAAAAGGTTTTTCTGGAGCTTTAGGTAGGAATTCTATGGCACACTTACCTTGCATATATTGTCAAGTCAAACCCCAGACTCTTAGATTAGAATTGTCAAGTTTGTGGATATGATGGAGGATATATATATGGTGTCTAACCTAATTCTACTATGCTCTTTAAAACACATCTACCTCTTTATTAGGACATAGAAAAATCTTCTATGAGGGCATGGGCTATCCTTATTCTCTCTCTTTAATTTTATTTTTTTCTTCTTTTTTTCATCTTTCTTTTCTCTTTTTTCATGTATCTATTATTTCTTTCATCTCCTTTTTTTCTTCTTCTCCTCTACTTTTTTTACTTCTCCACTTTTTTAATGATAGCCTTATGCCTCTAATTGCAACAAAAATTTTAAGGGAGATGTGAACAAGGATTCGGAGCATTTATTTTGATGGAACCTACAAACATATTTTTGGTTCACTCCCAGTGTGAGAGTAGAACATTTTTTGCGCCTACTCCCAGGGTAGGAGTAGTGCTATTTTTTGTGGATGGATGAATGGATGTAGTGCGCAACTCTTAGTGTAAGAGTTGGCAACTTTATTTATGGGTGTACGTGAATTCTAATCTTGGGAGCATGAAACTCTCTCAATAGGGGTCACAGAACTTGACCAAACTCAACACAAAGTAAGAGGCATATGTGGAAGGTTTTGTCATGAAAGAGCATATATGGCCTTGGTAGGTATTTGCACATCATTTAAGGAACATGCTATTTGATTTTTCTTTGTAAAAATAAATCCCAAGTTCTTTTCAAGAAATGAGCAAGCGTCATGTCATCCTACTATATCTCATCCGTCAATTACTTAGAAAATGGGGTCCCTTTGATAAGTGTTCACAAGTTGCAGGAATATTGGTAAGGAATAAAGAGTATGCAAATTTTAACCACAGGATAACATGGAGATGGAACATCAAGAGTTTTATCTTTTTAAATTTTGTTCATCAATGTTAAAATTCAAAACTTGGAGAGAGTAAGGCTAGAGTTGCAGAAACCACCGTTGAAGATGAAGGAGTTAATGGAAGTCATTTGTCTCGTCCTTCTGTATGATGGGTTGCTCGATGTTTGTGCAATGTGTTGGGAAGATCTCGATTTTGTTTTAGTTATGCGTGAGATATCTCCCCCACACTTATTTTTGTACATGCTTTATTTTAACAAACAAAACAAAAGGAACTAAAACAGGCAAGGGTCCTACTGACTATCAAGGAGTCAAAATTGTATTATCCAGATTATTATTACTTAATTATTTTTATTTTTTTTACTAAAAACTTGTTCAACCAACTTTTCTTAGAGCTCAAGCAAGGCTAAGATAAAAGATGCAATGTAAACATAGCCAAGATTTATCTCCATATCAGATCACTTCCATTATTTATAACAACTCAAAGTTCATTAACCAGAATTCAACACCATGTCAAATTATGATTAAAGCAAGCTATTTCAACCCAAGCACCATGCTTGATTTGAAAACAACTTATGGATGTACCCTAGGAGCACATCTAAACAAGAGCATTTGACATAAACAAGGAAGCATGAATTTGAATGATCATATGGAAACAAAATATGAGCAAAGGGGTTGGTGAACATTTATTACCTTTTGCATAGCAAAGTGTTCTTTACCGACAGCATATGTGGATTTCTTTGAAAATGCTACACCGATGGCATGGTCGTACAGACTCCATCTCAGGTGAACCATAAGGCCAAGTTATACACATGACTAGTGTATATGGACCTTGGGCCTTATTGGTAGCAAAGGCGTATAGGAGGAGGATCCTCTTCTCTTTTTTCTTTTCCTTTCTTTTTTTATCTCTTCTTTTTTCATCATCATTTTTTTCTCAACTCTCTTTTCTCTCTCTTTTTTTCAACACTCCTTCATTTTTTTTGTTCATATATTTTTTATAGCAAGTCAAAGCTAACTTTGACTTTTCATTCATTTTCATGAATGACCCTTGGTGTGAGTGGGACTCGAGGTTCTCATCATCCTCCCACACACTTGGATTTTTGTATAAAAGTCAAGTGTGTTGGGTTAGAGTCTCCTTGTTAGTGTGTTTCACCCCTCAAGAGCATCATGGTTTATCGTTGAAGTCGCTTCATGTTCTCAAGCATCACACCTGGATTGTTTAGCGACAAGAATACCCGAAGGTGCATACTAACTTAACAACATGTCCTTACTTTTATTTGAAAGGGGAAAGTTTTTATTCTTCTTTCATGATCAAAAAAATAATAATGAATATATATATTTCAAGATAATCCAGGGTATCTCCTGGCAGTGCTTGTTTTAGGACAAAAGCTCGTCCTTGAGAAACCTTTTTGAAATAAGTCCAATGTTGATGATGTGGTTTCCCCTCCAACATCAACCTTTGCGGGTCAATCTATAAAACTCATGCCAAAACATCTTGAGATCTGCAAAACTTATGGTAGACAAAAGCATCTACAACAACCCTTTCAAAGTTTTTATGAACCGAAAGTGAAAACGGGTTGTAGATCCTTTTGATGATGGCAGAGTTATAGATTGATCTTGAAGATTTTTCATATGAGCATGCAATGAATGGGATAGCTATAAAATAGCTTCCATGCTCATTGAAAAAATATTCTGTCTTAGGGGGAGGTTCTTCCTTCTCATGGCAATTTGAATCCTCCGCAACATAAGGATGGTTCATGGTTATTGCGGAGATTGACATAACCTCTCTCCTAAGATTAAGAACTAGTTTGGATGAGACATTGAGGTTTGGCATAGAGGGGGAAGGGGTATGAACGTCTTCCATGAGAATTAATCCTTCCTCTATGTCTTGAGATTGTTGTTGATGTCTCATGCAAGAATTCAAGGCATAAGATGATATTGAATTGGGAAACTCTTTGGTATTCCCAAAATCAACATCAAGAAAAATGTCATCCTCAAATTCAAAGGGGCATGCAAAAGGATGAGGATCATTATTCTCAAAAGTGCAATGCATCCCCTCATGGGAGGTTCCTCAACAACAGGATTATGAGGAAGATTAGAAAGAAATTCAAATTCGGTTGTGGGTGCCTCCTCTTGTTGGTCGGGGCTCGACTCCATTGTTTCTTCAGGAGGCTCATCATAGATGCCAGTGTAAGGGGTGTTCTCAAGAATTTTCTCCAAAACAGCTTTCCCTTCACTAATGGACATATGCACAAATAAGCCTCCACAAGATATGTCAAGTTGGAGAGCATCTTCTTTGCTAAGACCATGGTGGAAATGATGTAGGAGAACTTGGTCAGGAAAAGAAATGTCTGGACCGGTATTGATGAGACTTAAGAACCTGGCCCAAGCTGCTCCTAGAGTCTCCTTCTCTTTCTGTTGAAAGGTAAGAATTTTGATTCGAAGGGCGACAACTCTAGAAACTGGGAAGAAAGCAAGACAAAATTTGTCTCGAAGTTCATCCCAATTTCCATGAACACCTACGGTATGAGCATACCATTGTTTTGCATTTCCCAAAAATGAGAATGGAAATAATTTCCATTTAAGGGTTTCTTGTGTCATGCCAGAAAAAATTAGGCAAGAACACAAGTGCTCAAATTCCCAAAGGTGGGTATACGGATTTTTGTCTTGTTGCCTGAAGAAGGGTTGTGCCTGAACCATGGCTATGAAACCAGGGCGAATTTCATAGCCATTTGAAAAAATAGGATGTGATGATGGTGGAGGTTCCAATGAATAGCCCTTTGGAACCAAATACTGAAAGATAGGAGTGGAATCCATTTGGTAGGGATGGTGGTGGTAGTGGTATGGTGCATATATTTTTTTGTAAAAGAAAAATACAAGGATACATGGATGAACTTGGTAATGGTGCTCGGCAATGGTGCTAGAAAGCTTATTGGTATTTCTTAGCGTAAGCAGATAAATCCGCAAGTGCACGGAGTCCAGCTGTAGCTTTCACCCAGAAGTATTCAGGGTATCGTATTTTCCACAGGGAACGGAGTGTACTAGAGAGAAGCAAGAACGTCCAAGAGAAGAAGGTAGATAGATATTTTTGTAGGGCGAGAGGGATTCCTAAGCTCAGCCCAAGGTCACCAGATAACTAAAGCCTCGGCTTACTATACACAATCACTTAGGAGCAGTTGTTCCTTTTCGGTTCATGAAGAGACTAGGAAGGGTTAACCGGGAGAAGGCAGCCAAAAGCTCTACGAAAACACCAACCTGAACATGGTGGAATACAAAGGCCTTGTCAGGTCTGTCACCTTCGGGCCTACTACAACTATCCATGGGGTTGGGCGCAAACTCAGGTAACTCGCTAGCCCAGACACCACGTCTACGCTAACGACTACTACTCTAGTCCAAATTCTTAATTAGACTAAAGCACTCGGTCGAGCGGAGATCCTGTAAGTAAGCAAGTAAGCACTAAACTTTAGTTAAATAGATCACTAGGGAATTGCAAAGAAAGAATGCGGATATTACTCATGAAGGAGTTGGCTCCGTAGAGGTACAAACTGGAGGAGAACCCGGCAAGTCAGCTCAGCCTCCGCTCTTCCCTCCTCTCTCTTCCTCTTTTCTAACTTGTACAACTAGGCACTAGGACCTAGAGGGACACTACCACTACTACTAAAATGATATGGAAGTGAAGCTCAAGTGTAGAATGTAGAGTGTGTATTGTAGAGTGCCTCCTCCCCTCCTCTTATAGTGTGTGGACGTTGGTTTGGGGGTAGAATGGGAAAACCCATAGCGCCACCCTCCCTTGGCATTGAATGTACCGACATCGCGAAGCTGGGCTCAAACCGCCTCAAGAGTGCACCGGCCGGTCCACTGCACCGGCCGGCCCACTTCGGGCTTGGTTCGCCACTGCCTTTAGCAGGAGGTTTGTGGAGTGGACCTGGATCATAGCCACATTGTGGATTTGCTCCAGAAATGCTTCAATTGGCTGCTTGTCCCTCCTTGGTATTCTACGCTTTCCTGGATGGCGCCTTTTGGTACAAAAATTCAAAGTACTTGGTTTATTTCATAATTGTGTCCTAAAAATGATTAACTCACCAAAACTTATGGAATATGTTAGTTCATAAGCCCTATTACTAAGTTGTTTTTTCATTTTATTATATAGTTGGTGGTAAAAATTATGCAATAAGGAGTGCCAACAATCCCAGATCGTGGGAGGGTGCTATTTGCACTAGCGAGATGGGATGAAAGTGCACTAGATAGATATTCCACCTGCGTCGGTGCATAGGGGCTGGTTTACCCATTGGTTCTACATGAGCCAGGACATGGAAGGGAGGTGGGTTCCCTACGATGTGAACCAGATTCCTGAATTCAACTCTCGGTTGGCAGACAAGCCTTCTTCCGATGAGATGCATCAGGTGAGGGAGCTGCTGTAGCTGATTGACAACCGGCTGGTGAATGGTGTGCTGGTGGCTGGCACATGGACAGTGCGTCGGATCCAACCGTGTAAGAAATGAGTGAACCATCTATTTGAGTATGCCGGCTCCACTGACGCTTCCCGTGAGACCAAGGAAAGAGTCAAGGAGTCAATGCTGAATCGACGAATGTCTTCTTTGTTCGAGAAGTTTGACCCGGACAAGAGCTACCTAGAGCCACGTGCCAAACCGTACACCTTGGCCGATCCTCCACCGGAGGTATGCTGTTAATAGCTATTTTCATTTGGCATAATTATGAGCATAATCTATATAACATGTCATGGTCTGACTATCAGACATTGCGTGGATAGGACCGAGTTACGTTCTTCTCGGCTGTGCCGGTGGAGGCATGGCCACGAGGGGAAGCGCTGTCCAACCAGCAATGTACCAAGGAGGCCCACTACCGGAGCAGGACCAGAGCAGGGCAGGGGACAGTGGATGTCTCCAGCCCTGATGAGATGAGAGCCCAACCGCCCGGGAAAGGCTTCAGGCGGTGGGAAAACAGCCAATTTCACCACCGACCCCAAAAAGAAGAAGCCCTCCACCCTGCTGTCCGGAGGCAAGCTGAACCTGGACGGCGGGGAAGGAGGGAGCATGAAGAGGGGTGCCCCGACCACCCCGGAGTTGTCAGACTCTGATGACCTCCTAACGCTTAATGAACGATGAAGGAAACATCAAGCCATGACTCCTCAGACGGAAAGGGTGTCGAGGCCCCCATGTCATCAACCAGGAGATCGCCGCGGCATGCACCGCCACCACCTCCTCCCCCTCATCAGGGGGAAACTGCATCAGCAAACTAGCCGAAGCAAACCAGAGGAGCAACACCACCACCACTAACACCACAGCACACACCACACAGGGCGGCGATGCCTCCAGCCAGGGTAGCCTCATCACCGGGGCACCGGGAGGCAGCAAGGCAAACAACTCCACTGGCGCGACCCACCACTATAGGCGGAGTAAGTGGGGCATCAAGCCGAGTCCCCGGGCACGGCAGCGGAGTGTCAGGTGGGACCTCTAGCGCTCCTGGCGGGGAGCAATCCCACAGTACAGGGGAGGGTTCTGACATGCGCCAGCATAAGTATCATGTCACATTCCTGTTTATTATCATCCATAGTTGTTGTTGCGCTTGTGAAAAAATGACTACGATCCTTATGACCTGAATGTAGCTGTACTCCAATAGTGTCACCGTGACCGTCGACCAGCCAGACCACACCTCCACCAACCACCGAGCAAGCAGCAGGCAGCGACGCAGCCCAGTCCGCAGCACGGCCAGAAACTGGAAGCAGCACGGTGACACCGTCCCGACCAGCCGCAACGCCTGCGGACCAATCCGAGAGACGGCTGGTGTCCTGGGGGCCGATGGGAGCCATAGTGGGTCGTCCACCTCGCTGCGTAGATCAAGCAGGGCCAAGTGCTCCGGCGCCGCCAGAAGAGGTTGAAGAGGTGCCCAGAGCGCCACCCTGGGTCCACCGCACTGACATCCCAACCCAGCGCGTCCACATGCGTAGGAGGGGAATGGATGACTTTGTGTCTTATGAAGAGATCCCAGACAATGACCTGGAGGCTGGCATTCAGGATGCCATAGATGTGCTGGTTGACCGGATCAAGGTAAAATCCATGGCGACTGCCTAGAAGTTATATTATTTGACATTTGAAATACGTTAATCCTTTCATCGTTGGGTATGCTTAGTCACTGTAGGAGACCTCCTTCCAGCACGATAGAACCATTGACCGGTTTGCGGCAAGCTGGGAGGAGTGCAAAACTCTCAGGGTGGCCAAGGCACAGCTGGACGTGTAGGCCAAAGTGTACCAGGAGTGGGAACATGCCCAGGAATCCGAAGTCGCTGCGCTACACAGGAAGGTGGAGAAGCTGGAGGCTGACAATGAGGGTAAGATGTCGAAGTCTCCATTTCATGCTGCCTTCTGAATGCTAACTTGTGTTGGGTGTAGAATTAAATTCTCAGAACACTGCAATGGCCAAAGAGATCACCCACCTGCTGACTGAGAATGAGACTGCCTAGGAGCAAGCCAAGGAGGACCGGGAGCTGATTGCTCAGCTGACCGGTAAGTGAAACAACTTGGAATTGTTTCTTTTGTCTGCTGCATACTGGGCGGACCAGGGTATGTTAACCACCATAATGTGTATTGTTGTAGACTTGAGAGACCGCCACATGGTGCAGTTCCAGGTGTTGGAGGATGCCAGCGCTGCTCTCTATGGGAAGATCAGGACAATGATTGACCACATCAAGCTGGTGCTATGGGCCATCTTTCTGGGGGGTATAAATCCCTATACCCTCACGGTAGGGCCTTGGGCTGCATGAACCAGACGCCCCAGATCACCAGACAAAGCCTGTGGTACATCACCGCCCTGGTCGGTGGGCCGCACGGACCCTGAAGGCTGCTTAGCATGCAAGGAAGCCTAGTCGGTTAGGATCTATTCATAATCTCTAAGAATACGGAGCAATGTAACCGACCATAGGAAACCTTAGATCTGTAACCTTGCCCCTCGGCTATATAAGGCAAGCAAGGACCCCCTAGAACACATCTGACTTCACATCATCCCTCATTGAACTCTGGTACTCATCAATACAGCAGTAGCAAAGACACAGGACATAGGGTACTACGCTTTCGAGCGGCCTGAACCTGGATAAACCCTAGTTGTCCTGGTTTGTCTTACATCTCACATCCAATTCATAGGTCTTAGTGCGCCTTCACCGCAAATCTACTACCTCAGGGAGCCCCATGGTAGATGGTCGAGGAGGTTTCATCATAATCTTTCCTGGAGAGGCACACCCTATAGACCCTGTGGGAGAAGCGGTTGCCATGACCGACCAGTGCCGTAGGCTGTGACCTGCATTGTAGTAAGCTATCGCTGGCGCTATTCAGTATGCGGCCGCTACGGTGCTCACCGTCATCCGCACCAACTACCCAGAGTGGAGCTGGCGGATATCGAGTGAGGAATCCCAGCCGAGGTCTCAGACGAAGATGTCGAGGAGCTACGCAAGGTCTTAGACGAAGATGTCGAGGAGCTACGCACACATCAGGTCCGACTGCCACTGTCTTGGTTGAAGATATGATGCTTATCGAGGATCCTACGAAAGGTAGTGGTGGTCAGTAGGCTGGAAACAATGTTTATATGTGTTTAAACAATGTTTGTAAGTTGTGCCAAGCATAGGGTGCTCGTAACTTTTAGCCTTTTGATGTAGGTAGTTTATGGTAGGCACGTTTAAGCGGGTGATAAATGTATTGCCTTTTTATTGTGCTAAGTGTAGTTGTAAAAAATGTCAACAATTAAGTTTTGCCCCACCATCGAAGCGAGTTAACTCTGTTAGGTGACATAGGGATGCGCTAGTGGACAGCATAGGACTACCAGGATCACTAGATACCTAGTACCATTAGAGAGCGACTACGAAATCTCCTGGTGCCATGTAGCATGGAGCTATAACACATCATAAGAGGATTGAGACAGTACCTTGTCAAACTATTCTCGGCGGGCAAGAAACAAAGTTTCATTGTGGCTTATGCAGGGCGCATGTATGATAGATAGTGCAAAGTTGCAAAGCTGTAACAAGGAAAGAAGATGACAGAACTTTATTAACTCATAAATAATATGCAAAACTAGGGTACATATATTATTCTATGGATAGAAGGGTATGAGCTAATCGATGTGCCAGGAGTTTGGCTCATCAACATTCTTCATCGTGCACAGCCGATAAGATATCGGGCGTGTAACAACCTTAATCTTGAATGGCCCTTCCCATCTTGGTGACAACTTATGCAGACCATCTGTGTTTTGTATTCATCGCAGCACCGTGTCGCCGACAACGAAAAGCCTTCCCTTGACGTTGCGGTTATAATAACGATGCACTGAAGCTAGGTACTTAGCTGTGCAGGTGCAAGATTTGAGTGCTTGCTCCCTTTGGCTATGACATCCACTTCTCTAGCTTCGTTGGAGGCATTCTCATTGTGGTAAGCAACCCAAGGTGATTGGAAAGCAACCTCAGCCGGTAGGACGGCCTCGGACCCAAACACCATGAAGTATGGAGAAACTCCAGTGTTGCGACTGGGCTAGGTACGGAGTCCCCAGATCACTGCAGGCAATTCCCCTAACCACTGACCAGGCTTGAGCTTTTTTTCATACTGAAAAACTCATTTGCGTAAGGCGTCGATTACCAAGCTGTTGGCTCGCTCCACTTGTCCATTGGCCCAAGGATGAGCGATGGACACATATTTGACTTTGATACTGAGATCATCGCAGAAGTCAAAAAATGCATCACTAGTGAACTGGATAACATCATCAAGAAATTGCACTGCCTTCTCAGTTGTGGCTTTTTTAATGGCCTTGTAATCAATCCATTTGGAAAATTTGTCGATGAGCGCGTAGACGCACGTATGGCCGCCAGGAGCCTTTTTGAAGGGACCAATCATGTCTAGTCCCCAGCATGAGAACGACCAAGCAACTGAAATGGTCTGGAGTTCATGTGTAGTTCTTGGGTGATGCACTTCTGGTAGTCCTCGCGCTCGACCACCATCATAGTACTAACCGCATTGGTTGTGGCAGCTATGTAGATGAGAAGCTCCTCGCCTTCTCATGGGACCATGAGTACTGGGGGATTTGCGAGTTACTCCTTGAGCTGCTTGAAAGCCTGGTCAGCGTCGTATGTCCACTTGAACTTCTCTTTTTCCTTGAGAAGTTTGAAAAAGGCAAGACCTTTTTCACCCATCTGAGAAATGTAACGGCTCAGTGCCGCCATGCACCCGGTGAGCTTCTGTATGTCTTTGACGCATCGTGGCTGTTGGAGGCCTAGAACGATTTTGGCCTTCTCGGGATTGGGGCGTATGCCATCCTTACTGACCATGTGGCTGAGCAGGATTTCGGAGGGGACGCCAAAGACACATTGTTGGGGTTCAACTTCCACTGGAACTCATTTAGTGCCGTGAAGGTTCGGTGAAGATTTTCGACTAGTGTGGGGCCTAGTCTTTACTACCACGTCATCTACATATGCCTTGATAAGGTCATCAGCGTTCTTGTCATCGAGGCATGCCTGGATGGCTTGCTAGTATGTAGCCCCGACGTTCTTGAGGCCAAACAACATGGTCGTATAGCAGAAAGTGCCGAAGGGGGTAATGAAAGCGGTCTTATCCTGATCTTCTTCTTTGAGGGCTATTTGGTGATAGCCCGAGTAGCAATCTAGAAACACTTCAGCTCTTCGAATTCTGTGGCCACGTAGGCATTGGACTCGCACTCCTGAGTCATAAAGACATTGCCACGTAGGGAGAGGATGCCCTGCTCGGTCGGAAGCTTGAGCACATGATACCCATAATGAGGAACCGCAATGAACTTGGCGATCCCTGGTCGGCTGAGGATGGCGTGGTAGATCCCCTCGAAGTTGGCCATGATGAAATTGATGTGGTCGATACGAAAGTGCTGCTTTGTCCTGAACTGGACGGGCAAAGTGATCTGCCCCAAGGGGCACGAGGGCTTGCCCGGCATGATGCCTCAAAATGAAGAGTTGTAGGTCTTGAGGTTCTCCAGCTTCAGCCCAAGCTCCTAGAAGGTTGGGTAGAACAAGATGTTTAGGGCGCTGCCTCCATCAACGAGCACTTTCTCGAACCGGACGCCATCGATCACCAGGTCAAGGACCAGCGGAAACCGACCAGCATCGGGGAGTTTGGCCAACATATTGTTCTGGCTGAACGAGATGGGCTGCTCGGACCACGGCGGCACCCTAACATCAATGACGAGACCATCGGACTTCTGGATAGACACGATGGCCCGCATCAGCAGCTTCTTGTCCCGTGCGTTCTCCAGCCTGACCTTGCCGCCAAAGATGACAGCGGTGACGTTCTTCATGGGGTCCCTGTAGGCGTGCCGAGGGTTGGGATCTTAGGGATCCTCCTCATTGGCGTCGTCTTCCCAGACAACATCCTCGACCTTGGCTTTGGCGCTGGGCGCGGCTTCTTGTTGGCGGTGATCTTCAGTGCGTCCGCTAGAACTCTGCACTCTCCCAACATATGGCCCTTGTCGAGGTGGCGAGGACAGTCCTGGCTAAGGACCTTGTCGAGCTCATTGTCATGGTCCCATTTTTGGCCCCTTACCGTGTTGATAGAATTGTCGCCACGGTTGCGATTGCGTCGACCTCCATTGTAGCCTTCCCGACCACGGCGCTTGAAAGAGCAGTTGTCGTCCTGCTGATCGGGGTCGCGATTACCACAATGGTTTTCACGGCGATCAGAACGGCGCTCAGGTCGGCGGTCCTGATAACTGTCATGGTCCCGGTGATCGTCGCAGCGATAGTTGTGGTTAGAGGGACTGGCGTCACCCTCATTCAGCCCATCATCGAGGTAAGCAAATCTGTGGGCGATGGCGAGGAGATCTTCCATCGTCTTTGGTTTCTTAAGAAGCAACTTCTTTCGGAGGTCTCGACCACGTGGTTGGCGAAGGCCGGCGATGAAGAGATCGGCCCCCTTCTCCGGAGTGACATCAGTCACATGGTTCCACATGTCGGAGAAGCGTTTGATATATTCTCGTAGTGCTTCCCCCGGATGATGTTGCACCTGTGCCAGGGCGTACTTGGTGCTCGGCTGGATGCAAGTCAACTTGAAGTTGTCGATGAACATCTGCCGGAGTTGATCCCGGCTGTGGATAGATCCAGCGCGTTGGTGTAGCAACCAAGAAATAGCGATGTTGCTAAGGACCACCGGGAGGTATGATCATGAATAGGCATGAGAGCTCTGATTCACCCCAAAAAGGCCCGAGCAGACCAACACGGTGTGCCCTGATCCAACTCGGTGCTCTGCGCACAAGCAAAGTGGGGAGCCAAAATCCTGGACCGACACGATCTGCCCTGATTCCGCTGTTGCGAATAGGATTTGACTCCCGAACCAGCACGATGTGCCCGGGTTCAAACTGCATTCTCACACAGTACTCTCTGATCGTGAATTGACACGAGTGCCATGATTCACCCCATAGAGGCCCGATTCTGGACTGACACAGTGTGCCCTGATCCAGCCCGTAGCTGCACGTCGAGCGGCTAGCCTGTCCATGGAGTGTTATGATGTACTCTAGTCTATGCAGGCACGCTATGAGATCACCCCATAGCGCGATGAAGATTTGATCGACGAACCCGCTATGAGTTCTCAATGCCTCATGCTCCAGGCGATTGCTTGGTCGATGAACCCGCAAGGGACGGCGAGGAGTTCTCAGAGCCACATGCTCCATGCGATTGCTTGATCGATGAACCCGAAAGGGACGGCGGGGAGTTCTCTCATGAAGTGTCATTGTGTTCAGAGTTGGAGCTCTGATCTTCTTCATTGGTCGTCAGTCATCTTCATGAGGGTACTTCTGATTTTGCTTTTCAATGGTCGTGCAGAAAGCTTGGACTCTGCTTTATCATTTGTTGTCCTCCTTCATTAGGGTGCTTAAAATTCTTGTTTTGTAAGGGACGTGCAGATAGTTGGGACTCTGATTCGTCGTCGGTTGTCCTCCGTCTTCTCGAGGATGATTGATGATCATCTCTGGCGAGGTTCTTGAGACTTCAGGGCTTCAGGTGAACAGTCTCTTCACCGAAGATGCCATATCACCCTCACCCTGGAACCTCTCAAGAAATTTGGGCTCGGAAGCCCCCGAGCGTCGACTTGGTCTTGTTGTTGGGTTGTTGCAAATAAAGTATTTGAGTGCTTGCTACTCAAACGGCTTGTTTGTGATCTACTTCTTGTTTGACGTGACACCGAGCAGGTGCTGATATGTTGATTCCTGATGCCGTTAAGTCTCTTGCGTAATTGTGTGCATGCTGAATCTTGCTTGCTAGCTTGCTTGCTTCTTCTTCACACGCTTCGGCCTTGTAGCTTGCTTTTCATGGTCTCAAGAACCCGGCTTGATTTGTTGTAATATGTCAGATTGTCGTAGGACGAGCGTATTTGTGTGCATGTCGCTTGGCAGCTTGATCATGAGTCAGACGTCGAGTAGTAGCTCGGCAAGTAGTCCGAGAGTTGTAGTCAGCTTCTGGCTTCGGACGGTTCTGACTTGCCGGGTACTTGAGTTGTTCTGGCATCGCCTCCACGGACCTTATTTGAAGTCGACTTGATAGTCAATAGGTAGACCATGTCAGATGGTCAGCGTGGCGAACTTTACCTGCCACAGATAGCATAGAGGTAGACTAAAAGCTATGGAGTTGCTGGGATAGTGTGATCGTGACTCCACATAAATAATATCTGAAAATATTTTAAAAATATAAGGCGACTTAGCTTAATTGCCGTAGCCGGGTCGTTCGGACGAGCAGTCGGGTACTGCGTCCTGAGTTGTCAGAGGGAGATTGGCTCGATAATCTTCTTGTCGCTTGACGTAGACGAAAGGCTTGTTGGTGTGGTCGTACAGCTTGGCTGAATTGTCTGATATTGTCTGGCTCTTCTTGTACTGCGTGATCTTCAAGAACTCGGACTAGCTTATCTTCTTGCTTGCTTCCGGCTTGAACGATTTCCCTAGTGATCAGATGAGTGCCGTTGGTCTTGCTGTAATTAGCATGCACGGCTTTATATCGTCCTCGGTTTGCGTCGCTTGTCTTGCATGCTTGATGAGTGATGTACGTGGAGCTTTGCGTGGCTCCCATAATTAGCCTGTATCTTGCTGAACGAACATCTTCATATTCCTCAAACTCATGCCTTCATGCTTGCTTTCCGTATATGCATGCTTTGATGATTTCCATAATTAGCTTGCTTGGTCCGCCATCCATCTTCTTGCTGATATGACGTCATCCTGAAATCTATGAGGCCCCGTGCGTTGCTGCCAGGGAGGTCCAGAGTGTTTCCTTGCTTGTTTCGGCCTTGTCTGAGTCGTGATCGAAGTCGGCATTAGTTGGAGCAAATCCGAGCTCTGCGAGCGTGCGTGGGTTGAAGTCGGACTTGATCTCGATGTGTGGAGTCGGAATCGAACTTGGTTGGGAGTCGGTCGGCTGCGTCGGCGAAAATCACCCTGGTCGGAACCGATTTGATCGCAGCTCCTTCCCTAGGACTGCCTGACGAGTTGCTTTGCACGCGCGATGCATGCAGAAGCTATAATTAGCCTTGTGCACATGATCTGCCTCTTGCCCGTCGCCAAACGGAATACGAACACGTGTACTGCAGGGAAGACTGATCGGATTTGATGGAAACTGTTGTGCTTGAAGTCGTCGTCTTTGTACGGTCATCTTGTTCACCAATTTGATCTGACGAACTCTGGAAGTTGGAGATAGCGTGCAGCCGCGAGTAACCTGGAGGCAATTGTTGCGGATGATGTTGATCTTGAAGTTTGACGAGAGCCACGGCAATTTGTTGAAGAGGGCCGATGAGTGCCACGACGAATCTTGAACTTGAGGTCCATCGTGCTGCAGCAACTTGTCGACGAGGGCCGACGAGTTACCGTTGAAAAAACTCATCTTGAAGGTGAAGTCCGCCGAGCTATCGGTGTACAATCCGCCGAAAGCCCCTATCTGATGCGTCAGCTGTCGATGTTTTATCACCGATAGCCCACCACCGGGGTACCCAGGAGGGTGTTTTTGTTCGGAGGAGCTTGGGAGACTGCGGAACTTGACAGTTATGGCAACAAGCTTGACGAGACAAAATATTTTATACTAGTTTGGGCCCTCGACTTGCGTCGAGTAAAAACCTTTACGTCCAGTCGGCGTGAGCCTGTTGCGTTGTATTGATGAGTATGAGGGATTATGTGGTGCTGTGTACTTCACCTTGGGTGTTCTCTCTTAGACCATGAGGTCTATTGTGGAGGTTGTGTTGGTCTAACGTGGTGGAGGTGAAGCACCAATCTAGGGAGCCTTGCCCTCCTTTATATAGTTCTAGGAGAGGCAGGAATCCTAGTCGGTTACAAAGTAGAGATCCTTATAGGTGTAACTAGTCCTAGTAGGATTACATGAAAGGACTAGGTCTTCTTATGTCTTCTCCGTGGGGTGCCCCGTGGGTCCCCATCGACATCCTCCTAGTGTGGAACATGTTAGGACTTGTGGTACTGACGGCGGAACTGGCGGCGGCGAAGGATCCCTGGTGGATGTGCGGCACTAGCGGTGGCAAAGGATCCCCGGTGTGCATTGGTGGCTCCATCCATTTGGAGTCAGGCGGCGGCGCGTTCCTGGTGGAGCGTGGCAGCACTGCATCTGCGTCGGTTGTGTACCATGGCACAGGCGATATATCCGATCCACAGGTCTTCTTTCTCTCTATTTCACTAGTGGATCTTTGTTGGATTTTTTGCCGCTCTAACGATCCCATTACTAAGGAATCTCTAATCATACTGCACACTATGACCATCGCAGTCTCTTTGAAGTGGAGGAGGCCCACAAGAACGTGGACGCAGTGGACTGGCTTAACGAGGATCTTGTTTTCGAGATCATCCGCGGCCTCCCCACCCACTCCTTGATCCGCTGCAAATTTGTATGTAAAACTTGGCTCCGCCTCATGTCGGATTTCAAGAACCAGGAGAAACTGCCCCAGACTATGGCCGACTTCTTTTTTGCTGGTGTGGCCGGCAAACGAGACTTCATCAACATCACCGGTGGACGCCCCCGTCCTTCAAATTCTTGCCTTTAATAGAGGAATTAGTAGCTATATCTGATTGCTACAACGGGCTCATCCTTTGTTGGTGCCTTGGGGGTCATAGATATAGCTATTGCGTCTGCAACCCAGTGACTGAGAGGTATGAGATACTGTCACCTATCACCTGTGTTGTTGGCCATGCATTGGGTGAGGCTCACTTGTGTTTTGATCCGACAACTTTCTCGTACTTCCATGTGATTGAAAATGTGCGTGGTGAAGACGGTCAGTTTGCAGGTTTGGAGATCTACTCATCTGAAACTGCATCATAGACTACAAGGAATCTGAATTGCCTGAAGGTACAGATGGGATTTTGTATTGGTATAGGTCACCAAGTGTGTTTCTTAATGGTTGTCACCATATTATGGGGTACTGTAATGAGGAAGGCTGTAAGATATTTGCTGTGGATATGGCAGGAAAAACATGGAGGAAAATCAATTGGCCTTGTGGGAAAGAGCACTCCATGCATCTAACTCTGGGTCACTTGTGTGTAAGTAGTCTTGATGGTCCCAGTGATTCATTGCATTTAATCTGATTCCTTGAAGACTATGGTACTGATAATTGGATATTTAAGCATACTGTTAGCATCTTGGAGGTGTTTGAAAGCATTGACATTGGATTTGGGGACTATGCATGGGGTAACGAGGAGTACTGGGTGATTGCACTCCACCTAGAATGGAATTTGATTTTCATCGAAGGGGAGGATAGAGCAAAGCTAGATATGACATGGACCGCAGAGAAGTCCATGTCATCCCTGCCCATGAATTTGAGTATGTTACAAGTATCGTTAAAGATGTGTTCATCTTTAGACAATTATATCTTCCTTATGTTCCCTTGTTCTCGGATTCATTGAGAGAATTAAAATAAAGCCCAATTTGATGCTTATGTACCCTTGTTCTCGGACATTAGCAGAGCACTAAATAAAGCTGCATTTTTTGTATCCCACAGTCACGACATTTTAATGGACCGATGTTGTTTGCTTATTTGAAGTAAAATAAAGGTCAAATTAATGTATCTCTGCGAAGTACCGTGTTATTGTAAAAAATATGACCAAATGTTGTTTCGCTGTTCATGGACATGTTAATTTTCTAAAGGATGGAAGTTCTTCTTATTTCCGCTAAACTATCGTGCCATCTTTATTCTGTTTGCAAATCAAATTATTTATTCGGTATGCAAAGTAATTTGCAACGGTGTCACACCTCCTATCACCCTTGTTCTCGGAGTCATTAGCAGATGTTGTTTGCTTGTTCTATGGATATGTAAATTTCCTCATAGATGGATGTCATCATTATTTTAGCAAAACTAGTGAGCCACCATGGTAGTTTGTTGTTTTAGAATTTTTTCTAGGATTTAGTGCCTACCGGACAGATCACTTGTGGTCTGGCCAAGTCAAAGCTTGGCTAGCCAGACTGTCCTGGCGTCCGCGAACAACTTTGTCCTGATCAACTATGGAGGCTACTGTTAGACACGTTCAAATGTTCAGCGGCCAGACTTTCTCATGTGCAATAATTTTTTAGTATCAACTAGCTCCTCTGTTCTGCTTTAGGATGCAGGGAAAATAGCCAGCAGGTAGGAGATTCATGCGATGCTATTAGTTTGCTAGTAGACTGATGGCTACGACACTCAGAGCAGACAACCCTTCATTTAATTGCGTTCACAGTAAAACTCAGCAGGCACGTCTCATCCTTGATGCTCAAATAACCCGTGAGGTGTGTCCAGGTCGGTCATATTTACATTGGTTGGACATTCTGATGTATGCACAAAAATGTTAAAGAGGAAGAAACATGCAGACATTGTCAACTATGACTGGCAGAACAAGTAACCTCTGTCTGGATTTAGATTGCAAACAATATACACGACGTGATATATTCAACGGAGTAGCGAAAGAAAAAGTTACATTTGGATAATACAAAAACATTTTTTATAAGGAAACATACTAACAATAATTGTTAGATAGGTGTTTATTTGTCAGGGAGTTACAGAAACAACAAGCAAGGTAACAGATCACTGTGACACATCGATATATATCTGATTGAAACTCATTACATATATTATTAGGAAAAGAAAGCTGCATGCATGAGTCAGGGCTTCATTGCACTTGTTCATGCTTCTCCATCAACGGAATCGCGGTCATCACTCTCTTCATTAACTTGAAAGCCATGGTTGAGCAGCAGTTGCTTATGGCTTCTTCTTATCTTGCCATCATCATCTAAAGATAGACGCACAACATGATCTATGGCATTGTTTCACATCTAGTTCTTCGCTTTACGGCCTGGCCAGCAGGCTGGGCATCGGCTGATCCTCTTACTATTGTTGTCGACGAAGAGTAAGCCTCCTTCACCAGCCCGAACAGGAGACTGAGTGAGGTGGAGATCAAAGTCATGCTCCTTTTGTAGGATTTTGCCGATCTTGTATGACACGAATGCATCCGTGCATGCATACTTGATCTTCTCATTGGACAGTCTGGGCCTGTCCTAGTCTTTGGCATGAAGAGAAATACTACCTTTTCAAAGTCCACACCCAGCAAGTCTCGGCCAAAAATCTTGAGGCTTCGAACTTTGCTCCACTTACCTCTGATTACGAAGGGCGCCATGGCTTGTAGTTCCACTGCCTTGGAGAGTTCGATGTTGTGGTTGCGCATCAGCCGATCAATGTCACCGGCGATTCCTACATCGATGAAAATGTGCTGCTCGCCCGCAAGGAACGTCTTGAGGTCGTTGGGGCTGCTACTAGTGACAGCCACCTGCTTGTTGATGCATATTTGTAAGAGGGCCATCCTATCCTCCTTCTCAAGGCATTCCTTGTCTAAACTGACGATGATTGGCTTGTCATGGCAGACATCTCAAAGAAAGCTCTTGACCTTCCAAGGCTTTGATGTGACCGTAACCAGGACCTAGTTATCCCTGACCATGACGGTCTTTTCTTCATCTGAGAAGCGGGAATGGAAGCCGACAGATCCACTGTTGTCCATCGATGATCTAGAACATGTGGGCGAGCAGGAACGGATGCGGTAGCAAGATGAATTGTCTATGAAGCGCGAGAAGGATGAACTTGTGCAGATGAAATGGTACTAATATAGCATGAAATGTGCTTACTCGACAAAGACTGGCGACGGAGGCAGAGGTTAATATACAAGATATGAAGAAACAACCCAAATGTGTGAATGCCAATGGATTGGCATGCTGAGATGCTAGTAGGAACCGGCGTGCGGATAGAGGAGGGAGGCGATGGATTGAGAACACTAGCCAACCCAGACAGGATGCAAGCAGTCTCAACACTTAATCTCCAGTCGCTTCCTTCTTGTAAACTTGATATGTGTCTGGTCTTGCCTATGTACTATGTATAACGTGTGAGGTTTGTCCTCCTCCGCGAAATATAGAATGGTCGGACTTTCATACACGTGCTATATGTACAACTGCCCCTGGCAAATGAACCAGCTACATAGCTATCTAGCACCACCGCGTACGTGGTTCAGTTTCCAGCCCCGTGCGTTGTACTCGTGCTTTTGACATGTCAGTGTAGAGTATTTTTTGAGTACACATTGCCCATGTACAAATCAATGCAAGTATTCACTATGGAGCCAGATGAACAAATTTGCAAACACAACAAAGATGGCACCCTGGTTTAGCTGCAAATTAAACTTGCCACCATCCTTTCTAGATGAAATTAGCTGCATCACCGCCCTAGCGTGTGTTGGGAAATCAGAAGAACACAACTGCAAGGTCATCAAGTTCTGCTACATCGGGTTGCGAGCCCAGGAGCGAGAATCAAAGGAACTGGCCACCTTTTTTGACTTTTGAACACCATGTTTGATCATTCATCTTATTCACAAAATTTATGTTATTTATAGAATAATAAGCAAATCATCAATGACCATCTTTTTGAGATGGAAGGAGTACTATATAAACTCCAGCAACTGATGGCTCGATCTATCTCCAGGCCAAATTGTTCCTTATTCATCATTTCCTGCAATGGACTATCAGCAACTCTTAGAACGCCCTACTGAACCCTTGGCAGCACCGCCATTGGTGGTGGCATCATCACTAGTGCAGTTGGTCGTGCTGCATGTTCCACCAGAATCTGAAGTGCTCATGGCGATCACCGAGTTTGCGCAATGCGAGAACCTATGCATCTCGGTACTCGCCGGCAGCAGCTGGGTGAAGAGTGCTACTGTACGGCCATGGCGAGGGGTGGTGTCCCCCACACGCGCCGGTGCAAGCGGCATCATGGGCGTAGAGGCTCGGTCGCCACAAGCAGATATCGCTATCCGGGATGGTTCTCATTCCTCCCGTGGTGGCCACACCGCCGTTCTTCACAGCGTGGCTGGTGGAATCGGAGACTGGTTCAAACCATGCGGGCGAAGTGGTGGGATTGATGGCAGTAGAAAGGCTAGTGGTTGTAGCCCTCACCGTTCCTATTCACTACTACGCATGCACCTATTGCCTGCGGCGGGAGTGCACTTCGACGAGAGCTAGATGCGGTCTAGATTTGGACCGTTTGCTTCATCCCCGACTGGTGCCTCCAGCAGTGCAGGCACCAACGGACAATGGGCCCAGACGTAGGGCATTTGCGGGTCACTCCAATGCTAGCTATGCTGGCATTCATGAATTGCACTTAGTGATGCTTTGTTCTTATTTCTCCATCTTATGTTTTTCGATCTTACTATGTTCTTATTCCTCCATCTCGCATGGCTGTTATCATGAATGCATCACTTATATCTTTTTCCCCTCATGCACCATATCTAGTGTTGTTTCCCCTCAAACTAGAGCCCTCCATGAACAAATTTTTAAAAGCAGGACACTAAAGTTGAGCGATAAGCCTCGACTGTTAGAAATCCTGCCACCCGCATTGCAGCTTCAATGAGGGCTTCTTCATCTCCGCGTCTCCAGCTGTAGATTGATTGCTACGACATTCAAAACAGACAACCTTTCACATTTCATCCTACGAGATCAAATATGCAGCGGTCGGACTTTATTGCATATGCCTCTTGAGATGAACTCCTCTCTGCCAACAGTTTGCAACAAACATATAAAAAGACATGTCCTAACAACATCAAGAAGACATGTCCTAACAACAAACATAACTATTATTACATCGATTTGGTTACCAAGCCAGATTGAAAGGTCAGCCATGTTGATAAATTCAACAAGACATACACAAAGCTGACCCTGATCTCCGGTCATAGATAATGCATAACCTCCAGGCATAATAATTCTCCTCTTGTCTGATATATTCAAAAATTTATTCAAAATATCATTTCTTTTGTTGTGACTTGCTTTATTAACAAAAGATCTTTGAGAATAAACTAAACTTGACTATGTTTGCTAATATTTTTTGAATAATACGAGTGGTCAAACTTCATGTCAAAAAGTCAAACAAACTGTTCGTTTGGTCATTTCTGGCTGGCTGATTCTGCCTGATGCTGATTTGTTGTGAGAGGAAAACACTGATAAATCTGTAAGCACTGAACAGGTACAGCGGACAAATTTTACTGAGTTCGCGGCAGTAAATTTTGACAACCGCCTACTACTCCATTCGAACACGCCTTCTGTGGTACTCCGTCCACAAATAATGCTTGTTTCATTTCCCAAGGAGTCAAACTTTTAAAGTTTGACCAAATAACTACATTTGACTAGGAACTCCAGAATGTACGGCTGCTATGTATCTGATCTTGCCGAACGGTCCTACTATGCGTTATCATCTTTCAGTGTCGTGGCAATCAGTACGTCTGCCCATTGACTGTTGTTGTTGCTTGGATTGGGGTGAAATGTACCGTAGACCTATCACAACCGCATCAGTCAGTCAAGTCTAAAGCATGTCATGTTGGTCAAAAGCTCTTTTTCCATGATTCCTCTTCTGCCCTATTTTCCTACCGCATTTACTTCAATATCACCAAATGCACATGGTCTAATATGAAAGGGGCTGCCATGGCTTGTCGCATACTATAGTTCAATCTAGTCCAATGTTCGTGATGGTAAATTTGACCAGCTGGACGTGTAACTCTTGTGCTGAGCTAGTCCGATCATAGTAAATCAAACTGAGCTGGACTCTCCTTCAGTCTTCACCTTGACTGGCGTGACTACATGGATTCAAGTGAACTAACTCACAAAAAGACCTATCACTACCACACCAGTCATTCATGTCTCGCGTGCCAAATCTCCTTTTCTCCAATCACCTCATGTGTCCAGATTTCTTGACTCATATATTACTAGACTCAGAAGAAAGTCCAACATTGGGCACATTTGTTCTCGTCGGACAATTAGCAGTACAAAACTCTTCTTATTTTTGAGTCGGTCACAACATTTGTATCAGTAGTAGTGATGAGTGGCATTGATCTGTTTGTAACCCAACTACTCTTATTTTTATGTACTTGCAAGAACTCGAATCAAGGATTACTTTTATTTAGAAATTTAAACTTTACTGGATCATAGAAGGTCTGACAGTTCAAATCTTAGCTACCCAAAAGACGTCCTCCTGCAGTTTCTCACGCTGGTTTATTTCACTCTAGTTATGTCATATGTTTTAAATAAGCATGTGAGGTATTTTATGAAAAAGTAAAAACACAAATAATCAGTTAGATTGTGGACAGTGGAGACACAAGGAGGAGACACGGCCCACGCAAACGTCTCGGTCATGGGGTGGTCAACTACTCGATGGCCTCCAAGCTATAAGAGTATAAATAAGGGGCGTGAGGAAGGTTATACTTGCTGCCTCCTCTCTCCACAACTCATCATTCCATCCCAAAGCTTTTGCCTTCCACCCTACTGTGCCTCCAACAAAGACAATGACTGAGCCAACGAGCTTGACTGTGGATGGGGAGGCCCTGGAGGCCATCCACACCAACAATCCTGTGCCTACGGACGAAAGTCTGGTCGGCGTGGTCTCTGACCCGCCAGGTCTCCATTTGAAGGTGTGTCATCAACGTACCATTTGTACATGTTGTTTATCTTCATTTCACCAGAGTATGCTAGAAATGCTCACACTAGTGTCGAGTACCTGGATGAGGGGGTACCCTAAACTCTGATCTCCAAGAGAAACAATCCAAGGTCAATTGGCATAAATCCCTCGAAAGACCCACCACCATTCCTAAGCAAAAGACAAAAGCCAAACACTAGGCCATCGAGTGGCACTGGGACGGCCCACGAACGGGACAAACTGGCCCGTATTCATATCACTCAACGGGGGCCCTCAAGTGACGGCAGTTCGCCCGAGCGGGCGATCCCCTCGAGTGATGAAAGTCTGCCCGGGCGGACGACCCCCCATCGAGTACCGCACCCCTCGGCCCACCTACTTCCTTTATGGCTCTCGGGGAAATTAAAGTGTCTCACCTACTCCTGCAAACCCTCATGGCTACAGCGACTGTAATGATGGGCAAGTGCAGAGGTCTAGTCTACCTTTTACCACCCATCCCCGAGGAAGCGTCGTCTCGAACAAACCACTATTCCTCCGTACTAAACACTGTGCCTCATCAGCCGCCCCCTCGAGACACAGAAGTCAACATCCGTACCATATTTCCTAGAATTCGTCCTTATCCATTCGGCCTCGGCACGCTCGACCACCCCTCGACTCGGGCTCTCGGCGGTCTCGGTGAGCGATCCGACCACTCCTGCACACCATCTGCAGTAGGTCATACGTCCGCCGCAGAAACACACATCTTTCACCACATCCCTGAGGCGTGTTAGCGCCATCATTAGGACAGGTCAATCACCGACCTCGCCGTGACAACTAAGAAGGGCAAATCTCATCATGAGGCACGCCAATACAGGGCTTGACCTCACTTCGACGCACGTACCTACAGTACCCACGACATGATCGGCATCACCCCTTACAGCACCATTAGGGCTTCTTGTACACCCATGCCCCTTCTTGGCCTATAAAAGGGGGCGCTCGGATAGAGGAAAGGGGGAAAATCATCCAAACTCGCTCGGTCAGACCATGCACATAGTAAGGCATAGGGCTAGCGCTCCTAGTCTCAGGCCTTGTTCCCCACCTCTTCTCATAAACACTCGCATGTATCTCCCCTGTACAAGCACTTCGGTGCAAGATAATACAACATCTTCTCCCCCGCTGGACGTAGGGCCTTCTTTGCCCGAACCAGGATAAACCCTTGTGTTCTTCTTGCATCACCATCTGGATTAGGGAGCACATAGCATGTAGTTACTCATCGGTGCTAGGCCCCTGGGGTCAGGACACCGCCAGTTGGCGTGCTAGGTAGGGGATTCTACGTGTCACCAGCGTTTCTCGCCATTTTTCGGATGGCAAATTCCGTACCATCGCTTCCGTTCGCTATGGTGATCTGGTTCGGGAGCTTGGAGTTCATGTCACTAGGCCACGGCCAAGACATGGCCCTGCTCTCGATCGGAGATCCGAGCAAAAGTAGTCCCGGGTCCCTGTAATGGGCCCCTCGCCAGTCTCATCACCACGCTTCCGCACCTAGGAGGAGGCGTGGCCGGTGCAACCACCATCGCCGCTTCGAGTCAACATTTACCTCAGCTTCCTCGCTTCCAGCTGAGGATGCAGGGTACCTGGTTGGGAACCTGGTAGACCTATGCCTAGGATCGGAGGAGGAGTTGGGAGGTCTTGGAGGCGTGGCTCTGGCACCACTAGACTTCCTACCTCACGGGCTATTCGTGGCTCATCACCCGTTCCTGTTCGACCTGGGCAACACCGCCAAGACGTACTCCGCCACTATACGCTCCAGTCTCAGAGCTCACAAAGACCGTCCTGGGCACCTCCTACGTGCCGCTCAGGATTGGGGAACACCCGCACTGGTCCCGGAGTGCCCAGGGCTGTCGAGGGACCCCAACCCGAAACACTACACCCTTGGTACACTCTGACGACAGCTGGAGGAGTGGCATGGGCAGTTCCCCATCTTCTACTCTTGTAGCCCCAACTCTGACTGCGACAACTATGCCCCCACGCGCGAGTGCTTCCACATAGACGGAGTTACCACGTCGAGCAGCGACACCGTTGACCCCATGGCCACGGCCGCAGCGGGAGGAGCCCTCGTCGCGGAGGATCGGGAGGAACAACCACATGCTATGCCAAACGATGCATGGTTGCCTCGGACGCTCAGGACGCTGAGCTCGCGCAAGTCTAGGAAATGTGAGCCAAGCTCGACGAGGACCGGGAGCGTCTATGCCAGCTCAAGCGGACCCTCGAGCAGGAGCATGGACATCCGCCCAGCGGGAGGGCTCGAGCCAGAGCCCCAGAAGTCCACCAGTAGATCATCAGGGGGGTGTGGTCGAGCACCCCATCTTCAACCACGCCAGCCAGAATGTCGTCGCGGCAACCATGCTTCTTCACAACATGCCAGCCCCTCGAACCCCAAGCCCGTCACATCTAGCAGAAAGTTCAGGGCCTCCTCAAGGTATGCCGCACAACAGGCTGAAAGCTCGGCCTCAAGACGTCGAGGGGCAGTCTCGGAGCAACCCCCTGAACTCTCCCAACATGAGAGGGATGGCTCAGTCCATCAAGCGGATGCCCCGGCCAAAGAAGGCAATCCCCATCCGTGAGCGCATCCATGACAACTGTGAGCCTCGAGACGCACGCCATGACATCAACGAGAACCGCAGATGCAAGAGCGATGATGCTGAGGCGTGAGGCTACAGCGCACATAGGGGCGGGCGCTACAATAGCAACGAGGACCGGCACTGGTCCCTCGAGCCATCGGGCCCTCGAGTCTTCAGCAGGACGATTCGGAGGACGCTGCTGCCGATCCTGTTCCGACCTCCTACAAGCCTCGCCAAATAGAACGGTGAGACAAAGCCCGAGCTATGGATGGCCGACTTCCAGTTGGCATGCCAGCTTGGAGGAGCACACGACAACCATGCCATCATCCGCCAGCTTCCTTTATTCTTATCAGACACCGCTCGTAGGTGGCACGAGGAGCTTCCCCCCGGTCAGATCCACAATTGGCCTGACCTCATCAAGGTGTTTGAGGGGAACTTCAAGGGAACCTACGTGCGCCCTGGTAACTCCTAGGACCTCCGCAACTGCAACCAGAGGCCCGAGGAGTCCCTCCGTGACTTCATCCAACGCTTTTCCAAGCAGCACACCGAGCTCCCCCACATCTCCAACCACGATGTCATCCTCGCGTTCGTCTCAGGCACCACCTGCAAGGAGTTGGTCCAGGAGCTAGGACGCAATCCCCCTAAGACTGCCGATGAGCTGATGGACATCGTTGCCAACTACGCAGCCGGCGAGGAGGTGGTGGGTGCTTTCTTTGGCGACGGCCAAGACAAGGGGAAGGCGCAAGTGGTCGACCCCGAGAGCTCAACCAGAGGTTCCTAGAAGAACAAGAAGGAGAAGAAGAAGAACCTGCAGGGCAAGCGCGAGGCCGCCGATGAAGATCTTTTC
The DNA here is from genome assembly GCA_023333625.1 of Bothriochloa decipiens. NCBI lineage: Eukaryota > Viridiplantae > Streptophyta > Magnoliopsida > Poales > Poaceae > Bothriochloa > Bothriochloa decipiens. The sequence continues at coordinate 36,992,293 of CM041632.1, read as the reverse complement.
ACCGCGGCTAAGCACAAGAAGCCTCGAGGCGCCCTGAGGGGCATCTTCGACAAGATGCTGAAGGAGCACTGCCCATACCACAAGGGAGGGGCGAATCACAACCTCGAGGACTGTCGGATGCTCAAGAAGTACTTCAAGAGCTTGGGACTCGGGAAGGGTGACAAGAAAGATGACCCTAAGGATCAAGGCGGCAACAAGGAGGACGACTTCCCCAAGGTCCACGACTAATATATGATCTAAGGGGCACCCTCGACCCAGCTCACCCATGCCAGCGCAAGAGGGAGCGTCGAGAAGTCTTCTCTTTGCGGATTGCGACCCCCCAATACCTCGACTGGTCTAGCACGGCCATCATGTTCGACCGTGATGACCATCGGGACTATGTCCCCAAGCCAGGGGTGTACCCGCTCATCGTCGACCCCATCATCATCAACACCCACCTCACCAAGGTGCTCATGGATGGAGGCAGCAGCCTCAACATCATCTACACAGAGACCCTCGACCTCCTGGGGGTCCTAAGAGAAAAGCTCAGCCTGAGTGCTGGGGGCTTCCATGGCGTCGTGCCAGGGAAGAAGGCCTTCCCCATCGGCTACATCGACCTCTCCGTCTGCTTCGGCACCTCCTTGAACTTTAGGAAGGAGACGCTCACCTTCAAGGTGGTCGGGTTACACGGCACGTACCATGCGATCTTCGGCCGACCCGGCTACGCCAAGTTCATGGCCATCCCCAACTACACCTACCTCAAGCTCAAGATGCCGGGACCCAAGGGCATCATCACCGTTGGCCCCTCCCACGAGCACGCCTACGAGTGCGATGTCGAGTGCGTCGAGCATGGGGAGGCTGTCGAGAAGTCCACTGTGATAGCGGCAACCCTCAACGGGTTGGCCACCGAGGTCCCTGACCCCAAGCGCTACGCCGGCAACTTCAAGCCTGCCAAAGACACAAAGAAGATCCTCCTTGACCCCAGCAGTTCCAACGAGAGAGCGCTGACGATCAGCGCCGCCCTCAGCAACAAATAGGAAGCAATGCTCGTCGACTTTCTCTGCGCGAACGCCTACATGTTTGCGTGGAGTCCTTCGGATATGCTGGGCATACTGAGGGAAGTCGCTGAGCACGCCTTGGAGATTCGAGCCGAGTCCAAGCCGGTGAAGCAACGCTTGTGCCGCTTCGACGAGGAGAAGCACAAGATCATTGAGGAGGAAGTCAACAAGACTTTGGCAGTCAGGTTCATCAAGGATGTTCATCATCCCGAGTGGTTAGCTAATCCTGTACTAGTTAAAAAAGAATGGGAAATATAGGATGTGTGTAGACTATACCAGTTTGAACAAAGCATGTCCTAAAGTTCCCTTTCCTTTACCACGTATTGATCAAATCATTGATTCAACTGCGGGATGTGAAACTCTTTCATTTCTCGATGCTTATTCCAGCTACCACCAAATCAAGATGAAGGGGTCTGACCAGCTTGTGACTTCCTTCATCACCCCTTTTGGCATGTACTGCTATGTGACTATGCCCTTCGGCCTTCGAAACACCGGGGCAACATATCAGCAATGTATGCTTCATGTCTTCAGCAAACATATAGGGTCAACGGTCGAGGCTTATGTCGATGACATCGTAGTCAAATCCAAAAAGGTTAACAACCTCACCGATGACCTCAAGATCATGTTCAAGTGCCTCAGGGTTAAGAACATCAAGCTCAACTTCGAGAAGTGTGTCTTGGTGTACCTCGAGCCATGCTCCTCGGTTACATCATCTATCAGCAAGGCATAGAGGTCAACCCCGAGAAGGTTTCGGCCATACCAAGATGGTCTTGATTCGAGACATCAAGGTCGTGGGCTATCTCACGGCACTCAGCTGCTTCATCTCGCGTCTTGAAGAAAAAGTGTTGCCTTTGTAACGCCTCTTGAAGAAGTCAGAGCACTTTTCTTGGACCCTCGAGGCCGAGGAGGCCCTCGCCAAGCTCAAAGCCATGCTGACCTCGCCTCCGGTCCTCGTACCCCCCAACCCAGTCGAGCCCCTCTAGCTTTATGTCTCCGCGACTACCCAGGTGGTCACTGCGGCCATAGTGGTCAAGAGGGCAGAAGAAGGGCACGCATTGCCCATCTAGCATCCTGTGTACTTCATCAGCGAGGTACTCTCGGAGACCAAAATCTGCTACCTGCAGATCCAAAAGCTGCTCTACGCGACGGAAGCCACCTGGTGACTGTGGTCTCGTCTTTCCCCCTCAGGGAGATACTCCAGAACAGGGAAGCCACAGGGAGAATTGCCAAGTGGGTGGTCGAGCTCATGGGTGAGGCCCTCACTTATGCACTGCAGAAGGCCATCAAGTCCTAGGTGTTGGTAGACTTCATCGTCGAGATCGACACTCAACTTTCCCCAGCACAGATTCAAGCAGAGCTATGGACGATGTACTTCGACGGGTTGTTGATGAAGACTAGACCAGGAGCGGGCCTGCTCTTCATTTCGCCTCACGGGGTTCACGTGCGCTATGTCATTCAACTCCACTTCCCCGCCTCCAACAATGTTGCTGAGTACGAAGCCCTCTTCAACGGCTTGTGCATCGCCATAGAGCTCGAGGTTTGACGCCTCGACATTCGGGGAGACTCACAACTCGTCATCGACCAAGTCATGAAGGCCTCGAGTTGCCATGAACCCAAGATAGAGGCCTACTGCAAGGAGGTTCGCAGGCTAGAAGACAGGTTCTATGGCCTCAAGCTTAACCACATCACCTGTAGATACAATGAGGCCACGGACGATCTAGCCAAGATCGCATCGGCTCGAGGTACCATCCCACCTAATGTTTTCTTGAAACACCTGTACGAGCCCTCGGTCGATCTAGGCATAGGGGAAGAAGCTGCAACACGGCCGGTCGACCCTCCTCCTCCCACCGAGGCCCCCTCGACCTGGGCCAAGGTCATGGAGATCGAGGGGTCGCCTCCTCCTCCAACCCCCGAGCCAGAATGGCGCACCCCCTTTCTCGAATGCCTAATTCAACGGGAGCTCCTAGAGGATCGGACCGAGGCCTGGCGCATCGCTCGACAGGTCAAGACCTACGTCCTCTATGGCGACGACAAGGAACTTTATCGACAGAGCCCCACCAGGGTCCTTCAGCACTGCATCACCATCAAGGAGGGAAGGAAGCTGCTCAAGGACATGCACTTGGTGGATTGCGTCCACCACGCTGCTCCAAGGACCCTTGTCAGAAATGCCTTCAAGGATTTTACTGGCCGACCACGTCTCCGACGCCATCATCCTAGTCCACTCATGCAAGGTGTGCCAATTCTACGCCAAGCAAACACACCTCCCCTCTCACGCTCTACAGATGATCCCGATCACGTGGCCCTTTGCCGTGTGGGGGCTCGATCTCGTCGGGCCCCTGAAGAAGACAACTGGGGGCTACACTCACCTGCTTGTAGCCATCGACAAGTTAACCAAGTGGATCGAGGCTTGGCCCATCACCAACATCCGCTCCGAGCAGGCGGTCCTATTCTTTACCGACATCATCCACCGCTTCGAGGTCCCCAACGTCATCATCACCGACAATAGCACGCAGTTCACCGGCAAGAAGTTCCTGGACTTTTGCAACCATCATCACATCCATGTGAATTGGTCCACGGTTGCCCACCCTCGAACTAACAGCCAGGTCGTGCGTGCCAATGGCATGATTCTCCAGGGGCTCAAGCCAAGGATCTTCAATCACCCCAAGAAGTACGGGAAGAAGTGGGCCGCCGAGCTACCCTCGATCCTGTGGAGCCTAAGGCTGACCCCTACTAAACCACGGGGTTTACCCTGTTCTTCATGGTCTATGGGTCCGAGGCCGTCCTTCCCATGGTTCTTGAATACGGGTCCCCTCGACTAAAGGCCTACAACAAATAGATGAACGAGGAAGCACTCGCAAACACTATTGACCAACTCGAGGAAGCTCAAGACGTGGCTCTTCTCAACTCCATGAGATACCAGCAGAAGCTCTGACGCTACCACGACAAGCACATGCGCAAGTGGGATCTTCAAGTCGGGGACCTCATCCTCCGTCGATGGCAAAGCAACAAGGGCTGCCACAAGCTAACCCCACCATTGGAAGCCCCTTCATCATGGCTGAGGTGTTGAAGCCCAGAACCTACAAGCTATCCAACGGCTAGGGCAAGACATTCACCAATGCGTGGAACATTGAACAACTATGTCGCTACTACCCTTAGGGCCTTGAGGCCTTGTACATTTTTCATGTCATAAATGAATAAGAAGTACTTTTGTTTACAAGTTCAAACTTTTTGTTCATATGCATAAGGTAGCCTCGACTCTACTTCATCAGAGTCGAGCCTCCCTCGGGGGCTACAAGGGGGAAACGCGCCGAAGTTCCTAAAAAACTCATATATTTTTTTGAAATTCGACGTCTATTCTTACTTACATGCCTCGATATGTATCACCACTTAGTTGAAAACGCCACGAGAGTGTCCCAAGGGTCAAGGGTGTTGAGCCACGAGATCACCTACGCCTCTGTGCTATGGTACCTCCACTCGTTCCCCCCTTCGAGGGGCACGACCATGCACCAAGTTTACTAAGTGAAAACACAGTCAGGCTGGCAGGAAAGAAAAGGACATAAAAATCGCATATATATACATGCATAATGTTTCCAAGGCCCCCAAGGCCACACCATCATAGTTCACAAAAACTAACATATTACATGGGCCTTCTTGCCCAGATTGGCTCACAGGCCGGCTTCTTCTTCTTCATCGACACCGGGAGGAAGGACCTCGGGCTCGAACAGCTTCACCAACCGACTGCCGAGCTCTTCAGCAGCCTCGATCAAGGCCCTGTGCCTCTCCTCGTTCTTGGTGTCCGTCTTGTTGGGGTCAGAGATGAAGTCATGGGAGACAACTCCCATGTCGTAGGTAAAGCCAAAGTAGATGACCACCATCGCCGACATGGAGTGCATCCCAGACCTGCTCCCCCACGACGCACCCGAGGTTGTACATCCGGTTGACAAGGGAGGTCCCGTGCGCTTCATCCTCGACCTCCGCTTCAGGATCAACACAGAAGTCATCACAGACCGAGGTGATCATGGTGCGGAGTGCGTTGGTCAACATCGCCTCAGCCCAGTAGGCGTCCTGGAGCGTCTTGGCATTGTCCCGAGCTTTGGTCAGCTCCTCGTCGAAATCTAAAATAGAAGACAAGGGTTAGCCCACGACAAGAGCGGCAGAGGCAAAAATCCAAAGGCTAGAGAAGAAAGCTCAGCAGCGACATGGGTATTCAGGAATGTGTACCCGTCCTTCAGCTCGGCGTACTCCTTCTTGGCCACTTCTAGGGCACGGGCAACCTCCATCTTCTTCACCCTCAGGTCCTCGATCGCCTTGCCAGCCACGCGATGGCCTCCTCCTTCTTCTGGAGGGTTTCCTTCAGCGTGGCAACCTCGATGGACAAGGCTTGGGCGCGGCGCTGCACCTACCTGATCATGGCGTTGAGGGAGTCACGGTGATGGGAAGCTTCGGCGAAGGTCGCCTCGAGCTCCTTGATGCGTGACGGGGACACCTCGAGCTCCCCCTCAAGCGTCTTGACACGGCCTCCTGCTTGGGAGAGACCCTCGAGGGCCTTTCATGCCTCCTCCTAGGCCTTGGTGGCATCATCCTTGGCCTTGGCCTCTGCTTCCTTGGCCTGGGTCGCCTCCCCTAGAGCCGCAATGATGTCTTCCTTGGCCTTCGCCACCTCATCCTGGGCCTTAGCCATGTCTTTCTTCGCCTTCTTTGCCTCAGCCTGGGCAGTCTCGACCACCGCCTGCAGCACGGGAACCTACTCCCATCCACCCCTCCTCAGGTGGATAAATTGGGACTTGACTTGGGAGCACCCCCTCAGGTCCTGGGAATAAAAAGGCACAACAAAAGATGTTAGAGAAGAAAGCAAATTGACCCCCACACCGTGAAGGGAAATCACATACCTGGAAGCATCTTGCCAAGTCCTCGGAGGCGACGTCGATCGCCAACCGCAGAGCGTGCTGCATCCAGACCCAGAACTCCTTGACGTGCTCCCATCTCTCAACGTCCACCGGATCATTCATTTTGAACATGGGCGCATAAGGATTCATCGGGTCTCGGAGTTGAAGAGCCTCCTGGCCCCAGTGAGGAAGTTCCATCTTGATCCGCTCCTACACGGACGCCGTGATGCTATCCCCTATCTCGACCGAACCACTGTGACGAATCACTCGGTCGGCCAGAGTAAGGAATGGCGGCTTAGCCTCTGCCCCGACCTCTGACGACCTAGCCTCCTCTACCTTTTTCTCCCCTTTGGCAAAGAGGCCAGGGGTATACAAGCTAGGGCTGTAAAAGGATCCCCGGGTGGCCGACGCTTCGGCCGGTGGTGGGCGAGGCATCAGTGCCACCGCAACTACCCCATCCTCTAATGCTTCCGTCGGACCCCCTGCGCGATCAGCTGCCTAACCCTTCTCCACTTCAGCACGTCCCCAGACGCCAGCTCAGCCGGAGGGCTCGAGGCCGGCAATTCTGGCTGCTTGTTCTCTTGACCCACATTTAGTGGGGTTTCCTCCGGTTAGTCTATGGCTGGCATCCCCCTCCTGCTGCTGCGGTGGCAGGGTCGAGGCCGACGCCTCTTCTCGCAGCTGCGGTGGAGGGCTCGAGGCTGCCAGCTCCTCCTGCTGCCAAGAGCGCGGCGGACTTGAGGACATCGCGCCCTCCTGTTGCTACTGCGGTGGCCCCGGTAGCTGCCATTGTTTCTGCTGCTGCTGATCTGGCTGGCTCGAGGCCAGCTGCTCATCCTCCTGCTGCTTCTGCAGCCTCTCCCTCTCTCGCTCTTCCTTCACCTCATGCAACCCCCATGGCCACGCACGACCATGGCTGCTGCTGAGGAAGCTCCGCCATCTCCTCCCTGTTACAGACAGCGGACTCGGCCCCCTCATCCCTAAGTAAATGACCCCCATCGACTGCTACTGCCCCCCGATCCACCTACTTCCTGTACGGGAGTCAGGGCATTAAATGCTCCCAACAACTCCCGCCTGACCGCATGGCTACAGCGCAGTTACAGTGACCAGGTACCGCGGTCAAGTCCACTTTTTACCACCTATACCCGAAGAGATGGTGATTCGTACTCCACTGCGACGCCATACTGGGCACCGTACACTATCAGGCACCCCCTCGAAGCATGTTTGCCAGTGTTCACACCATGTTTCACGGGGTTTGGCCTTATCCGTTCAGGCCTTGACCCCCTCGACCACCCCTCGAGTCAGACCTCAACGCCTCCGGTCAGCGCTCCAACAACTCCTGACGCTACATGGACAGGGACCAGCACGTCTACGCATGGGCATGGGCTTTCATCGACCACCTACGGTGTCATCATGACGCCCCTGGAGGACAGCCATTGACTCCAAACACTTCTCTACAGGGCACGCCATGCCTGGTGCACGCCTCTACAGCGGCTATGACATGATCGACATCACCCCCTCGACGTCACCACCTAGGCCAGCTCTAGGACTCTTGCACACTCGTTCCTCTCATTGGCCTATAAAAGGGGACATTGGGTTCATTGTAGAGAGAGCTTCCAGAGCCCAAAAATGGTCAAGCCCTAGCTTAATCTCACTCTCTCCATTCTCACTCACTCACTTGTATTCTCCCCTATACAAGCACTTCGGTGCAAGATAATACAAACCTTGTCCCCCCGCTAGACGTAGGGCCTTCTCTTGCCCGAACCAGTATAAAAATCATGTGTTCTTCTTGCATCACCATCCGGACTAGGGAGCATGAAGTACATGTTTACTCATCGGCTTAGGGCACCCTCGGGTCCAAACATTGACAGTTGGCACACCAGGTATTGGAGTTGCATGTCACAGCCGCTTCCCGCCATTTTTCGGATGGCAGACTCCGTACCATCACTTCTGTTCACACGATGATCTGGTTTGGGAGCTCGGAGTTCATGTCGCTAGGCGACGGCCAAGACATGGTCCTGCTCTCGGTTAGAGATCTGAGCAAAAGCAGTCCCGGGCCCCTGCAACAGGCCCCTCGCCAGTCTCGCCACCACGCTTCTGCACCTAGGAGGAGGCGTGGCCGGCATAACCACCATCACCGCTCTGAGATGACATCCACCTCGGCTTCCTCTCTCCCAGCGGAGGATGCAGGGTCCCTGGTTGAGAACCTGGCAGACCTACGCCTGAGATCGGAGGAGGAGTTGGGAGGTCTCGGCGGTGACCCAGACTTTGCCTTCACGATGCGTTCGCCAAGGGAGCTGGGTACCTCCTCTCTGGCGGGCATGGCCTCGGCGCCACCCAATTTGTTGCCGCACGGGATATATGAGACTCACCGACCATTCCTGTTCATCCTAGAGAACAACGCCAGGATGTACTCCGCCGCTGAACGCTCCGGTCTCGGCGTTTACGAGAACCATCCCGAGCACTTCCTACGCACCACTCCGTGTTTGGAGGCCCCCGTGTCGATCCCAGAGTATCCAAGGCCTTTGAGGGACCCCGGCCCGAGACACTACACCCTTGGAAGCTCCGACGACAGCTGGAGGAGGAACGGCATGAGCAGTTCCCCATCTTCTACTCCAGCAGCCCCAACTCCGACTCCGACAACTACGACCCCTTGTGCGAGTGCTTCCACATCGATGGAGGCATCGCGTCGAGTAGTGACACCGTCGACCCCATAGCCACGGCCACAGCTACGGCCATAGCAGGAGGCACCCTCGTCGGGAGGAGCAGCCACCAGCTACGCCAAACGACGCATGGTTGCCTCAGGATGCTGAGGATGCCCAGCTCGCGCAAGTCCGGGAAATACGAGCCAAGCTCGACGAAGACCGGGAGCGTCTATGCCAGCTCGAGACCTTTGAGCAGGAGCACGGACATCCACCTGCGCGAGAAGGCTCGAGCCAGAGCCCGAGAAGTCCATCGGCAAAACATCAGGGAGGGTGCGATCAAGTGCCCCATCTTCAACCGTGCCAGCCAGAACGTCATCGCAGCAACCATGCTTCTCAGCAACATGTCGGCCCCCTCTAACCCTGAGGCCCGTCGCATCCAGCAGGAGGTCCAGGGCTTCCTTGAGGTGGCTGCCACATAGCAGGCTGAAAGCTCTGCCTCGAGACATCGAGGGGTGGTTTTGGAGCAACCCCCTGAACCCTCTCGACATGAGAGGGAGGGCTCGGTCCATCAAGCGGATGCCCCCAGACCAAACAAGGCAATCCCTATTCGTGAAGTATTCGCAATGACCGCGAGCCTCGAGACACACGCCACTACATCAACAAGAACTGCAGACACAAGAGCAGTGATGCTGAGGCACAAGGCTACAGCGCACACAGGGGCGGGCATTACGAGGACCAACAATGTATTGTTACGTAATTATGCCCTTCGGCCTTTGAAACGCTGGGGCAATGTACCAAAAATGCATGCTCCATGTCTTTGGCGAATACATCAGGTCAACGATCGAGGCCTATGTTGACGACATCATGGTCAAAACTAAGAAGGCCAACAACCTCATCAATGACCTCGAGATCGTGTTCAAGTGCCTCCGTGTGAAGAACATCAAACTCAACCCCGAGAAGTGTGTCTTCGGTGTCCCTCGAGGCATGCTCTTGGGGTACATAGTCTCTTAGCGTAGTATCGAGGCCAACCCCGAGAAGGTCTCTGCAATCACCAAGATGGGTCCACTCCGAGACCTCAAGGGTGTCCAGAAAATCACGGGTTGCCTTGCAGCCCTCAGTCGCTTTATCTCATGACTCGGAGAGAAAGCACTGGCTCTGTACCGCCTCTTGAAAAAATTAGAGCGCTTCGCGTGGACCCTCGAAGCTGAGGAAGCCCTCGCCAAGCTCAAAGCCATGCTGACCTTGCCTTCAATTCTCGTACCTCCAAACTCAGCTGAGCCGCTCTTGCTCTATGTCGCCGCAACCACCCAGGTCGAGCCCGTCTAGCAGCTGGTTTACTTCATTAGCGAGGTACTCTCGAAAACCAAGATTCATTACCTGTAGATCTAGAAGCTGCTCTACGCCATAGTGATCACACGACGCAAGCTTCAGCATTACTTCCTCAGCCACCCGGTGACTGTGGTCTCATCTTTCCCCCTCGGAGAGATAGTCCAGAACTAGGAGGCCGCCGGGAGGATAGCCAAATGGGCGGTCGAGCTCATGGGCGAAACTCTCTCTTACGCTTTGCGCAAGGCCATCAAATCTCAGGTGCTGGCTGACTTCATCGCTAAGTGGACTAATACCCAGCTCCCTCCAGCTCAGATCCAAGTAGAGCTCTAAACGATGTTCTTCGACGGGTCGCTGATGAAGACGGGCGTGGGCGTAGGCCTACTCTTCATTTCGCCCCTCGAAGTCCACATACGCTACATGATCCGACTCCACTTCCTCACCTCCAACAACGTGGTCGAGTACGAAGCCCTCGTTAATGGCTTACGCATCGCCATTGAACTCAGGGTTCGACGCCTTGACGTTCGTGGTGACTCGCAACTCGTCATCGACCAAGTCATGAAGGCCTCGAGCTGCCACGACACAAAGATGGAGGCCTATTGCAAGGAGGTCTACAAGTTGGAGGACAAGTTCTACAGCCTCGAGCTCAACAACATTGCTTGTAGATACAATGAGGCCGCAGACGAGCTGGCAAAAATCACGTCGACTCGAGTACTGTCCCACCAGATGTTTTCTCAGAGGACCTGTATGAACCCTCGGTCGATTTAGGCGTAGGGGAAGGAGTCGCAACATAGGCAGTTGAACCCCCTCCTCCTACCGAGGCCTCCTCGACCGGGGCCGAGGTCATGGAGATCGAGGGGTCGCCTCTTCCGCCAACCCCTGAGTTGGACTGGCGCACTCCCTTCCTCGAATACCTAATTCGAGGGGAGCTCCTAGAGAATCGAACCGAGACCTGGCGTATCGCTCGATGGGTCAAGACCTATGTCCTCTACAGCAACGACAAGGAGCTTTATCAACAAAGCCCCACCAGGGTCCTTCAGCGCTGCTCCCAGGACCCTTGTCAGAAATGCCTTCAGGCAATGTTTTTATTGGCCGACTGGCAGTCTCTAACGCCATCAGTCTAGTCCGCTCTTGTGAGGGGTCCCAATTCTACGCCATTAAACGCACCTCCCCGCTCACACTCTACAAACGATCCCCATCACATGGCCCTTTGCCGTGTGGGGGCTCGATCTCATCGGGCCCTAAAGAAGACAACTGGGGGCTACACTCACCTGCTTGTAGCCGTCAACAAGTTCATCAAGTGGATCGAGGCTCGGCCCATCACCAACATCCGCTCCGAGCAGGCGGTTCTATTCTTCACTAACATCATCCACCGCTTCGGGGTCCCCAACGTCATCATCACCGACAACGGCACGTGGTTCACTGGCAAGAAATTCCTGGACTTTTGCGACCATCATCACATCCGTCTAAATTGGTCCGCGGTCGCCCACCCATGAAGTAATGGCCAAGTCGAGTGTGCCAATGGCATGATTCTCTAGGGGCTGAAGCCAAGGATCTTCAATCGCCTCAAGAAGTAGGGGAAGAAGTGGGCCGCCGAGCTACCCTCAGTCCTGTGGAGCCTAAGGATGATGCCTAGCCGAGCCATGGGGTTTACCCCGTTCTTCATGGTCTATGGGTCCAAGGCTGTCCTCCCCATGAATCTTGAATACGGGTCCCCTTGACTAATGGCCTACAACGAACAAACGAACAAGGAAGCACTCGCAAACGTCATCGACCAACTCAAGGAGGCTCGAGATGTGGCTCTCCTCAACTCTGCGAGGTACCAGCAAAAGCACCGATGCTACCACGACAAGCACGTGCACAAGAGGGACCTCCAGGTTGGCGACCTCGTTCTCCGTCGATGGCAGAGCAACAAAGGCCGACACAAGCTGACACCACCATGGGAGGGTCCCTACATAATCACCAAGGTGTTGAAGCCTAGAACCTACAAGCTATCAAACGGCAAGGGCAAAACCTTCACCAACACGTGGAACATCGAATAGCTACGTCGCTTTTACCCCTTGGGCCTCGAGGCCTTGTACTTTTTCTCACGTCATGAATGAATAAGAAGTACTTTCATTTAAAAGTTCAACTTTTTTCACATGCATAAGGTAGTCTCGACTCTGCTTCATCAAGAGCTGAGCCTCCCTCGGGGGTTGGAAGGGGGAACCCTCTGTGTCCCTAAAAACTAGCATTTTTTTGAAAAATATTTTACATAGTCGACGAGGCCGCGAGGGCACCTTAAGGCTCAAGGGGCTATCGAGCCACGAGATCGCCCACGTGTCCATGCTACGGTACCTCCACTCACTCCCTGATGCCAAGGGGTGCAACCACATGCTAAGAAGACTTAGTAAAAGCACGCGATTTTAAAAAATCAATGTCTAGCATTCCTATATGCTTCGATATGAGTTCCTGCATAGTCGACAAGGCCGCGAGAGCACCCTACAGCTGAGGGGCCATCGAGCCACGAAATCGCCTATGTCTCCAGGCTATGGTACCTCCACTCACACCCCACACTGAACGGCGCAACTGTGCGCCAAGAAGACTGCGTAAAAACTCAACTCAAGCAAAAAAGGAACGACAGAATCAGACTCGAAAGCATTCAAAATGCATATAAACTTCATGTTTGGAGGCCCTCAAGGCCACATCTACACAAGTCAAAAAACTAACTTATTACATGAGCCTTCATGCCCAGATTTGGCTCACAGGTTGGCTTCTTCTTCTTCTTCATCAACACCGGGAGGAAGGACCTCGGGCTCGAACAGCTTCACCAACCGACCACCGGGCTCCTCAGTAGCCTCGATCAAAGCCCTGTGCCTCTCCTCGTTCTTGACATTGGTTTTGGTAGGGTTGCCGACAAAGCCGTGGGAGACCACCCCCATGTCGTAGGTGAAGCCGGAGCAGACAACCGCCATCGCCCGCTTCATGCCGACGTGGAGTGCATTCCGGACTTGCTCCCTCACGACACGATTGAGCTCATACAAACGGGCGATGAATGAGCCCCCACGCATGTCACCCTCAACCTCCGCCTTAGGATCAACATCGAAGTCATCACAAACTGAGGTGATCACGGTGCTGAGGATGTTGGTCAAGTAAGCCTCGGCCCAGTAGACGTCCTAGAGCATCTTGGCGCTGTCCCAAGCCTTGATCAACTCCTCGTTGAGAGCTGAAATATAAGATAGGGATCAGCCAGGACAAGAGCGGCGAGGAGAAAATCCAAAGGCTAAAGAAGAAGACTCACCAGTGGTGTGGGTCTCGAGGGTCGTGTACCCTTCCTACAGCTCAGCGTACTCCTTCTGGGCCGCCTTCAAGGCGCGGAATGCCTCCGTCTTCTCCACCCTCAGGTCCTTGATCGCCTTGCCAGCCAATGTGATGGCCTGCCCATTTTCTGGAGGGTTTCATTCAGCGTGGCAGCCTCGGTAGATAGGGCCTCGAGGGCCTTTCGCGCCTCCTCCTGGGCCTTGGTGGTGTCGGCCCTAGCCTGGGCTTCTGCTTCCTTGGCCTAGGTTGCCTCATCTCCAGCCACTGAGGCATCCTCCTTGGCCTTTTGCGCCTCCCCCCTGGCCTTGGCTTCTGCTTCCTTGGCCTGGGCCACCTCCCCTCGAGCGGATGAGGCGTCCTCCTTGGCCTTCACCACCTCCTCCCGGGCCTTAGCTGCATCTTCTTTCGCCTTCTCTGCCTTGGCCTGGGCAGTCTTGACCGTCGCTTGCAGCATGGGAACCTGCTCCCATCCACCCCTCGTCAGGTGGATGAATTGGGATTTGGCTTGGGAGCGCCCCCTCAGGTCCTGGGAAGAAAAAGACACAAAAAAGGGGATGTCAGATAAGAAAGCAAATTGACCCCCGCACCGCGAAGGGAGATCACATACCTGGAAGCATCTTGCCAAGTCCTCGGAGGCGACATCGACTGCTAACCGCAGGGCGTGCCACAACCAGGCCTGACACTCCTCGATGTGCTCCCATCTCTCAACCTCCACTGGATCGTTCACCTCAAGAATGGGAGCATTGGGATTTGTGAGGTCCTGGAGTCGAAGAGCTTCCCGACCCCAGTGAGGGAGATCCTCCTTGATCCATCCTACACCACCGCCATAATGTCGTCCCCCATCTCGACTAAACCATCATGGCGGAGCACTCGGTCAGCCTGCGTGGGGAATGGCAACTCTACTTTTTCCACAACCCTCGACGACCCAGCCTCCCCTGCCTTTTTCTTCCCCTTGGCGAGGAGGCCGGGAGCATACAAGTCGGGGCCGTATGAGGATCCCTGACTAGCCAACGTCCAAGCTAACGGTGGGCGAGGCATCAATGCCATCGCAACCACCTCGGCCACCGACGCCTTCGCCGAGGCCGCTTGCACGATCGGCTGTCCGACCCTCCCCCATGCTAGAATGTCCTCGGTCGCCAGCTCCTCAGGACGGCTTGAGGCCGGCAACTCTGGTCACTTGTTTTCCTGGCCCACATTCAGCGGAGCCCCTTCCGGTTAGCTCGAAGCCAGCAGCTCCGGCTGTCCTCCGTCTGGCCCCACGGCCAACGGGGCCGTCTCCTCCGGCTGTAGCAGGTCCAAGGCCGTCCCCGCTGGCTATGGCTGCTGCGGCTGGCTCGACTCCATCCGCTCTTCCTCCTGCTGTGGCCACTCAGGCTGGCTAGAGGCCAGCTGCTCCTCCTCCTGCTGCTTCCGCAGACGCTCCTGCTTCTACCGCTCCTCCAACTCGCACAGCCCTTGTGGCCACGCTGGCCACGGCTACTACTGCAGAGGGGTCTCTACCATCTCCTCCATGTCAGGGGCAGAGGAATCTGCCCCCTCACCCTCGACAGTGATCGGGGTCTCCTTTGTCGACCCTGGCTCCTGGCTGCAGGCTGTGTCCCTGAGCCCGACAGTGCTGGGAGACATGTCGGTCTGCTCCCGGCTCTGGGTTACATCCCTCCCTGCCACGGTCCTCAGGACGATTGAGCCTGCAATGGAAGCAGTGCCCGTTAGCCTACCTCGAGTCATAGCAGCGCGGGCCTCTGCAACCCAAGAAGCCACCGCCGCCACCTGGGCATCAAAGTAGCACCTAGTGTCGATGCCGCCACCCTCGCTGCGACATTGGTCTTGAGCTGCTTGGTGGTGTAGGGAGCCGCCATCTCTGGTGTGTGCTTGACCTAGGAGCACACACGAGCAAGAGATGCTAAGAACACCCAAAACATCAAAAAAGGGAAAGGAGGGCCCAAGTCGCCAAAAACTTACCCCACAAGGATGAGGGGCGCCCTCTGACCCATCTTTGAATCACTCAGGGGCTTTTGAGCCCCTTCTTTGATGGGCCCTTATCAGAGCCCGAGCCACTTGACATCCTTGGCGTTCCTTGCTTCTCCAAGGCCGACCAGCTCTAGGTTCGCGCACCGGGTGCCGAGGACCTAGTCTGAGGCGGCGGCGTGCTGGACCCACCCCGTGAAGGGGCCAGCGGTGACCCACCGCGCGTGCGATGAGATGATGACCTCCCCCGAGTCAAGGGGTTGCTCGAGGTCTGCCCCTAGGGCTGCTGCGAGGCCCTCGTCTCTCGGCCCTCGACGGGCAACGAGGTCACCCTTGAGGCCTGAGAAGACGATTTAGCCCCGACGGTTCCCTGCGTAGAGGGGGCGTCAGCCCGGGCCACTCGGAGCACCAAGGCATCAAGACGCGCCTGCACCCCTTCATCACCACTGTCCTCATCCTCCTCCTCCTCTTCCGAGGAGGACTCCTCCTCGGGAAGCACCTCGCGCCTCTGCTTCGCTAGGCGCTCGAGGCCCTATTTCCTCTTCTTCTCCTTCTCCTCGTCCTTGGTCTTCTTCTGCTGCTAGGTAGTGAACCGCCTCGCCTGACGGTCGGGATTGTCTTCCTTGACCGGGGGCATCGACACCCTAAAGTCTATGGCCCGCT
Source organism: Bothriochloa decipiens (assembly GCA_023333625.1). Lineage (NCBI taxonomy): Eukaryota > Viridiplantae > Streptophyta > Magnoliopsida > Poales > Poaceae > Bothriochloa > Bothriochloa decipiens. Next base: position 36,976,468 of record CM041632.1, on the reverse strand, counting down.
GCACACAAACCCATGACAGAAGGCATGAGGATGAGTTGGGGAAGAAAGAAATCCAAGAACGATATGACGATGTACTCACCAGCTGGATGTGACTGTCGTCAGGCAGCATTAGGATGCGGTTAACTTCATACGGTGCGAAGGCGTCAGTGACCGCTCCCCTCACCCACCTTGCGACCTCCTTGGGAGGAAGTGTCTCGGTTGACATCTGGCACCCCTCAAGCGGCGCCCCGGGGACCATCTGGTCCAAGCGCAGCGGGCGCCGCATCAGCGGGAGACGACGATCCTAGCGTTCGGCCCCCGCTTGCGCAGAGTCCTCAACACATTGAGGATAGGATTCAGTCTCACCTGGCGATCCTTCACCACGCCGCATGGCCAGTTCTCTGGGTGCGCTGCGATGGTGCGTCCGGTGAAATGCGGCGGCCAGTCCTCGTCGTTCCGGACATAGAACCACCGAGCGTGCCACCCGCCGTGCTTGGATGACAACCCCGTCGAGATGAACAGCTCCACCTACTTCAAGGATAGGTTGTAGCAGCCAGCATGAGCAATTCTCCTCCTCCCATATGAAACCGGCTTGGTGAAGAGCTCCTCCTTGAAGAGATGGAGCCACAACTCCCAGTGCGGCTCCAACCCTAGGTATCCCTCGCAGACGGCGGTGTAAATTGCCCATGTTGTAGACGGCGTTGGGGGAGAAGTGCTGGAGCTCGACCTCATAGTAGTTAGTCAGCGCCCGCATCAACCGACTCGAAGGTGACCTGAGCCCCATTTGGTGGTACTTGACGAAACTCACCATGTACACCTCCGGTGGGTTCGGCTCCCTGTCCTCCCTCGGCGGCACCATCCACTTCGGCCGATCGGCTGAGATGGCGGGGCAAAGAAGCTCCTCATCCACCAACTCCTCGAGCTCCCGCTTTGTCATAGCCGATGGGAGCCAATCCTCCGGAGGAAGAAGCTCGGGCGCCATGGCAACTGCACGGATATGCTCGACGGATGGACAAGAGGGAAGATTCCCAATCTCTTTCTCTCTTTCTCTTTTGTGCTAATTGACAGGGCAACTCCGCTCTCCAACGGCAGCGACGATGAAAGCAGGAAGGCAAGATGGGGAACGGACGAAGCCCTACCCCCTCCTCAATTTATAGGCAAGCCGAAGGGCAACAGGTGGATCGACCGGGAGGCAAGTAAAATCTCGCATTTAATGCATCTGCCTTAGCATTCCCTCGATTTACGGGTATAGGGACACGCATGTAATGCTTGGCCTCTAGCCGTTGTCCTAGCCCCCCACGACTGTGCTGTTACGACTTCTAGCTCAAAAGGCGCGCCCAATGAATGGGAAAAGTTTATTCACGGGCGATTCATTCCTCGGTAAGAAACAAGGGCCCCGGCCCCACGTAAAAATCTCAAGGGAGCGAAGGCTGGCCCTCGACCAAGGTTCCATAGCCACCCTCGAGTACCTGAGTCAGGGATGACCAAGGGGGACCCGACATGAATCCCTTGCTCGAGAATTAACTCTAGAGGCCCCCTCGGACATTTTCAAGGAAAACAAAAGGACAATTATGGAATCCCCTTGGAGGGAGGCATCGAGCCACCGAACCCTATCGAACGGGATCAGGATCCATATAACCATTCGTTTGCTTCAATAAGAGCACCCCCGCGGCCACAAATCGACCCCTATCAAATGGGGCACGGGCTCTTGCTTGAATTCCTGATAACAGCTCACCCGAGGACGTCGGAGCTCGCCCGAATGAAGGTAGCACGACGCTTCTCACCCCTCTTCCTAACGAAAGGGAGCGTGAGGGTCGAAAGAAAAAGATGGGCTTGTTCCTAATCGACCTTGACGAAAGAGGCTCAGGGGCTCGCTCGCAATTGGATGGCCTCGACGGAAGAGGAACCAACCACTCGGGGGCTTGACTATGCTTTGCACCATTCAATGAAAGAGGGACGAACACGCTCGGGGCTTCGATCGCACAAGCACCCCTCCACCGCATGTCTGGTAGGTACTACGAACCCAGTTCATAAGTACTCGACCCTCGAACAGGAGCAGCCTCATCCAACCGCCATGGGAAAGCCTCCATGAAAGAAGATCACACCCATCCGGGGGCTCGACCACTTGAGCACCCTCGATAAGAAAGGCATGAAGCCCTCAGGAGAGTATTCTACACCCCCAAGGCCTCGGGGGCTACCCCCGAAGGGTACGCTCATGCGCACCCTTCAGAGAACAACAGACATTATGGCCCAAGTTCATAAGCCTCCGCGTGAGTGCCAGACTCGCACAGAGGCTCGGGGGCTACTATCGGGTACCTGATAAAGGGGTACCCTAAGCTCTCGACCTCCAGCAGAAACAATCCAAGGTCAACTGGCATAAATCCCTCAAAAAGCCCACGATTGTTCCTAAGCAAAAGACGAAAGCTAAACACAGGGTCGTCGAGCGATACTAGGCCGGCCCACGAATGGGACGAACTGGCCCGTATTTAGATAACTCGACAGGGGCCCTCAAGTGATGGAAGTCCGCCTGAGCGGATGACCCCCCGTCGAGTGATGGAAGTCCGCGGAGCGAACGACCCTCCATTGACTGCTACTGTCCTCCCCATCCACCTACTTCCTATACGAGAGTTAGGACATTAAATGCTCCCACCAACTCCCGCCTGATCCCATGGCTACAGCGCAGTTACAGTGACCAGGTACCGCGGTCAAGTCCACTTTTTACCGCCCATACCAGGAGAGACGGTGGTTCGTACTCCACTGCGATGCCATACTGGGCACTGTACACTGTCAGGCACCCCCTCGAAGCACGTTCGCCAATGCTCGCACCGTGTTTCCCAAGGCCTGGCCTTATCCGTTCAGGCCTTGACCCCCCTCGACCACCCCTCGAGTCAGACCTCAACGCCTCCTGTCAGCGCTCCAACAACTCCCAATGCGACATGGACAGGGACAGCACATGTATGCATGGGCATGGGTCTTTCACCGACCACCTGCGGTGTCATTGTGACACCCCTGGAGGACAGCCATCGACTCCAAGCATGTTGCTACAGGGCACGCCATGCCTGGTGCACGCCTCTCCAGCGGCTATGACATGATCAGCATCACCCCCTCGACATCACCACCTACGGCAGCTCTAGGACTCTTGTACACCCATGCCTCTCCTTGGCCTATAAAAGGGGACGCCGGGTCCGATGTAGAGAGAGCTTCCAGAGCCCAAAAATGCTCAAGTCCTAGCTTAATCTCACTCTCTCCATTCTCACTCGCTCGCTTGTATTCTCCCCTGTCCAAGCACTTCAGTGAAAGATAATACAAACCTTCTCTCCTCGTTGGACGTAGGGCCTTCTCTTGCCCAAACCAGGACAAAAAATCATGTGTTCTTCTTGCATCACCATCCGGATTAGGGAGCACGCAGTACACATTTACTCATCGGCTTAGGGTACCCTCGGGTCCAAACACCGACACGTCGTCACCCGTCGCGTCTCCCGGGGTACTCGAGCCTGCGACGGAAGCGGCACCCATTAGTTTGCCCTGAGCCACGGCAGCCCATGCTTTGGTAACCCAGGCAGCCACCACCGCCGACCGGGACACCGAAGTAGCACCTGGCGTTGATGCCATCATCTTCACCGCAGCGTCGATCTTCAGCCGCTTGGCGGGGGAAGGAGTCGTCATCTCAGGCGCGCGCTTGACCCTGAAACATGCATGAGTGGGAGATGTTGAGGATCCCACAAAACATCCAAGAAGGGAGAGGAAGCCACGAGGCGCTGAAAACTTACCCCACCGAGATGAGGGGCGCCCTACTGGCTGCCTTCGAACTACTCGGGGGCTTTTGAGCACCCCACCTCGACGGACCCTTGTCGGATCCGGAGCCGCTTGGGGCCACGACCGGCGACATTCTCGGCGCCCTTTGCTCCTCCAAGGATGACCGACCCCGAGTCCGCGCGACATGTGTAGAAGTTCTAGTACGGGGCAGCGATGTGCTCGACTTGCCCCGTGACAAAGACGGCGGAGTTCCCCTGCGCGTACACTGTGACGTCGACCCCCTTGGCTGGGTCCACCATGATCGCATAGCTTTGGCTCTTGCCTAAAAAGACGCGCCTGACGGACGGGAGGAATCATCCACAGACGGAGCCTTCCTCGAGAAGGAAAAGGGGGCCCAGGCCCCACAAAAAATCTAGAGGGAGCGGAGGCTAGCCCTCGGTCATGGTTCGACAGCCGCCCTCGACCACCTGAGTCAAGGATGATCGAGGGGGAGCCGACATGAGTCCCTTGCCCGAGAACGAACTCTCGAGGCCCCCTCAGACATTTTCAAGGCAAAACAAAAGGACAATTATGGAATCCCCTCGGAGGGAAGCATCGAGCCACTGAACCATATCGAACGGGATTGGGATCCATATGACCATTCGTTTGCTTCAATAAGAGTGCCCCCGTGGCCACAAGTCGACCCCTATTGAACGGGGCACAAGCTCTTGCTTAAATTTCCTGATAACAGCTCACTCGAGGACATCGGAGCTCGCCCAAACGAGGGTAGCACGGCACTTCTCACCCCTCCTCCCGATGAAAGGGAGCGCGAGGCTCAAAAGAAAAAGACGGGCTTGTTATTGATTGACCTCGATGAAAGAGGCTCGGGGGCTCGCTCGCAACTGGGTGGCCTCGACGAAAGAGGAACCAACCACCCGGTGGCTCGACTACTCTTCGCACCCCTCGACGAAAGAGGGTCGAACACGCTTGGGGTCTCGATTGCACAAGTACACCTTGACCACACATCTAGTAGGTCCTCAAAGGATGAAGCGTCAGTGCTACGATGCCAGTTCATAGGTACTCAGCCCTCGAACAGGAGCTACCTCACCCAACTGCCACGGGAAGGCCTCCACCCCTTGAGCACCCCTCGACAAGAAAGGCATAAAGCCCTCAGGGGAGTATTCTACTCCTCCAAGGCCATGAGGGCTACCCTTGAAGGGTACGCTCATGCGTACCCTTCCAAGAATGACAGACCCTACGACTCCAGTTCATGAGCCTCTACGTGAGTGCTGGCACTCGCGCAGAGACTTAGGCCTACTGTCGGGTACCTGGATGAGGGGGTGCCCTAAACTCTTGATCTCTAGGAGAAACAATCTAAGGTCAATTGGCATAAATCCCTTGAAAGACCCACCGCCGTTCCTAAGAAAAAGATAAAAGCCAAACACTGAGCCGTTGAGTGGTACTGGGCCGGCCCATGAATGGGATGAACTGGCCCATATTCATATCACTCAACGGGGCCTCGAGTGACGAAAGTCCGCCCAGGCTGACGACCCCCCGTCGAGTACCGCACCCCTCAGCCCACCTACTTCCTGTACGACACTTGGGGCAATTAAAGCGTCTGACCTACTCCTTCCAACCCCGTTGCTATAGCGACTATAATGATGGGCAAGTGCAGAGGTCTAGTCTACCTTTTACCGCCCATCCCTGGGGAAGCGTCGTCTCGTACAGACCACTGTTCCTTCGTACTAAACATTGTGCCCCGTCAGCTGCCCCCTCGAGACGCAGAAGCCAACATCCGTACCATATTTCTCGGAATTCATCCTTATCAACTCAGCCTCGCTCGCTTGACCACCCCTCGACTCAGGCTCTTGGTGGTCTCGGTCAGCGATCTGACCACTCTCACATGACATCTGTAGCAGGCTGTACGTCCGTCATAGAAACACACATCTTTCACCGCATCCCTGAGGCATGTCAGCGCCATCATGAAGACAGGTCAATCACCGACCTCGTCGTGACAACTCAGAAGGGCGAATCTCATCATGAGGCACACCACTACAGGGCTCGACCTCGCTTCGGCGCACGTACCTACAGTACCCACGACATGATCAGCATCACCCCTTACAACACTATTAGGGCTTCTTGTACACCCATGCCCCTCCTTGGCCTATAAAAGGGGGCGCTGGGATAGAGGAAAGGGGGAAATCATTCGAACTCACTCGGTCAGATCACGCACATAGTAAGGCATAGGGCTAGCACTCCTAGTATCAGGCCTTGTTCCCTACCTCTTCTCATACACACTCGCTTGTATCTCCCCTGTACAAGCACTTTGGTGCAAGATAATACAACATCTCCTCCCCCGCTGGACATAGGGCCTTCTTTGCCCGAACTATGATAAACCCTTGTGTTCTTCTTGCATCACCATCCGGATTAGGGAGCACGTAGTTACTTGTTGGTGCTAGGTCCTAGGGTCAGGATGGCGACAACTAGCATTTGGATCTTGCCTACTCTCAACAGGTGGACGTGGATGTGATTGCGTCCCAAGGACCTTTGCCACTGGAGCCGGATTCTCCATCCAAGGTTGCACCCAAAAAGCGGTCCCGTGAGGCATCCCCTGATGGAGGCAGCCGCCCATGACTCCGTGCCATGCTGCGCCGGTCAGTTCGGTAAAAGTCATTTCCCTTCTCAATCAGATGGCTCTCCTGCTTTATGGGCTTGAACTTGGCTTGCATTGTGCAGCACTTCCTCCACGGCTGCACCGTCCCAAGATGAGCGCCTCCCTGCCCTACTCGCCCACCGTCTTCAAGCTGTGGTGTCCGAAGCCGTTCGTCAGGGTGCAGCCGCAGCGCTGGCTACCACCCAACTTCAGATTGGCGCAGCGGCAAACCTCGGAGTGGTGGAGCAGGGTTTTTCGCCGAGTTCCATGGATGATGACATCGCATATCTGATAGTCAAATTTGAGCTAGTCGCCAACGCCGTCTACTGAAGGTTGAAGTGAACAAGAACCTGTGTGCCCGTCTTGACCCTTTTTTGTGGGACATATCACTATTATTAGTTGTCATAATTAGGTTTGATCTGCGGGGCGCCCTTGATATGTGCTCTTATTTGCATGCGTGTCTTTGTGAACTTGTGCTGCACTTTGTAATAGGTGCATTAAACTCTGTTGATCGCGGTGGCTCACGTCATTTTGTACCAGGTTTGTAGCCCCTGTTGTTTGCTTCTTGCTGTAGATCTCTTTTAGGTTGTCTTTGCTCTAATCGATAATATGATAGACATTCATGAGTGACATTGATCTCTATTGATGACTCATGTCTTCGTTAAAATATGTATCCATTAGGCGTTCAATGAAAGTAATGGCGATTTGTGTCCGGCCCGGTCCGAATCATGATCCTCGGACTTTCTTGCGTGCATAGTAAATTTGAATACCTATGTGATTCCTCCATTACTACTTCCGCTACATCAATTATAACCATCATACTTGTAATCAAATTACCAAATGACAATAGGAGCTAAGGTTTGATTGCACTACTTACTTAGCTATGCTTCCTCTCGGCTGCTACCAACATGGGACTGCGTGGCATTGGAATACACTGTTTACTCCACCGAGAAGGTCCGACCGTCTAATAATTTCACTACACGGACAATGATGAACATTGTGCGGTCACATCAGTAGACTGTTTCAGCCCTGCTGTCCCTGTGATGTTGTTGGTATTTATTAACACGAACAGAAGATACCGTTGTAGCTTTCACCCGGAGGGTTTTAAATATTGTATCCAAAGGGGAACGTGTGAGTCAACTACGAGTTCTAACTTAACCAAAAAAGGTGAATGAGTTGGAAATATAAACTATGGTAGGGGTAAAATCTAAAGTGGAAACAAGATTAAAATGTAAGGAAGGATCAATCTAGTATGGGATCGATAGTAGGAGTATAGAGAGGATAACTCGATCAGGGTTTCAACTTCTAATATGGGCAATCCATGTCTTCTACTATTAACTAGGAGATTACTATGGAAGTCCGCAAACAGAGTACGAATCAATCACGTAACCAAATCTCCTGCAAGTCCTATATTCAGGGAGTGGACTACAGAGGACTCAATGAAGCAGTCACCTTCACGATCTACCACATGGCCCGGAACATAGGGGGCATCTACGAGTAACCTGAGTCTAAGCACCACGCTTACACGACAAATTACACTCTAACCTAGTGCACTAGATTAAAGCGCTCAAAAGAGACTAATAAACTAGAAGAATAATATAATCATGAATCTTACTTGAATCAGAAGTTGATTGCCAGAGCCTGAGCCATCTCAGGAGCAAGCCCATGTAGAGCCTGATCCTGCCAAATTACAAGTTGACGAAGAAGCAATGATAGGCCGACACCTCCTCCAAACTCCTCCCTCGCCCTCCATCTCTCTATTATCTAGAAGACTAGATCTACTCTAACTTGGAAGTATAGAGAGCATCCATTCGAGGGACCCTCTCTTCTCCAAACCCTAGCTTTTCTCTGGATGATGAATTATGATTGATGATGATGCCTGAGGGGGTCTGCCCCTGCTTATATAACCCAGTGGGGTGAATCACAGCCCTTGGATCAAACTGACTTCAAACAATGGTTGAGATGGGCCGTACAGGTCGGTTGGAGGCTACCACGCGAAGATGGCTGAAAGGTGGGCCCGGAGAAGGCCGGTCGGCCTTACATGTTGGGCCAGCCGGCCCAGCTCAATGCTAGGTGGACTTCTCTTCTTGTGGGCCGGTAGATCTCTTCATTAGCTTTCCAAAGAGTCCTGGATCGTTGAAAATGGAGTCCGGATGAGGGAGATATGCCCAATTTAGTCTGGACTTCTCTGGAAGCTCATTTGTAATCTTCCAGAAGGCGTAACTTTGTTGTCTGGACTCCGATTTCGATGAATCAAAAATCTTTTCCATGTGTCTCAACTGCCACGTGAAGATGGCTAAAAGGTGGGCCCGGAGAAGGCCGGTCGGCCTTACATGTTGGGCCGGCCGGCCCAGCTCAATGCTAGGTGGACTTCTCTTCTTGTGGGCCGGTAGATCTCCTCATTAGCTTTCCAAAGAGTCCTGGATCGCTGAAAACGGAGTCCGGATGAGGGAGATATGCCCAATTTAGTTCGGCTGCTCTAGAAGCTCATTTGCAATCTTCCGGAAGGCGTAACTTTGTCGTCTGGACTCAGATTTTGATGAATCAAAAATCTTTTCCATGTGTCTCAATGAGCTCTTTGCAAAGGTTAACTCCAATTCATCACTTAAGATACTTCTATTTAGTGATTCTGGTCCTTTTCTATTTTAACCCTATAAAAAACAGATTCACCAAAACTTGTGAAACTCGTTAGTTTCAAACCCTACAACTGTGCTTTGTGGTTCATATCAAGCAGTAGTTGATGGTGAAAAATTGACATTAAGGAGTGTCAATAGATGTGCAAAAGCCTAGCCTCACCTTGTATAGCCAACTCAACTACTAGACTGGCTCTGCTCCTAACAATTATTGCTACTACTACCGCTGCTACTACAACTACCACTGATAATACAAATGCATTGCTACCCTCTTGTTCATCTGGTAGATATCTAACACCGGGTTCCCTTTGAAGCATCCTCTACCTTTAATCGCTCCAACTACAAAATCATAGCTACAAACTAAGCCACCAGCCCCATAGAGTTGTCATCACCATGTGCTCCACCGCAAATCCTGATGCCTAGTTTTCCACTTTTGGTCACTTTGTCCGGTCGACAACGATGTGGAAAAAATCCCTGACTATGTATGGTGCTAGTGAAGTAGCATTGTCTGTGACTCTAGAATGCAAAGTCACTAGGATCCTTCACCGTGAATCAAGCTGTGGTCGTCCCTATCGATGAGGATGGTGCCTGTGAGGTCCTTCGTGTGTTGTTGAGGTAAGTCCCGCCATTGCAGGATCTGACCCTCAAGGATCGGCAGTGGGATAGAATCCTTCCTAAGTCAGCGGTTCCTCTGCTCACCGCCTTGTCACACGAGGCCTGCAAGGATGTCTGCTTCGCCCAAGCGAAGATTGGGCTTGCGGCCGACTAAGTAATGGAGTTCATCGCATCCTCGGCGCTCTTGACGCTCTGTGTCGGTGTTCTGACCCTCGAGGGGTTAACACCAACGAGTAATATTGTAATCGCGTGCTCCCTAATCTGGTGGGTGATGCAAGAAGGACACAATGATTTTATCCTGGTTCGGGCAAAGAAGGCCCTACGTCTAGCGGGGGGAGGATGATTCATGTTATCTTGCACCGAAGTGCTAGTACAGGGGAAAATACAAGCAGGTGTGAGGAGTGTGAGGTGGAGTTTGGGCGTTCGGACGCCTTGCTCTCGACCTTGCACAGGCTCACGGCGTCGCTCTGTGATCTAAAGCCTTAATGTTTCTATGCTCTAGATTCTCTCGGTTCGAGTCCGGTCCCTTTCTCTAACACCCTGGCGCCTCCTTTTATAGACGAAGGAGGGGCACAGGTGTACATGTATTTTGAGTTCGCATGACGTTGATGTCGTACGACGTTGAGGCCGATCACATCGGTGCCACTGTAGTGATGTACGTCGGTATGGGAGGCCCTACAGTCGTCGCGTCGGGAGTTGTTGAACTTCAACTCGAGGGTTCGCTCGGTGAAGTCGAGGAGCGATGGTCGAGGGTCTTGGCCGGAGTCGAGGGGGTCGTGCCGAGGAGGTCGAGCTTCGCTGGATAAGACCAAATCCCGAAAAACACGGAAAACACGTTAGTTTATACGTCTCGAGACGGTGCGGGTCGTGGCACAGCGCTCGGTATGGCGCAACAGCGTAATATGACTTGCGGGATTCCGGGGTATGGGCGGTAAAAGCAGATTTGACCGCCATGCCTGCAACTGTTATCGTAACTGTGGCCATGCGGTTAGACGGGGGTAGATAGATCGCATTAAATGCGCCCGGATCCGTACGAGGGAGTCGATAAAACGAGGGGTGTACTCTCATCGAGGGCTGCCCACTCGCACGAACGAAGTTTCGTCTTCGAGGGCAGGCTCGTTCGGTGGGCGAAGTTACGTCCTCGAGGGTAGGCTCGTTCGCTGGGCGAAGTTCCTTCCTCGAGGGGTCGCCCGAATTGTAACCTCGAGTGTACAGTACTAGTCCGTTCGGTAGTTTTTCGAGTGTACTTTGGCTTTGGGCCGTCGTCGTCCGTGGGTCGGCTCGAAGTGTCTCAGCCTGCGGGACTTTGTACGTTCATGCGGGAGGTCACAGGAGGGGTCGAGTTGCCATTTTTGCGGGGTTTAATTCGATAAACCTGGGGTTTTGGGGTACCCATTTCCTCGGTAACGACAGTAGCCCCCAAGCCCCTGCTCGAGTGATGGCATTCGGGTAGGGGGTCAGGAATTTGGAAATGGGATGTGATTTGGATTTTCTCGTGGGGGGCGCGCGAGCGACCCCCGCGGGGGTAGCCCCCGAGGCCTCGTAGGAGTCAAAAGACTCCTGTGAGGGCTTTATTTATATTTAGTTAAAGGGTGCTCGTCCAGTCAGGTACAGGCCTGAACTGGAGTCGTAGCGCTTTACCGAGGGGAGCCCCCGGGGGATTTTTGACCCTCTTTCGTCGAGGGGCGCCGGGCACAGGCGAGCCCCCGAGCCTCATGCAGCTGGGGCGTTGCTGGCCTCGGCATTCTTCTCACGAGTCCTTTCGATCGGATGTGAGGCGAGAAGCATCGGACTACCCCCGATAGGGCGAGCCGCGAAGTCCTCAATGAGCTGGTAACGGGAAAATCCAAGCGAGAGCCTGTTCCTCGTTCGATAGAGGTCGGCAGGAGGCCCGAAGGCGGTCTCATTAAAGCAAAACGCAATGGTCCTACGGATACCGATTCCATTCGATAGGTCTCGGTGGCTCGATGCCTCCCTTCGGGGGGATTCCATTCCGTAGCGTTTCGCCTTGGATGCGTCCAAAGGGGTCTCGAGAGTTCATTCTCGAGCAGGGCCTCGTGTTGGCTCCCCCTTAGTCACCCCTGACTCAGGTGCTCGAGGGCGACTGTCGAACCCTGTTCGTGGGGTCAGCCTTCGCTCCTTCGAGACTTAGGGCCGGAGCCCGATTTTTGGTGCTCAAGGGCGGCCGTTAAGCCCTCACTCAAGGACCGGCCTTCGCTCCCTCGAGACTTTGAGGTAGGCTCAGAGCCTGCTTTCTCCTTTCGTGGAAATCTCCGTCGACGAGTAACCATTCTCTTTCGGCGCTCAGGGGCGGCCGTTGAGCCCTCACTCGAGGACCGGCCTTCGCTCCCTCGAGACTTCAAGGCGGGGTCGGAGCCCGTTCTTTTGCGGTGCTCAAGGGTGGCCGTTAAGCCCTCACTCGAGGATCGGCCTTCGCTCCCTCGAGACTTCGAGGCGGGGTCGGAGCCCGTTCTTTTGCGGTGCTCAAGGGTGGCCATTGAGCCCTCACTCGAGGACTGGCCTTCGCTCCCTCGAGACTTCGAGGCGGGGTCGGAGCCCGTTCTTTTGCGGTGCTCAAGGGCGGCCATTGAGCCCTCACTCGAGGACCGGCCTTCGCTTCCTCGAGACTTCGAGGCGGGGTCGGAGCCCGTTCTTTTGCGGTGCTCAAGGGCGGCCGTTGAGCCCTCACTCGAGGACCGGCCTTCGCTCCCTCGAGATTTCGAGGTGGGGCCAGAGCATTTTACCTTATGTAAAAAACTCTGTTAGCGAGTGACGGTTCTTTTTTCTTACCGTTGGGCACACCTTTTGAGGAGAAGGGCTTAGCGGTGCGATCGTGGCAGGCCCGAGCAACGGCTCTCTATCAGAGGTGTGACGCGTGCGTCCGGTCGAGGGTCGAGGGGGGAACGGTCAGGCAAACGCATTAATTGCGGGAAGTTACCTTTTCCCTGCCGCTGGACTCCGTCCGTTGCTCTTCCCGAGTATAAAAACGGAGGGGGACAAGTGTTCGCTCCCACCTTTGCCATTCTGCTGAGCTCCTGCTTTCCTGCGCATGTGAGGATAAAAACTTAGAGCGAGAAGTCATGATTGGAAACCTTCCTGGTCGACCGTCTGCCGAGGAGATTCGTGCTGTTGTTGCCGCCGCCACGCCCACCGAGCAGATCTGTGCCGCCGCTGCTGCCATGGCCCCCGTCCTCCAGCCCGCCGAGCCCTGGCGCCCATCGACCGTGACACGGCAAAGGCTGACCGAGCTGGTGAGGGAAGGACTTCTTCGCCCCGTCACCGATTCGAATCGGCCGGAGTGGATTGCGCCGCCTAGGGACCACGAGGAGCCAAATCCGCCGGAGGGATACGTGGTGAGCTTCCTCAAGTTCCATCGGCATGGGTTCGGTGTGCCCCAAGCGAGTTCATGCGGGGGCTGACGAACTTCTACGGTGTCGAGCTCCACCATTTCTCCCCCAACGCCATCTCCAATGCCGCCATCTTCACGGCCGTCTGCGAGGGCTACCTCGGGATGACGCCACATTGGGAGCTATGGCTCCACCTCTACAAGGGGGAGTGGTTCGCCTCCCCGGTGTCGGCCGGAGTAAGAAGAATTGTCAGAGCGGGGTGCCTCAACTTTGCGTTGAGGACCGGGAGGTCGGAGGAGCCACGCGAGTACATCTCCACCGGGTTGACGTCCAACCACTCCCGGTGGGACGAGCAGTGGTTCTACCTTCGCAACGACGGCGCTATCTCCCGCCGTACACCGGGCGGCTCATCGCCGAGCGTCCATTCAACTGGCCGCACGGTGTCGCGGGAGATCTTCAACGTTGACTTCATCCCCTCATCGTCGCGATGAGGACCCTTCGAGAGGCGGGCCTGACGGCGGGTGTGGTGGTCTCGGCCTTCCACAGTCGACGGGTGCTCCCTCTGATGGAGCGCCCGTTGCGGTTGGACGAGATGCTTCCTTCGGCGGCGCCCGAGGTTCTCATGAGATGCCGGATGTCCGGCGAGAGGCCGTCCGCCTCAGAAGTCGTCGCGCGGGTAAAGAGCATGGTCTCTAGCTCGTTCAGGGTGGAAGATGTCAACCGCCTCCCCATGCGGCCGGAGGAGGGTTGCCTCGACCTGGTGAGTGCCTCGACCCGTGCCTTTCGCGTTTCCCCCCTCTCCCCCTCCCTTTTTCTCTTGTCCCTGTGACTAAACGTCTTTGTGTAGGGGAGAATCGACTACCGGAGATCAAGGCCCCCGCTGAGGGAGGACACCCCCGACCGTCAGGTAATACGCTTCACCGCCCAACAAGAGAAGCGGAGTAAGGACGAGGAAGCGAAGAAGAAAGCCAAAAAGCTCCGGGAGCGCGAGAGACTTGCGAAGCGCCGCGCTGAGCAGAGGCGCAACGGGCTCCCAGAGGAGGAGTCTCCCTCGTCCGAGGGAGATGAAGATGATGATGACAGTGATGACATCGAGGGGGTCGAGGGGCGCCTCGAGCGCATGTTGCCGGATTCCTCCCATGCTGAACGCCCCTTCGTGTAGGAGGAGGTGGCGGAGCAGCGTGCCCCCAGCCGGTGGCGTCGGCCTTGGAGCGCCGGCGTGGGAAGAGGGGGCCGAGGCCTCGCCTCAAGGGTGTTCACCCCCCTCGCGTCGTACTCGAGGCGGGACCCCACCCACTTCAATCCGGGAAACTCGGTCCCAGTCGTCGGCACGGGCGGAGCAGAGCCGTGCCCAGGAGGGCCCGTCGAAGCAGGGAGGCACGGCGACCCCACCGACGGCCCCGAGCAACCTCAGCCACGGGAAGAGTTCGGTCTCGGGAGGGGCCTCGAAATCCGCTGGCCGTTCGAGGGGGACCCGAAAGGCCTCTATCCCCTTCGGGTAAGCGTCATTGGTTTGTTTTCTTTTCGTTACGTCTTTCTTGCACAATTTAATGAGCTTTTTGCCGTTCTGCTTCCCATTCAGGCCCAAGCGCCAGATCGAGGAGGCGTCTCTCGCGCCGGCTAAGCGGCTCAAGATGGATGCAGCCGCGAAGATGGCAGCCCCAATCACAGGTGCGACGTCGAGGCCCTTGGCTCTGTGGGAAGCCAAGTGGTTATCCTCTGCCCTTGGTGCTCTGGCGCGCGGTAGACTGACGGGTTCTACTCTTGCTGCAGGGTCGAGCGTCTCGGGGCCCGCGATGGGCGGCGACTCTGAGCCGAGGAGGACGCATGAGGGAGGGAGCGCCTCCCTGACGTCGTTGCCTGCGGCCCTCGAGCTCGGCCCAGCACCAGGGGGTGGTGCCCTGACGTCGGGAGCTTCCGTTCCTGGCGGTCCGGAGGCTTCGATCCCCGCACCCAAGGCGGGAGCCCCTGAGGGCCATGGCTGGGTGAGGAGGTAACCGTTGTGGGCCTCGAGGGTGAGGAGACCTCGACCCTTCCCCCTCGACGGGAGAGCGACGGGCCTGGCCGGCGGGGCTGCGCGAGCTCGAGGCCCGGAGGGAGCAGGAGCAGGGGGCCCTGCAAGAAGCGGAGCTGCCACAGCCGCAGCAGGAGGAGGAGAAGGAGCTGTCGCAGCAGCGGGAGGAGGAGGAAACTGGGGGCCAGCCCCAGCATCAGCAGGCGCAGCAGACGCCGCCGGGGGACGCGGCGCTGCTGGACCCGCCGGAGCAGCAACCGCCCGAGACATCGGAGGTGGAAGCGACTTCCGGACTGCCCAATCAATGGGTGTCCGTGATTACTTTGGACGAGTTGCTGGCCGAAGGAGAAACGGCGTCGAAGGCGTCGACGGTCCTGCGGCTGCCGGGGGAGCAACCAGAGGATGCCTCGGTACCGAGCCCGGCAGAAGACGCATCGTTGGTGGCCTTGCCGGGGCCACAAGTCGTGGTGCTGGGGGAGGCGACACCCTCGACACCTTTGCTTCCTTCGGAGGCGCCAGAAGCAGCGTTGAGCCAGCCGCTACAACCGTCGATGGAGCGGCCGGAGAAGACGGCGGCTTCTGGACTGCTGAGGAGGTCGTCTTCCGACCCCGGGCTGAGGAGTGTCGGCGCCGTCTCGAAGTTCAGCGGCCCGTCGGAGTTGGCCATGCGTTACGGCGCCCCACACGACGTGGTGGATGAGATCGAGTCCTTGGCGCGAACCAAGGTCAAGACGGTCCTTCCATGTTGGGGCAAGGAGCGCATCACACTCCGGGAACTTGGCGACTCCAGCGCTCCGGGGATCGAGATGAACGACCCGGCGGAGGTCAAGTGCTAGGAGGAGGCCGAGCGGTCCCGGTCATGGCTGCGACACCTGCTAAAGTTGGGCGTCGAGCTCACGAAAGGCCTCGATCGGAACCTCGCGGTGAGTCACTGTGTTAGGCCATATGTAGTTTTTTAAGTTCTTTCGTATGGGATGCCTTAACCCTCGATTTCCTGTCCCCAGGAGGCGCGGAGGCGGTCCTACTCCAAGTCAGACTTCCTCCATGAAACGCACAACAGCTGGGAGGAAGTGCTTTGCCAACTCAAAGCCGGCCGCTCTGCGCAGGGCAGGGTGGCCGAGATCGAGGAGGAGCTGATGCGGACAAGGGAGGAGGCCGCCAAGGCCAAAGAGGAGGCCGCCCGGGCGAGGGAGGACTCCGACGCCGCTCGAGGGGAAGCCGCCCGCCTCGAGGAGGAGCTCGAGCGTGCCAGGGAGGAGGCTGACGCGGCCAAGGCCGAAGCGGAGAGGGCCAGGGGCGAGAGCATCCGAGCCCAGGAGCATGTCGAGCTACTCGTGAGGGGAAGTTCAAAGCTCCGTGGAACGTGTCCGCTCCCTTGAGGCCAATTTTGCTGAAGTCTCCGCGGCGCACAACGCCCTCTCCGCCTTGGTCCAGGAGGAGAAGAGCCGTGCCGCCGGCCTGGAAACCCAGCTCGGGGCAATGAAGGCCACCCTCCAGGACAAGGAGCAGGCCATCATCCTGGCTGGTGGCGCCCTCGAGACCCTCCGCTTCAAGAAGACGGAGGTGACCCGAGCCTTCAAAGAGGCCCAGCGGGAGCGGGACGAGGCTCGGGGGGAGCGTGACGCCGTGCTGGGGGATCGCAACGCCCTCGAGACTCGCTGTGCTGGTGAGTTCCTTAATGGGTTTTTGATCTTTGTTCTTTCCGTATGGTTTATCTAATTCTTGCTTTGTGTTTCAGGCCTCGAGTCCGAGCTGCTTGCAACCCAGACCGCCGCCAAGGCGCTGCAGGAGAGCCTCGCGGCGGAGGGGGCGCTTCTTGGTCGGCTCCGGGTTGCCCTCGACGGGCTCTGCGCCTCCTGGGAGGTCGGGCCTGTCGAGGGTGCCGAAGAAGACATCCCGGGTGCCGTGCTCGTGGACCGGATCTACTACCTCGACGCCACCCTTCGCGATCGCGTGCGGGAGGCGTTTCACACCGGCGTGAAGCGGGCGCTTGCAGTGGTCTCCTTCGGCTTCGTCTTTGACATGAACGTGGTGGCCCAAGGCTTTGTTCCAGACATCTCGAAGACCGACGCGGAGAATGAGGAGCGATGTCGAGGGCTCATTCATGACGCCGAGAGGCCGGGGGGAGAGCTGGCGAAGTTATTCGAGGACGAAGTCCTCCCCCCCGCGGATGGAGGGTACCATGTCCAGGAGGGCGGCGACGGGGCAGGCCTGTAGGGCAAGACTGGGTGAGGGTGCCCATGTAATGAATTAGTTTTTTGTAACTTATATTCAATGTGGCTTCGAAAGCCCTTTTTGAACATTAATACATCTATCGTAATGTGATGTGTCATTTTACTTTCGAACCTTTTCTGCTTTCTTCTCACCTAGACTTTGCTTTTTTGACTAAGTTTTTGACGCAAGCTCGTATCCCTCGAGGGGGGAGTGAGTGGAGGTACCGTAGCCCAGAGGCGTAGGAGAGCTCCGGCTCGACAGCCCTCGACCCCTAGGGAGTTCGAGGCGTTTTCTACTTAGTCGCGAAGCGTATCGAGGTGTGAGAAAGAAAAAGCGCTCGAGTTTTGCTTGCCTGACTTTTGCTTTCTGACTGAGTGTTCGACGCAAGCTCGTATCCCTCGAGGGGGGAGCGAGTGGAGGTACCGTAGCCCAGAGGCGTAGGAGAGCTCCGGCTCGACAGCCCTCGACCCCTAGGGAGTTCGAGGCGTTGTCAACTTAGTTGGGAAGCGAAAAGGGAGGCGTGCGAAAAAAATCATTCGTATTTTTAGGAACTTAGGGGGTTCCCCCCAGTTAGCCCCCGAGGGAGGCTCGACTCTGGTGAGACAGGGTCGAGGCTACCTCTTGCATGTACAATAACAAGTTTGAACTTATAATCGAAAGTACTCCTTATATTTGTCATGCGGAAATGTACAAGACATGCGAGAATGTACAAGGGCGCTGCTGTCCTAAGGGTAGAAACGACGTAGCTGTTCGATGTTCCATGCGTTGGTGAGGATTTCGCCTTTGTCGTTAGCGAGCTTGTACGTCCCGGGCTTTAGCACCTCAGCTACGGCGTATGGGCCTTCCCATGGCGGCGTCAGCTTGTGACGTCCTTTGTTGCTCTGTCGTCGACGTAGGACGAGGTCTCCAACTTGGAAGTCCCTCGGGCGCACGTGATTGTCGTGGTAGCGTCGAAGTTTTTGCTGATACCTCGCGGAGTGAAGTAGCGCCATGTCTCGAGCCTCCTCGACCTGGTCGACGGCATTTGTGAGGGCTTCTTCGTTGGTTTGCTCATTGTACGCCTTTAGTCGAGGGGAACCATACTCGAGATCAGTGGGGAGGACGGCCTCGGACCCATAGACCAAGAAGAATGGGGTGAACCCCGTGGCTCAACTAGGTGTTGTCCTTAAGCTCCATAGGACCGATGGCAACTCCGCGGCCCATTTTTTTCCGTGCTTGCCGAGGCGTTTGAGGATCCTTGGCTTGAGGCCCTGCAAAATCATGCCATTGGCGCGCTCGACCTGGCCGTTAGTTCGAGGATGTGCAACCGCGGACCAATTCACACGGATGTGATGGCGATCGCAGAAATCCAAGAACTTCTTGCCGGTGAACTGCGTGCCGTTGTCAGTGATGATGACGTTCGGGACCCCAAAGCGATGGATGATGTCGGTGAAGAACTCGACTGCCCGTTCGGAGCGGATGTTACTGATGGGCCAGGCCTCGATCCACTTGGTAAACTTGTCGATGGCAACGAGCAGGTGCGTGTACCCTTTGGTCGTCCTCTTGAGAGGCCCCACAAGATCGAGCCCCCAGACCGCAAATGGCCAGGTGATGGGGATCATTTGTAGGGCGTGAGCTGGGAGGTGCGTCTGCTTGGCGTAGAATTAACACCCTTTGCACAAGCAGACGATGTTCGTGGCGTCGAAAACGGTGGTCGGCCAGTAGAAACCCTGTCGAAAGGCATTGCCTACGAGGGTCCTTGGTGCTGCGTGGTGGCCGCAGGCTCCCGAGTGTATGTCCTCGATGAGCCTCCTGCCTTCCTTGATGGTAATGCAACGCTGAAGAACGCCTGAGGGGCTTCGCCTATAGAGTTCCTTGCCGTCACCGTAGATGACGTAGGACTTGGCCCGTCGCGTGATCCGTCGAGCTTCGGTCCGGACCTACGGAAGTTCTCCCCGAATGAGGCAGTTGAGTAAAGGGGCTCGCCAATCCGGTGGCGGGTTCGACGAAGGAGATGTCTCCTGGATCTCCATAACCTGGGCCCCGGTCGAGGGGGCCCCGATCGAGGTCATGGGGTGGAGCTTCGAGGGCGTAGTGCAAGCCCCCGAGCCCAAATCGACGGAGGGCTCGAAGAGGTCCCTCGAGAACACGTCCGGAGGGACTGTACCTCGAGTCGATGCAATTTTCGCGAGCTCATCCGCGGCTTCGTTGTATCGTCGAGCGATATGACTAAGCTCGAGGCCGTGGAATTTGTCTTCCAACTTGCGCACTTCGTTGCAGTATGCTTCCATCTTGGCGTCGTGACAGCTCGAGGCCTTCATCACTTGGTCGATGATTAGCTACGAGTCACCTCGAACGTCAAGGCGTCGGACCCCGAGTTCAAGGGCGATTCGTAATCCGGCGACAAGTGCTTCGTACTCTGCGACATTGTTAGAAGCGGCAAAGTGGATGCGAATGACGTAGCGCATGTGGACTCCGAGGGGTGAAATGAAGAGCAAGCCCGCGCCTGCTCCTGTCTTCATGAGTGACCCATCGAAGTACATCGTCCACAGCTCGGCTTGAATTTGGACTGGTGGCAACTGAGTGTCGGTCCACTCGGCGATGAAATCCGCCAGCACTTGAGACTTGATGGCCTTCCGTGGTGCGTAGGTGATGGTCTCGCCCATTAGCTTGACCGACCACTTGGCGATCCTTCCAGCGGCCTCCCGGTTATGGATGATCTCCCCCAAGGGGAATGAGGATACCACAGTAACCGGGTGGCTGAGGAAGTAGTGTTGGAGCTTGCGACGCGTAAGGACGATGGCGTAGAGCAGCTTCTGCACCAGTGGGTAGCGGATTTTCATTTCCGAAAGCACTTCGCTGACGAAATAAACCGGCCGCTGGATTGGCAAGGCGCGTCCTTCCTCTTGCCTCTCCACCACTATGGCCGCGCTGACCACCTGGGTGGTTGCGGCGACATAGAGGAGGAGGGGCTCAGGCGGTTCAGTCGATGTTGCTGGTCGAGGAGGGATGAGGATCGGAGTGGATGTTAGCTTGGCTTTGAGTTCGTCGAGGGCCCCCTCGGCCTCCGCGGTCCATGTGAATCGCTCGAATTTTTTCAAGAGGTGGTACAGAGGCATGGCCTTCTCCCCTAAACGTGAGATGAAGCGGCTAAGGGCCGCGAGACAGCCCGTGACCCTCTGCACGCCCTTGAGATCCCGAATCGGCCCCATTCGTGTGATGGCTGCCACCTTCTCGGGGTTGGCCTCGATCCCGCGCTAGGAGACGATGTATCCGAGGAGCATGCCCCGAGGCACTCCGAAGACGCATTTCTCGGGGTTGAGTTTTATGTTTTTGGCTCGAAGGCACCCGAACGCGATTTTGAGATCTTGGATGAGGTTGTCCGCTCTTTTGGACTTGACCACGATGTCATCGACGTAGGCTTCGACCGTGTCGCCTATGTGTTCGCCGAAGACGTGTAGCATGCACCGCTGATACGTTGCCCCGGCATTTCAGAGGCCGAAGGGCATGGTCACGTAGCAGTACATGCCAAAAGGTGTGATGAAGGAAGTCGCGAGCTGGTCGGACTCTTTCATCTTAATTTGGTGGTAGCCGGAATAAGCATCGAGGAACGAGAGGGTTTCACACCCCGCGGTAGAGTCGACAATTTGATCAATGCGTGGTAAAGGAAACGGAACTTTGGGACATGCTTTGTTTAAACTAGTATAGTCAATACACATCCGCATCTTTCCATTCTTTTTCTTAACTAACACGGGATTAGCTAACCATTCGGGGTGATGAACTTCCTTGATGAATCCAGCCGCCAAAAGCTTGTGTACCTCCTCGCCGATGATCCTGCGCTTCTCCGCGTCGAAGCGGCGCAGGCGTTGCTTCACCAGTCTGGACCCGGCCCGGATTTCCAAGACGTGCTCGGCGACTTTCCTTGGTATGCCCGGCATATCCGAAGGACTCCACGCAAACATATCAGCGTTCACGCGGAGAAAGTCGACGAGCACGGCTTCCTATTTGTCCTCGAGGTCGGCGCTGATCGTTAGCACCTTCTCGCATGGGCAGCTCGGGTCGAGGGGGACTTTCTTAGTGTCTTGTGCTGGCTCAAAGTTGCCGGCGTGTCGCTTGGGATCTGGCATCTCATCGGCGAGGTGCTCGAGGGTCGTGGCTATCATGGCATTTTGCTCGACGGCCTCCCCATATTCGACGCATTCGACGTCACAGTCATACGCGTGCTCGTAGGAGGAGGCGATAGTGATGACGCCTTTGGGTCCTGGCATCTTGAGCTTGAGGTAGGTGTAGTTCGGGATCGCCATGAACTGCGCGTAGCCCGGTCGGCCGATGATGGCATGATACGTTCCGTGAAACCCGACCACCTCGAAGGTGAGGGTCTCTTTCCTGAAGTTAGCAGGGGTGCCAAAACAGACAGGAAGTTCGATACGGCCGACGGGGAAAGCCTTCTTCCTTGGCACGACGCCATGGAACCCCCCGGCACTGGGTCGGAGTTGGTGCCTCCTGACTCCCAGTAGGTCGAGGGTCTCGAGGTAGATGACGTTTAGGCTGCTGCCGCCGTCCATGAGGACCTTCGAGAGGCGGGTGTTGATGATGATCGGGTCGACGACGAGCGGATAGGCCCCGGGGTTGGGGACTCGATCCGGATGGTCATCGTGGTCGAACATGATGGGCACATCAGACCAGTCGAGGTAGTGAGGCATTGCGACACGAGCGGAGAAGACCTCTCGACGCTCCCGCTTACGCTGTCGGGGCGTGAGCTGGGTTGAGGGACCCCCGTAGATCATGTAGCAGTCATAGACTTCGGGGAATTTTCCGTCTTCCCCATTGTCTCCCTCACCGCCGCCTTGGTCTTTCTTGTCGTCACCTTTCTTCACGCCCACTTGCTCGAAGTGCCTTCGAAGCATGCGGCAGTCCTTAAGCTTGTGCCTTGCCCCGTCCTTGTGATAAGGACAGGGCTCCTCGAGCATTTTGTCGAAGATGGTGTCCTCGGGGGGCGCGGGGGGACCTCGAGGTCTTTTGCGTTCGGTTGCAGCGACGAGATCATCTTCTGCAGCCTCACGCTTGCCTTGTTGATTTTTCTTCTTCTTGTTATTTCTCTTCGACCCTTTGCTCGAGCCTCCGGCGTTGTCGGCTACCGGCATTTTTCCCTTGTCCTTCACGTCGCTGAAGAAGGCGCCGATGGCCTCTTCGCCAGCCGCGTAGTTGGCGACCACATCCATGAGCTCGTCGACGGTGTCGGGGCGGTTACGCCCTAACTCGCGAACTAGGTCCTTGCAGGTTGTACCCGCAACAAACGCTAGAACGACGTCGAGATCGGAGATGTGGGGCAGCTCGGTGCGGAGCTTGGAGAATCATCGAGCAAAGTCGCGGAGAGACTCCCCTGGCTTCTGCTTGCAGTTGCGTAGTTCCCAGGAGTTCCCAGGACGCACGTAGGTACCTTTGAAATTCCCCTCGAAGATACGGACAAGGTCGGTCCAGCTGCGAATCTGATCAGGGGGAAGCTCCTCGAGCCACCTACGCGCGGTGTCGGACAGGAACAGGGGAAGGTGATGTATGATGGCGTGATCGTCACGCGCCCCGCCCGCCTGACAAGCCAACCGAAAGTCGGCTAACCAAAGCTCGGGATTGGTTTCGCCGTTATATTTGACGAGGCTCGTGGGGGGTCAAAACTTGTCGGGCAGCTCGACGCAGCGGATCCTCCTGCTAAAGACCCGGGGGCCCGGTGAGTCCGGGGCCTGTTGGTCTTCTTCGCTGTCGTAACGAGCTCCATGATGGGTGCTGTACCCTCGAGCCTCGGCATCCCCGTGCTTGTGTCTGCGGTTCTCAACAATGTCGAGGCGCGTGTCGCGGGGAGCGCGGTCATCGTTGATAGGTTCTCGGGCCGGCTTCTTCTTCTGTCGGGGGGCCGCCCCCTGACCGACTGAGCCCTCCCTCTCGGGCTGGGAGGGCTCGACCTGAGGCTCGGAGGCAGCCCCTCGACGCCTCGAGGCTGAGCTCTCGGCTTGTTGGACAGCAGCAACTTGGAGGAGATC
The DNA here is from genome assembly GCA_023333625.1 of Bothriochloa decipiens. Taxonomy (NCBI): domain Eukaryota; kingdom Viridiplantae; phylum Streptophyta; class Magnoliopsida; order Poales; family Poaceae; genus Bothriochloa; species Bothriochloa decipiens. The sequence continues at coordinate 36,953,264 of CM041632.1, read as the reverse complement.
CTCGACCTCGCATTGTATCCGCCGAGCTTGCGAGTTGGATGGCGCGGGCATATTGCGAAGGAGCATAGCTGCCGCAACAACGTTCTGGCTTGCTCAGGGATAACGGTAGGCGGGTTGCTCGGGTGCTCCTTCCTTGATGATCTGCCGGTTGACTTCTCGGGCCCTGGCTCGGGCTCTACCGCCAAGCGGTCGCCGCTCTTGCTCGAGGGTCAGCTCGAGTAAGCGCAAGCGTTCCTGCTCGTCGGCGAGCTTCGCCTGCAACTCCTGAATCTATGCCAGCTGTGCGTCCTGTTTGCCAAGACGGGGGCATGCTTCTCGGGGTGCGTCTGGTTGTTGGTCCTCTGCTCTGGGGGGAGCGTCTCTCGCCACGACGGTAGCCACCGCGGCCGCTGGATCGACGGTTTCCTGATCGGAGTCGACGCCACCATCGATGTGGAGGCACTCACGGGTAGGATCCCAATGATCAGAGTCAGAGTCGGGGTTGCCGCCGTAGAAAATGGGGAATTGTCCCCGCGCCTCTTTCTGCAGCTGTCGTCGGAGCGTGCCGACGGTGTACCTCTGGGGGCCGAGCGCTCTTGCGAAGGCCAAACCCTCAGAGGCCGGTGTGACAGTCCCCACGTCCGTCATCGCGCGGAGAAGGGTGCCTGGGTGGTCCTCCAATGTGCTCATGTTGGAGTGGGTCGCTGTCGTAATCGTCGTTGTGGGATTGTTGAAGTCGGACGAAGGCCACCGACGACGCTCGAACAGCCCGTGCGGAAGCGAGCTCGATCGAGCGGGGGTTTCGTCGCGCTTCCCCGACGAGCGCATGGTGAAAGTGGAGTCAGGGTTGTGCTGGGATCCTACCGGTTTTCCCTCTGCCTCTAAACTCGGGTCAGATACTCCCTCAACAAGAGGTTTCTCATCTCCGGTTAGGGGCGTGGAGAAAGCGGCGGGGACCCTTCTCGACTTGGGTTGACGGCGATGACGGCGCCGACCGTGCCTCCTTCTGGATGTCGAAGCATGGTCATGAGACTGGCGAGCGGCTCCCCATGAACGTGGGGGCGTACCGCGAACTCCGTTCGGGTCACTGATCGAGAGCAGGGTCATGTCATAGCCCTGGCCGAGGGTCATGAACTCCAGGCTCCCGAACCAGATCACCGTGGCGTGCGGAAGTGGTGAAACGAAATCGCCCATCCAGAAAAATGGCAGGAAATCGTTAGTGACACGCGGCTCCCCTACCTGGCGCGCCAACTGTCGGTGTTCTAACCCTCGAGGGGTTAACACCAACGAGTAATATTGTAATCGCGTGCTCCCTAATCCGGTGGGTGATGCAAGAAGGACACAATGATTTATCCTGGTTCGGGCAAAGAAGGCCCTACGTCCAGCGGGGGGAGGATGATTCGTGTTATCTTGCACCGAAGTGCTAGTACAGGGGAAAATACAAGCAGGTGTGAGGAGTGTGAGGTGGAGTTTGGGCGTTCGGACGCCTTGCTCTCGACCTTGCACAGGCTCACAGTGTCGCTCTGTGATCTAAAGCCTTAATGTTTCTATGCTCTAGATTCTCTCGGTTTGAGTCCGGTCCCTTTCTCTAATGCCCTGGTGCCTCCTTTTATAGATGAAGGAGGGGCACAGGTGTACATGTATTTCGAGTTCGCATGAAGTTGATGCCGTACGACGTTGAGGCCGATCACGTCGGTGCCGCTGTAGTGATGTACGTCGGTATGGGAGGCCCTGCAGCCGTCGCGTCGGGAGTTGTTGAAGTTCAACTCGAGGGTTCGCTCGGTGAAGTCGAGGGGTGACGGTCGAGGGTCTTGGCCGGAGTCAAGGGGGTCGTGCCGAGGAGGTCGAGCTTCGCTGGATAAGATCGAATCCCGGAAAACACGGAAAACACGTTAGTTTATACGTCTCGAGACGGTGCGGGTCGTGGCACAGCGCTCGGTATGGCGCAACAGCGTAATATGACTTGCGGGATTCCGGGGTATGGGCGGTAAAAGCAAATTTGACCGCCACGCCTACAACTATTACCGTAACTGTGGCCATGCGGTTAGACGGGGGTAGATAGATCGCATTAAATGCGCCCGGATCCGTACGGGGGAGTCGGTAAAACGAGGGGTGTACTCTCATCGAGGGCTTCCCACTCGCACGAACGAAGTTCCGTCTTCGAGGGTAGGCTCGTTCGGCGGGCGAAGTTACGTCCTCGAGGGTAGGCTCCTTCGCTGGGCGAAGTTCCGTCCTCGAGGGGTCGCCCGAATTGTAACCTTGAGTGTACAGTACTAGTCCGTTCGGTAGTTTTTCGAGTGTACAGTACTAGTCCGTTCGATAGTTTTTTGAGTGTACTTTGGCTTTGGGCCGTCGTCGTCCGTGGGTCGGCTCGAAGTGTCTCAGCCTGTGGGACTTTGTACGTTCACGCGGGAGGTCACAGGAGGGGTTGAGTTGCCATTTTTGCGGGGTTTAATTCGGTAAACCTGGGGTTTTGGGGTACCCATTTCCTCGGTAACGACACTCTGCATGGAAGCGGTGGCACCGGGGTGTTGGCAATGCAGCACCTACCTAGCGCCATGCGCCATGCTGCTGGTCTTGCTATACAAGAGTGATGCTGCACAAGAGTGATGCGGCCGGTCTTGCTGTGCATGCGCCATGCTGCAGCCGAGCATTCCACCACAATTGCATAATAGATTTGTCTACGGGTCTTAACCCGTCGTTGCAGGCGATCCTCAAGCTCCTCGCCATGCCGGATGAATCCATCTCGCTCATCGGATGACGATGACAAGGATGACAAGATGAGGTGGATGGTGGCGACAAAAACAACTTCGAGGGTTGAGGCATCGATCAGTAGGTGTCCTTAGTACCATAGTAGAAGATCTAGTAGTACTAGTACAATGGCAGGTGCATGTAGTTCACTTTTATTCTATTTTCAAATGGCCTTATGTACCCTAAAAATTATTGGAAACCAATATAATTTTAGTTTAACTATTTTTTATTGGTTTTCGTGATTATGGGAATGTGCTTTTGACGGGGGCGAATAATAGATAGCAGGCGGGAATGCAGTCGGTCACAACATAGGAAACCACATATTAATAGTACTGGTGGCTTTCATCTGTGTTGGATTGCATAGTAAGTTAGTCGTGTAAACTAGTATAAACAACATAGTAACAAGCACCACAGGATAACGAGGACAAACCATGGAGGAAGATCTCAAACACGGTCAAATAGAGAGGGGCTGGACTTTCATACGTTCGAAATAGCGTTTCAACTCCAATGGCTCCTCGATTCTATGTTAGGATGCAGCGAGAAAGGCTCCTCGCTGCCAGATGGGATCCACCAGGCACCAGGTTGGTGATTGATGCAGAGCTATCGGTTCGCTAGTAGACTGATTGCTATGACATTCAAAACAGCCAACCCTTGGCACTTCGTCCTCGCAATCAAATACGTAGAGGTCGGATTTTCTTGCTTTCGTAGTAAAACTGAACAGCTACGTCTCATCCGTGCTACACTAGATCGAGGCGAGACTTGTTGACCTGAACTCCTCGTTGCCAACGGTTTACAACAAACAAGGTAAAAAGAACCACCAGGGCCACAAAACCAGCTAAAAATGACCAAGCGACCGATGCTACACCACCCTCAACAAAGCTTAACCCTCCTAATTATTACATCAAGGTACAATTGTCTCCATTGAACAATCAAAACACTAATCGAAACATTGGTTATGAGGTACTTGAACATCATACCTATTTTAGAAACATACAACAAGGGCATGTATGTACTTTCATAAACACTAAATGATGACATCATCTGACCACATGGTTAATGCTCAGTTCAAAAGGAACAGCACCAACAAGATTTTGGAGGAAAATTGATCAAAAGTGCTCAGATTCCAAAACCTACACAAATTAGCCCTCCATGTCTTTCCCTCCACATCAACAGCAACCACGTAGTCAAATGCACAACGAGTAACAAGCATCATAGGAAAAGGAGGTAAATGCACAATGAGTAACAAGAATCAAAGGAAAAATAGGATAAACTTTGTAGGTACTGTCCGACGCAGTCAAATGCGCAGGGTCTGGAGATTCTTACCTTCACAAAAATTTTAGCAGTTGTCTATATTCTCCAACACCTTCGCATCCTTCTTTCCCATACTCTTTCCAAATTGAAAAAAAATCCCCCTTCCCACCGCCCTCTTCCCGCACGCGCGACGGGTTTCCTGCTCTACATCTCATTGCCGAACCACATATTCTCGACCCATGCCTCACAGTTATTAAAAATGCAACATAGCCTCTGAACGCCAACCACTTCTCCATTGCTCGTTGGGCTTACGACGGAGGAGGAAGGTGTACTCTGGTGGTCTCTTTTTGGTGTGCTGCGGTGGCTCTGGCGTCCATTTGGAGGCAGCGGTGGAGCTTTCCTAGTGGAGCGCGGTGGCACTGGCATCCATAGAGGAGCCGATAGATTCGATCCCCAGGTCTCGTTCCTCCTCTTTTACTGTTCATTTCATCTGATCCACTAATTTTTAAGCTGCAGTGAACTTGTTGCTATAAATGCCAATTAATGACGGTTAGACTTGATTTAACTGATGTTGTGATGGTCTAAGCTCCGTTATTAACTACTACTCTAGATTACATATATATACCTGCTACTCTAAATGTGGATGATCTCCTAGTCTATGTTTAGGTATTTCCTACAGCATAAGGCTGTTGTGGATTTCACTGATGAATCTTTGTTGTATTCTTTTCCTCTTCAGTTATGTCATTATTTAGGAAATCTAGGCTTAATACACACTGACGAAATGGAGGAGGCTCGCAACAGAAGGACGAGCGCGTTTGCTAGCCTCCCAGGCGATATCATTGTCGATATCCTCTGCTTCCTCCCCTCCCACTCCTTGTTCTGCTGCAAAATGGTTTGTAAATCCTGGAAAAGATTCATCTCGGACCCCATGTTCATTCAGCTGCTTCCCCAAACTATGGCTGGCTTCTTCCACGACACTTATAATGGCTATCGACACTTAACCAGCATCATGGGGGAACCACCCTCCTTGAAATTCTTACCCTTTGACATTGAAATGGTAGCTGTCTCAGATTGCTGCATTGGCCTCCTCCTATGCTGGTGCCACATGACTGATGGAGACCGCTATGTTGTCTGCAATCTAGTGACCAAGAAGTTCAAGGTACTGCCGCCTAGCACCAGGGATGTTGGCCATGCTGTTGGTGAGGCTCGCTTATGTTTTGATCCCACGGCCTTGTCACACTTCCATGTGATAGAATATGTTGATGGTGAAGATGCTGTGTGCATAGGTGTAGAGATCTACTCATCTGAAACCACCGCATGGATCTGCAAGGAATCTCAATGGGGCGAGGAAACTAATGTGACATTTTTTAGTGCACAGAGTATGTTTCTTAACGGCTGTCTGTACATTATGGGGTACTCTAACTACTCTAGGATGTTGTGGATATGAAGGGTCTAATGGTGCTATACACTCCATGCATCAAGCTCAGGGTCTCTTATGTGTGTGTCTTGCTGATGACACTCCGTTTAGAACCCAGCTTTCAATCTTGATCCTCGAAGACTATGATACTAACAATTGGACACTGAAGCATACAGTCAGCACCCAGGAGCTGTTTGGAATGACTAATATGTGATTTTGTGCCTGTGAGCTTATGCAAGAGAAGCACACAGTGATTACAGTTCACCCAGAATGGAATTTGATTTTCTTTGCTGGTAAGGATGGAACAATCATCGCATACAACATGGACCACAGAGAAGTTCATGACATCAATCACAGTGTCCATTGGTATGGTAGACGTCTCATTAAAAAAGAGTTCAACTGCAGACCATTCTATCTTCCATATTTTCCCTTGATGTCGATTCATTTGGATCCATTTGATGTATCTGTCTCTCACAACATTTTAAATGGACCAATGTTGTTTTCTTGTCTATGGACTCAATAATGGACATTGTTATTATATGTTAGCTACATTGTTGTGTCATTATTTTGGGACATATGGCGTGATAGGTATCTGGCCATTGAGATACAATGCACGGTCTTTCTTGCGTTTAACATTAGGATAACATGAGGTATGTCCGGCGTAGTCAGATTTGCAATGGTCGAACTTTCTTACTTGTGCAGTACAGTATGTACAACTGGTTCGGGCGGACAATCCCTTCTACCACCCAGCACGGCGTTCCTCTACTGTGATAGCCTCTCAATTACTACTCTGGTGATTGTAGTAGTAACCGCGACGACCAACAGGAATGTTCTCGAGCGTGATGGAAACGATTGCGTCTCCAATGAGGAGCGGAAGTTCCCGTGGGTGCGACTTGTCCAGCGAGCGATTTTAGTGAAGCGGCGTATCTCACAAGAGCACTAGCGAGGAGGATGAGGTGGAGGCTTTTCCCCCTCTTTCGCTACAAACTTAGTAGCTGAAACAAGGGGTGGGGTAGTTCAAAAGCCACCAATAGTTGTCCAAATCAGTATGGAGTAATCAGTATGTAACTTCTTATTAATCAAAGCCGGGTAACCGAATCTTTCAACAAAAATCGATGGGGCTTTTGTTTTGTGACATTGTGCTATTTTGTTTACTTGCACTGTATTAGTTCTTTATTAAGGGTTTTCAATCCTAGGTGTGCTTGCCCCTTCCTTCCAAATTAGGCCTTAGGAACCATTCAGCTGTGAACATTCCCTATTAACAAGCACATAGTAGAGTAATATGTTTTTTTGAGAAAAACATAGATTAATATGTGGCAGCCATAGCTGAGAGCAGACTGGGGCATTATCCTGGGCTGAATCTAATTCCTCTTATTAAAAAAATGTGCAATATGTGGCGGTCTCTACTTTAGAGATGATGGGCGGTCTCCTCGCATGTAGGCTTGAATTTTTGCCAAAATTTTCGCTCCGCGCCCGCCAACACGTAGATGTCTCTCTTGCCCTTTCGCGTGGAAAATATGTTCACCTAAGACAATGGCATTTGTGGTATTGTGGTGGCAACATAAAAGCGCAAGGACAGGCCTTCTCCGCCCCCATCTCCCATTCTCCCAGCCGTACCCGTCTCTCTTCCCGCTCTCTCCACTTTCAAATTTTCATGCAGTGCCACCATGCTACTAGCCCACCCCGCTCCGAGCATTAGGCACCATCATCGTAGTAGCTTGACTCCAGATCTGGATCCCCTAGCTCAGCACCCAACGTAATCCACTGGATTCAAACCCTAGTCGGATCTCGATTCGGTAAGCCATCATCAACGCCTGCCGCACCAGCTCCACGATGATGATAAGACCTTGGGGCCGACAATGAACACTAGCTAGTCAAGGCGGAGTAACAGGTATCAAGCTTCCTTTTTATGATGTGTTTTGTATTGTATGTGCTTTGTATTGTAGTGGTTTCTTTTTATGATTTTTTACATCCTTAGTGGTGTAACCTAGGATGATTGTTGCTGACACGTATTTGCACACCCCTACTCTGTTGTTTACATTTGGTTTGAACTTTAGTTTTTTAAATGCCTATGTAATGTAGATGTAGAGGAACCAAATCATGTTGAAGAAGCAAGGATTGCATATATAGCAAGCATTCAACTAAAAATGCAAGAACTTGGACTGTCTGCGCGCCGAAACCCTGTGTCTCCTACAAATGAAAAAAGTCAAGCTAAGATCTGGAATATATCCTTGAATCATGTGAGTTTGCTAACGGTGGCTATGAAGTAGATGAAACAGATTCAGACTTTGAAGCTGAGCTAGAGTCCCTACCAGTTAAGTTGCTTGTTCTGTTCTGTACTTTGTTTGGGAGCAATGTAATCTGCACATGCTTGCTACTTATGTTTGTTTTGTAACCTTCAGTGTCTGGTTCTAGAAGGCATAGAGGAGACTCAGCTAGTAGGACAAAAGGCTTTGGTAATATGGGTGCCAGGCAAAGTTATACGAAGCGAGTGATGCCAGCAGCACCTAAGTTGACTGGTGTTTGTAGTTGGTCAGGTAAACATAAAGTGCCTGATGGATCAGGAGGAGGCAACCATAGCCCTGTGGGCAACTTCTCACCTCCTAATAACAGTAGTCATGCCAGAGACGAAGGGGGTCCCTCTGAGGAAACTGTTGTCTTCCTTCAGACGTAGAACAATAGCGAATGTTGCGAAGGTTGGTATTAACCTACATATCTCTATCTATTGATTTGCAATAGCTATTTGACATCAAGGCTACTTGTGTAACAAACAGAAATTCTGCTAGATGATAATACCCATGCCAAAGAGGGTCCTTCTAAGCAAGCTACTATCTCCCCTGACCCACAGAACAATAATGAAATTGTCCAAGGTTGGTATTAACTTGCATATGTCTATCAATCAAGTTTGCACTATTTATTAACAATCTGAATGTATGAAAACTATGTAGGACGACTACTGCCAAGAAAGAGGAAATGACGGGGAAAGGTATGGGACTTATGCTTGATCGAATGATTGGTGCATTTCAAGGAATGAGGATGCCCATCGCTATTGCCAAGGGGAACAGATGGCCACATGATGCACTGCAAGCCGCCAAGTTTGCCTCAGTAGCCAGTATAGTAGTCGTGGATCAAGTACCAATTTTCACCCATTTCAAACATTACAAGACACCTGATGGCAAGATCCATTTTGAAAATTTTCTGCATAAGCTATCTGTATGCATTGCTACCCCTAATTTACATTCAACTGTGCCTTGAGCAACTAAGAAACTAATTTAATTTGCATGCATGCTACTGCAGACAAAGCTGGCCTTTGACCAGCATCACCCACCAATGAGAGATGCTTGTTGGATGTGTTAGGTGTGCTGTGAGGCAAGAACGCTACAGGTTGAAGAAACTCTACTGCAATAAAGTCCCTGCTGATCAGATCATAACGTGCTCTCCTATCCAGTCCATGAATGGTAAGCAGTGGAATGACCTTATCAAATCTTCGTCTAGTGCAAAGAACAAGGTGCGTGTGAAGTCATCGAGTGCCTGTCTATTCCTGCTATGGTCTACTTATGCTGCAGTGTAACACCAATGACGTTACAGGATGTATCTATGAAGAATAAGCAAAACCGTGCCAAAGTTAAGTACCATCAGGCTGCAGGGTCTCAATCCTATGTTGTCAAGCTCCACAAATTTTTAAGTGATGGTTTCATTGTATTGTTACTGGGACTTTGTATATATATGAACTGAAACTCATGTGCAATGTGAACAGATGGAGGACAAGAGGAAGGCTGCACAACAAAATCAAGGACTTGATGAACAACAGGAGGGATCTGATGCAGATGTTAATGTTGTGGAAGTCTTAATGGAGTTCCATACCAGTAAGAAGAAAGTCCTTAGTGACACTGCAAAAGAAGCTGTTGTAAGTACCTTCGCTTGATTTACTTGAAATTTGCAATTATACACCAATCTATACGGTACTGAACATTGTGCTTATGTAATCTCTATTGGCTCCCTATCATCAATATGTTGTGCAATACCTATGCATTAGTTGTTATGGATTAATCTCCTGGGTTCTCAATTCAAGTCCTCTACCACTACGCTTTAACATACAGGTAGCTATGGAAAGTTTGCAAGCCGCCTGTGTTGTTGAAGGGGGAACCAATGACTAGTGCTGATGTTGTTTGCAAGGTCATCTACGACTCCCATGGCAAGAATGAGTCCCTGGCACCCATCAGCAACGTCCCTTTTCTGAAGAATGCTGGTATCCATACAAGCTCCACCATAACAGATACATTGGCAAAGAGCATGCTTCGACAAAAGCTTTATGAGGAATAGGTTAGTTCTGCAGCCCTCATTGAGGAACTAGCTGAACAAAAGATGAAGGCGTAGAAGATTGTGATGGAGTTTGGGGATTACAAGAGACAGCAACAAGAGCAACACAGGAAGTTCTGTGAGGAATTGTTGGCCGCCATTTCTTCTGGTAATTGACTATAGGTCTGCTGCTGCTGTGTCCTTGATGTCATTAACTTTTGTGGTTTGATGTGTAGACCTGTGTGCCGGTATGTGTCAGTTTGATGTGTGGACTCATGCGGGTTTGTTGTGGTGAAACTCTTGTCGCGGCATGCTACACGGTGTGAAATGTAAATTAGTTTCTGTGATGTTTTCGAATGGGTGTTTGGACGATTCCATCTTATTTCTATGACAAAATGAATATCGACTGTGGGAGATCCAGGGCAGCCCACATGGGCTATCCAAGGTAGCCCACGTGGCCGATTAATAATGGATCATTGCTCTACACGTGCAATTGCCATGGCACGACACGTGTGTTTCTAAGTACCCAACACGTGGTTGAATAGCGTGAAGCCACGTGGCAGATTAACAAAGGAAACATGGACACAAGCCACAATGGCATGTGCAAGAATGAGAGATGACCATGTGTACAGATAAAAACCCGACAGATGGTCCAATGAAGCATGGACAAGTGGGCTAACAGGGACGCGAAATGTGTGCCAATAAAAAATTGACACATGAACAAATAAAAAAACGACAGATGGTCCAATAAAATAGAGACAAATGGGCTAATGGTAACACACAACCTATGCCAATAAAAAATTGACACGTGGTTCACCAGTGTCCAGACACATGGTCCTCTAGGAGCCTGAAACGTGGAAGACCCTGAGCATGCCATGTCAACCAAATGGCCTCCATGGGCACCAAACGGTCATCTGGGCTCCTAACGGCCATCCTCGTCGTCAATGTACGCATACGTAGCCCTTATGTACGCGTATGAAAAACTTCTGTGACGTCCACATGTTGATCATCGAAGGTAGGCTTCTGTGACAATTCCTTAAGGATCATCACAACTACATATGTGTCAAGCGAGTTCCGCGATGGTGGCATTTTGGTCATAGATTCATCACGAAACTAAAATAGTGACGAATTTTGCACCTACCGTGACAAAAATAGTTCATCATGTAGGTCATATCTCTACTTATGTAGGTGCACAGCACATGCCTGAGCCCGTAAAGGGCCTTGTGCAGCGGTACACCTTCCCTTCTTCTCCGACGATGGTGAACCCTGGTGGCTGCCGCACGTACACCTCCTCCTTGAGATTGCCGCTGAGGAAGGCAGACTTTAAGTCCATGTGGTGCACCTTCCACCCTTCCTACGCCACCAGTGCAAGGAGCATTCACGCAAACTCCATCCTCGCCACCGGTGCGAAGGCATCCTCAAAGTCGATGCCCTCTTGTTGCATGAAGCCGCACGCCACGAGCCTTGCCTTGTGCTTGGTCATGATCCCCTTTCTCGTCCTTATTGATCTTGTTGACCCACTTGAGAGAGATGGGTTTGTGATTGGCGGGCAGGTCCACAAGCTCCCACATGTCATTCTTCTCCACTAAGTCCAGCTCCTGCCTCATGGCCGCCTCCCATGCTAAATTGCCCTTGGCCTCTGCGTGGTTGATCGGCTCGCCAGCATGCTTGAGGTGGAGCTAGGCGAAGAGTCATGGTGCCAGACCTGGTGGCATCCCGGCGCCAATGATGTGCGCCACCGTGCGATAGTAGAGCGGCTCATCGTGGTATTATGAGTCCAGTCATTCCTCATCACCCTCAAAGGGTGTGGCCAGCTGGATGGCGGCACAGCCATAGACGTGGCCGCCACCGACGTGGCCTCGATCGCACTTGGGGCCGGAGTCACCTGGGGCAGGAGAGACCTACCCTGCTCTTCTTGTAGGCTCCTCTGCTCCTCCAGAGCTAGAGTCCTCTGCTCTCCCAGAAGATTGGCTCGAGGCAAGGGAGGAAGACGATGCCCCACTCGCTTCCCCTGATCCTTCCTCCTAGAGGTGCTCGACGACAAACTCCTCCTCCACCGGAGCTAGCCCACCTCCCTCCTTGATCCAATCCTAGCCATGGCTCCCATCAAAGACAACGTCCCGCGAGACACACACGCGTTGGGTCGTCGGGTCGAGCACCCGCTATGCCTTGGCACCGTCAGCGTAGCCGATGAAGGCCACACACCCGAACATGCGCAGGTAGCTCACCGCCCGCACCCTGCTATGCCAGGCTTCATACAATGTCTTCCCCTACAGCGCCTTGGTTCGCAACCTGTTCAAGAGATGAATGGCGGTCACCACAGCCTCACCCTAGAAGCGCGTCGGCAGGTTCCTCTGCTTCAACAGCGTGTGCGCCATGGCGATGACGGTCTGGCTCTCCACCACCCATTTCTGCTGCGGTGTGTAGGGGGTGCTATAGTGGCGCTCGATGCCCTCATCGGCATAGTACGCCCGAACTCGGCAACGGTAAACTTGAGCCCGTTGTCGGTGCGCAGCTCCACAACTTCTTCCCACTCCTCTTCTCCGCAGCAGCTTGGAGATGCTTGATGGCGTCCCCAATAGCATCCTTGGTGGTGAGCAGCGCGACCCACATGTACTGTGTGGTGTCATCAACCAACAACAGGAAGTAGCGCCTACCGCCGGGAGTCGCTGAGGTCATGGGGCCGCAAAGATCGCCCTGGACCAGCTCCAGTGCCTCCTGCACATAGAACTTGGCTTTGGTCAGGAATGGAGTTCGGTGATGCTTGGTGATGACACAAGTGTCGCAGAACTGCCCGACGTGATCGATCATAGGGAGCCCACGCGCCATGTCCCCCTTTGACAGCTATTGAAGCGCGTCGAAGTGGACGTGGCCGAACCGCTCGTGCCAGAGCCATGCCACGTCGTCCTTGCACGCAGTGAGGCACAACGGCTTGGCCGTGTTGATGTGGAGGACATAGAGCCGGTTGGCGCCACAGCGGACCTTGACCAGGAGCTTCTTGGAGCGATCCCAGATCCTCAAGATGCCATCCTCGATATCCACCTTCGAGCCGACCTCATCGAGCTGGCCAAGACTCATGATCGAGTTCCACAGCGCCGGGATGAAGTAGATGCCGTGCAGCACCCGGTGCTTGCCGTTCTTGGCCTCGAAGATGATGGAGCCGACGCCTTTGATATGCACCTTAGACTCATCACTGAATCTCACTGTACCTGTGGCAGAAGTGTCAAGGTCGGTGAAGAGCTCATGGTGTCCAGTCATGGTGTCCAGGTACCACCCGTCCATCTTCCCGCCGCCGCCGGAGTCGGTGCCAAGAAAGGCACGCGCCCGCGGCTCCTCCAGGTCCAAATCGGCGCTCTTGGCGAAAAGGAGTAAGCTTGAGCCTTGCCCGCGCTCTTCTCTCTGTCCATCTCCAGGAATCCATGCGCCAGGAACAGGGCATGATCCTCCTCTGTTTCCGCCACGTTCGCCGCGCCGCCTTGCTCCCGATTACGGCGTGGACGCGGGCAATCGCATGCCCAGTGACATGCCAGGCCACGGTTCAAGCACATATCTTGGTCCTCGCGGCGATCGTCGCCGGCAGCTCTAGCCTTGCCAACGACGCCGCGGTCCACTATAAGGTCCTAATGACTAGAGGGGGGTGAATAGCCTATAAAAATTTCTTGCATATCACTAAAACAATCGGTTAGTACTTAAGATGGCAAAGCTCTTTCTAGCACTAGCTCAACTAAGATATCCAAGCCATCTACATAATTCTAGCAATAAACTATGATCTCTAACCACACCAGCAAACCTAGGTTGCTATCTTACTCCTAGTGAACAAAAATACTACAACTAATTACACTAGAAAGATAAGCTAACAACTAGCACTACACAAGGTATATCGCATAGACGGAAAGCACTGACTCCGGCGAGTGTTCCCGCAACAATAATTATTACTTCTATTTCTTTCAGCAACAGTTAAAGCTGATCCGGGGAACAGCCTGGCTGGTTTGTTGCGCCGCTGACATCACGCTGTAGAAATAAAATTGCCGTTACTGACTTCACAGGCAAAAAGGCCAATAGTGATTCGGATTCCTATTTTTTGGCATTAATTGCCGCTGACAGCATGCAATAGGCGTGACGCATTGCAGTGAGTGTCTACTACTATCAGTTCACAACCGTAAATGGAATTTCTGATTAACGTAAAAGTGAATAATCTTTTTACTCTAATTTTCTGGGAAAAAGCCTGTGACCATAATTCCTGATCGTCCAAACGCACAAGGAAGGCAGCTTGTGATCCTTGCCGGAGTTCTAACCGTAATACAAAAGTAAATAATTACTCTAATTAGGCAAATCAAGTAGTAGTAATAATAGAACAATTTTCTGACAATAATACTAGTTATTAGTAATAATTTTTCTTCCTAAATAACTTTTCTAGTAGTACTAGTTATTATTAGTAGTAATTTTTCTTCTCAGTAACTTTTACAAAACCGTAATTTTTCTTCCCCTAACTTTTTTACTAGTAATACTAGTTATTTGTAGTAATTTCTTTCTCGGTGACTTTTACACAACCATAATTTTGCATCCTTGGTAACTTTTCTACTAGTAACACGGAAAGAGAAGATTTGCCTCCTCAATTAAACGTAATTTATCAATTAGCCATAATGCCAATGATTAAAGAAAATAGAGAGTGGAAAAACAATGTTGATCGGAACACTCACCTTTGAATTCTTCATTCACGAATTGAGCATACCTTATGATACAAATTTCAGGACGAGAGCTGAGAGTAGACCCAATAGTTGCAAAAGCAGGACGATATGATGCTGGGCTTGGAATGGTTGACTATGCATCATGCCACGATTGATTCGCAGGAAGGTGACATTCCAAAAACCAGGGACTAAGCCATTTTCATTGCAATTCAGACAAGTTGGTGATCGAATCACGACAATCTCAGCTTTACAGGCACAGCATCTAATCGAGTCAGGTTGTACTGCCTACCTTGTATCAGCCATGCAGACGAAATCGGAGGTCAAGAACCTATCATGTATTCCAGTGGTGTCAGAATTCACCGACGTCTTCCATGAGACTCTACCAGGATTACTGCCTGAATAAGAGGTTGATTTATGCATCGAAACCAAACAAGCAACGGATGGAGCAACTAGCATGAAAGCCGTTGCGCGTTTTGGTTTGCTTTATCCGCCATAGTAGAAAGAATAAGCTACTTCTTGTTTAGGGGGGGCTATCTTGACTCTTGAGCCTGAGAGGGAGAAGGCTTCCCACGTGGGCGGATTAGCGATCCCTAGTCTTCCATAACGCGTATTGGACTTATGTTTCCTCCTCCTCAAAGATGATGGATCTATTTGGTCACCGAAAATGGACCCGAGCTGTTGATGACCAAATAGAAAGGTTTATTTTTAATGGCAAGTCCTAGATGATGTAGGCTTTGCTTATCCTGGCCAACCACAAAGTACGCATCTCATGTGCAAAGAGACGATCTTCCGTCATAGACTATAATAAATAGTAAATGGACCGATCACCAGTTTATTGGCTCGTTCATTCACTCGCTGGGTAAGGAGGCTGTGACTTACAAGATGTCAAAGGGAAACCATTGTGGAATCAGTAAAGGGCTTTAAGCGAGTAGGGGTAGTTGATACTACGGCAGGGATTCGCGAAGAGCAATGCCTTACGATGTTCATGACCAATTGGTCAGCATCTAGCAAGAAAATGGATGCCTCGCCGTGGCTTATGACTTTTGAACCCTTTTATGCCTTTGATACCACCCTGGCTAACGCACTAATAGACCCCGTTGTTGACTCACGTTGGATTCAATTGATTGCTTTCCGCATTTCTAGCCACGTTTCAGCCCTATTCTTCTATTCTTTATGCATTAGTTGGTTGTTTATGGCCAGCCAACCTAGAGACTAGGGATAAGATCAAGCAATAGCCGGCATTCAATTCTTCTTTACATCTGCAGCTCCAAGAACCTTTCCACAAAGAGCCAGCCTATAGTGAAATTGGTAAGTTGAGGGCACTAAGCCTTTTGTTTAATATGAGTAAGGGCTCCTTTTTTTCACACAACCGGGAATAAGAATAATCCAAAAGTCGCTAGATAGGAAAGCATAGGATCAAAGTCTTGAACGGACTCATTCACTGCCTCAGAATATGCCCACGCTGCGCGCCCTTGACATTTTGCATCACTCTACATCCTTTCTCCATTAGCCCCACAAGAACCAGATTTTCTTTTTGAAGCACTAGAAAAGCCAAGCAAAACTCCAAAGTGCTCGGGCCTGCGAAAGCTGAATGAGGGTAGCCTCTCAATTCCTTGATATTAGTAGGAAACGGCATCCCCAGTATGTCTTTTGTTTTGGCGGGATACACCTTAATCCCTTTCTTTTGTACTCAGAATCCGAGGTTAGAATATGCTCGACTGATCCTATTTCACTGTCACCACCTTTGCTTCTTCGGTTGATGAGTCTCAGGTGACTCTATTAGATTCTTGGGTCAGGGAGTTTTTAGTTTCTCTAGTGGGAGAAATGGTGTTTGACAGGAGGGCCAACAGTGTTAAGAAAAAAGGAGATTCTGGCAAGAGCTGGATACATAAAAACCAAATGCTTAATGTAGGGGATTTTCATACTGTCAGATCAAGAAGGGTTAGGGGAACCATTCAATGCCAGAGTAAGCTGGGATTAATACAACTTAATTGAAGACTTCTTTCTCTTTTTACTGAAGATCATTCTTCCCGAATAGAGTACGTGTAAGGATCTTCACTTTTTTATTAGTAAGGAGTAGCGAAAAGAGACTTTCTATTTCTCAGAAGTCTGTCTCCATCTGGCAGATTTTTTCTTACAAAAGACCCTTTAACTTGATAGCCAGAACGCCGATGAAAGAGAACAGAAGGAATTGTACCGCGTAAGTAAGTCTCCTAAAAATAAGTAGTAGCCCTATCTGATTCATTCTCCTATGCCTACAGATCGATTTTGAGCCGATAATTAGAGTGTTTGTTTAGAAGGAGGTAGTCCCATGTAAGTGGATGTAGGCAGATAGCCTTCCCATGTTGAAGAGGCTAGTCTTTGTTTCGGATTCCCATGTTGACGAAGAAAGTGTCGAGCTATCACATTTCTGAAATTTCTTATTCGAGGGATTTTTATGTTTACGATTTACGTGTTTGGGTGAACCTTGACCAGCCTTGGTATCTAGTGAGCCAATGAAATTTTCTTCTAGAGAGGAGCCTTACCTAAAGAAGAAACTATGCCCCTGGTTTGAAGCGAGAAAAGACAGCCTTTACCATATTGACAATAACGAGTCACTAGTCTACAACATAAGCAGATTCCTGAACTGACCTAGCTCTACTTATGCAAGTCCGGCACAGACAATTCACTTATATCTTGAGTAACTAGCTATATAGGATCTAGAGAGCTATCTTCTTTGTTGAATGCTCTTTGAGAGTAGTAGATCCAAGAGGAATAGTACGTTGACCAGTGCTACAAGTTTGGAGTTAAAGCCCGAGCGTTAGCGAGTTTCTTTTTCACATGAGATGTAGGCAAGCACTGAGGTAGCCGATTCCACTCCGAACTCCGCGCCTTTCCATACACTCTTACTCGAAACCATTTGAGAAAAGCATATTGCGTCTTATTGCCAGATTAACGTGTGGGCCAAGCACGCACCGATTGCACTTTGACCTTATCTTGTCAGGCGTAGACGAGACAAGCAATGAAATGAAGAATTTACTAGTGAAGCCCAAGAAAAGCGGAGACAAACCCAGGAAGAGATCTGATCGAGAATGTTGCGCGCCTTTTCCACTTATGACAATATACGAAACACTTCATGATATCACAAAACACAACCACAATCTAGATCTGTCAAAATGTGAGTTGGTAGCCCGCCCTTGCAACTTAGAAATGTGGTATAACAATCGGGCAACATCGGGAGCAGTAAATGGGCAAGTATAAAGAAGAGCTGATGTTAGAACGCTTCAAAGCTCGGCTACTAGCCAAAGGTGTGGAGCAAAGAGGAAGGAGTAGATTTCACAGACACTTTCCGCCCTGTTGTTCGACCCACATCAGTACGTGTTGTACTTACCATTGCCTTATCTTTTGGTTGGCCATTACATCAATTGGATGTCAATAATGCTTTTCTGCATGGTGACTTGGAAGAGCCATTTTACATGCTTCAACCACCGGGTTTGACTGATCCAACCTATCCATAGCATGTTTGTAAACTTAGAAAGGCGCTCTATGGCCTTAAACAGGCTCCCCGTGCCTGGTACAACAAATTCCAAACTTGCTTGCAATCACTAGGCTTTCATTCTTCTCAATGCTTCGCCCTTCCTTATTCCTCTTCGTCTTGGTATGATACTTTCCTAAAAACAAGGATTTTCTGAAAAAATGATCTGATCTAACAATTGAAATCTCAATGGAAAGATTTCGGATCCAAGCACATGGTTTGCGGCTCTGGGCAAGGGATGTTGTAGTTTTTTCTGCTAAAAAAAGAACTGTTATTATTCGCTCCACTCTTGCCATCACGCTCTGTCTTGAGCATCTCCCACATCTAACTGCAAGCCTTGCTTTCCATGGGCTGATTCTCTGTTCCAGGTACAAGTCAAGTGGTCCGGGGATGGATTCCTGGTGAAGAGCACTTTTGGATTATCTAGTTGTTGCTTTGACTACCCCAATACCCAGGATTAAAGAAATACGATTCCTAGCGCTAGAAAAATGCATATATAGAGTCCAGAATTCATGCAATGGAATGAAATAAGCGTTTGATTTGCGACCTCCTGAACTGTTCGCATTGCTCTCTTATCTACGTTCATGCTTACTTAACCTGTAGTGAATGGAATAAAGTAAGAAGTCTTTCCTTTCCACACTCGTAACCTAGAAAAGGTGTAATTAATGGGAGCTAACTTACCAGTTAGTACTGGCACTTTTACAGGAATAGTACCAGAGACTCATATCATAAGAAGAGAAGTATTCACTGTTAATAGTATTCGAGAAGTATTCACTATTAATAGTATTCGATCAGTAATGTGTGATTAACTCGCATAGAAAGTAGGCATCTGCTTACTAAGTTGATTCCATGAAATCTCTAATATTACCAAGCGAAGACCACACTAGTTCAAATACATGAGAGGTGGGCTAGACCTGGCTTAATGCTATGATTCGACGTTGAGCAGGAGAGCCTAGCATTGGTAGTGGTACAGCAACCCTCAACAGTAGTAGTAGGCGATGCTAGTACTGTGTAGATCTCAGGTGCTAAGGAGCAGAGTGTAGAGGGTTTGGTTAGTCAAGAGAAGAACAAGGAGAGGAGGTTAAAGCAAGTGACACAGAAGAGGAGGATGCTGAGACATTGTTTCTCTTAAAAATGAAGGCTAGAAGAGCTCAGGGGCAAAAGAAGAAGAAGAATAGAGAGGTGATCTTGGCTGTACCAGTGGCATAGAAGTCAGGGGCAAGGAATACGATTAGAGAGCTGGTAAGAATAGAATGTTGCACGCAGAGTATAACGTTTGGTAGTGGAAACAAAGGGATAAGCCAATAGTGCTTACTCCTAGGCAAGATAGTGTAGTCCTTCCTCGATAGGCAAGATCAGCTAGCCCCTCCCTGTGCTTGACTTACCTGGGGCATGGAATGATCATTCGCTCTAAGAGGAGGTAGGGTTTTTGGTTCTTTCAAAATGGCACTAGATTTGCAGAGTCGGTTTTGTAGAGGGGCATTATGACTTTCCTTCCTTCCATCTAAGCTGGGTACAGTTACGCCAGCATACAACATTATCCCTGCTCTATCTCTTTTGAAATACTGGCATTTATGCTTTTGAGAACCCCATGCTCACTTACCCAACCCTTTCAATCTGTATAAGTTACTGCTCTATTTACCCTTATTGGACTAGACTAGATAGGGGAAATGGAGTTTCATGTCCGAAAGAAGCCCTTCTAGCAGCTGATTCGGGAACAATTGCTCTAGCTTAAGAAGGTAATTGAGGCAGCAAAGTAAGAACTTCTCCCGTCGAGCTACGTGAGACTTTCTTGTTGCTTTCCACTGCTTCCTTCCATCATAGCTTATTTTTTGGCCCCCCGTCTGGTATTGATGGATATCGCATGCTAGTGAATAACCCTTTTTCCCTGTGGTCGAGCTTTCTCCCGTACTGCTTACATCTCTTTAGAAAGCAATAGATCTGTCCTCCGTCTTGAAAATGCATTACTTTATTCTTTATCTTCCGTTTGGTCGCCTTTTCTCTAGCATAGTAAGTTAGTGGTATCCGTCCTTCAGTAGATCTGTCTTCTACTTGGCTTTACTCCCCCGCTGGAACCTCCTTGACTTCAACCTATAACTAATCGATTCACACGGGAAATCCATGCAGGAATGGATGATTACGCCAATAAATCTAGTTCGACCACGGAAAACTGATAATAGGATTTTCGTACATAGATAAGGTAGTTTACTTGCTTACTTGTTAGGGTGGGGCAAAATATAATAAGAGATTTTGGACATGCTGCTCAAACGAACGGCCTGTTCGCTTGGTCGTTTCTGGCTGGCTGATTCTGGCTGCTGCTGATTTTTTGTGAGAGAAAAATACTGTTGAATGGCTGGCTGGTTTGGCTGATAAGTTCAAACTATTGAAGAAGAAATGAACAGGGAATCCGCCTCAACGCGGGCAACAAACGATTCGTTAGAGTCGCTGGCTCTTCTTTCTGTTTTCACGAATCCTGTGAACGAATCCTAGAACGAAGGCTTGGCACTAGGAGTTTTTCTAATCAAAAGGCATAAGCGCAGCAGTGATAATTTCATCCGCATCTCAAAGCACGCTGCCCCCCTAGGCACACAAAACCTAGATATAATAATCACACCAAGTAAGGAGAGTCATAAGATAAGTAGAAAAGAAGCCACTTAAATGATAAGTAGAAAAGAAGCCACTCAAATGAGACGGAGGGATAGATCACATTACTCTTTGGTTTTGGTCTTCTTCGAGGTAAGAGAGCTATAGGTCATCTACTACCAAACATGCCGACAAACAAAAAAGCCGAAACAAGAAGATCTGAGCTGAGAAACCCTAGACACGCAGGAGAACTGAAAATCCTTGTTTCTAAAAGAATTATATATTCTGAGGTTAGCCATCTTTCTGAAACTATGTGTTTCACTTCTTCTAATTATTTATTGTCTCGATGAGCCTTTCTTACTAACTTCACATCGTGGTCAAATTCCATCCACGATTTGAAGAGTGAAGGGTCTTTGATGGATATCCCGAACTTCACCTTGAAGAGATGTCAATACTAAAGGCCCATAACCAAAGATATGATAACTTGAAGAAATTTATAACCATTCCCAGAAATATTCACTCTTCTTTCCGCATTAGTGATAGGAAGCAAGCGCTTAGTAAACACTTTGAGGATAAGTGGTATATGCATTCATTAATATTTTACTTCACCACAATATGATATTCCAATATCACATACATATCACTTGCCAATTTTCACACATTTTCGGATTTCGAAGGCCATGACATCTTTTGGCATTCCAGTGCTCACATCCTTGGTCAGGTATTTCATGCTTCAAAGAACATGGAAATCACCATTGACCCCCAATTTGATAAGCACATCTCTTTGCATGTTGGCATTGCATGCGGTAGTTAGGGCTTGGTGTAGTTACTTGAGTAAGAATCATATCATGTAGTTTGTTCATGTACTGCTGCTGCCAAAACACAACCAAGGAAGTGCGAAAAGCATGACCAAAAATACACTAAAAACGACAATATGTGCGTCGAGACAAGAGTGCCCTATTTGACGCTCACTAGCCCGTGAGATTAGTGAAACAGGAGTAAATGTTTTGTAGCCTGCGTGCTGATACTACAAAGAATCCTCGTGGGCTTACCATAACACTAGGAGGGGGCGCATGTGTTTTCAATAGGATTCGATCCATCCGCTGGTTCGCATACAGGTACTTTGTTGCGCACAATCGATGATGTGCAACTCCTCTTGGAAACCCCCGCCCGTGATTGTGAAAGTGTGTAGGAACCAGAATATAGATATGAAACCCAACTTTGCTGCCCTAAGCTGCTACGGAACGGCCAGTACACCATAGGTTGATGCTCTCGGGCAGGAGCAGGATGGATGAGTTAGCAGAAAGATCGTTGGACGAAGGAGGAGAAAGTCGAAGAATGGAAAAACCAAGCTTCTTTCATGCAATCACAACGTGACACCTGCCTATGTGAGTTATCCAGTCAAGCAATATGTCGAGAACACACTGATCTTTAGTACGCCATTCTAGCCTCAGGAGTCGGTTATGAAGAGTGCCCACTAGGCAAGTCGTTCCTTTCAATACCCGGTCATTGGCAACATCTTATAACTCGTTAAGCACAAATAGCCTAGATCAGATCACTCTAATCTCTAACTCAAGTTATTAGCCCCCCTACTGACTACCGGGGTATCCTATAATGAGCAAGCACAAGCACTTTTTCCAAAAGCTCGCATTCGCGAGACATACGCTATATCAGAATTGGGTCTATCAGACACCACAAGCTCCCCCTTTTTCGCCCAGAGACTACCTTTTCTCTGATTCCACTTTCTATTTCAGGCAAATAGGTGATCTATCAAGCTTAGCCTTTAGAGCGAGCTCCTTTACTCATAGGTTTACGTTTATTAACAGTAAATACAGTAATCCAGTTGATTTTTCTCAACGTCTACGCCCTGATTTTGGTCAACGGCAAAGTCCTTCTGCTCACTCCTAACCGTTCCCCTCCTGTTGTTCATTCTTCCCTTTTTGGCCGAGTTTAAGCAACACGAGTTTGAGCCAAGAATCCGTTGACAGCTGCATAAGTGGTGCATATCTCTCGCCCAAGCATGAACGGAGCACTCCCTTATGTCTAGCTTGTGCTTCTGCCGGGTCCGTAGTTCCGGGAAGTTAGGCAAGAAAGACGACTTGGTGACTAAAAAAAGGAGAGTGCTAATGTACTACGTCCCAGGCAGCTGACCATAGGGCTACTATTTTTTTAGGATTTAAAAAGCGGCGCGATATAGTTTGAGCAGGAATTCTTAATAATGGAAGAACGCAAATAGGGTACTCTCAAGAAAGGCTTACTTGCCTGCTGAGGGCGCATCAGTAAGAAACAAGTAGGCTGATTGTGAAGAGGTAGTGGGCTGGTCAACGATGACGAGGAGGGTTGAAGCTAATAAGATGGCGGCGAGCCACAAGGCTGATATAGATTTCTTGCCGCCTTGCTTTGTAAACAACGCCTAGTTAAAAGGAATAGGCCAATGCCGACTTTTAGACTTTCCTTAGTTAGAGATTCCAGTGCAGTATTCGGAATACGTGGATTCACGTGATATCGATGTTCTGGACTGTTAACTTCTCGAATGTGTAGAGAAGAAATGAACAAGGAATCCGCCTCAACGCGGGCATCTTGTGAGAGATCCTTCATCCAACTGCATCAGCAAAATCATTCCATGACTATAAGCTGCTTTCTTTCCCTTCGTTTCTCAATCTAAATAGAAATGCTTCTTATAATCCTTCGTCGGCAGGATACCCATTCTTTTCACCTACCTATCTGCATTCGCGCATCAGTCACTCTTGGTCTGGTCGTAGATAAGCTAGTTCGTGCCTTGCTTGGTTGCATCCCGTCCATCTATCTCAAGGTTCCTATCTATCTCCCACCTGTACAGCATTGCACATTCACGAGACTATACTAATTCAACTTACCATCCGTCCTACGGACGAATTAGGCTATCGAATCAGATCAAAGACCTTTTCTCAACAGGTGATGACAACTCTTTTCTTTCGCATGCTAACACCTGAAAAAAGGAAAATCGGGAGAGAAAGAAAGACTATCTTGCCGCCTGCTGCTATTTGAACTACTTCGGGCTTTCTACCCTCCTTTCTACTCTGCCTTTTTAGGCTAGGACAGTGCGTATGCTATCCGGACATTTCTATCTACTTAGCTCTTTAACAAGCCTCGTCGCTTATAGTAAACTTTCTTCTAAAAACCCTTGTTTACCTGCTTTACAAGGAGTTCGGGTCCGTTTACTCCCTTGTATGAGTGATCTTTTTCTAGTATTTCATTTAAGGAGTTCAAAGATATAGAGGGATAGGTAAGAAGCTAGTTGAGACTTTCTACCAGGTTGCTAAGCAAGTTCTTTTCCACCCGCTTTACTCATTCCCGGGTATTCCAGGATTGTCTGTCTGGAAGAGTATAAAGTAAGGGTGGGCCTACCAGGAAAAATGAAAAGCAGGCAAGTTTCTTTCACCCCATCAAGGAAGTAAGTCAACTTTTACCAAGAGAAAAATCCATTGTTCTTCTTTTTCTCTCTGTTGACAAGGTGGTGGTCACCGGCATCTAGTTCGGGAGTTCAGAAAGCTGAGATTGAATGAAAGTATTTTCCCCCGCCCCTAAATTAGCATGAGTTTAGCTATTCACACGTTCAAAGAAGAAATACTCGAATGAAAGCTACTAGACAAAGATACAATGCTACGGCTGCTGCTAAAGCTACATCGTCATATGGCTTGCTCCCCAACAATGAGCCTAGCACCTTATGACCGGACCGGGTATAAAGGAGGACATTCTCCGTTACATTCGAGCTATACTTTCTGAATGAGAAAGAGGGGCTTACGAGCGAATCACCCAAGACCTCTAGAGGAGTACTAAATATCTAGTCTCTCCCCACTGGCCCTCGCTCTTGTAGCTAGTGAAGTTGAAGTGCTTCTCTCCTTATCACATCTAGCTCTAAGAAAAAGGAGTTGAACCTAATTAATTTTGACTCGACAGTTTATGCTACTGAAAAAGAGAATAGAATTGCTCCAGATTTCGACGGAAATTAGAGAAGATATCATGTTAGTGGGTAGAATGAAGGCTTAATTTCGTTTTGAAGATCTTGACAATCAATCAACTCAAACTAGCCCTTTTACTCATGTAAATCGGAGCTTACAGAAAAGAGAGAAGTCACGATAAGTACAAAGATGAGCTTGACTTCGCATGGCCCCGGCTCTTCCTTAAGAGACCTGGAAGGATGGACCCATCTCTTTTTATGATTCATTTATACTAGGGTGTTTCAATATAATATAAGACAAGAGTTTCTATATTTACTCTCGAATATATATCGAACCGGTGTGTTGAGTAAATGACTAGTTTAGTTGGGTAGAAAGGAATGGTAGCACTGTGCTACATGAATGACTATAACAAGTAGCTTTTTCTGGTGATAAGGAAGGAACTAGTTGGCTCAACAGTAGTTAGTTAAGCAGGTTCCAAGGCAGGCGAGACAGTGGAATGCCTAGGGACAGCTTGATATGCACCAAAGGAAGTTGGAGTGAAATGGGCTGGTGGCTCAGTTGCTATAGGACTAGTGAATCGAGCAGTCAAGAGCAGGTAATTAGTTGGGACAGCCAAGCAAATAGATGTGCTATTTTGTTTTTCCCTTGCATCAACAACTATTCCTAGCTTTCTTGGACTGGGTATATACTCCTCTTTGTCCAGTAGCTCAGTAAGTTGGAACACTTATTCCAAGGAAGAAAAGCAGTGACTCTCTGAAACTAGTCACTGCTCGCTACAGTTGCTTACTACTTGCTCGGGTCAGGCAACAGTAGAGATTCCAGAGAATCTTATTCTTTTGGGCCCTATATATTTCTTTCAGGGTTCGGCCAAATATTACGAAGGAAACGGAGAACTATTGCTCGCCTAGATGGCATTCCAAAATGAATGGCGAGGAGACACTCAACCTTTATGGTATACCTTGAGTAATCCCAACCAATAGGTGCTGGCTGGTCACATTGAATTACTATGGCTTTTCTCGGCCTAGAATCTCTCTTCTGCATGCATACATTACAACAATCTAAAGTAGTGGCCCAGGAAGGGATATATGGGGCTTCAGACCCACCTATCGTCTACTAACCCAATCTCGTAGGTATTTAGTAAGGGTAATCCCGACCAGCCTGGTGTTGAATCTCGGACAGCCAAGACTGACTGTATCGACCTATCAAACAGATCTCATTGATAGTCAATCCGAGGAGTAGGGATTCCGCTCTGTATCCTATTCCTTATTGAGTGATAGCCGCCCAGCCCAACTCCGCAGGTTTGACTTCTTCCTCAGCTAAAGCTCTAGAGCTGGCATAAGTGGCAGTAACTAGGTAGCCCCGTATAGGAATAGAAGAGATAGAAAAAAGAAGTAAGACCTCGTACATTGCTAAACATAAGTCAAAAGAGGTGGAAGGCAGGCTGCGCTTGTGCTCACCTACTAGTCTGTCCTACCATAGAGTATAGAAAAGACTAGCTAGATCTGGCTATGTATTGAAAGCTCCGTAGGGAGAATTTCTATCAAGAGCCCTGGCATGAAGGCGTCTACAAACGGGAGTGTCCGCCTTAATAATTCATGACCAGTCAGCTGATCAATCTTTACTCTTCTCACTTAACTTCTTCTTTGCTTTGTTGAGGTGGAAATGATGAGCTATTAAGCTATATTGATGAGCTATTAGGCTAACCATACCTAAATATAGGAGAACCTGCGAAATCTCGTAGATAGAAGGAAAGGAGAGATAGCTTCGATCAACCTATTAACTGACTTCTTTTATCCTACCAGCGCCAACAACTCTACTGCCTATTTATGGATTTCTTCCTGCTCACAGCTTGATAGCTTTAGCTGTTTATTTTGACGTAGATTCACTTGATCTCTTCTTCAATTTCATTAATATTACCCTATACTTGGGTTTCTCTTTTGTTCTTCTTCTGATTCCCTAAATCGATATATTCCGCAAGGTATCTATGGATTTCAGGGAAGTGCTAACTTATTGATCAACTATCGCTTGAACTTGCTTTGCTGATTCCTCAACCGATGGGGATAAGGACGGGGAAGGGTAAAGGAAAAGACAATAACTAGCTGACTTAGCCTCTCCGCTCACTGTTCAATATTTAGTATGTAAAGGAAATGCTGATTGCTTCCTAGCTGGACTACCTGCCCAACAATTATACCTTGATAGGAGAGATCAAGGGTTTGTGCCCTAACCAAAACTAGCTAACTTGCACAAGCATCTAGAAATAAGGAACCTTTTTCTCTAGCCAAGTTGACTAGAAAGGAAGAGTAAGCACATTGGTACACAAGGATGTCCTTTGAAAAAAGCTGCTCCCTCTTTTAGTTAGCTAGCCTAATCTCTAGTACATCATCCCTATCGCGAGTATAAGTATTTTTATGTTTTCTTTTCCTCCTTGAAGAGTTGCAAAATGGTATGTGAAGCGATGAATAAGCTACAAATGCAACCCTAAACAAAAAACTGCTGAAATGAATTTAGGGCAAAAGAACATTTTGACAGAGCTAACGCCCTCCTTCTTTTCTTTCTCTTTTTACCGTATCGGTGCTATTGAGATGCCAAACGTCGAAAAGTCTGCTTCATCCACAACGATGCTAGTAGAGTAAACTGATTCAAGAATTTCCATTCCCAGCCATTCACTTCCTCGAAACCCTCCCTTCCTCGAAACCCTCCCTTCCCTGAAGAGAGTATTCCTCGCCTCCACTCATTCCTCGTTCTGGACTATTGCCTTCGCAGGGGCTCCGGGGCAAAGGGCATCGTTCTCGGCATTGGCTCCATGCCACACTAAGACCATTTCTGCATCCCTGATATCGTTCATGCGCACAATCCTATCCCTTGTAGTAAATGCGGAAGATGGGCATCAAATCAAAGAACCAGGAACAATTCTTGGTCTGGTGGGGAAACCTTATCTGCCAGCGTCAACTACCTCGTCAACTTCCGCTTTTGAGGATCAGGTCAAAAGAAATTCCGTCAATAGGCTAGCAAGCGCATACCAGCACGTAAATAGGAAACAAGCTACTCTCCCGTATTACTTTCCTCGTCTAAGGTGCATTCCTTCCATTCGAAATGAGGGACCTAGCGCTAGAGGTATACCACCACATGATATCATATATAGATAGTGCACTGCCTCAAAGCAAAGCAATGAAATTAGAATAAATGCAAAGAACCCTAGCAGCCCTATTATCATCCCTATGTGAGCTCCCTAGCTATAAACCCCATGCTTGCTTGAAGCTCTATTTCGCTTAGTGAATTGAAAGCTTTCCTTGTTTTGGTTTGGGACAAACCTTTTGTTTCTTGTGATTTATATGCACAGTGTTTGTTATCTTCCCTTACTATTGGCCATAGTTTGAAAGAGAATCCCGTGAAGTTCTGCTTGGAAAGCTAGATGTAGAAGGAGCCCCTGCTATAGTCCTTTTTTACTCGGACCTACTCATACATCTCTTCGAAGTTCGTGCTGCAACAACATCTCCCTGCCGAAGGATGAAGTAGATCGTTGATCACTAGCTCTCCCATTGGAGATGTCAGCTGCACCCTAGAGTGTAAGAATATCAGGATCTTGATAGCAGGAGAACAATTTATTGTAGACCTGATAGTGCTAAAGTCAGATGGTGACATTGATGTGATATTGGGAATGGATTGACTGACCAAACACAAGGGATTGATATCTTGCTTCCCCAGATCAGTCAATCTAGAGCACCCAAGTGGCATGCGAGTGCAAGTTGATATTGAGCTCAAATCGGAGGATGAGAAGAAAGCTGAACTTCATGCTCTGATAGAGAAGACACTAGAGAGTATGCCAGTAGTCTATGAGTATCCAGATGTCTTTCCAGATGAGTTGCTAGGAATACCACCTGATCGGGACATTGAGTTTTTGATTGACTTAGTTCCCGAAACTGGACCCATAGCCAAGCGTCCGTATAGAATGGCAGCCGATGAACTAGTAGAGCTCAAGAAGAAGTTGCCAGAGCTAACGGATAAGGGTTTTACCAGGCCTAGTGCATCACCTTGGGGATCACCCGTTCTCTTTGAAAAGAAGAAAGATGGATCAATGTGCATGTGTGTTGATTACCGTAGTCTGAATACGGTCATGATCAAGAACAAGTATCCATTGCCTCGCATTGATGACCTACTTGATCAATTGAGAAAGGCCAAGTACATATCCAATACTGACTTGAGATCTGGCTACCATCAGATGAAGATCAAATCTGAAGATGTTACAAAGACTGCTTTTGTCACCAGATATGGGCAATATGAGTTAATGGTAGTTTCTTTCAGGTTGACTAATGCACCCGCCTACTTCATGAACATGATGAACAAGGTCTTCATGGAAGAATTAGACAAGTTAGTCATAGTTTTCATTGACCACATCTTGATCTATTCAGAAACAGCTGAGGAACATGAGCTGCACCTCAGAGTTGTACTTGAGAAGCTAAGGCAGAATCAGTTGTATGCCAAGTTCGAGAAATGTGAGTTCTGGCTTGAGAGAGTTGCTTTTCTTGGGCATGTGTTGATAGCAGATGGTGTTGCAGTAGACCCCGTCAAGATTGAGGCAGTCTCAGAATGGAAGCAACCTCAGAATGCCACCGACATCAGGAGTTTCCTAGGATTGGTTGGATATTATCGCTGATTCATTGAGAACTTTTCCAAGATCGCGAAGCCAATGATAGAGCTACTATAGAAGAATGCTCCATTTGTTTGGAAAGAGGCACGTGAGAAGAGCTTCCAAGAGCTTAAGAGAAGACTCACGACCACTCCAATCCTTGCCTTACCCGATATTCATCAGAATTTCATGGTATATTGTGATGCTTCCAAGCAAGGGTTAGGATGTGTTCTCATGCAGAATGACAGAGTGATCGCGTATGCTTGACGACAGCTAAGAGATCATGATAAGAACTACCCCACACATGATCTTGAGTTAGCTATAGTTGTTCATGCTCTCAAGATTTGGAGACACTACCTGATCAACAACAAGTGTGACATCTACACCGATCACAAGAGTCTCAAGTATTTCTTCATGTAGAATGAGTTGAATATGAGATAGCGAAGATGGTTAGAATTGATCAAAGATTATGATCTAGAGATTCATTACCATCCTGGTAAAGAAAATGTTGTGGCAGATGCCTTGAGCAGAAAGGGCTATTGCAGCAATCTTGTCACTAGAGAGCGATTGCCTGAGTTACATGAAGAACTAGAAAAGCTGAGATTGGAAGCGCACTGGCCACCTTCATACACTCCAAGTCACCTATACTCTCCAAGATCTGATTCGAAAAGCCCAGAAGAAGTGCCCGAAAATCAAGATGATCAAGGCCTCTATGAAGACGGGTCACCACCAAGACTACAGAGTTGATGAACAAGGAACCCTGTGGCTGAAACAGAGGATATGCCCAGGATCAGCAGATTCGAGATGCTATCTTATCAGAGGCACATAACTCGAAGTACTGAATCCACCCTGGATGTACCAAGATGTATTGTGACCTTAGAAGCAGATTCTAGTGGAAGTTTATGAAGGCTGACATAGCTTCATATGCGGCACATTGTGATATCTGCCAATGAGTGAAAGCTGAACATCAGAGACCCGCTGGATTACTCCAACCCTTGGATATTCCGATATGGAAGTGGGATGGTACCAGTATGGACTTCGTAGTCGGGCTTCCCCGCACTCAGAAGGGACATGACTCGATTTGGGTAATTGTAGATTGTTTGACCAAAGTAGCAGATTCTTTATCGAGAAGTGGAGACATGCACGGCCATAAGCATAGTGGTGCCCGAGTGGGTTCAGGAGGTTATAAATAGCTACGAAATGGCCTTGAAAGTAAAATAAAGAGTAGCTTGAGAAAGTGAAGGACAAGCCGGCTGAATGGCAAGAAAAAAGATGGACTACTCATGAAAGGAACTAGACTGTATGTGGGAATTGGAAATGAACTTAGGGGTAAAATTGTCCGGAAAGTGCATGGGAGCTGGAGGACATTCCGGCATTTTGGCTACGTACCAACGACTAAAAAGAAGTTTGTTCTGGGATGAAACAAGTGTGTACAAATGGGTCAAGCATTGCGAAGTCTGTAAAATCAACAAAGGTGAAAATGTGAAATATCCAGGTTTGCTTCAACCTTTACCCCTACCAGTAAGCATTTCGAGCCACATTACAATGGACTTTATAGAAGGATTACCGAGATCAGAAGGAAAGAGTGTGGTAATAGTAGATAGACTGACTAAATATGCCCACTTCATTCTGTTAAGCCACCCCTACACAGCACCCCAAGTTGCCAAGGTGTTCCTAGACAATATCCATAAGCTACACGGGCTGCCCGAGAGCATAGTCACTGATAGAGATAAGATTTGCACAAGTAAATTTTGGAGAGAGCTATTCAAGTTACTTGGTACCTCACTCAAATTCACCACAGCCCTTGTGAGCATAGTAAAAAACGAAAGAAAGAGACACGAGGGATGTTTTTACAACCTAAGGAACACGCCTTCTTTGAGAGGGACGGACACCGACAGACGCTCCTTCCACTTTGGATGAGTTAGACTTCGCAAAAGAGCGAGATCTTTCACAACACATAGAAATGCAGACTAGTAAAGTATCTTGCCTATTGCTTTTGTTCAGTCAATCATCGAGTGAGTCGGAAATCAAAACTCTAGAACGTTTTTTATAAGAATGGGCTTTTCTCGTGGACCGGAACGGAGGATAAGCCTTACACTACTACCCCACCAATGTTAATGCTTACACATTTCAATGCTTTCACTTTCCTTGCCTGGCACACGTTCTTTTTCTATCTACGTTATTTCTTTCATAACTCACTGGCAGCCTTCGCTAGCTCAGTATCGCTTGTTTAGTAGGGATAGGTTCAATTCCAAGCTGCCTCAGAAATGAAGTGAGAGTCACAAAGCGGAAAGAGAAAGGCATGCTTTGTTTCAAGTGCTAGTAGGTCAAGCTTCTGTTCTGGTACTAGTGCGAATAGACCTACATCGTCAGAAATGGATACTCTCAGGAATATTCTATATACTTGCACATAATGCCTATTGGAAAAATCTTCCTTTGCTAGTAAGTAAGCAGTTCATTCATTCAGCGCTTGAAGATAGGAACTCGGCACCCATAGCCATTTCAATGTGTAAGTTCGTTTTCGAAGCTTTCTTCCACTACTACAGCATCTTGGTGCTATTGTCTCGGGATAATGGCTTGCTTGCTGGCAACCGCAACTCCAGGCCTGGCAAAGTCCGATCAATCAGGTAGTGCTTACTCTTGTTGCAAGGTCTATGCCATTAACAGCTTCTACGGGACTAGCAGTGCTTATTTTCCGGTAGTTCAGAGAGGTTGAGAAGAAGACAATGAATGGGATATAGAATATCGACTTAGGGTCCGTTTGTTTCAGCTCCAGCTCGCTCTGATTTTACTGATTATTCACTATTCCTCTCTCACTATTCATCACCAGATTCAACTGATTCATCTGATTCTGAAGCTGAAACAAACGCACCATTAGTCTTAGTGAAGCTATTTTATGAATTAGATCACCAGTGCGTGCCTTATTGGAAGTGGAATGTTCACTCTTCTTGGCTGTTAGCGGGAGTGAAGTCCGCCTATTCAGTTCTATCGGCCTTGGAAATAAGTTCTAAAGCAACTCTCTTTTTCCTGTGAGAATGAGAAAGCTAGTCTATCAGTTTACAAAGAGTCACGAACATTTTATTTCCAGGTATGCAAGCTTAGGCATCTTAGGCAATCCATCCAATGGGAGAAAGCTGTAAGGCATTGAAAGTTCAGCTACTCCTATTTCTTGGTTCAAAGGTCAATCAAGTGTAAGCAAGGTATTTCGCATCCCAAGAGTGACTGATACGCTTCGACCTAAGACAAACAATGTAAGACCCTCCACTACCCGCGGTCTTCAGCTCCACATTCATAAATATTATTATCCATGAAGAAAGCATATAGGCATATTCCTTTTCCAGCAATGGAGGCTGAATCAATGAGAGAAAGATTCATTATTCCTGTTTCCCTTATTCAACAATGCAATGAGTGTTTCCCTTACCGATTTGACCGAGTTAGCTCAGAATGCAGGAAAGAGAGATCAGAATGCAGATGAAACGAAACAATGACAGTTTCTCTTATTCTTGCCTCGACTCAATCATTTCCCAGAAAAACGGAAATAAACACGGTTTATGGCGATGAAGTGAGTGATACCATCTTTCCAAGAAGAGAGCGATAGCTCGAGGGATACGAACCTTGTCTTCTATCTTTCCTTGATAGGGATAGAATGATGATTCTGCCTAGCTTTTCAATTCCAGATATCGGAACAGAGACTGGAAGCAGCAACCAGGGCTCCTTAGTGGTGCCGTGAAAAGAGCCTCTCAGTATTAGATAGAAAAGGATTTCCTTCTGGCAATCGAATAGGTCAAGGATATTCTTCCCTAGGGTTCAATTCTGCCAAGTAAAAAGCTAGTAAGCAAGCAAGGTAGTAGGTTAGACTGGCTCGCGAGAGGGAATGGATTCGAATAGAAAAGAGTGGAACAGAAGTGGAATCTTTGTGATAATAATGCCAATCAATCTCAAATTGGCTTTGCTGATAAGCTCTGGAATGATAGATAAGGCAAAGAAAGGGTATTCGTCTAGGTGGCTATCGGACAATCAAATCAATATCGGAGCTCTAGCTACAGCTACATTAACCTAGATTCAATCGTTACTCTTTGAACTAGGCTCTACTTCGTCTTCCCCTCCTACAAACAGGTGTGATAACCTCGGCGCTACCTACTTTCTTCAGGCTTGGCGAAGGTGTCTGATCTACTAGCTCTCCTCCAACCAATGACTACACTACCTTGGTTATCCGCTTTTATGTCTTGGGTTAAGCTTTCTAACTCTTATTATAGTTGGGTGGGCGGAAAGAAAGGACAAGATTCCTGCTTGCTAGAAATATCATAAATAAAGAAAGAAGCGCATCCGTGTAATCCTTTTTCTGGAGGTATGGGTCACAAAGATAGTAACGATCCAAGAGCTTAGCCTAGAGTAGATCAAAGTGAGGCCTCGTGAAGCCGGATTTTGAGTACTACTAGTAAACAATACCAATAGGAAAAGCAGGGCAAGCTTCTTACATCAGCACAACTTTGATAGCTGTTAAAGACGAAAGGTAGATTGAAGTAAACCCGAATTCAATGCACCAGCG
The DNA here is from genome assembly GCA_023333625.1 of Bothriochloa decipiens. Lineage (NCBI taxonomy): Eukaryota > Viridiplantae > Streptophyta > Magnoliopsida > Poales > Poaceae > Bothriochloa > Bothriochloa decipiens. The sequence continues at coordinate 36,919,665 of CM041632.1, read as the reverse complement.
ATAGAAGTACGCACTTCTTTCCAATATCCTCTATCTCAAAATCAAGTCGTTACGCATTTCTCGCTTCCGTTAAAAACAAGGAAATGCAACAAAAAAATAGGACGATTACGGAACTTTTTCTGTCCCCAACTTTTCCCACATTTATTCGTTTACTTTTTCGTATCACTAATTCAGGAAAGTCCCTCTATGGAGGACTGATGTTCTCCGTTTTACGGATCCAAAAGTGGGTAACGCATTGCGATCTCTAGATTTTATGGCTGATGCTTATAATATGCCCGCTGCAGAAGCGAAACCTGCTGCCATCGTCATTTCAATCACAATTAAGGTAAGGGAGATTGAACGGGTTCAAGGCAATGGGTAGAATGAACGCTTTTGCCTCTCCTTTATCCGAAGCTGTTGGATTTCTACCCTTAACCAGTACGACGATAGGAAAGATAAGTTGATAAGCGAACTCAGAAAAGGATCAATTCCAGAAGAAGAGACCTCAACTCTTGGTATAGTATAGTCCACGGTGGACGAACGAGTCCCTAGGATAAGTGAAATTGGTAGGTCGAGCTAAGCCAGATGATTAGTAATCAAGATTAGACCAAAACAACTACCGGGGAAGTCCTCAACGTGATAAAATACTATGAGATGAAAGATGCAAATGGCAAGTCCTCAATGTGGACGATCCCCAGATATACTTCTGCTCTTCTGGGAAATTAGATGGCAAATAAGCATTCGTCAGGAAGGAGGGACGGACTTTGCTTTGGCTAAGGATGGGGATCAGGAATTTCAAAATCCTACTCTTTATCATAGCCATCCCTTAGATTATATATAATGAAGAAGAAAGGAGTGATTCCTCGAGTAGATTTATGTTTCTGCTGAATGAATAAATATGATATGAGATGGAGGGTCACACTTACGATGGCACGCACCGCACTTCGAGAGGAAGGGGTCTTTGGTTCGCATTCTTTTCATCGTCGACAACGGTCCCCAGCACTAGTTTGCAAAAAATCCCTTGCTTCTTCGGTTCAAACAGGAGGAGAGGAGTACGCATCCCATGCCAACTACATAATGCCTGATGGCCAAACAAGGCTTCTGACTACGAAAGACACCACCCCAGCAGGGAAAGGCATGAAGCGTAAAAAGCAGCTAATCTGGAAGTCTGGTAGTAATCGAAGTAATCCGTTAAGGCGAGCCAAAGAAGGGTTTCAGGAACCGATAAATCTTAGAATTGGCAATCCAGAAGTAGGTGTCGGAAAAGAAGAGACAAGACTTTCTCTCATTCATTCCTTAGATTAGAACACCTAGTAAAACTACTAGTCCTGGTCGATACACCTACTCGTTTCGTTGCAACTGTCCAATAAGCTAGGGTCGGGCATGTCCAAAGAAGAATCTGGGTCGGTAGTGAGTCACAGCCATTGAAGCGACGCTTGGGCAGGTGAGGTACCCTCCTTTCAGATCTGAAATATCAGGGGTGTTTTCCCCTTTTTAGAACTTATACGGCTTTGAAATCTCCCAGGGTACAGGCTTGCATAGCATAGGTAGGTTCATCTTGATGGGCAGTAGCTATAGATCAAAGCAACACAGAATGTATAAAATTTTTAAGGAAGAATATGCACCTTTTTTGGTCTTTCTAGCAGCTCCCCGCGGTTGTTTCCATTCATCGGTTAATATTCTAATTCTAGCTCAACCATTCCAATAGCAATGGTGTGATATATGTTGATTTTAGTCTTCCTTGGTCGGCCCCGTGCTTTTTCCTTTCGAGGCGCATCAGCCGCTTCCATAACAGAAAGCCACACACCTATATCACTTTCAGCATTGCCCGGAGTATTGGAAGCTCCCCGTCTTTGCTCTAAGGCGACCTGACGCTGGAACTTTATATGCTTTGCGAGATGATCAACATAAGTGGCAACCCTTACTAAAGTTGAATCACTTCCTTCATGGAACACTTTGGAAAAGACATGAATACGGATTCCCTCTAGGTCATATGAGCCCAACCCGTTGAGCAGAGCAATGACACTAGGGTCAAGATTAGCTTGATCAAGAAGAATATCCTTCGCGGACGGGCTATCTTTTCTCTAGCCTGGAACCGGCACTCCTAAAGCAGTTAACCAGATGCGGTCTCTAGGCCTACTTCCCTATCCAAGAATGTGTTCAAACTTGACTAAATCAAGCAGCACTGACCGCTATTCCCTAGATAGCTAAGATCTCTGACACTGCACCTAAGAGAGAGGCTAGCTTCACTAGAAAGAGAAATAAAGGGTTGATTTCCCCGTTCATAATACCTATTAAGTTATGCATACCTAGCCACAAAAAGCCGTTCATGCCGATCTGGTTCTCCAAGCTAGCAAACCTATTATTCCGGTGACCGTTCCTGTCCATGAATTGATTCTTTACCTATCTAGGGTATAAGATTACCCATCTATACTTGACCCAATGCTTTTACTTGACTTACTCTACTATGATAGTTATTCCTACTATTCGCATAAATCAACAAGAGAATTTCAAAGAAGGATTACGGTGTTCCATGAGACTTTCTTTCATTGAAGAAGTCCATGACTTGTTCTAGGTGATATGAGGTTGAACAGGCTTTCGAAAAAATGCAAAGAAGGGTACATAAGGGTGGAATAAAAAAACAAAAAAATGACCCCTTCTTTCTTCCTGAGCATTACCGATAAATATTCTTTCTTTATACATTAGGTTGGGTTTCAGATGTATATCATTTATTATATGAAACCAAAAAGAAGAAATGACAAGAAAGTTGTATATAGATGGAGGATAAAATTACGATGTGGAAAACAATATAGGGGTTTTTTTGTACAATGACACTGTACAACAATTTGGAAAAGGGATGTAGCGCAGCTTGGTAGCACGTTTGTTTTGGGTACAAAATATTACGGGTTCAAATCCTGTCATCCCTACATATTACTTATCATATGAGCAGTAACGAGGGATCAATTGAGATCGATTCAAATTGGACAAAATTCCGAGTTTCATTTTTCTATATGCATGCGAAAATCATCCTTTTCTTTACTGCTTTATCTCCTGTTGTAAGAAAGCGCTCTTAGTTCAGTTCAGTAGAACGTGGGTCTCCAAAACCCAATGTCGTAGGTTCAAATCCTACAAAGCCTGATTCTGTTCTTGTTATGTAAAATTAAAAAAAGAACTTAACAAAGTGGAATGTCCGACTACTGTTCTTAACCCAAATAAAAGAAAAGAACAGAAATACTCGACCAGGAGAGGAGACCACTGACCAATCTCCGTCCATTTTCCCTTGCCTTTCCTTTATGGGTATGCCTGTTTTAGGGGACCTTATAGTAATAATAGTCTAATAGACCAACTAGAGGAGAGGAATCCTTCATGAATCGCCTTGCCTTGCTTAAAGAGGTTTATGACACCCGTGGAACTCTTGTTTTGAGGAAGCAATGAACATTGTCTTTTTCCATTCTCAATAAATGAGGAAGGAGGGGTGAGGTCCTCACTTGCGAGTGAGGCAAGGCCTTCTTTTATAATACATCCTACCCAATTTTGGTTGACGATTGCGTTTTATTCCAATTATTCACTTGTTTTTTTGTTACTGTGGCGAGACCAGACGAGAGAGAGAACTATTTTCCATTTCCAAACAGACCCCGAGCCGAGGTTGGAATAATTCTTTATTTTTTTTGTTGGTTCCTTCTTTCTTATTTAGAATAAGTGAGTCTCTTCCATTCGGTTCATTAGCTTTAGGAAAAATAGAAGCAGCGGAAATGCTCGCTTGTAAAAGGCTTAAAGGCTCTGATCAAGGCAATGAACATTTTTCACTTGGAAACTAACAAGAAAGGAATTCAAATCATAGTTCAATACGTACTTTTTATCCTTTAATAAGGGTTAAACTTTCCTTCAAATACTTGTGCGATTTACCCATCTCTCCTGAACGACACGTTTCCCAGACTCTACTGGTGGTATTTCCCGAGGCGAGGGTAAATATGTGCATCCATATTGGTCAGGAAACAACAATGACTCTTTTTCTTCCGGGAAGCTATGGGCACCTCACAATTCTTAGACGACATTAGTGGAAGCGAACATTCGTAGCATTCATTGTCATCGATCATTGAAAAAAGAAGTCGTACGAAAACTTAAGGAATCTTTAGATTTGGCGGCTATAGACTCAAAGGGCACAGACAGGCTGCTGGTACAATTTTTTAGCTAACTAAAGTCCAACTTCCTTTGCCGAAAGAGGATGAAACGGATCAACCGATTCAACTTAGCATTACCCGACTCGTAACTTCAAGCACAACCATCCATCTCAATCCAAAATCTCCGATCGTCTGTGATCCCTCCTCCGGTTTTGGATATATAGACAGTGCCTGCTCTCAAACCAACCAAGACGGCAGCAAGTTCCTATCCAGAACAAGAAGACAGATCAATATGACTAATTTCTCTAATATTTCGGGTTAATACGTGAAAAAGTGTTGCTTAGCTCAGTGAAATGGAATAAGGAAGAGAAAGTGTAGTGTGATAAGGGAAGATGCAAGTCAATTTTGAGCAAGCAAGGGCTGAGATAGATATACAAACAAGAAGAATTGACATCAGAACCCTTTCCTGCTTCCCTTTTTTACCCATCGGACTCACATTTTGATCTCCTATGCTTGCTTTCACAGTCCCCCTACGAGCAGCCTAGAATCAATGAAGGAGTTCATTCAGCACCGAGCCGAGCGAGCGTAGATTCAATATGTTGATTGTACCGAACGGAGGATTTGCCTTATCACGAAAGCCACATTCGTTTGAGGAAGTTACACGTCCTTTTCCCTATAAATAAGGAGATTCATTCTTTTTTCAGAAATCCCCTCTTCTTCCTCCTCGAGCCCCTATCACAAAGACCAAGCATATCTCATCCTGCAGAAGACTCAGAGCGGATCTATCTAATGGCATGGCTGGCTATCGGATGTGATCTATTCTCATTTCACATCGCTTTCTTTCTTCTCCCTCCATTTTTTTCACTACTACCGCTCCTACACATAAATCAAAGAAGCATTGTGGAATAGTGGCATTTCGTTAATGGCGAAAATGTTCTTAGTGAAAGGGTTGCCTGCGGCAAACTCAGAGCGGTCTTTGAAAGTGAATAGGAGCATAGCGGTATCATCCAAGCCAAACACGTCTCCTCAGTCAAGGGTCTTCTCGCGCAAAGAAGATCAAAAACATAACAACTGATTTCGCTTAATGCATGTCACCCACCCGCTCTCAATACAACAAGTGACTCCCTCTCACAAAACAGAGAAAGATTACTGATTCGTCCAATTTGATCAGAAGTGAGTTCATTGTTGTTGTATAGCGAAACCTTTCCTTGACAAAACCATTCTCAGCTAATAGAAGCCGAGCTATCTATCCAGATCAGGGTTGAATGAAGCGAATGGAAAAGCCAAAGAAAATATAAATCCATAGAAACCTGTGACTCTACAGCCAGGGCTCGATGGCGTTGCAAGATAGAAAGAATGGGGACTTAGGGCTTCGGTTTCCTCTGTGGCCGGTTCCAATTCCAAATCATTTGCCGACATGCGGACTCACTTCTCTTTTATGGGATGAAAGCCCTTGTCTCTTTACGTGGGTGAATCAAGTACAACAAGTCAGGTCAGAGCCTGTGGTAGAAGATTGGGCTCTGCTACGCAGATCCACTCAACTAGGAAAGAAGTACGCATTGCTGAGTGACTGTTTGAACGATCCTAGTTACTAGTAAGTAGCTAATCAAGTTAGAGTAGGGTGGCCCTGAAGCTTCTTGCCGGTGCCCCCCAAAGCAAAGCACAGACTCTACTCACCCACACCCACCTACAGAGGCAGAAATCATGAAAATATCCTCATCCCCTGAAAGGGAACCCGAAAACAGGACGAGAGTGGATAGGGTGACTAACGAGGTAGTAAAAATTAGTAGTAAATTTTGGAAAGAAAATATTACAATGATAATTAAGAAAGTTAAGGAGTTTATTACTCTAAATTAGCCGTAAATGCCTGTGATCAGGAAAGCTAAGGATTTACAGTAAGATTCTTTTCTATAACTAGCCGTAAATGATAATTAAGAAAGTTAAGGAGTTTATTACTCTAAATTAGCCGTAAATGCCTGTGATCAGGAAAGCTAAGGATTTACAGTAAGATTCTTTTCTATAACTATGATGACAGATACTAATTTTTGCAAACCGTAGTAGCAGTAGTAGCAAAATGACAAAAATCAAATAAAGATGCAAGCAACACCAACGTCAGTAGTAATAAAATCCAGAACAATATTCTTCTGGACGTTTACATGTTAACAAGGAAAAATGAAAATTGCTAGCTTAGTTTCTTCAATCTTCCGATATGCATGCATCTCTGGCGCCTGCTTGTACAGAAGAACCCATCTAAATGATACATAGTAACTATGTCATGTTTGTCTGCATCCCCAGATTGCAGCACACCAGTTTTGGGAGCAGCTCTGGCCTCCGATGCGGCGATGTCTTTGGCTGACTGAAGTACATATATATCATCAAGAAAGGTCAGTCAGTGCCCTCATTCAATTAAAAAGGAGTCTCACATTTCACTAAAAACACGGATTAAAACTCATGAGAGGACAAAGACAAACTATTCTGAAATTGAAGAATGACGAAGGCGAGACAGTAGTAGACAGACTGATGGAAACCAATTTCAATTTGCATACGAGGTGTGGATGAAGTGGATATCTACCGATGGAAACAAATTTCAGAGGTGGAGGAATTGCATCATTGACGGACACAAATCACACGGAAAACAAACCGTAGCTGATCCCTGATCCAGAGGTTTACTGCAGCGGGTCGAGAAGCCGTGGTTCTACAGCGTGGCCATGTGGATCAAGGGCCACCTCCGCCAAAGTTAGCTCCACGATCGACTGCAGTCGCCGCCGGTCGGCCAACGTCGCTCCACACTATGGATCGACTGCAGTCGGCGCCGGTCGAGTAATTCGCTGCCGATGGAAGCAGCATCGGTCAGATCTGAGAGGCCGTCGCCGCTGCAGCTGCTGGGATGGCCTCCTCGCCGCTAGAACGGTAGTGGACGCCGTCGAGGCAGCTCGGATGAAGAAATTCTCTCACCGTAGCCGCTGCTAGGAGGAGGAACGGCTCGCCACCGTCGCGTTGGGGAAGGAAGGAAGTGCGCCGCGCCGTCCTGCTGCACTCGCCGGGATCTCCGCCCATCTGCGCGGGCGCCAGTCGCACAGCCACCGGACGACGAGGGGAAGGGGCCGCGTCGCCGTCCGATGTTGCAGTGTGGACGTCGCGGCCAGATCCGCCGAGACAGCAGCGCCGCTGTGCCCACCGGATTCGAGGGAGAGGACCGAGGGAGTGGAAGGAGATGCCGACCGGAAGTGCGCGGGCCTGACCTTGCAGCGCCGCCGCCGGGGGTCACCTTGCGCCGCCGCCGGGGGTCGCCGAGGAAGAAGGAGATGCTGCATGGTAGCACCGTCGCCTAGGGGAGAGGTCTCGCTGCGCCATCATCGGCGCATGGCCACCGGCGTCGCCGCCACCGGCAGTACTATGTGGTTCAGATGCCGATGGGGAGGAAATGAGTGGGATAGAAAAAATGCAAAAAAAAGGGTTTTGTAGCTATATATATAGGGAACAAATGTCCCACGCCTTTACGGCTAATGTCCCGGCATTTACGTTTGCGGGTGGTCAACCAACTAGCAGATGCAGCGGTTGTATTAGGTGGAGCTTGACGGAGGTGGACGGTGCTCCGTGAGGGTTGTAGATATTATAAACCACCTTAGCGGGGTGTGTGTAAGAGAGGAGATTAGATTGATATACCACCGATGAAGCGAAGATGAATCAATCACTACAACCACAATCACACGCAAGAGAGAAACCTCAGAAATCAAGATTGACACAATGGTTTTTACCGAGCTTCGTTTGCTTTCTGGCAAGATACGTCCTTGTTGTGGCGATACACCCACTTGGAGATTTGCTGGCTAAATGGTGCTCAAGCCAACCCCACACCTTTGGATGCGGCACGATCAACATAAGATGAGGATGCTCCAAACCACGAGCAATACACTAAAGTTGCAATTTGGCCTTCCGTTGAAGAAACACAACAACCCCTCACAAATTCACCTTGATTGAGAACGGACACAATCACCAAATCCTTTCACCAATCAATCCAACTCCAACCGTGTAGGTGACGGGAATCACCAAGAGAAATAATAAACCTACAATCAAAAAAATCATCTAGTACCATAAAATATAAATAATGAAATATACACTAGGGTTTTTCTTAATCCTCTCGAGAGTAAGCATCACGTTTGAGCAGGGAGAGGAGAGTGAGGAGATCTTTTAAAGCTCTCAGATTAGTTAGTAGAGCTCAATCTCTCATTTGAGTGGAGCACAAATGTTTGAGAGAGTGAGAGGTGGAGAGGAGAGCTTTTTTCTGTGTTCTTAGTGTTATTCACGAATGGGGAATGGGAACTAGAGAGCCCGAGCAGAACGAGCAGCAGCCAGATAAATACCCCTTCAACTAACGCATGCGGCCAGACCAAAACCCCAACGGGTAGCTGCCCAACGGCACAGTCCAACGGGTGGAAAATCTGCCCCAGCGGGTCCCAACAGCAGGAGTCGATAGCAGAAGCCGCAGTCAGTCTCCACGAGCCCGTTCCCTTTCACACGAAGAGCAGCCGCAGTACCTTCTCATTTTGAAACACAAAACCGTGGGTCCCATGGCAGTAAATAGACGATGAAGCTCCTGGCCAATCACGTGTGCAAGCACACCGAAACCATCATCACACATGGCTTCCTGCTATTCCCGGAACCAACGCCTCTTTTCAAATGAAGCAAAGCCGTGGGCCCCATGCTAAAAACAGCAGAGACCAATGGCGACCTCATTTTCTCATTGCGTGTTCACAAATATATATATGCAAGGCCAATTCCTTCTCACGCACAAGTCAGGGAGTAAAAGAGCTAGCATGACTATTTTTGGTATAGCCCAAAAATAAATGGTGCAGCATGCAACCAACAGCTCCCCACACCGCGTCCTCTCCTGGTTCTCATAGTTGGTCCGGGCTGCTCCTGGAATTGATATCCGGTCCGGTCTGGCTCCAATTTCTTCTAGCTAAATCCAACTTATTTAGTCAGTGAACAAATCTAGCACCAATTAGTCTTTTCACGTGCTGACTTTACCAAAAAATATTTTCAAATAATTTGGACATTTAAGTTAGCTTTTTATAAATATTTTTCGGGCTTTCTCATTCATCTCACCACGTCACTAAGCGATATATATGCAAATGAGACTCACACTTAGTGGCACTAGATAACAATTGTAATTAAAGATTTCCTCTCTTTACAGTACGGTTATCTATCCTAAATCACTCACACCCTCTATGGTGTATTGATTGCAAAACAAAAATAGCGTCTAACATATACCTTTGCCTTGATCCCTTTTTATTATTCTCTTTCTTCTCTAAATATGAAGCACTTGATTCATCATCATGTGGCCATCACCATCTCCATGGTTTGCCATCTAGCTCCACACTTGATGTTTGCTAATTTGTCTCATAAAACACTTGGAGCAATAATTAGCAAACTAGGTTTCATCAATTATCAAAACCAAACAAGAGCTTGCATCCGCTCCGCCATGATCCCCTCCTTGTCCGCCTTCCCTGGCCTTGTTCTTCTTTCCACCACGGGGACACCGGCGCTCTCCGTCCTTGGATGAGCCGGCACTCTCCGTCCTTGGATGAGCCAGCGTCCTCCTCCTTCTTCTTCTTGTCGAAGGCGCGCCACTGCTCGGCGGTGTAGAGCAGTTTCGGCGCGGCGGCCTCAGCCTCCTACATGCCCTCGCGGTCTTGGACCGCCTTGAGCCGGCCAATCATATCTTCGATGGTGAGCGCCCCAAAATCAAGGAGCGTCTTGATCGAGTTGACGATTTGGCCAAACCTCTTCGGCACACACCGAAGAAGCTTCTCCACGGCGTGTTCTTCATCGAGGTCGTGATCACCGTTGAGCGTCATCTGCTGCATTAGGCTGGTGAGGCGCAGGGCAAAGTCCTTGACGTGCTCCCCTGGCCGAAAGGCGAGAGCTTCCCACTCGCCGCGGAGTCGCTACAGAGTGGAACGCTGTACACGCTCACCACCAACGCGCCGCGTCGCGATTGCATCCCAGGCAAGCTTGGCGGTGCGCTTGTTGGCTATGGCGGCGGCCAGCTCCGGCGAGACGGCAACAAAGAGAGCCTCCAAGACGCGCCGATCCTCCCCTTACGACACGTAGTCGAAGTGCACGACCTCCCAGAGCCCGTGGGCCTGGAGCTTCACCTTCATCAGCAGGCTCCACTCGTGGTAGTTTCTGCGGTTGAGCACCGGCCATGTAGTGCTCTCCCCGCGCTACACCTGCATCACCAAGGACCACCCCCGACGGCCACGGCGGTAGCTATCCGGAGACCGCGACTCACGACGGTGATCTCGGGGCGGTGGCCGGGAACCAGAAGCCCATTCCTCCGCCTCCTCATCCTCCCCCTCCTTCACCTCCGTGCGTAGAGCAACGGGCGCGGCCACGGTGGCCTGCACCGCTGCGGCCGCGGCGACGGCGGCTTCTCTTGCCTGCTTCGTGGCTGCGGCGGCTTCTCTTGCCTGCTTTGCTGCAGCCTCTGCTGCGGTCAGCCACGCCTTGAGACTGGTGTCCTTGCCGCTGGGCTCCGACTTCTGCTCCTTGGCTGCGGTGACGACGGCGGCGAGGCGTGCACGCTCAACAGAGGTGGACATGGTGGTGGTGGCGGCTACTAGGGCTTTGCAAAACCCTAGGCTCCGATGCCAATTGAAACAATTGGGTAAAAGCAGAGCAAACCTGACCAGGTCAGTTTGCCTGCTATGGCTTGTTATTGGAATTGAAAGTTGCAAAGCTTAAAGATACAAGGGGTGGCTGCTGCTTATATAGAGCAGGGCCTCTATCAACTCCCTAAGCATATTCTTGCATAAAGCAATATGCTCCTAGACACCTTAACCGCCAAGGCACCTCATGATCAACTTGAGAGCCAAGGCACAAACCTAAAGCATAAAGGTAAATACAGTAAAGTAAGATACAAGTGTAGGCTTAATTCCATCAGATATAATAACACTGGATGTATGTAATACTATCCAAAATTCTAACAGCACAAATGCGTCATCAAAGAATGACCGTATCTCCCAAACTATAGGGGCTATGAAGGTGATTTTTATGCCAAATGAAAGGTACTCAAGTATCCTACCTAAATATAATTTTTATATGATTTTAGATACATAAGAACAGCGTAAAACAACACCCAACCTGTCAAGAAAGAATTTGTCCATGATTGGGATATTACATTCTACCTCTTAAAAAGAATCTTTTCCATGAATTCTCTTCATAAAACCTTATGCCTTATGAAAGAACAACAAAAAAAACAACATATAAATGAGCTACACAAATAAATACCACAAGTAAATATATTGAAAGCACATGCAAGGACTTGTTTAATCAAAGCAAGTTTGCAAACACATGCAAGGACTTATAAAATTAGATTAGATCAATATAACATCCTCGACTAAGGAATCAAGGGTGATAACTTCACATATTCAAAAAAATTTAACATATTATTAAGGAAGATAGGCTTATTATAAAGCATGAAGATTAAATCAATCAATGCAACTCCTCCAACTATCTATTCATCCACTAGCAACAAATACGACTTCTAGAGCTCATGTACTTCTCCATATAGATAACCCAAAACCTACTCAAAACAAAACCATATACTTTAAGTCAACTTAACAAAATCATCATTCCATAAAACACAATAAAAATATGGCTTCAAAGTAACACTTCAACCCAAACATTACCAATCGTAAGCTCACGTACCTAGATACAAGGGACTAGATAACCATCATGCTCCCTACAAAAAATTAATGATTGCATCTAACCTTCAAAACCACTTGTAACTCCAACTATGTCACTAAACCAATATGATTTGCACAAGTTTGCACCAACACCATAGGGAAAAAATCCTACACCATTCTAGGGTCAAGCTAAAACATTACCACTACCATCTATAGGACAAGGCACACAATGACCCATCCATTTGATATATCAAGAGCAAATAGTTGCAATGCACAGGATGGTGGCCAACCCATGTGTCATTCAACCATTTCCTTTCAATATAAATAGTTGGGTCATCCTAGCACTCAGGCAAACCTCACAAAGTAGTCTAGATAAGGTATTGTGGGGGCCCTCCACTCCACCCATCTAGACTACCAAACTATAGCTACCCTATTAACTTCCAAATCCTTTTGCTAGCAACGAAAGAAATATAACATCTCATCATCCTCACCTCTTAAACACATACATTCTACAACACATTAATGACATAACAAATGTCATAGTAAAAAAAACTAGACAAATGTATAATTGTAAGAACAACTAATATGAATACATCATAACTAAACCAGTATTAGACAAAGAAAGACCAATAAAAGTAGATATAAACAAACAAATAAAATTGGCACTTGATCATAATTAACAATAGCAAAATTATACATGCAATACCAACATCAAGAAATACAAGCAAAAGATATAACTCTCGAAAGTTATACATGACTTACAAACCCATACCCAACCTACATGTGCAAGTGTGTCAAGTTAATATTTAATTTTTGAGAATCTAAAACTGGCTCTGATGCCAACTGTAACACCTCGGAATTTCACAGGCATCACGAGGTGCCACTAAACAACACCAACAATGACACATAACCGATAACGAATTTTGGCGACATTTCCTTTGAGCATAAAGCAACACGAAAGCAAAACAATATATTAATGAAAAGAACCAAACTAGCATTAACGAACATTTTGACTCAAATATGTGGTACTCTAATGATAAAGTTTAACAACCACTGTTTAAAAGTTTACTTCTAGGTCTCATGAAAATAGCCAAATTATTTTATATTAAAACATAAAGACTCTAAAAGAAGTGTGTGACGTGCAGCTAATCCCCTTCCCTTCTAGGCAAGCATTAAGTACATGGATTGAGTAAAGCAAGGGTGAGATGAAACATCTCAGCAAGCAAACTTGTTTTGACAAGCTATTTAGACCACAAGTTGAAATAAACATCAATTTAACATAGAGATATAATATCAATGTAAAATGAGTGACTTCCAATTTTAGACATAGCTAGATGATAGAGCTTCATAATAACAAAGGCATAACACCTTAAATAGACATAACACTTTCGATATACTTTATAATACCATAGACATAAGACCTTCAAAATACTTCTTGAATGCATATGAATGCAATGCAAAATGTCTCATGCCTGCACACCCAACAAGGTGTGGAGCTGCATCCCATGATGCGTACCGGTACAGTCATGACCATAGGTCAAGACATAACTTCCAATGCCAATGAATGATGCAATACACTTGGCATGTTGCAATGAAATCAATATACCACCAATGATACTTCAACTTCACTTAAGGGTTGTGGACTAGCCACAAATGACAATATGAAATAATAACATCACCATGAACACTTCAATAAGACCACAATTAAATCATACTGAATATACCAAGATCATAAGTTTTAGATATTAGAGGATGACATTCTTATAGACAATAAAGTGTAGGTGATGAAAATAACAAGCCAAAACAGTAGCAAACCACCGCTACATTCACTTGCCTCTTTACCGAAGGAGATCAAAGGCACTAGCGACATTCTGAAGTGCTACCACCTGATCACAAACAATATTCAGTACATGCACCAACATACAATCAAGAAGAACAACAAAAATGCACTAGAATGCCCCAAACCCGACATTCAAGCCTCTACCGTTTGCGCTACCGATCAAGACAACAGCACTGCCTCTTCTCTTTTTCAGACTTTGGAATACATGTCTAAAATTATCTACAACTATCATATTGTAAGATTTTGCATTGGAAGTCTTCAAGATGGTCTAATTCACCATAGAACATAACTGAATATTTCTGATGTCCAAAACTGAACGTAAGACATAAAAAATTCATAACTAAAGATATACTAATTCAATTAGTATAAACTTTACCAATCTGGAAAGGTAAAGAAAAACACTACCACTTTCGTTAAGATCACAACATAAAATTATTAACTCATATAAATAGTCTAAAACTGATTTGATCTAGAACTATCCAGATTCTCGTCACTGGAAAATAGTCAACTCTAACTATTCATATCTCCCAAACTACGAAGGCTATGGGGTGATATTGGCGTCACAAGAAACATGACAAAGTTCTCTACAAAAAAGTCTACAAGCCCAAAATTTATTGAGGCCTTTAAGATTCCCGAAAACAGTGACGAACAGGGACTACACTATCTGACAGGTTCCAAAACGTGGGCAAGATTAATTTTAGGAATTACCCCAACTAAAGGCTTCCTAAAGAAATGATTCGATTGATGAAACTTGATCCAAAGAAGGGATGAGGATATGAAATCTCACCTAGATAGATCACAACAAGTACGATGACACCTCTCGGGATCTCCTTGTCACTCCGATGGCATCCATCCTGTGGGATTTCAGAGAAGAATGGCACATCGACGGCAGCAGCAATGAAATCCTAGGCCCTCACCTTCTCTTTTCCTTCTCTTCTCCCTTCTATTCATTCTCAGATCATGGCAAAGAGAGAGGCGGCGGCTGCTGGGAGGACGAGTCGTAGGGTGGAGAACGGAAGCCGCACGGGAGAGGCGGACTACGACTTAGAATAGAAGCGAGGGATCGAGCTGCTACTGTAGCACCACTACGGTACTCCATTTTTTTCTTTTTTATTTATTCCTTTTATTTATTTTTCTATTTTTTCTTGGGCATTACAAATGGGCCATTCCTCTATCCCACGATGAGGACATGAGCGAATGTACTCTTGGAGCTGTTGGAAGTTGGAAATTTTTCCACGAAGGGCGCTGGTTTTGCCCATCGGGAAGAACTTTTTGAGAAACGTGTTGACGCACTTCTCCCAGGTGGTGACTTCACTCTTGTTGGTGTAGAACCATTGCTCCGCCTTTCCCAATAGCGAGAATGAGAAAAGGCGAAGACGAATAGCGTCTACAGATACGTTCTTGACGGTGAAGGTACCACACACCTCTAGGAAGTGTTGGAGATGGGAATTGGCATCCTCATGTGGCTTTCCATAGAACGGGTTGGCTTGCACCATATTGATGAGTGTAGGCTTAAGCTCAAAAGTCGCATCCCCCAAGTTAAGATGCGAACCCGTGGTGACATAGTCAGCTGACGGCGCATAGTACTCAGAGATGGTCTTTTGGACCATATATTCCATAATAACTGGTGTGGAGCCTCCTTCCTTCAATGGATTTGGATTCGAGATGAACCTTTGAGGTGGAACTTGACAACATCTAGTTCTCCTCAACAACTGCACAGGATCTTCAACAAAGTTTGACGACAATTGGAAACCGCTCATGCACCGTCTAGCTTCACGATAATGAAAAATAGGACAGGTGAGGGGTAAGCCCCTAACACTAATGGATAACGAAATTGATAGTAGACTCCAGATTCACTTTTATTAAAATTCCTAAGCTGACGCTTTCTCCGGCAACGGTGCTAGAAATGCTTGTTTGTAATTCTTATGTCTATTGGACTATTCCGCAAGCGCACAAAATATACCGATGTAGCACTTCACCGAGGATGAGTATTCCAAGGTATCGTTATTTATTTTATCCCAAGGGAAAGTGGTAGCTAGGAATATTAAGTAAAAGGGGAGAGATATCCTTATGTCTACTACAATATAGTATCAACTAGTGAAGAAGGGGGGTAAACGAATTATAGGAAGGATAGGTAAATGAGATAGCAAAGAGTCTAATTTAAAGATAATTAGTAGAGCGTTAGCTAGGTGGGAGGACAACGAGTGAGTAAAGGACTCCTATGTATCTAACTTTACTCCCACGAACTTAATCCTATAGATAGATGACGTAACTAGAATGGTGCCTTACAACTTGTGTGAGAGGGATAGCCGAGACAGTAGACGACAAAACCTCTACTAAAGCAACTATTATGCTTATGGACACCTTGCCTTTTAAGAACTAGCCCGAACGTGGCGAGAAACCTATAAAGCTGGGTAAGACCTGTCACCTCTTGCTAGCGCCCATGAACTGTCCGTGCGGACCAGCAGCAATCAAAGCTAAGATTAAGTCTAAGCAACATGCTCACACTTACTCTCACAACTCTAGCTAACGCGCAGATAACTAAAGCTCCTATGCAAAGATATGACGATGATACACACACAAGGAGTTGGTCCAGAAAACCAATCTAACTAGGACAACTATACTGCTAAGACAAGTGCACAACAAGACTATAATGAATATAGAGTTGCACTAAGTAAATACTAAGTAAATACTGAGTAAAGTAAAGTAAGATAATATATTGATAAAAGGAAAGTATTACAAAAGGGAAAGGTATCAGAGCTATACCAGACTCTCCAGAAGATGACTCTGGAGACCCCGAGCTTCGCTTGACTCGACTCTAACTCCCACTCTAGACTAACTACTACTACTCTTGCTTCTTGATCTTCCAAGATATGAACACTGAGGATAGGAAGATTCCCCTTTCTCAAGGATGTAAGCAGCCTCCTTTTATAAGTGAAGGAGAGGGGGTGCCACGTCAGCGTTCTATGTGCTCCATGCCTCTCCACCCCTAGATGCATCGACCTCCAAAACACCTTAGATGGACGGCAGTGACGAAACCAGCACGTGGGAAACATGCACAAGTCGGTGGGGAGCCAACTGTCGATACCCTGGAAACGGGTACCCCAGACCCCTGGCTTACCAAACTAAAACCCCACAAAATCAGCATCTTGACCCCTCCGATAACCTCCCGCGCTAACGTACGAAGGCCCATAGGCTGAGACGTATCGGACTGGCCCACGAACGAACCACGACGGCCCAAAACCGAAGCCTGCTTGAGAGGCTACCGAACGGACTAGTACTGTATAACCGAGAGGTTACCGAACGGACTAGTACTGTCCACCCGAGAGGATACCGAACGGACTAGTACTATATACACGAGGGTACGATTTGAGCGACCCCTCGAGGACGGAACTTCATCCTCCGAACGAGCCTGCCCTCGAGGACGTAACTTCGCCCAGCGAACGAGCCTCCCCTTGAGGACGGAACTTCATCCTCCGAATGGGCAGCCCTCGAGGACAGTGCACCCCTCGGCCACCAACTCCCCCGTACGGATCCGAGCGCATTTAATGCGATCTATCTACCCCTGCCTAACCGCATGGCCATAGTTACGGTAACAGTTACAGGTGTGGCAGTCAAATCTACTTTTACCGCCCATACCCCGGAATCCCGCAAGTCATATTACGCTGTTGCGCCATACCGAGCGCTGTGCCACGACCCGCACCGCCTCGAGACGTATAAACTAACGTGTTTTCTGTGTTTTCCAGGATTCGGTCTTATCCAGCGAAGCTCAACCTCCTCAGCACGGCCCCCTCGACTCCCGCCAGGACCCTCGACCGTCGCCCCTCGATTTCACAGAGCAGACCCTCGAGCTGAACTTCAACAACTTCCGACGTGACGGCTGCAGGGCCTCCCATACTGACGTACATCACTACAGCGGCACCAACATGATCGGCCTCAACGTCGTACGTCATCAGCGTCATGCGAACTCAAAATACATGTACACCTGTGCCCCTCCTTCATCTATAAAAGGAGGCGCCAGGGCGTTAGAGAAAAGGACCAGACTCGAATAGAGAGAATCTAGAGCATAGAAACATTAAGGCTTTAGATCACAGAGCGACACCGTGAGCCTGTGCAAGGTCGAGAGCAAGGCGTCCGAATGCCCAAACTCCACCTCACACTCCTCACACCTGCTTGTATTTTCCCCTGTACTAGCACTTCGGTGCAAGATAACACGAATCATCCTCCCCCCGCTGGACGTAGGGCCTTCTTTGCCCGAACCAGGATAAATCATCGTGTCCATCTTGCATCACCCACCGGATTAGGGAGCACGCGAATACAATATTACTCGTTGGTGTTAACCCCTCGAGGGTCAGAACACCGACAGTTGGCGTGCCAGGTAGGGGAGCCGCGTGTCACTAACGATTTCCCGCCATTTTTCCGGATGGGCGATTTCGTTTCACCACTTCCGCACGCTACGGTGATCGGGTTCGGGAGCCTGGAGTTCATGACCCTCGGCCAGGGCTACGACATGACCCTGCTCTCGATCAGTGACCCGAACGGACATCGTGGTACACCCCCACGCTCATGGGGAGCCGCTCGCCAGTCTCACGACCATGCTTCCACATCCAGAAGGAGGCACGGTCGGCGCCGTCATCGCCGTCAACCCGAGTCGAGAAGGGTCCCCGCTGCTTTCTCCACGCCCCTGACCGGAGATGAGAAACCTCTTGTTGAGGGAGTATCTGACCCGAGTTTAGAGGTAGAGGGCAAACCGGCAGGATCCCAGCACAACCCTGACTCCACTTTCACCGTACGCTCGTCGGGGAAGCGCGACGAAACCCCCGCTCGATCAAGCTCGCTTCCGCACGGGCTGTTCGAGCGTCGTCGGTGGCCTTCGTCTGACTTCAACAATCCCACGACGACGGTTACGGCAGCGACCCACTCCAACACGAGCACATTGGAGGACCGCCCAGGCACCCTTCTCCGCGCGATGACGGACGTGGGGACTGTCACACCTGCCTCCGAGGGTTTGGCCTTCGCAAGAGCGCCCGGCCCCCGGAGGTACACCGTTGGCACACTCCGACGGCGGCTACAGGAGGAGGCGCGGGGGCAATTCCCCGTCTTCTACTGCGGCAACCCTGACTCTGACTCTGATCATTGGGATCCTACCCGTGAGTGCCTCCATATCGATGGTGGCGTCGACTCCGATCAGGAAACCATCGATCCAGCGGCCGCGGCGTCTACCGCCGTGGCGAGAGACGCTCCCCCCAGAGCAGAGGACCAACAACCAGACGCACCCCGAGAAGCGTACCCTCGTCCTGGCGAGTAGGACGCGCAGCTGGCACAGATTCGGGAGTTGCAGGCGAAGCTCGCCGACGAGCAGGAACGCTTGCGCTTACTCGAGCTGACCCTCGAGCAAGAGCGGCGACCGCTCGGCGGTAGAGCCCGAGCCAGGGCCCGAGAGGTCAACCGGCAGATCATCGAGGAAGGAGCACCCGATCAACCCGCCCACCGTTATCCCCGAGCAAGCCAGAACGTTGTTGCGGCAGCTATGCTCCTTCGCAATATGCCCGCGCCGTCCAACTCGCAAGCTCGGCGGATACAACGCGAGGTTGAGGATCTCCTCCAAGTTGCTGCTGTCCAACAAGCCGAGAGCTCAGCCTCGAGGCGTCGAGGGGCTGCCTCCGAGCCTCAGGTCGAGCCCTCCCGGCCCGAGAGGGAGGGCTCGGTCGATCAGGGGGCGGCCCCCGACAGAAGAAGAACCCGGCCCGAGAACCTATCAACGATGACCGCGCTCCCCGCGACGCGCGCCTCGATATTGTCGAGAACCGTAGACGCAAGCACGGGGATGCCGAGGATCGAGGGTACAGCGCCCATCATGGAGGGCGTTACGACAGCGAAGAAGACCAACAGGCCTCAGAGCCACCGGGCCCCTGGGTCTTTAGCAGGAGGATCCACTGCGCCCAGCTGCCCGACAAGTTTTGACCCCCCACGAGCCTTGTCAAATATAACGGCGAAACCAATCCCGAGCTCTGGCTAGCCGACTTTCGGTTGGCTTGTCAGGCGGGTGGGGCGCGTAACGATCACGCCATCATACGTCACCTCCCCCTGTTCCTGTCCGACACCGCGCGTAGGTGGCTCGAGGAGCTTCCCCCCGACCAGATTCGCACTTGGACCGACCTTGTTCGTATCTTCGAGGGGAATTTCAAAGGTACCTACGTGCGTCCCGAAAACTCCTGGGAACTGCGCAATTGCAAGCAGAAGCCAGGGGAGTCTCTCCGTGACTTTGCTCAATGATTCTCCAAGCTCCGCACCGAGCTGCCCCACATCTCCGACCTCGACGTCGTTCTAGCGTTTGTTGCGGGTACGACCTGCAAGGACCTAGTTCGCGAGTTAGGGCGTAACCGCCCCGACACCGTCGACGAGCTTATGGATGTGGTCGCCAACTACGCGGCTGGCGAAGAGGCCATCGGCGCCTTCTTCAGCGACGTGAAGGACAAGGGAAAAACGCCGGTAGCCGACAACGCCGGAGGCTCGAGCAAAGGGTCGAAGAGAAATAACAAGAAGAAGAAAAATCAACAAGGCAAGCGTGAGGCTGCAGAAGATGATCTCGTCGCTGCAACCGAACGTAAAAGACCTCGAGGTCCCCCCGCGCCCCCCGAGGGCGCCATCTTCGACAAAATGCTCAAGGAGCCCTGTCCTTATCACAAGGACGGGGCAAGGCATAAGCTTAAGGACTGCCGCATGCTTCGAAGGCACTTCGAGCAAGTAGGCGTGAAGAAAGGTGACGACAACAAAGACCAAGGCGGCGGTGAGGGAGACAACGGGGAAGACGGAAAATTTCCCGAAGTCTATGACTGCTACATGATCTACGGGGGTCCCTCGACCTAGCTCATGCCCCGACAGCATAAGCGGGAGCATCGAGAGGTCTTCTCCGCTCGTGTCGCGACGCCTCACTACCTCGACTGGTCTGATGCGCCCATCACGTTCGACCGTGACGACCATCCGGATCGAGTCCCCAACCCCGGGGCCTATCCGCTCGTCGTCGACCCGATCATCATCAACACCCGCCTCTCGAAGGTCCTCATGGACGGCGGCAGCAGCCTAAATATCATCTACCTCGAGACCCTTGACCTCCTGGGAGTCAGGAGGCACTAATTCTGACCTAGTGCCGGGGGGTTCCATGGCGTCGTGCCAGGGAAGAAGGCTTTCCCCGTCGGCCGTATTGAACTTCCCGTCTGTTTTGGCACCCCTGCTAACTTCAGGAAAGAGACCCTCACCTTCGAGGTGGTCGGGTTCCACGGAACGTATCACGCCATCATCGGTCGACCGGGCTACGCGCAGTTCATGGCGATCCCGAACTACACATACCTCAAGCTCAAGATGCCAGGACCCAAAGGCGTCATCACCGTCGCCTCCTCCTACGAGCACGCGTACGACTGCGATGTCGAATGCGTCGAATATGGGGAGGCCGTCGAGCAAAATGCCATGATAGCCGCGACCCTCGAGCACCTCGTCGACGAGATGCCAGATCCCAAGCGGCACGCCGGCAACTTCGAGCCAGCACAAGACACCAAGAAAGTCCCCCTCGACCCGAGCTGCCCATGCGAGAAGGTGCTAACGATCAGTGCCGACCTCGAGGACAAATAGGAAGCCGTGCTCGTCGACTTTCTCCGCGCGAACGCCGATATGTTTGCGTGGAGTCCTTCGGATATGCCAGGTATACCAAGGGAAGTCGCCGAGCACGCCTTGGAAATCCGGGCCGGGTCCAGACCGGTGAAGCAACGCCTGCGCCGCTTAGACGAGGAGAAGCGCAGGATCATCGGCAAGGAGGTACACAAGCTTTTGGCGGCTGGATTCATCAAGGAAGTTCATCACCCCGAATGGTTAGCTAATCCTGTGTTAGTTAAGAAAAAGAATGGAAAGATGCGGATGTGTATTGACTATACTAGTTTAAACAAAGCATGTCCCAAAGTTCCGTTTCCTTTACCACGCATTGATCAAATTGTTGACTCTACCGCGGGGTGTGAAACCCTCTCGTTCCTCGATGCTTATTCCGGCTACCACCAAATTAAGATGAAAGAGTCCGACTAGCTTGCGACTTCCTTCATCTCACCTTTCGGCATGTACTGCTACGTGACAATGCCCTTCGGCCTCCGAAACGCCGGGGCAACGTATCAGCGGTGTATGCTACATGTCTTCGGCGAACACATAGGCGACGCGGTCGAAGCCTACGTCGATGACATCGTGGTCAAGTCCAAAAGAGCAGACAACCTCATCCGAGACCTCGAAATCGCGTTCGGGTGCCTTCGTGCCAAAAACATAAAACTCAACCCCGAGAAATGTGTCTTCGGAGTGCCTCGGGGCATGCTCCTCGGATACATCGTCTCCCAGCGCGGGATCGAGGCCAACCCCGAGAAGGTGGCGGCCATCACACGAATGGGGCCGATTCGGGATCTCAAGGGCGTGCAGAGGGTCATGGGCTGTCTCGCGGCCCTCAGCCGCTTCATCTCACGTTTAGGGGAGAAGGCCATGCCTCTGTACCGTCTCTTGAAAAAATCCGAGCGATTCACGTGGACCACGGAGGCCGAGGGGGCCCTCGACGAACTCAAAGCCAAGCTGACATCCACTCCGATCCTCGTCCCTCCTCGACCAGCAACATCGACTGAACCGCCTGAGCCCCTCCTCCTCTATGTCGCCGCAACCACCCAGGTGGTCAGCGCGGCCATAGTGGTGGAGAGGCAAGAGGAAGGATGCGCCTTGCCGGTCCAGCGGCCGGTTTATTTTGTCAGCGAAGTGCTTTCGGAAACGAAAATCCGCTACCCACAGGTGCAGAAGCTGCTCTACGCCATCGTCCTTACGCGTCGCAAGCTCCAACACTACTTCCTCAGCCACCCGGTTACTGTGGTATACTCGTTCCCCTTGGGGGAGATCATCCATAACCGGGAGGCCGCTGGAAGGATTGCCAAGTGGTCGGTCGAGCTAATGGGCGAGACCATCACCTACGCACCACGGAAGGCCATCAAGTCTCAAGTGCTGGCGGATTTCATCGCCGAGTGGACCGACACTCAGTTGCCACCAGTCCAAATTCAAGCTGAGCTGTGGACGATGTACTTCGACGGGTTGCTCATGAAGACAGGAGTAGGCGCGGGCTTGCTCTTCATTTCGCCCCTCGGAGTCCACATGCGCTACGTCATTTGCATCCACTTTGTCGCTTCTAACAACGTCGTGGAGTACGAAGCGCTTGTCGCCGGATTACGAATCGCCCTTGAACTCAGGGTCCGACGCCTTGACGTTCGAGGTGACTCGCAGCTAATCATCGACCAAGTGATGAAGGCCTCGAGCTGCCACGACGCCAAGATGGAAGCATACTGCAATGAAGTGCGCAAGTTGGAAGACAAATTCCACGGCCTCGAGCTTAGTCATATCACTCGACAATACAACGAAGCCACGGATGAGCTCACGAAAATCACGTCGACTCGAGGTACAGTCCCTCCGGACGTGTTCTCGAGGGACCTCTTCGAGCCCTCCGTCGATTTGGGCTCGGGGGCTTGCACTACGCCCTCGAAACTCCACCCCAAGACCTCGATCGGGGCCCCCTCGACGGGGGCCCAGGTTATGGAGATCCAGGAGACATCTCCTCCGTCGAACCCACCACCGGATTGGCGAGCCCCTTTACTCAACTGCCTCATTCGAGGAGAACTTCCGGAGGACCGGACCGAAGCTCGACGGATCGCGCGACGGGCCAAGTCCTACGTCATCTACGGTGACGGCAAGGAACTCTACAGGCGAAGCCCCCTCAGGTGTCCTTCAGCGCTGCATTACCATCAAGGAAGGCAGGAGGCTCCTCGAAGACATACACTCGGGAGCCTGCGGCCACCACGCAGCACCAAGGACCCTCGTAGGCAATGCCTTTTGACAGGGTTTCTACTGGCCGACCGCTGTTTTCGACGCCACGAACATCGTCCGCTCGTGCAAAGGGTGTCAATTCTACGCCAAGCAGACGCACCTCCCAGCTCACGCCCTACAAATGATCCCCATCACCTGGCCGTTTGCGGTCTGGGGGCTTGATCTTGTGGGGCCTCTCAAAAGGACAACCAAAGGGTACACGCACCTGCTCGTTGCCGTTGATAAGTTTACCAAATGGATCGAGGCCTGGCCCATCAGCAACATCCGCTCTGAACGGGCGGTCGAGTTCTTCACCGACATCATCCATCGCTTCGGGGTCCCGAACGTCATCATCACTGACAACGGCACGCAGTTCACCGGCAAGAAGTTCTTGGATTTCTGTGATCGCCATCACATCCGTGTGAATTGGTCCGCGGTTGCACATCCTCAAACTAACGGCCAGGTCGAGCGCGCCAATGGCATGATTTTGCAGGGCCTCAAGCCAAGGATCCTCAAACGCCTCGGCAAGCACGGAAAAAAATGGTCCGCAGAGTTGCCATCGGTCCTATGGAGCTTAAGGACAACACCTAGTCGAGCCACGGGGTTCACCCCATTCTTCTTGGTCTATGGGTCCGAGGCCGTCCTCCCCACTGACCTCGAGTATGGTTCCCCTCGACTAAAGGCGTACAACGAGCAGACCAACGAAGAAGCCCTCGCAAACGCCGTCGACCAGGTCGAGGAGGCTCGAGACATGGTGCTACTTCACTCCGCGAGGTATCAGCAAAAACTTCGACGCCACCACGACAAGCACGTGCGCCCGAGGGACCTCCAAGTTGGAGACCTCGTCCTACGTCGACGATAGAATAACAAAGGATGTCACAAGCTGACGCCGCCATGGGAAGGCCCATACGCCGTAGCTGAGGTGCTAAAGCCCGGGACGTACAAGCTCACTAACGACAAAGGCGAAATCCTCACCAACGCGTGGAACATCGAACAGCTACGTCGTTTCTACCCTTAGGGCACCAGTGCCCTTGTACATTCTCGCATGTCTTGTACATTTCCGCATGACAAATATAAGGACTACTTTCGATTATAAGTTCAAACTTATTATTGTACATGCAAGAGGTAGCCTCGACCCTGTCTCACCAGAGTCGAGCCTCCCTCGGGGGCTAACGGGGGGGAACCCCCTAAGTTCCTAAAAATACGAACGATTTTTTCGCACGCCTCCCTTTTCGCTTCCCAACTAAGTTGACAACGCCTCGGACTCCCTAGGGGTCGAGGGCTGTCGAGCCGGAGCTCTCCTATGCTTCCGGGCTACGGTACCTCCACTTGCACCCCCCTCGAGGGATACGAGTTCACGTCGAACGCTCAGTCAGAAAGCAAAAGTGAGGCGAGCAAAACTCGAGTGCTTCTTCTTTCTCACACCTCGATACGCTTCGCGACTAAGTAGAAAATGCCTCGAACTCCCTTGGGGTCGAGGGCTGTCGAGCCGGAGCTCTCCTACGCCTCCGGGCTACGGTACCTCCACTCGCTCCCCCTCGAGGGATACGAGCTTGTGTCAAAAACTTGGTCAAAAAAGCAAAGTCTAGGTGAGAAGAAAGCAGAAAAGGTTCGAAAGTAAAAGGACACATCACATTATGATAGATGTATTAATGTCCAAAAAGGGCTTTCGAAGCCACATTGAATATAAGTTACAAAAAATTAATTCATTACATGGGCACCCTCGCCCAGTCTTGCCCTAAAGGCTTGCCTCGTCACCGCCCTCCTCGACATGGTACCCTCCATCCGCGGGGGGAGGACTTCGCCCTCGAATAACTTCGCCAGCTCTCCCCCTGACCTTTCGGCGTCGTTGATGAGCCCTCGGCAGCGCTCCTCATTCTCCGCGTCGGTCTTCGAGATGTCTGGAACAAAGCCTTGGGCCACCACGTTCATGTCAAAAATGAAGCCGGAGGAGACCACTGCAAGCGCCCGCTTCACGCCGGTGTGAAGCGCCTCCCGCACGCGATCGCGAAGGGTGGCGTCGAGGTAGTAGATCCGGTCCACGAGCGCAGCACCCAAGATGTTTTCTTCGGCACCCTCGACGGGCCCGACCTCCCAGAGGGCGCAGAGCCCATCGAGGGCAACCCGGAGCCGACCAAGAAGCGCCCCCTCCGTCGCAAGGCTCTCCTGCAGCGCCTTGGCGGTGGTCTGGGTTGCAAGCAGCTCGGACTCGTCGCCTGAAACACAAAGCAAGAATTAGATAAACCATATGGAAAGAACAAAGATCAAAAACCCTTTGAGGAACTCACCAGCACAGCGAGTCTCGAGGGCGTTGCGATCCCCCAGCATGGCGTCACGCTCCCCCCGAGCCTCGTCCCGCTCCCGCTGGGCCTCTTTGAAGGCTCGGGTCACCTCCGTCTTCTCGAAGCGGAGGGTCTCGAGGGCGCCACCAGCTAGGATGATGGCCTGCTCCTTGTCCTGGAGGGTGGCCTTCATTGCCCCGAGCTGGGTTTCCAGGCCGGCGGCTCGGCTCTTCTCCTCCTGGACCAAGGCGGAGAGGGCGTTGCGCGTGGCGGAGACTTTAGCGAAGCTGGCCTCGAGCGAGCGGATGCGCTCCAAGGAGCTCTGAGCCTCCGGCATGAGCAGCTCGATGCACTCCTGGGCTCGGACGCTCTCGACCCTGGCCTTCTCCGATTCGACCTTTGCCGCGTCAGCCTCCTCCCTGGCACGATCGAGCTCCCCCTCGAGGCGGGCGGCTTCCCCTCGAGTGGCGTCGGAGTCCGCCTTCACCCGGGCGGCCTCCTCTTAGCCTTAGCGGCCTCCTCCCTCGTCTTCTTTAGCTCCTCCTCGAGCTCGGCCACCCTGCTCTGCACAGAGCGGCCGGCCTCGAGTTGGCGAAGCACTTCCTCCCGGCTGTTGTGCGTTTCATGGAGGAAGACTGACTTGGAGTAGGACCGCCTCCGCGCCACCTGGGGACAGGAAATCGAGGGTTAAGGCATCCCATACGAAAGGACTTAAAAAAAACTACAGACGGCTTAACACTGTGACTCACCGCTAGGTTCCGGTCAAGGCCTTCGGCGAGCTCGACGCCCAGCTTCAGCAAGTGCCGCAGCCACGCCCGGGACCGCTCGGCCTCCTCCCAGCACTCGACCTCCGCCGGGTCGTTCATCTCGATCCCCGGAGCGCTGGAATCGCCGAGTTCTCGGAGCACGATGCGCTCCTTGCCCCAATGCGGAAGGACCATCTTGACCTTGGCTCGTGCCAAGGACTCGATCTCCTCGACCACATCGCCCGGAACGCCGTAGCCCACGGCCAACTCCCCCGGGATGTGGAACTCTGACGCGGCGCGGGCACTCCTCAGCCCGGGGTCGGACGTCGACCTCCTCAGCACGCCGACAGCCGCCGTCTCCTCCGGCTGCTCCGTCGATGGTAGCGGCGCCTGATCCGGTGCTGCTTCCGGCGCCGTCGGAGGCAGCGGAGGTGTGGAGGCCGTCGCTTCACCCAACGCCATGACTTGTAGCGCCGGTGGGACCTCCACCGGCGCGTCTTCCGCCGGGCTCGGTACCGAGGCATCCTCTGGTTGTACCCCCGACAGCCGCGGGATCGTCGACGCCTTCGACGCCGTTTCTTGTTCAGCCAGCAACTCGTCCAAAGTAATCACGGACACCCATTGTTTGGGCAGTCCGGAAGTTGCTTCCGCCTCTGACGTCTCGGGCGGTTGCTGCGCCGGCGGGTCCAGTAGTGCCGCGTCCCCCGGCGGCGTCTGTTGCGCCTGCTGATGGTGGGGCTAGCCCTTAGTTTTCTCCTCCTCCTGCTGCGGCCATGGCAGCTCCGCTTCTTGCAGGGCCCCCTGCTCCTGCTCCCTCCGGACCTCGAGCTCGCGCAGCCCTGCCGGCCAGGGCCGCCGCTCTCCCGTCGAGGGGGGAAGGGTCGAGGTCTCCTCACCCTCGAGGTCCACAACGACGACCTCCTCTCCCGGCTCTTGGCCCTCGGGGGCTCCCGCCTTGGGTGCGGGGATCGAAGCCTCCGGACCGGCAGGAACGGAAGCCCCCGACGTCGGGGCACCGCCTCCTGGTGCCGGGTCGAGCTCGAGGGTCGCAGGCGGTGACGTCAAGGAGGCACTCCCTCCCTCATGCGTCCTCCCAGGCACGGAGTCGCCACCCGCCATAGCCCCTGGGACGCTCGACCCTGCAGCAGGAGTAGAACCCGTCAGCCTACCGCGCGCCATAGCACCAAGGGCTGAGGACAACCACTTGGCTTCCCACGGGGCCAAGGGCCTCGACGACGCACCTGTAGCCGGGGCCTCCATCTTCGCGGCTGCATCCATCTTGAGCCGCTTAGCCGACGTGAGAGACGCCTCCTTGATCTGGCGCTTGGGCCTGAATGGGAAGTAGAACGGCAAAAAGTTTATTGAAGCGCACAAAGAAGACGCAACGAAAAGAAAACGATTCAACGACGCTTACCCAAAGGGTATAGAGGCCTTTCGGGTACCCCTCGAACTGCCCGTAGATTCGAGACCCCTCCCGAAGCCGAGCTCTTCGCAAGGCTAGGGCTGCTCGAGGCCGTCGGTGGGGTCGCCGTGCTTCCCTGCTTCGACAGGGCCTCTTGGGCACGCCTCTGCTCCGCGCGCGCCGACGACCGAGACCGGGTCTCCCGGATCGAAGTGGGTGGGCTCCCGCCTCGAGTACGACGCGAGGGGGGTCATCCCCCTCGAGGCGAGGCCTCGGCCCCCCTTTTTTCACGTCGGCGCTCCGAGGCCGACGCCGCCGGCTGAGGGGCGCGCTGCTCCACCACCTCCTCCTGTACGAAGGGGCGGTCAGCATGGGAGGAATCCGACAGGATGCGGTCGAGGCGCCCCTCCACCCCCTCGACGTCATCACCATCATCATCATCATCTTCATCTCCATTAGAGGGAGACTCCTCCTCTGGGAGCCCGTCGCGCCTCTGCTCAGTGCGGCGCTTCGCGAGCCTTTCGCGCTCCCGGAGCTTCTTGGCTTTCTTTTTCTCCTCCTCATCCTTACTCCGCTTCTCTTGCTGGACGGTGAAGCGTCTTACCTGATGATCGGGAGCGTCCTCCCTCAGTGGAGGCCTCGATCTCCGGTAGTCGATTCTCCCCTGCGCAAAGACGTTTAGTCACAGGGACAAGAGAAAGGGGGAGGGGGGCGAATTCGAAGGTCACGAGCCGGGGCACTCACCAGGTCGAGGCAACCCTCCTCTGGCCGCATGGGGAGGCGGTTGATGTCTTCCACCCTGAACGAGCCAGCCACCATCCCCTTTACCCGCGTGACGACTTTCGAGGCCGACAGCCTCTCGCCGGACATCCGACACCTCTTGAGAACCTCGGGCGCCGCCGAAGGAAGCATCTCGTCCAACCGCAACAGGCGCTCCATCAGGGGGAGCACCCGTCGACTGTGAAAGGCCGAGGCGACCACCCCCGCCATCAGGCCCACTCCTCGAAGGGTCCTCATCGCGACGATGAGGTGATGAAGTCGACGCTGAAGGTCTCCCGCGACACCAAACGGCCAATTGTATGGACGCTCGGCGATGAGCCGCCCGGTATACGGCGGGAGATAGCTGCCGTCGTTGCGAAGATAGAACCACTGCTCGTCCCACCGGGAGTGGTTGGACGCCCACCCGGTGGGGATGTACTTGCGAGGCTCCTCCGACCTCCCGGTCTTCAACGCGAAGTTGAGGCACCCCGCTCTGACGATTCGCCTTACTCCGGCCGACACCGGGGAGGCGAACCACTCCCCCTTGTAGAGGTGGAGCCATAGCTCCCAATGTGGCTCCATTCCGAGATAGCCCTCGCAGACGGCCGCGAAGATGGCGGCGTTGGAGATGGCGTTGGGGGAGAAATGGTGGAGCTCGACACCGTAGTAGTTCATCAGCCCCCGCATGAACTCGCTTGGGGGAACGCCGAACCCGTGCCGATGGAACTTGAGGAAGCTCACCACATACCCCTCCGGTGGATTTGGCTCTTCGTGGTCCCTGGGCGGCGCAATCCACTCCGGCCGATTCGAATCGGTGACGGGGCGGAGAAGTCCTTCTCTCACCAGCTCGGTCAGCCTTTGTCGCGTCACGGTCGACGGGCGCCAGGGCTCGGCGGGCTGGAGGACGGGGGCCATGGCGGCGGCGGCGGCACAGATCTACTCGGTGGGCGCGGTGGCGGCAACAACAACACAAATCTCCTCGACAGACGGTCGACCAGGAAGGTTCCCAATCGTGACTTCTCGCTCTAAGTTTTTATCCTCACGCGCGCAGGAAAGTAGGAGCTCGGCAGAATGGCAAAGGTGGGAGCGAACGCCTGTCCCCCTCCGTTTTTATACTCGGGAAGAGCAACGGGCGGAGCCCGGCGGCAGGGAAAAGGTAACTTCCCGCAATTAATGCGTTTACCTGACCGTTCCCCCCTCGACCCTCGACCGGACGCACGCGTCACACCTCTGACAGAGAGCCATTGCTCGGGCCCGCCACGATCGCACCGCTAATCCCTTCTCCTCAAAAGGCGTGCCCTACGGTAAGAAAAAAGAACCGTCACTCGCTAACGGAGTTTTCTACATAAGGTAAAATGCTCTGACCCCGCCTCGAAGTCTCGAGGGAGCGAAGGCCGGTCCTCGTGTGAGGGCTTAACGGCCGCCCTCGAGCACCGCAAAAGAACGGGCTCCGACCCCGCCTCGAAGTCTCGAGGGAGCGAAGGCCGGTCCTCGTGTGAGGGCTTAACGGCCGCCCTCGAGCACCACAAAAGAACGGGCTCCGACCCCGCCTCGAAGTCTCGAGGGAGCGAAGGCCAGTCCTCGTGTGAGGGCTTAACGGCCGCCCTTGAGCACCGCAAAAGAGCGGGCTCCGACCCAGCCACGAAGTCTCGAGGGAGCGAAGGCCGGTCCTCGAGTGAGGGCTTAACGGCCGCCCTTGAGCATCACAAAAGAGCAGGCTCCGACCCTGCCTCGAACTCTCGAGGGTGCGAAGGCCGGTCCTCGAGTGAGGGCTCAACGGCCGCCCCTGAGCGCCGAAAGAGAATGGTTACTCGTCGACGGAGATTTCCACGAAAGGAGAAAATGGGCTCTGACCCTACCTCAAAGTCTCGAGGGAGCGAAGGCCGGTCCTCAAGTGAGGGCTTAACGGCCGCCCTTGAGCACCAAAATCGGGCTCCGGCCCTAAGTCTCGAAGGAGCAAAGGCTGACCCCATGAACAAGGTTCGACAGCCGCCCTCGAGCACCCGAGTCAGGGGTGACCAAGGGGGAGCCAACACGAGGCCCTGCTCGAGAACGAACTCTCGAGACCCCTTTGGACGCATCCAAGGCGAAACGCTATGGACTTTATGGAATCCCCCTGAAGGGAGGCATCGAGCCGCCGAGACCTATCGAATGGAATCGGAATCCGTAGGACCATTGCGTTTTGCTTTAATGAGACCGCCTCCGGGCCTCCTGCCGACCTCTATCGAACGAGGAACGGGCTCTCGCTTGGATTTTCCCGTTACCAGCTCACTGAGAACTTCGCGGCTCGCCCTATCGGGGGTAGTCCAATGCTTCTCGCCTCGCATCCGATCGAAAGGACTCGTGAGAAGAATGCCGAGGCCAGCAACGCCCCAGCCACACAAGGCTCGAGGGCTCGCCTGTGCCCGGCGCCCCTCGACGAAAGAGGGTCGAAAATCCCCCGGGGGCTCCCCTCGGTAAAGCGCTACGACTCCAGTTCAGGCCTATACCCGACTGGACGAGCACCCTTTAACTAAATATAAATAAAGCCCTCACAGGAGTCTTTTGACTCCTACGAGGCCTCGGGGGCTACCCCCGCGGGGTCGCTCACGCGCCCCCGTGAAAAAATCCGAATCACGTCTCATTCCTAAATTCCTGACCCCCTCCCCGAGTGTCATCACTCGCGCAGGGGCTCGGGGGCTACTGTCGATACCCTGGAAATGGGTACCCTAGACCCCTGGCTTACCAAACTAAAACCCCGCAAAATCAGCATCTTGACCCCTCCGATAACCTCCCGCGCTAACGTACGAAGGCCCATAGGCTGAGACGTATCGGACTGGCCCGTGAACGAAAAACGACGGCCCAAAACCGAAGCCTGCTCGAGAGGCTACCGAACGGACTAGTACTGTATAACCGAGAGGTTACCGAACGGACTAGTACTGTCCACCCGAGAGGATACCGAACGGACTAGTACTGTATACGTGAGGGTACGATTCAAGCAACCCCTCGAGGACGGAACTTCATCCTCCGAACGAGCCTGCCCTCGAGGACGTAACTTCACCCAACGAACGAGCCTCCCCTCGAGGACGGAACTTCGCCCGGGCGAATGGGCAGCCCTCGAGGACAGTGCACCCCTCGGCCAGCAACTCCCCCGTACGGATCCGAGCACATTTAATGCGATCTATCTACCCCCGCCTAACCGCATGGCCACAGTTACGGTAACAGTTACAGGTGTGGCGGTCAAATCTACTTTTACCGCCCATACCCCGGAATCCCGCAAGTCATATTACGCTGTTGCGCCATACCGAGCGCTGTGCCACGACCCGCACCGCCTCGAGACGTATAAACTAACGTGTTTTCCGGGATTCAGTCTTATCCAGCGAAGCTCGACCTTCTCGGCACGGCCCCCTCGACTCCGGCCAGGACCCTCGACCGTCGCCCCTCGATTTCACCGAGCAGACCCTCGAGCTGAACTTCAACAACTTCTGACGCGACGGCTGCAGGGCCTCCCATACCAACGTACATCACTACAGCGGCACCGACATGATCGGCCTCAACGTCGTA
>CM041632.1:36870580-36887035 GCA_023333625.1 Bothriochloa decipiens | reverse complement strand
CAACAAGCAGTGATATAGGTACAAATAACTTGGTTCCACACGTACATATCATTATTTGGTTGCAGATACTAGAATAGGTATTTTTTAGGGTCTAGAAGCTTAAAAGGGAAGAAGTAGCAATAATCAAGAAATACAAGTTGACTACATAAGCATCGGTTCCACGGAAGCAAGAATCAAGGTGCAAAGGCTAACATGCTGGGGCCACAAAGTGGCGGTCGGCCGACCCCTATCCTATGGGCCTAGACCATGCCAAGCTGGCACAATCCAAGTGAAGCACTTCTAGCTCAACCTCCACCCTCAGATCACAAGTGTGCTTGAAATCAACGTTGGAAGATCAAAGCACATGGATCTATGGGCCCACAACAAAGGATCAGGTGTGAAAACAATTCAACCAACACCTAAACTAGACTCCATGACATGTGGGGACACCCACCAGGGGGCCCACCTGCCATAGAGGGGGTCGATCGACCCCCTCCTTGGGAGCTTGGATGCTTGGCTGCCTCCCATCGACCTCAAGCATGCTTCCATGCACGTGGAGAATCCAAGCTGTCCATCCAAGTCAGTTCAAGGTCGGTTTGATCCAATGGTGGAGGATGAGAGCACACGGATTGATGACATGGCGATGGAGTAGGCCCTACTCCACCTACCCCTTTAAATACCCCCCATAGGTCGTCACTTTAGAGTATGTATCATAGGTAGAAAGACTACTCTAGTAGCTTTATTGCAAGAATAGAGGGAGGAGAGTGAGGAGTCTCCAAGGAGGAGTCCCAGCCTGTCGGGAGTCTTCTCCAAGGTGCGCCTCAGTGGATGCGAATCTTCTTGTAAGTTTTACATCTGAGTCCTTCTAGTAGTTAATATTCTGGCTTAGTACTTTAAGTATACAGTCTTGTTACTGGCACACTGCTTTAATTGTTGTGCTCGAAGCCTAGGCTAAGCTTAGAGTAGTGAGATTGGTGTAGATGTGGTGTCTAGACTATATCTTACCAGTGTGAGCTTCTTGTCGCACTGCGAGACATGCTAGCGTAAGAGGTGACAGGCCTGGCTAGTGTCTAGAGCTCCTCGTATGTGTTGTAGGCAAGTTGAAAATAATAGCGGGGGTGAGTAGGGTAGCCGCCTTAGTAGGGGTTCTGTCTCATACTTTTTCGACTATCGCCCCCAGTAAGGGAGGAGGTGATAAACCTCGTTATACTTAGAATACCGTGGCCAGATATTTTTGCTAGACAAACCTCTCTATACCTAATCCTAAACCCTTTGATCATCACCTGATGATCTTGAACCTAGTTGAACCACTTCACGTTCCCTGACGAAATCACGATACCTAGAATACTCCCAGTGAAGGCTACATTGATTACTGTACACTTGCGGTATATTCGTTTGCCACTTCTGGTTTCAATAAGCTTTCTAGCGCCATTGCCGAGGAACGGTGGTTGTTTTAACTAGGATAAAAATCATTAAGTTATCTTTGTTTGACTAAAACCTTTTACACACATCTAAATGGATCAAACAACCCTTTTTGATTATGCTGCTCCATCGGGCGCTGAGTTGGAGCCGCCTAGTTCATCACAAGCCATTTTGTCCATTCACTATGAGCTTCGTCCCAGTCTCATAGCGATGGTTCAGGAGAATCCCTTTTCAAGAGAAGGAGATGAGAATCCTTATGCACACCTACGTGATTTCGAACAACTTTGTTCATGCATTCACATCCAAGGGATGAGGTGAGTAACCCTTAAGTGGAAACTATTTCTATTCTCTTTGACGGGAAAAGCCAGACGATGGTATACTCGCTACGTAGGAAGTGTAGGAGGAGAATGGGAGAAGCTGCAAGCCAAGTTCTATTTAACCTACTTCCCCATCTCCCGCGTATCTCATCTTCGTAGAGACATCCTAAACTTCAAGCAGGAAGAAAAGGAGTCTCTGTGTGGCCTGGGCGTGTCTTATAGATTTAGTGCTCTGACCAGATTTGGCTATAACTAAGCCAACACTTATGCAACATTTCTACCTTGGTCTTAGACAAACATCCACACAATTCCTTGATTTAGCCTCTAAGGGAGCATTCCTTCATCTAACCATTAGTGAAGGTAAGAATGTTCTTGCGACCATTCTGGAGAACACCCCCTACACTGATTATCATAATGAAGCTCCTGAGGAAGAGCAACCTCCTAGGGACAAACCTACGACAGCCGAAACTTCATTATTCACCTTCCAAGATGTCGAACCTGAACCACAAACACAAATTCTTCCAAGGGAAGAAGTAATTCACCCTTTGGGTTACCTGCTCGACATCAAGACTGATCTCTTTGCTAATTTTGGCAATGTCTCGGATCAACCTGTGCAAAAGAAATCTACAGCCCATAGAGCTCCTAATAATCACATCCCAACCCATCTTGAGGCATGTTATTGTAGGGTTATGAGGGTGCTACGTAAGCCAGAAAATAAAAACTTTTCTACCTCATAAACCAGGATCTACTGCCAGATATAGGTCACGGGATTACCACTAGACGCGCAGATGCAACGGAAGACTCGATGTAGTCAAACGTGTCACAGCAGTGCTGTGTAGTTGAGTGGTCGTCCGTCAAGTACACCCTTCGCTTGCGGATCGTCCGAGCATGTTCCCAACCAGTCCAACTAGTCGCCGACCAGTCCAACTAGTCACCGACCAGTTGTCGACCACCGTGACCGACCAGGTCCGTCCTTGTATCGCAGATGCAGCACCTCTGAGGTATCACACACGTGTGGGAAGAAGCAATACGCAACCGGACTGCTAGGTCGACGAGGAGCAAAGGCATGAGTGTGGGGTGGGCGATGGTGTCTGAATATGATATGAACCTGCTAGGGTTTGTGGTCGATCTTTCGATGAGAGGCGTGAGATAACTCGATTGGTGGATGGAGATGACGTTCATGGCCCGACTACAGCCTTCCAAGACCGCGCCTTAGCGACCGATACACCACTTCCAAAGGTCGTCATGATCTTGTGGAGCGCGACAACCAGCCACTAGGGCTCCCGTCCCGCAAGCAATCGAAAAACTAGCAAGAACGAGGAAACAAGCACTGAAATTGCAAGATGTAATTGAAAGTTTCAATCTGAATCTTATTATGAGTGGGGTTCCAAAAACAAGGAGACGGGCGGCTGGATCAGCACGCGCGCCTTCAAGCAAGTAGCGACGGCTAAACTTGACCTAAACAAAACCCAAGTGTTCCTGGTGGCGGCTATGGGGAATATAACATGGGGAGGATGACCACAAGAGAGTTTGGGTCGTTCTCCAAACCTAGGACACGTCCCTATTGGACTCCAAACGATACAAGCCCATTGGGCTAAATTAAGGTGACACAGCACCCTTGACAGAAAGACCTCTCGGTAGTTGTTGGCCTATTGATGCCGCCTCTGGATAGATATGAGTATGAGACCCGATCCATATGAAAATAGACTTGACAAGCTTTCCAACAAGTCCTGATTCATCCCAAACCGACTCCGTATGTAACCGTGGCGACCGTAACGAATTGGAGGTGTGCTGCAGTCCGAATCCAGCCTACGCAAGTCCTTTTCCCTCTTGGTCTTCTCCTTGATTCCTAATTAAAACAAAAGTGCACGTGTCTCCAAGATCTAAACAAGATGGACAAGAACTCAAGAAGGAACTCACTTGATGATTAAGTTTGTGAGCACGCGCACAAGTAATAGGACCAGCAAGTATTGGCGTGGCTGACTTGGATGTATGATTACCAGCAAGTATTGGCGTGGCTGACTTGGATGTATGATTAGTGTTGATGTCCTCATCAGAATAGATTGATCGGATCCGGTCTGCCTCACCCCTATCCCTTGCTTATATAGGCGTCCCTATGTGAACCGACCTGGAGGTCCATCAGGAACCCTAAGCCTTGTATAATCTGGGTCCAACCCGAACTAGGCTTCCAACCCTTAAGCGTGCGACCCTATGGGTTCACGCACAAATAGACATGGACCGAGTACTCCTACTCACCCAATAGTTGACAGTGGCCTCTAGCAAGGCGTGACAAGTCCTATGCATACGCAAAGATCATATCAGATGAACCACTATGACCACGTACAAGTTATTCCCTTTGTCACCGATATATGGTTTAACTCGTGGGTTAAAACTTAACCTAAGCACGGCCATGCATTTATTGATCCAATCACTTGAGTGATCCAGTGATATCTCTCTCATGCAGAGAGGGGAAAATTCCATATTGACTGTCCAGGTCTCATAGCATGCTTCCTGACCACCTGAAGACCACCTTTATAACCACCCAGTTATGGAGCAGTGTTTGATAATCCCTAAGTAGGCTGTTTCATATCTTGAGTATATACCACAATCTCAGGTCTAAGGACATAACGTACATGACATGAAAAGAGACAATCTCAAGTTGGGTCAGTCCAGCCTACATGTCTCACATGTGCTCACATTATTAGTTTGACATCTCCATGTCCATCACTTGTGAAACATAGCCATCAACTAATACATGTGCTGGTCTAATATTCATGTGTGTTCTCACAAGAACGTCGACCAGGGATGACTTTAGAATAACCATTCAAGTGATTGAGTTCCGCAAACAATTCACATAATTACCAATCAACACAAGTTGTCTATAATGAATATTCAATGAACACTTAATGCATGTCATAGATACAATTGGAATATCATCATCTCTATGATTACCTCTAGGGCATATTCCCAACAATCTCCCACTTGCACTAGAGTTAATCTATAAGATGTCTAATCCCCATAGACCTCATGTGCGCCTCATGCTTAGGCTGTGGAAGAGCCTTTGTCAAAGGATTTGCTATATTCAAATCCGTATGTACATGTTTGATCTCCTCGAGTTTCACAAACTATCGAATGAGATGAAACTTCCAGAGTACATGTTTGTTCTTCTGGTGATCCCTAGGCTGCTTAGCCTGTGCAATCGCCCCATTGTTATCACAATGTAAATTCAATGGGCCCGACGCATTAGGAAACACACAAGTTCAATGAGGAACCTCCTCAACCAAACACCTTCCTTTGCAGCTCCACCAGCTGCACTGTACTCAGCTTCTGTTGTAGAATCAGTGACCGTTTTCTGCTTGGAACTCTTCCAGCTTACTGCACCACCATTTATTGTGAACACAAAACCTGATTGAGATAGTGAATCATCTGCGTCAGTTTGGAAGCTAGCATCGGTGTAACCGTTTACAACGAGCTCCTCCTCACCTCCATAGATTAGGAACACATCCTTAGTCCTCAAATATTTAAGAATGTTTTTAACCAGTGTCCAGTGACTCTCACCAGGATTAGCTTGGTACCTGCTCGCAACACTTAGAGCATATGCGACATCTGGGCGAGTACATATCATGGCATACATGATGGAACCAACTGCCGAAGCGTATCGAACCTTACTCATGCGCTGGCGCTCAGCATCAGTGGAAGGACACTGCTTATCACTGAAGCGCATACCATGTGACAGAGGCAAGAACCCTTTCTTGGACTATTCCATGTCGAACCGCTTCAACACTTTGTCAATGTAAGTGTCTTGGCTTAATCCTATTAGGCTTCTTGACCTATCTCCATAGATCTTAATGCCCAAGATGTATGCTGCCTCTCCTAAATCCTTCATAGAAAAACTATTATTCAGTGAAGTCTTTATGGATTGCAACATTGGAATGTCATTCTCGATCAGTATTATGTCATCTACATATAAGATCAGAAGCACAACAGCGCTCCCACTTTCCTTCTTGAAACACAAGGTTCTTCTTCATTATGATGGAAGCCAAAACCTTTGACGGCCTCATCAAAATGAATATTCCAACTCCGAGAAGCTTGCTTTAACCCATAAATAGATTTCTTAAGCTTGCATATTTTTCCAGCATTTTTAGGATCAACAAAGCCTTCGGGTTGTATCATATAAATGTCCTCTTCTAAATACCCATTTAGAAAGGCTGTTTTAACATCCATCTGCCATATCTCATAATCAAAATATGTAGCAATTGCTAGAATGATCCGAATAGATTTAAGCATCGCTACTGACGAGAACATCTCATCGTAGTCAACCCCTTAAACTTGTCGAAAACCCTTTGCGACAAGCCGAGCTTTATATACATGAACATTTCCATCCATATCCTTCTTCTTCTTGAAGATCCATTTGCACTCAATGGGTCTAACCCCATCAGGCGGGTCAACCAAGTTCTAAACCTGATTGTCTCCCATGGAATCTATCTCAGATCTCATGGCACTCTGCCATTTCTCGGAATCTGGGTCCATCATCGCTTTCGCATAATTTGTAGGTTCGTCATCGTCTAACAACAACAGATCACCATGCAATTCATGAAGTCTTGCTGATCTTTGTGGTTGGGGCGGAGTACCAACCACAGGTGGTTGGGGTGGTGTACCGATCACAAGTATATCAACTTGTTCCGCTACATTAGCATAACTTGTCAAGTCATTCACTAATGACTCATCTTGAACCTCTTCAAGATATACCTTCTGACCACTCCTATCTCCTTTGAGAAACTCTTTCTCTAGGAAGACACCATTCCGAGCAACAAACACTTTGCCCTCTGATCGGTTATAGAAGTAATACCCTAAAGTTTCCTTTGAATATCCCATGAAGAAACACTTGTCCAACTTTGGTGCTAGCTTATCAGATATCAACCATTTGACATAAGCTTCGCAACCCCAAACTTTTAGAAAAGACAAACTGGGACACCGACCAGTCCACATCTCATATGGTGTCTTCTCTACGGACTTAGATGGTACTCTATTTAATGTGAAAGCGGCTATTTCTAGAGCGTATCCCCAAAATGATAAAGGTAAGTCTGACTGGCTCATCATAGACCGAACCATGTCCAATAAAGTCCGATTACGACGCTTGGACACGCCGTTTCTCTGCGGTGTTTCAGGCGACGTAAGTTGTAGAACAATTCCACAACTCTTAAGATCATTGCTAAACTCGTGACTCAAATATTCGCCTCCATGATCAGATCGCAAGGCTTTAATTTCTTGCCACATTGATTCTCTACTTCACTCTGAAACTTTTCTACCTCATAAACTAGGATCTACTGCCAGATATAGGTCACAGGATTACCACTAGACGCGCAGATGCAGCACAAGACTCGATATAGTTGAACGCATCGCAGCAGTGCCGTGCAGTTGAGTGGTCATCCGTCAAGTACACCCTTCGCTTGCGGATCATCCGAGCAACTAGTCGCTGACCAGTCCAACTAGTCGGCGACCAGTTCAACTAGTCACCGACCAGTCCAACTAGTCGCCGACTAGTCCAACTAGTCGCTGACCAGTTGCCGACCACCGTGACCGACCAGGTCCGTCCTTGTACCGCAGATGCAGCACCTCCAAGGTATCACACATGCGGGAAGAAGCAATGCACAACCGGATGCTAGGTCTGCGAGGAGCAAAGGCATGAGCATGAGGTGGGTGACGGTCTCTAAATAGATTGATCAGATCCGGTCTGCCTTGCCCCTACCCCTTGCTTATATAGGCATCCCTATGCGACCCGACCTGGTGACCCATCAGGAACCCTAAGCCTTGTCTAATCCGAGTCCACCCCGAACTAGGCTTCCAACCCTTAAGCATGCGACCCTATGGGTTCATGCACACATAGACATGGACCGAGTACTACTCGCCCAATAGTTGACGATGGCCTCTAGTAAGGCGTGACAACTCCTATGCATACGCAAAGATCATATCAGACGAACCACTACGACCACGTACAAGTTATTCCCTTTGCCACTGATATATGGTTCAAGTCGTGGGTTAACACTTAACCCAAGCACGGCTATGCATTTGTTGATCCAATCACTTGAGTGATCCAGTGATATCTCTCTTATGCAGAGAGGGGCAAATTCCATCTTGACTGTCCATGTCTCATAGCATGCTTCCCGACCACCCGAAGACCACCTTTATAACCACCTAGTTACGGAGGAGTGTTTGATAATCCCTAAGTAGGCCATTTCACATCTTGAGTACATACCACAATCTCAGGTCTAAGGACATAACATACATGACGTGAAAAGAGACAATCTCAAGTTGGGTCGGTCCAGCCTACATGTCTCACATGTGCCCACATTATTAGTTCGACATCTCCATGTCCATCACTTGTGAAACATAGCCATCAACTAATACATGTGCTGGTCTAATATTGAAGTGTGTTCTCACAAGAACGCCGACCAGGGACAACTTTAGAATAACCATTCAAGTGATTGAGTTCCGCAAACAATTCACATAATTACCAATCAGCACAAGTTGTCTATAATGGATATTCAATGAACACTTAATGCATGTCATAGATACAATCGGAATATCATCATCTCTATGATTACCTCTAGGGAACACATCGCATTTCGATCGAACCCAATGCTACACCTTCTAGGGAGCATCAAAGGAGGCTAAACAACGCGATGAGAGAAGTAGTAAAGAAAGAGGTCTTAAAACTCTTGCATGCGGGCATAATCTACCCTGTTCTTAACAGTGAGTGGGTCAGCCCCGTCCAAGTAGTTCCTAAGAAGGGAGGAATGATAGTCGCTAAAAATGATAACAATGAATTAATTCCTCAACGAACTGTCATGGGATGGAGAATGTGCATAGATTATCAAAAGCTTGACAAGGCCACAAAGGAAGACCACTTTCTGTTACCATTCATCGATGAGATGTTGGAACGGCTAGCCAAACACTCCTTTTATTTCCTCGACGGGTATTCAGGTGACCATCATATCCCAATCCATCCTGATGACCAAAGTAAGACCATGTTCACATGCCCCTATGGGACATATGCATATAGGCACATGTCGTTCGGCCTACGAAATGCCCCTGCCTCTTTTCAAAGGTGCATGATGTCCATCTTCTCTGACATGATCGAAGAAATCATGGAAGTTTTCATGGATGACTTCTGAGTCTATGGAAAAACTTTTGATCATTGCCTAGAGAACCTGGACCATGTCTTACAACGGTGTCAAGAAAAGCACTTGATTTTGAACTAGGAAAAATGCCATTTCATGGTTCGAGAAGGGATAGTGCTAGGACATAGAGTGTCCGAGCATGGGATAGAGGTAGATAGAGCTAAAATAGAAGTCATAGAACAGCTCCCACCTCCCATGAATGTTAACGATGTCTACAGTTTCCTTGGTCATGTGGGTTTTTATAGAAGGTTTATTAAAGAATTTTCCAAGATTGCTAGGCCTCTAACAAACCTGCTTGCAAAAGATGCACCCTTTGATTTTGATGATAAGTGCTTAGATTCTTTTTACTATCTCAAGAAAGCAGTTGTCTCTACGCGAAACATTCAACCCCCTGATTGGTCGCTACCTTTTGAGATAATGTGTGATGCTAGTGATTATGCTGTTGGTGCTGTCTTAGGACAGACCAAAGATAAGAAACATTATGCAATCTCCTATGCTAGCAAAACACTAACTGGGCCATAGTTAAATTATGCAACAACTGAAAAAGAACTTTTGGCCATGGTGTTTGCTATAGACAAGTTTAGATCTTATTTAGTAGGAGCAAAAGTGATCATTTACACTGATCATGCCGCTCTGAAATACTTGCTCACTAAGATTGATGCTAAACCAAGATTAATAAGATGGATCCTGCTACTCTAAGAATTTGATCTAGAAATTAGAGATAAAAAGGGAGTAGAAAACTCTATAGCGGATCATTTGTCTAGAATGCAAATAGAGAATAAACAAGGTCTACCCATCAACGACTACCTTTGGGATGACACACTCCTCAAAGTCTCAGAAGCCTACCCATGGTACTCAAACATCGTCAACTACCTAGTCTCAGGCAACGTACCACCCAGGGTAGACAAGAAGAAACTTGTCAAGGAGAGCAAGGTACACCCTATGGGATGACCCGTACCTCTATAGGGTCTGCTAAGATGGTGTGTTGAGAAGGTGCGTGTGCCCATGAACGAAGCAGTCAAAATCATGGAAAAGTGTAACGGAGCAGAATATGGAGGCCATTATGGAGCATTTAGAACCCATGCTAAGATATGGCAAAGTGGATTTTATTGGCCGACCATGTATGAAGACACCAGAAACTTCGTGAAGAAATGTTCTAGATGCCAAAAGCATGGGAATATCAGCACCCGTGATGCAATGCCACTTACAAACAACCTTCAAGTGGAGCTATTCGACGCATGGGAAATTGACTACATGGGTCCGTTCCCCCTGTCTCAAGGTTGTGAATACATCTTGGTGGCAGTGGACTCCATATCCAAGTGGGTGGAAGCAATGCGTTGCCGGTCAGCCGACTCCATACACACAAAGAAGATGTTTAGGGAAGTCATATTCCCATGGTTT
Organism: Bothriochloa decipiens; assembly: GCA_023333625.1. Taxonomy (NCBI): domain Eukaryota; kingdom Viridiplantae; phylum Streptophyta; class Magnoliopsida; order Poales; family Poaceae; genus Bothriochloa; species Bothriochloa decipiens. The sequence goes on along the minus strand of CM041632.1, from coordinate 36,876,735 downwards.
GGCACCCCAAGATTAGTTACCAATGATGAAGGGGGCCACTTCATTGACAGAAAATTCCAAAGCTTCCTATCAGATGTGGGGATAAGGCATATATTGGAACACCTTATCACCCTCAAACAAGCAGACAAGCAGAAACATCCAACAATTAGATCAAAGACATTTTGCAAAAGACTGTCAATGAGATGGGAATAGCATGGAGAAGTAAGCTATCGAATGTACTTTGAGCATATAGGACCACATACAAGACTAAAATTGGTATGACACCATACCAACTTGTATGTGGTAAGACATGCCACTTGCCGGTAGAGCTAGAGCATAGAGCACACTGTGTAATAAAGAAATGGTACATGGATTTGCCCTCAGCTAGGAGGAATAGGAAGCTCTAGATTTTAGAACTTGAAGAATGGAGGGAGAAAGCCTATCACAATGCCAAAATTTACAAAGAAAGAACTAAGAAATGGTATGACAAGAGGATCAAGCAAAAGCAATTTCGTCCTGGAGACAAGGTTCTCATGTTCAACTCAAGGGTCAAATTATTTGGCCATAGGAAACTAAGAAGCAAATGGGAAGGTCCATTCCTTGTGATTGACGCCGTGGCACATGGAGCCGTCATGCTTTAGGACAACGACGGCAACGTCTTTAAGGTAAATGGTCATCATCTTAAAGTTTTTCATGAACATGAACCCTTGGAAAAGGAAGTTGACATGACAGAATTCATACTTGACACTAAATCCTAAAATCTACATGTCATTCCTTTCTTTTCTTGCATTGCTTGATCACTAGAATAGGCTATATAGGTTAGACTCACCTCGGCACTAAAGCTGGACCAACATACGATAGAGTGGGTCGGGCGACCCAACCATAGTGCCCGTACACACCCAGAGCCTGGAACCCAAACAGGACTGTTCAGGGCACACCAATAGGGGGTCGGGTGACCCCATCTCAACATGGCTCAAACCGTTTTCATGTTGGGGAGAGCGAGGAGAACACAGGGAACAAATTTTGAACACCAAATTCAAAAAGTTTGGGGTCGGCCGATCCCGCTTGTGTGGGATTCAAACTGATCCGCAACCTTTGAATGGTGTGGCAATGTCCCCCAGACGCTCCCTTTCAAATTCACTCAAATTTCACCGGATAACATTAGCAAAACCTTATAAATCCTCCCTTCTCTCCTTCTTCTTCCTCCCACTCCATTCCTTCACTACTCCAGCACTCTCCTACCCCCTTGAATTCCCATCTCACCAAAAGAGCACCTCCCATGGCTTCCACCAACAAGAACACCAACATGCCCATTCGCCCAGGCTCACCTAAGCCTAGAAGTTCACTCATTGATAGCCTTGAGCTTGCCTTGGCCATCAACGTGGTTGATCCCAAACCATTGGTCGTGGTACCGCCTCCTGGACCGTCGCAGGGGCAACTGGTGGGGTCGCCCGACCCAAGGAGGGGTCGGTCAACCACTCCTCGGCCATCCCAATGCCCCACTTCATCTTCCTGGTCTCTCACTCCATGAAGAGAGATCAGAAAGTCCCCTATTTGTTGTACCATGCCCATTCGGCCCACCACGGGCCAATTGGCACTCAAGGCTCCGATGGCCGCAAATCAACACGCCATCACCATCTCTTCAGACACCACCAAGAGTACGGAGTACACCACATCCTACACTCTGGCCATGCCCCCATTTTGGGAAACCACAAGATCATGGGCGGTGGGCCAGGAAAGGGGAAGGTGTTGGTCCCCTCTCTTAACATAGAGGAGAAGAAGGAGCTGCGGGGGTCTTATGGCTCCTCCGCTAGCCCTTCCATCCACTGGAAGACGGATCTGCCTCCGATCAATGATCCTCCAGGACAATTTGAAGATGATCAGGAGACACATATGGAGAAGATTCTGCGCATCACCTCCATCCTTAGAAACAAGAATAGGGTTTTTAGAGGAGACAGTGTTAGAGCTTAAGATGGCACAACTAGACATGGAAGATAACTTCTGCCATCTGCGCATTAGTACCAATGCAAAGCTCAAGCACATTGCAAAGGCCATAGGGCGAGAGGACATCCTAGAGATACCATCTCCTTAGTTACCCTAGGATTTTCTTAGAATAAATAGGCACCTTCAAGTTTATTTCCTTTCTGAATTTTTTGTTTCAATCATTATAAAAGTGCCTATAAATCAATTCTTTTCCACTGAATAAATAAAGTTTTTAGTCCTGCTGATGTGTTGTCACCAGCAAGGCATATGCACTTGATGTTTCCCCTATTTTTGCAATTCAGAACACTAAAAATCTCAAGTGTGAGGGGATCGGCCGATCCCCCATCTATGATTCTAAATCACACTGAACACCCTATTATGTCAGACATGGCTTGACAAGTTGGCACGACGAAACCTGACCCAAGGAAGGGGTCGGGCGACCGATACCTTGGTGGCCAATGGGAAAATGAAGTTGCAGGGATATGTTTCGAATGAAGGAAATTCGAATGGCAGCAACGGGCATGCCATGTTGGGGTCGGCCGACCCCACCATGGAGCCCTGGGCCTAGCAGGCATCCTCACCTCATCGACTACCTTTCCTGTCTGGTTTGCCTCCTTTCTCCTCTTCTCGATCTATTCATTTCTCTATTTTTACTTCATGCTCGAAATAAAATGATAATAAAAAGATATAATTCTGCATCCTCAATAAAATATGATTTGATTCATGACATCTAAAGATCAACAGTGACATGAAGTTGAGTTCTTGCATAGGTTCATGCTTATGGGTAATACCTTATAGGAATCATATTGATTAAGTTGTTGATAAAAGTGATATAGTTCTTGGCTCATGAATAACACCTTTTCTGTTCAAGGCACTTAGAGGTTTATTTTTGTAATATCATAAAACCATAGTGTCATTGAAAGGTCTAAGCCCTTGTTTGGGTTGTGGTAATTAATGACGACGCTTGTGGACTAACCTTTGAGCTTAGTGTGTGAAGGCTAAAGTGGTTGAATTCACAAGATGAGATGTATGTCGGCATTGGTTTGAATGCTATTATGTTGAAAACTTCAAATCAAACATAGCAAACAAGTGAAGACCGAAGCAAGACTTGGCTTGATGGACCAGTTGCAAGTGTGAAGGGCAAGTTGAGACTTGGAATCAAAGGACAATGCGATGGTGAAGCTTGGGCAAGACTTGGCGCCAAAGGACCGAAGCAACGGTAAAGAGCAAGTGAGGCTAAGGTTGATGGACTTGGAGTCTATGTGATGGTTTGAGTGATCCACATCATTTTTGAAGATCAAGTTTGAGAATGATTGTCATATCAAGTGGCTTGGTGAATGTCGGGCAACACCTTCCTTGCGGGTATCAAATTTGTGGAATTTGGATTTGCACAAGGCGAAGTATGAAACATAGGGTGTTTCATTTTGCCAGCTATAAGGTGTTTAGTGAAGATTAAGATAGCCAGATTTAGGATTGATAGCCGTACTATTAAGGGGGCAATCGTGCTTTACAACTTGGTTATCTAGTGCCACTTGAGAGCTCTAACATTGAGGTACGTTTAGTGGTAAGTGGCGATGAAAGGCAAAACCTTTGTGAAAAGATTTGGTAAAAGCTAACCGGTGGTGCGTTGAACGATTGTCTTGCAGGAGATCATTTCTTGGTGTTGGCTAATCTTGAAAAGGGTTTTGAGAGCACTTTGATCTAACTTGGCTATTCTTTGGGCCAGTCCATGGTTGTGGAGTTGATTGTCAAAGCATTGGAAGAGAAGTTGGTTTTCAGGACAGATGCGGACTGTCCGGGTTATTGCCTGCGGACTATTCGCAGACTAATCGGTGGAAACCAAACAGATTGAGAACAATCTGTTGTTGGGCTGTCGCATGGATGGCGGACAGTCCATGCCATGATGGGTGGACAGTCCGTCGGTCAAATCTTTCGGCAAGCAGAGCTTCTGGACAGGTCGGCGAAGATCAACCGCGGACTATCCGCGCCATGGCTGGCGGACTGTCCGTGGGAAAGTTTTTCTCTGTGAGCAGAGCTACTGTTATTTCTGTTGGTAGCGTCGTGAATCAACAATGGACAGTCTGGGCTGAGGGCCGTGGATTATCCGTAGGTGATGAATTTGAATCCAACGGCTAGTTTCGGAGAACCACGGACTGTCCGGGAATGTCGCAGAAATAGGTAACGGCTAGTTTTGGAGCCCACCTCTATATATAGTGGGTTGCCCGGCTTGGGGAGGTCCTCTTGGCCATTCCTGAAGCATATCTCATGGGAGAGCTCCCTTCTAACACCTCCTCTCATATTCTTAGCTTGAGGGCAATATTTGGAGAGTGAGTGTGAGTTCCACTAGTGCGTTTCTTGCATGAGAGATTTCTTGTGGCACTAGGTGGTTGATTTGTTGGTGTTATTGCTTGTTATTCTTGGAGCTTTCTGGTTCCTAGATGGCTTGGTGTTTGTGACTTTGCAAAGCAAGCAAGAGGGATTTGTGCGGTGCTCTGAAGCTTGGATTAGTGAGGGGCTATTGAGTTCGTCCCCGCTAGAGAAAGGCGAAGAACATCTCTAGTGGAATCAAAGCGTGAAGAGTGCCTAGTGGATTCGTCCGGCTCAAGTTTAGTGCTCGAGAGGAGCCTACCTTGCGAGGTGGTCCAAGGCCTACGTGCTTGGAGCTAACAAGAGGAGCGATGATCCTAGGACTTGCTTCAACTTGGACTAAGTGACTGACAAATCATCGAACCAAGTAAAAAAATATCGTGTGTCATCCTCTACATTGTGGTTTGCAAGTCTCAACATAAGTTTATTTCATTGTAATATATCTTTCTTGTGTTGTTTTTTATTGTATCTAGTAGTTTTTGCTTTATGTCTAGTATGTGTAGGAGCTCCCTTGTGCTTTCGCTTATTCTAGTTGCTTAGGTTGCTTGACCTTGGGAACTAGAATTGTTTAGGAGCTGCTCTAGCTTGCACAAGCACCTATCTCTTTGTAATTCATATCTCTTGTTAGGTGCTTGTCGAGTTATAGTTAGAGGGGTGAAGTCTTGGCTAGACCGATAGATTTTATTTCCGCAATTATATTGGTTAGCCGGAGTGATTAGTTTTAAAAAGGACTATTCACCCCTCCAGTCTACCATCTCGACCCTACATGTGGTATCAGAGCTAGGTCTCTCTTTTGTGGTCTTAACTGACCCGAGAGGATGGCAACTTATGGGCTAGACGTTGAGTGTCCACAATTTTTTATGCCACACACTTGACACATTGGAGAAATTGGATGTCATGCAATTTTAAGTTTATTTCTCCTCAAATGTGGTGGATTTGGCTTTTCTTGTATGATTGATAGAAATGATGCAACTCAAGCACAAATGAAATGCCTACAGCTCAACTACCAAGCTATTAACATTTTCTATCAGTCTATGGATGATAGCATATTTGATGAGATCATGGATTTTGAGTCCGATCATGAGATTTGGGAATATCTCAATAAGAAGTGTGGGGCGGCCTCCGATGACATTGATGATGAGTCCATGATGGTAGATGAGAGTGTTGAGCATGACCACAACAAGGTGGTTGTGGATGATTGCTCCACCTCATGGTTAAGTGATGGTGATGAACATGCCACTACAAGATCAGTTGACAAGGTTGATATTGATGATCCAAGCTCAAGTGATGCAACCGATGATTCCACTTCAAGCATACTTGACATTGTTGATGATGTTGATTCATGCTCGGGCCTTAAGAGTGATGTCCCTACTACAAGCTCTCCAATATCACCACATTGCTTCATGTCACATGGTGACACTAAGGTATCTATTGGTAATGTGGTTATTGATTGTGATGGTCCAAATTTTGAGCTTGCATATATATTATCTAGAGCTTTAGAAAAGGAGTTTGCTAAAACAAGTAAATTACAAAAGGAAAACTCTTTTCTAAAGAAACACATGTGAACAACAAGAGCATCTACTTTATGTTACTACTTGCTCACATGAGGTGCTAAAATTAGCTCATGAGGAACTTAGTGTTGCTCATGAAAACTTATTGGAAGATCATGCTCTTCCCACTAACAAGCTTTCCAATTAAGAAATTAAAACTAGTGAGAGCTCATCATTTGGGTCAAATGAGCAATCATATGTTACTAACCCTTATGATGTATAGAAGAAGCTTGTATCCACCTCTTGTGATGATTTAGAAATGTCTAGTTCTTCATT
>CM041632.1:36833317-36859837 GCA_023333625.1 Bothriochloa decipiens | reverse complement strand
CCAGGTGTTAACTACGTCTTTGCACTGCATATCATGGGCATAATCATATCATCTGCATCAAATCACATTCATGACCTGCTTTGTTTGATGTTTGTGGCATTTAGTTCAAATTGTGTGACCTGGGTGTTGAGTTATGATGAATGTGTGCAAATGATCGTGGTTAGGACCTAAACATGTTTAGAAGGGTATTAGGGTCAATGTTTGCTTGGTTGTATGGTTTCAATTTTGAATCTCACAAAATTAGGATTTAATTAACCTAATTGTGATTGCTCGGCTTTAACTAGAAAAGGTAGCTATAGTGCATATCTCAAGTTGAACCCTTAATATAGTTTGTAGATAAAAATATTTAAAACAAACTTTCTATTTTCACCAAATCATGAAAATGCTTTTAGGCCTTCAAAAAGGGCAAAAACAGTGGGTAGAATATTGGGAAGTAATATTTTTTATAATTTAAATTTGACCCAAAATCGCACTTTCAAATCTAGGCCGAATTAGCCAAAACTTTCTATATATGAAATGTTCTACTCGTTGAATGGAGCAACTTTTGTATTCAAAGTTTTTCTTTATTCGGCTTCATTTGCAAACCACAGCCAGTCAAAGTTTTAGTTCATTGAATAATGGTGGGACCCACCCGGCGCCACACGTCATCATCTCCCTCCTCCCCCTTTTCCCCTTTCTCCTCGGCTTCCCTGCGCTAGTGCCGCAGCAACACCGACACCGCCGCTGCCCTGCCTCGCTAGCCGATGACGCACGCCGAGCCTGGCCACGCGCTACGCGACGCAGCACCAGCAATCAAGTGCCCACGTTGTCACCTGCCGCCCGCCCATCATCATTGCACGCTAGCGCTCATAGGTGAGCACGGACACCGCGGCTGCCTACCCACGCTACTTGGGTCACCTCTCTGCTCAAATAGGACGGCCAGTCCTCCTCCACCCACTCCGTCCTCTCCCTCCCATCCTCTCCCTCTCTCGCTCTCATGCAACGCGCGCGGCGCCATAGCCGCCGCCGTATGCTCGCTCCACGGCCGCGCCTCACCACCGCTTCATTTTCTTCCCAGCTCACGGGCACAGCTTCGCCTCGTCCTTCTCCATCTCCCTGTGCCATTTGCAGCGCGAATCGCCAAAGATGAGGGCCAAATCGGCTAGTTCGCCATTGACGCCGCCGCCATGGATGCGCCGAGCTCCGCAGCCGCCACACGTTCCCTTGCCTGCACCTCCATGAGTCCATCTGCCACCACCACCAGCTTCTCTTCTCTCTGGTGCTCCCCGCACGCATGCTCGCCAAGACCCGCCGCCACCGAGGAGCAGTGTCGCCATGCCGCTCCGCCGTCGAGCCACGGGCTCGCGTGGCTGTGCCGTCACGGGCCGCCTCGGTCGACCGTGGGCCGATCTGGGCAACTCCACGGGAGCGCCATGCTATCGTGTGGACCCGCAACCTCGTTCCCGTCGTCCCCGGCAAGCACTGGTCGGGAGCAGCGCCGTCGTCCCCTGCTTCGCGTCCATAGGTAGAAGAACAGGGGCATTGACAGAAATAGATTACTTTTCTCGGGCTTTTCTGAAAAGTAGGTAGACTCAGCTTTTATAGATCCAGTCTTAATTGATTTCCAGAAAGTACAGGGTTCTTTCTGCAAAGTTTTTGTCCTATATGGATATTCAGTTTATTCCAAAACAATTTTTAGAAATTAATTTATAGCTTGAAAAATTCATAACTCAATGAATAATGGTCCAAATCAAGAGATTCTAGTTGCACTGAGTTTGTTATGAAGTTTACTATGCATGAAAAATACGAGATGACATATTTGAGATACTTTCCCGTATAGTTTTATTTAAGTTAATTTATTTATTTAAATGCATGATATCTTAGAAAATGCATAACTAATTGTATATAGCTCAGAAAAATATGATTCTTGTTGGGTTAGTCTTGTATTGGCATGCTCTATCTATGAAAAATATTTGGTGCATGCTTACTGTGTAAAAATATAAACTTGTAGTTCAAGTGAGATATTAGGGTTATTCCTAGAATAATTCATAAATGACATGTATAGGTCTAATTTGGGGTTGATAATTTTTGTAGGCTATTTATATGCTATAAGGTAGCTCTTGATATGATGAAGCCTAAGGTTTGGCATACTTCATAGTACAAAGTATTTTTGGGTCTAATTAATTATGCTGCCTTGTGATTTTTGTGTAGAATGATAGGCTTGTCCGAATGAGGTGAAATTTGGATGATAAGCTAGTTTTGCCATGTTTTGTATTCTATAATTTTTGAACATTTTTTTGTTAAGAAAAAATAGGTGTTGCAGTTATACCCTACGACTATAATTGCTTTATTGATGCCTTGTCTTATTATGCCATGCCATGAATAATGTTTCTTTAGGCCTGAATAGGGTGTTTAATATTTTAGTGCTACTATACAGCTTTGGTTGATGTTTATGATATATTTCCTAGTATAGATTTACTAGTAATGTATTATGTGTCTCTTGAATGGAGTTATGGTAGTGATCAGCACCTGATGAATGTGTCAAGATGGTAATGCTTAGTATAGGTCTTTGGCTTTACTGGCTGGTTTGCTAGTGATAGTAAGATAGTTAGTTGCTTTACTAGCTTATTTGCTGGCGATAAGTAGAAAAAAGGTTCCATCGATAGACTTGCATTGTTGCAGTTAAGAATACAGTAGATGACATGTGCTTATGGTACCTGTTCTTGGATGATGTTGACTACATTGTAGAAAGGATATGGAGGCATTCATCATCATCATACTCCATTATCATACCATGTTCATTCTTCGTATTCATACATGCATCCACAACATACAGGATCACTAGGAGAACCTATCATGACGTGAAACGGGAATCCAGAAGAGAAGTTCTGAAAGAAAGCTTCTGCCTAGGAGGTGATCTAGAACCAGGAGCCTGACATGGAGTAATCGAGTGCTTGGAGCTTCACCCTCGCTCGTCAGAGGAAGGCAAGCCCCGGAGCATTCCTCCCTATGGTTTTATAAATAACTTATTTTGCGTCCTTTATTTTTTATGATGCATTAAGTTTATAGGCGTTGATCGATACCGTTGATGCATATGATTACCCTTGTCCACCTGAGTTACCCAAACACCCTGTTCGGTGTTGATACGATATATGCTTAGCCTTGCTTAACTAGATCGGTAGAAGTTGGGTGATTTCCTGTCATCCGTGACATATAGGTGGTGACCCATAATGATGAGCTAGTTGATGTTTGAGAATAACCATGAGGAGTAATAAATCGAGATCGGGCGGGATTGGTGCTGTGGACAGAACTGGAGGTTCTGTGTTGTTTTATCCCGTTTGTGTAGAACTAGGACCCCGTCCGTTATCACGGCCCTCAAGTCATGTTGAACGCATGGCCCACAGATAGCTAGAAGGGTGTGATCATCCGACCACGAAGCCTCGAGACTATTTGGGTCAGGTTTTGACTTGAATGCTCGTACTGGAGATGGTGGTGATGATGACAGGGGCACGGAGAGTAAGCCTGAGGCCGGCAGAGACCGGCTAGTATGCAGCCGGGCGGCTCCTGGGTACGTTGGTTCAGTCAATCTCGCGACTCTACTCTAATAGGCCGAGGTGACCTAAGGCAAACAAGGCACCAGTTGTCTAGGTTTGTGTGGGGAATTCCTCGCCAGCTGTTTTGCAATCGATTATAATCGCCATTGTCCCTGGATAGTGGACACTGCCTTGAGCACTGGCATCATAGTAACAACTTGAACAAAGAGATGAAATGGTTATGATGTTGATGCTGAAAGATGCTCAACTGAAAGTGGTTACTATTCTTGCTTGATAATTACACCACGACTGTTTAGATCAGGTGCTAATCTTGCATATTCAGGTTAATGATTTAAAAATGCAAAGTTAGAAGGTCGTAATAATTGTTACTAATCAGCTCAAGCTTTTATGCAAAGAAGTAAGTCAGCCAGCCTACCTATACCGCATTGCATACTCCTTGGAGTCACTTTATTTTTGGTTTATGACGGGTAAGTCTAGCTGAGTACATTCTCGTACTTAGGGTTTTATTCCCACTTGTTGCAGATCATAAGACTATTGTTGTGGCGATAAGATAAGATGGACCTGTATCCCACTACGGGAAGACTAGACCTTGGGCAAGGTCAACTCTTATATCTCGCCTAATTGCTGTTGTTGGATGTCGTCCCTGAACTGGCAATGTATTTATAAACATAGGTGTGAGTTTATGTCAAAAATATATCTACTTCCGCTATTACTTGCAACTCTGATTTAAAAAGGATTTATGTAAAAATAGGTGAATGGTAACTGCTGAACTGTATGATTCCTAGTGTGTCATTGGAAAAGTTTGAAATCCTTCGAGATTTCATGGACTACTGGGTTAATATGAGCACAATGTGCTAATTAAATTGCCACGGCGGTTTACTTAGTACCTTGGGTTTATATTAATTGGGCGGTTCTGTTATAGAGCGCTGGGAGCACGTCGAGGAATTCTGGATCTAGATGCAGCATGCCCTGCGCCTGGTGGTCGACGTCACCACTAAGGACTTGGCAACAACCTTCAAGTTATGTGATTTCTCTCCGTGATACTAGGGGTTGACTCTCTTTCTTATCTGACGCCCTTTCTCACGCCTTTTGTTTCCTGGATCTGAGGGGACGCTCCTAGGCCAAGTCTCAATTCATCCACTTGACAAGGGGTGGATGGGAGCAGGTCCCTGTGTTGCAAGCAGCGATCGAGGCTGCCTAGGCCGAGGCAATGAAGGCAAAGGAGGATGTGGCCAAGGCCAAGGAGGAGGTGACGAAGGCCAAGGAGGACACCATCGCGGCTCGAGGGGAGGAGACCCAAGCCAAGGAAGCAGAGACCAAGGCCAAGGACAATGCCACCAAGGCCCAGGAGGAGGCGCAAAAGGCCCTTGAGGACCTCTCCTTGGCAGGAGGGCGTGTCAAGATGCTCGAGGGGGAGCTCGAGCTGCCCACAGTGCGCATCAAGGAACTCCAGGAGAGCCTTGCCCTGACTTCTAGTGACTGCGACGTGCTGAATGTCTCGGTCAGGGAGGAGAGGCGCCGTGTGCAGACCCTGGCTGACGAGGTCTCGATGCTGAAGGGAGCCCTCCATGAGAAGGTGAGGGCCCTCAAGGGCACCGGCAAGGTGATCGAGGAGCTGCAGGCGGAGAAGACAGACGTGGCTTAGGCCTTGGCCGGAGGCCAAGAAGACATTCGCCGAGCTGCGGGATGGGTACACGGCCCTCGGGACCCACACCAACAGTAGGCTTGTTGCTTTTGCCTTTGGCTTTTCAGTTTGAGTGCCTTGTCTGCCGTGATCGACCTTGTCCTATGTTTCAGACCTCGATGAACGGAGGCTCCAGGCCTAGAAAGACGCCAAGGCACTCCAAGACCTCTATTGGGCGGAGGCGACGCTGACCGATAAGCTTCGAGGCGCTATTGACTTGGTCTATGAGGGTGACGTGTGTGGGGACCCCTATCTATGGCAGATGTACACCCTTGGTTGTGCCGTGCAGGAGCAGATTCACGACGCGCTCCATCATGGCGTGAAGAGGGCGATGGCGGCCGTCTGCTCTGGCTTCACGTATGACATGGCAGTTGTCTCCCATGGCTTCATCTCTGACCACACAAGACTGAGGACGAGAATCACGGGACGCATCTAGCCTTGATCGAGGTGGCCGAGGTGCCAGGCGGCGAGTTGGTGAAGTTGTTTGAGTCTGAGGTCGTCCCCCCGATGTTGACGAGGATGAAGAAGGCAGTACGAGCCTGTGAGTCAAATCTGGGCAGGAAGGCCCATGTAATAGGTTAGTTTTTTGTGAACCATGATGGTGTGGCCCTGGGAGACTTGGAAACATTATGCATGTATATATTTTATTTTGCATATGTTTTATATTCAATGTTCTATTTCTTGCTTTGCCTGAGTTGGCCGTTCATAAAGTTTTTGGTGCATACGCTTGCCCCTCGACGGGGGAATAAGTGGAGGTACCACAGCCCGGGGGCGTGGGTGGTCTTGCGGCTTGATGCCCCTCGACCCCTCGGGGTGTTGCATGACATTTTTGACCAAGTGACAGCTACTTAGGGGGGTTTCCCCTTATAGCCCCTGAGGGAGGCTCGGCTCTGATGGAGCAGAGTTGAGGCTACCTTGAGCATATAACAAAAAGTTGAACTTGTAAACAAAAGTACTTCTTATTCATTCATAACATGGAAAATGTACAAAGCCTCGAGGCCCTAGGGGTAAAAGTGACGTAGTTGTTCGATGTTCCATGTGTTGGTAAATGTTTCACCCTTCCCGTTGGATAACTTGTAGGTTTCGGGCTTCAACACCTCCGCCACAATAAAGGGGCCCTCCCATGGTGGAGTTAGCTTGTGGCGTCCCTTGTTGCTTTGCCGTCGACTGAGGACGAGGTCGCCAACTTGAAGATCCCTCTTGCGCATGTGTTTGTCGTGGTAGCATCGAAGCTTCTGCTGGTATCTCGCGGAATTGAGGAGAGCCACGTCTCGAGCTTCTTTGAGTTGGTCGACGGCGTTTGCGAGTGCTTCTTCATTCGTCTGCTTGTTGTAGGCCTTTAGTCGAGGAGACCCGTACTCGAGGTCGATGGGGAGGACGGCCTCCGACCCGTAGACCATAAAAAATAGGGTGAACCCCGTGGCTCGACTTGGTGTCGTCCTTAAGCTCCATAGGATTGAAGGCAGCTCGGCGGCCCACTTCTTGCCATGCTTGTTTAGCTGATTGAAGATCCGAGGCTTGAGACCTTGTAGAATCATGTCATTGGCGCGCTCGACCTGGCCGTTTGTTCTAGGATGAGTGACGGCGGACCAGTTCACATGGATGTGATGGTGGTTATAGAAATCCAGGAACTTCTTGTCGGTGAACCGTGTGCTGTTGTCGGTGATGATTACGTTGGGGACCCCGAAGCGATGGATGATGTCGGTGAAGAACAACAATGCCTACTTGGACCGGATGTTAGTGATGGGCCGAGCCTCGATCCACTTGGTGAACTTGTCGACGGCTACAAATAGATGGGTGTAGCCCACGGTTGTCTTCTTTAATGGCCCCACGAGATCGAGCCCCCAAACCAAGCACGGCCATGTAATGGGGATCATCTGTAGAGTAAGAGATGGTAGGTGGGTCTGCCTGGCATAGAATTGGCACCCTTCGCACGAGCGGACAAGGTTGATGGCGTCGGAGACTGCGGTTGGCCAGTAGAAGCCTTGTCGAAAATCATTTTCGACAAGGGTCCTTGGAGCAGTGTGATGGCCTTAAGCCCCCAAGTGTAGATCCTTGAGCAGCTTTCTTCCCTCCTCAATGGTGATGCAGCGCTGGAGGACCCCGATGGGGCTCTGTCAATAGAGCTCCTTATTGTTACCGTAGAGGATGTAGGTCGTGACTCATCGAGCGATGCGGTGGGCCTCGGTCCGATCTTCTGGCAGCTCCCCTCAAATAAGGTAGTCGAGGAAGGGAGTGCGCCAGTCTGGCTCAGGGGCTGGTGGAGGAGGTGACTCCTCGATCTCCATGGCCACGGCCCCGGTCGACGAGGCCTCGGTCGAAGGAAGGGGTCGGCTATCTATGTTGTAGCTCCTTTCCCTATGCCTAGACCGACGGATGGCTCATATAGGTCCCTCGAGAAAACATTTGGTGTGATGGTACCTCGAGTTGATGCGATCTTTGTTAGCTCATCTGCGGCCTCATTGTACCTTCGTGCGATGTGGTTAAGCTCAAGGCCATAGAACTTGTCCTCCAACTTGTGGACCTCCTTGTAGTAGGCTTCCATCTTGGGGTCGTGACATCTCGAGGCCTTCATGACTTGGTCGATTACGAGCTATGAGTCGCCACGAACGTCGAGACGTCGAACCCCGAGCTTGATGGCGATGCGCAAGCCATTGACAAGGGCCTCATACTCCGCGACGTTGTTGGAGGCGGTGAAGTAGAGTCGTATGATGTATCGCATGTGGACTCCGAGGGGCGAGATGAAGAGCAGGCCCACGCCTACTCCTGTTTTCATCAAGGACCCATCGAAGTACATCGTCCATAGCTCCGCCTGGATCTAAGCAGGAGGTAGCTGAGTGTCCGTCCATTCTGTAATAAAATCCTCTAGTACCTGGGACTTGATGGCTTTGTGTGGCACGAAGGAGAGGGTCTCGCCCATGAGCTCGACCGCCCACTTTGCAATTCTCCATGAGGCCTCCTGGTTCTGGATTATTTCCTAGAGGGGGAAAGACGAGACCACAGTCGCTGGGTGGCTAAGGAAGTAGTGCTAGAGCCTGCGTCATGTGATTACGATGGCATAGAGTAGTTCTGAATCTGCGGATAGCGAACCTTGGTCTCCGAGAGTACCTCGCTGATGAAATAGACAGGTTGCTGGATAGGCAAGGTGTGTCCCTCTTCTCCCCTCTCGACAACTATGGCCACACTGACCACCTTGGTGGTTGCGGCGACATAGAGCAAGAGTGGCTCGGCTGGATTGGGCGGTACGAGAATCGGAGGAGAGGTCAGCATAGCTTCGAGCTTAGCAAGGGCCTCCTCGGCCTCGAGGGTGCACATAAAGCATTTTGACTTCTTCAAGAGGCGGTACAGAGGTGGTGCTTTTTCTCTGAGACGTGAGATAAAGCAGCTGAGGGCTGCGAGGCAGCCCATCACCTTCTGAACGCCCTTGAGATCTTGGATCAGGCCCATCCTAGTGATGGCTGAGACATTTTCGGGGTTGGCCTCGATGCTGTGCTGAGAAATGATATACCCTAAGAGCATGCCACGAGGGACGCCAAAGACGCACTTCTCAGGGTTGAGCTTGATGCTCTCTGCCTAGAGGCATTCAAACGCGATTTTGAGGTCATTGATGAGGTTGTCAACCTTTTTGGATTTGACTACGATATCATCGACATAGGCCTCAACTGTTTTCCTGATGTATTTGCCAAAGACATGGAGCATGCATCGCTGGTACATTGCCCCGGCATTTCGAAGGCCGAAGGGCATGGTTACATAGCAGTACATGCCAAAAGGGGTGATAAAGGAAGTCACGAGCTGGTCAGACTCCTTCATCTTGATTTGATGGTAGCCGGAATAGTTGTTGAGGAAAGACAGAGTTTCACATCCCGCGGTAGAATCAACGATTTGGTCAATGCGTGGTAAAGGGAAAGGAACTTTTGGACATGCTTTATTCAAACTAGTATAATCTACACACATCTTATATTTCCCACTCTTTTTCTTAACTAGTACAGGATTAGCTAACCACTCGGGATGATGAACCTCTTTGATGAATCTGGCCTCCAAAAGCCTGTGGACCTCCTCCCCGATGTTCTTGCACTCCTCCTTGTCGAAGCGGTGCAAGCGTTGCTTCACCAGCTTTGACCCGGCTCGGATCTCCAAGGCGTGTTTAGTGACTTCCCTCGGCATGCTCGGCATATCCGAAGGACTCCATGCAAACATGTCGGCGTTCGCGCGGAGAAAGCCGACGAGCTCTGCTTCGTATTTGTCACTAAGGGTGGAGCTCATCGTCAGCGCCCTCCTGTCGGAGCTGCTGGGGTCGAGGAGGATATTCTTTGTGTCTTCTGCGGGCTCAAAGTTGTCGGCATGGAACTTGGGATCTGGGACCTCGGCGGCAAAGCCTTCGAGGGTCATCGACAACATCGCTGACTCATCGACAGCCTCCCCATTCTCAACGCACTCGACGTCGCAGTCGTAAGCGTGCTCGTGGGAGGGGCCAATGGTGATGATGCCCTTGGGTCCCGGCATCTTGAGCTTGAGGTAGACGTAGTTGGGGATTGCCATGAACTTGGCGTAGCCGGGCTGGCCGATGATGGCATGGTACGTGCCATGGAACCCGACCACCTCGAAGGTGAGCGTCTCCTTCCTGAAGTTTGCGGAGGTGCCGAAGTAGATGGGGAGGTCGATGCGGCCGATGGGAAACGCTTTCTTCCCCGGCACAACTCCCTGGAAGCCCCCGCCGCTGGATTGGAACTTTGACCTAGGGATCCCCAAGAGGTCGAGGGTCTCAGCGTAGATGATGTTGAGGCTGCTACCTCCGTCCATGAGCACCTTGGTGAGGCGGGTGTTGACGATGATCGGGTCAATGATGAGCAGGTACGCTCCTGGCCTGGGAACGTGGTCCAAGTGGTCATCACGGTCGAACGTGATGGCCGTATCGGACCAGTCAAGGTAGTGAGGGGTCACGACCTGCACGGAGAATACCTCTCGACGCCCCCTCGTGCACTGGCGTGGCATGAGGTGAGCCGAGGGCCCCCCATAGATCATGTAGCAATCAAGGACGTTGGGGAATTCATCTTCCTTGTCGGGCGTCCTTATCCTTGGGGTCCTCCTTCTTGTCATCTTTCTTGAGGCACAGGCTATTGAAGTACTTCTTGAGCATCCGATAGTCCTCGAGGTTGTTGTTTACCCTGCCCTTATGATAAGGGAAAGGCTCCTTTAGCATCTTATCGAAGATGCCCCCTTCGGGGGCCTCGAGGCTTCTTGCGATCGACAGCGGTGACGAGATCGTCGACCGCTACCTCGTGCTTGCCCTGTTGGTTCTTCTTCTTCTTGTTGTTCTTCTTGGCCCCCTTGCTTGAGCTCTCGGGGTCGCCTTCCTGCGCCTTCCCTTGGCCATCGCCACAGAAAGCACCCACCGCCTCCTCGCCGGCCGTGTAATTGGTGACAATGTCCATCAGCTCGTAGGCGGTCTTGGGGGCATTACGCCCTAGCTCTCGAACTAGGTCCTTGCAGGTGGTGCTCGAGGCGAATGCCAAGATGACATCATGGTCAAAGATGTGGGGAGCTCGACGCGTCGCTTGGAGAAGCGTCGGGCGAAGTCATGAAGAGAATGCTTGGGCTTCTGCTTGGAGATGCGGAGGTCCCAGGAGTTGCCGGGGTGCACGTATGTCCCCTTGAAGTTCCCCTCAAACACCCTGATGAGGTTAGTCCAGTCATGGATCTAGTCGAGGGAAGCTCTTGGAGCCACCATCGAGCGATGTCTAATAGGAACAGGGGGACCTGATGGATGATGGCCTGGTCGTTGCGTGTTGCGCCCAACTAGCATGCCAACCAGAAGTTGGCTAGCCATAGCTCAGGCTTGGTCTCGTCGTTGTACTTAACGAGGCTCATGGGGGGACGTAAGGGACTCAGCAGCGGCATCCTCCGAATCATCCTGCTGAAGACTCGAGGGCCCGGCGGCTCGGTGTCAGTCCTCGTCGCTATTGTAGCATCCGCCCCTATGCTCGTTGTAGCCTTGTGCCTTGGCATCTCCGCTCTTACATCTGCAGTTGTTGTTGATGTCATGGCGTGCGTCCCGAGGCTCGCGGTTGTTGATGATGCGATTTCGAACGGGAGTTTCCTTCTTCGGTGGTGGGATGGCCTCCTGATGAACCGAGCCCTCCTCTCATGTCGCGAAGGTTCAACGAGTCACTCTGAGGTGGCCCCTCAGCATCATGAAGCTGAGCTCTCAGCCTGCTATGTAGCCACGACCTTGAGGAGCCCCTGGACCTCTTGCCGAACTCGACGGGCCTCGGGGTACGAGGAGGCCGGCATGTTGCGGAGAAGCATGGTAGCGGCGATGATATTTTGGCTGGCACAGTTGAAGATGGGGCACACATTTTCCCCCTCCTCGATGATCTACCTATTGATGTCCTGAGCCCTGGCTCGAGCTCCTACGCCTCGGCCGTGCCCGCGCTCCTGCTCGAGGGCCCACTCGAGCTGGCACAGGTGCTCCCGATCTTCGTCGAGCTTGGCCCGCATCTCTCGAACTTGCGCGAGCTGGGTGTCCTGGGCGTCCTAGGGTATCTGTACATCATTTGGCACTACTGGAGGCACCTCCCAACCTGGTACAAGATTGACCCCGTCTGCTGTTGCCGCTACTGCTGTGGCGTTATCGGTTTGATCGCTTGATGCGACGGCCCTGTCGATACGGAAGCACTCCCATGTATGGTCGTAGCTGTCATCGGTAGGGTCAGATTCGGGGTAGCCGAAGTAGTTGTTGGTGAAGTACCCCTTGCTACACTGCTCCTCCGCTAGCTCGTGCCGGAGCATACCGAGCTTGTAGTGCTTGGGACCAGGAGTCTCTGAATACTCTCGGTACTCGGAGGCCGACATAGAAGTCACCAAGTTCATGGGGGTGTGGAGGAGGTGCCCCGGGAGGTCCTCATACACGCTCATGTTGGTGCTCACCGAGGAGTATGACTTGGCGGTGTTATTGAGACCAAACGGGAATGGTCGACGAGACTTGAGCAGCCGTGCAGGAGTAAGTTGGGAGGTACTGCTGCGGCGCCCGCCGGAGAGACTGCACCTGGTCCCCTCAGCGAATGCATAGCGAAGCTGAAGTCTGGTTCATTGCAAGATCCTCCTGGCTCACCCTTTGCACCCAAAGATAAGTCAGACAGGCACCCAACGAGGAGTCCCGCATCACTAGTCGGAGGTGCGGTGGCCACGGTGGACGCCGCTTCACCCGCGAGTAAGCGACGGTGCTTGCACCGATCACACTGTCTCTTAGCCGCACACGCGCGGTGAGAGCAGCAGGACCGACATGGTATCCTCCCACTCCTGGGAGGCTCGCTGTCGCTATCCTCCGGATCTCTGGGCGGAAGCAGGATCATCTCCCAGCCGCGGTCGAGTGACATAAACTCCAAGCTCCCGAACCAGATCACCGTGGCTAACGGGAGTGGTGAAATAGGGTTTGCCATCCAAAAGAATGGCGGGAAATGGTCATGACACGCAGATCCCCCTACCTGGTGCGCTAACTGTCGGTGTCCTAACCCGGGGGCCAAGCACCAACGAGTGAATTTGTGTTGCGTGTTCCCTAATCCGGATGGTGATGCAAGAAGAATGCTAGATTTTTATCCTAGTTCGGGCAAGAGAAGGCCCTACGTCCAGTGGCAGGAGAGTTTATATTATATTGCACCGAAGTGCTTGTACAGGGGGAATACAAGTGAGAGAGTAGGAATGGGGGGTGTAGTGTAATGCCCAAGCCTAGAAGCGCTAAGCCTATGCCTTGCCACTGGAGAGCTCGGATTTCTCTAAGTGTTTTCTGATGCTTGTTCGAATGTTGTTCGGATGTCTAAAACTAGGCCCTAGTGTCCCCTTTTATAGGCCAAGGAGAGGCTCAGGTGTACAGGAAGCCTAGGGATTTCATAGGTGGTGACGTCGAGGGGATGATGCCGATCGTGTCATGGTTGCTATAGAGGTTTGCCTCGGGCATGGCCTGCCCTGTAGTGATGTGCTTGGAGATGATGGCTGTCCTTCAGGTGTGTCCCGATAATGCCATAGGTGGTCGGTGAAAGACCCGTGCCCATGCGAAGACATGCAAATCCCTGTAGATGTCGTATCGGGAGTTGTTGGAGCGCTGACTGGAGGCATCGAGGTCCAAGTCGAGGGGTGGTCGAGGGGGTCGAGGCTTGAACTGATAAAACTGAGCCTTGAGAAATACGGTATGGGTGCTGACTATCGCATCTCGAGGGGGTGCCTGACGGGGCATAGTGTTCGGCATGGTGTAACAGTGCGGTACGAACCACTGATTCTATGGGTATGGGTGGTAAAAGGAGGATTTGACGGTTGTACCAGGTCACTGTAACCCTGCTGTAGCCATAAGGTTAGGCAGGATTTGGTGAGCGCATTAAATGCCCTGGATTTCATACGAGGAGTAGATGAGCCGGAGGGGGAGTAGCGATCAAAGAGGGTCGTCTTCCCGCTTGGAGTTCCACCTCTCGATGGGGGGTTGGCCGCCCGTGCGGCGATCCGTCGATCGAGGGCCCCGTTGAGGGATGATGCACATGGATTGGCGTGCCCCATTCATGGGATGGCCCAGCACGGCTTAATCCATAGGTATTGGGCCTTGTTTCTTTGAAGAGCCGGCCTTAATCCTGTGGAGTTTTCTTGGGGTTTTTATGCTGATTGTTCGTGGATTATTTCTCCGAGGTCAAGGTTTAGGGTACCCCCTTATTCGGTAACCGATAGTAGCCCCGAATCTTGGTGTGAGTCCCGAGTCTCCTGATCACCAAGAGAAAGCGCCTTCACTACTTCCAGGTTTATCAGATAACGGTGGTCATGGAAGCTCCACTTGGTGACATCCTACGCAACAGAGGCCCCAGCGGTCGTATTGTTAAATACGTGTTAGAACTTTGCACGTTCACCCATAAATTTCACAGTCAGAAGACTGTCAAATCTCAGGCCCTGGTTGATTTCATCATGGAGTGGTCAGACATCAACTTGCCCCTAGCCAATACAAATGCCGACCACTGGCTCATGTACTTTGATGGTTCCTTGAACATCGATGGCGCCGGGGCAGGTGTCTACTTCATATCTTCGTCCAAAGACACGCTCTGCTACATCTTGCGTATCCACTTCAGGGCGTCCAACAACATGGCTGAGTACAAAGCCGCCCTACACGGCCTCCGCATTGCAGTCGAGCTGGGTATAAAATGGCTCCTGGTATACGAAGATTCTGCTTTGGTCATTCGACAGGTCAACAAGGATTGGGATGTTGTCTATGAGAAGATGGATGCCTACGTGGCTGAGATCCGTAAGCTGGAGAATAAGTTTTATGGACTGGAATTTATCCATGTACCTCGCGCTGCCGACGAGCTATCCAAGCTTAGATCATCTCATGCCGAGGTACCCCCTGGCATATTCATCGAAGATTTGATCAAGCCTTCGATCCCTGATCTGGCTCACGAAGCACCCGTGCCTAGTCCCGCTATCGACCAGCTCGTAGCGATGCTCAGTGGCAAAGCTAAGGAGGTTGAGCAGAGCTACCCCGACTAGCAGGGATCTGACGATGATAATGAGCAATCGCCAGCTGACGAGCCAGCCGAGCAGGCAGCGCCTCCCCAGCCCGATTGGAGAGAACCCTTTATCAGATACCTGAATAACCACCTTGTTCTGGAGGACAAGATTGAAGCCCAACATCTGATCTGTCGAGCCTGTGCCTATATTATGGTCAACGGTGAGCTGATGCACAAGGGTCCAGGGTCAGTGATTTTTCAGAAATGCATGACCCAGAAAGAGGGTATCGAACTTCTGAAAAATATTCACGCCGGCACTTATGGTAACCATGCTGCATCCCGGACGCTAGTCAGCAAAGCCTACCGAGCAGGGTTCTACTGGCGGATAGCTATCACTGACCCAGAGGATTATGTGTGTCGGTGCAAGAATTGCCAGATGTTTGCCAAGTAGATTCATGTCCCTGCACATGAACTCCAGACCGTCCCGGTCGCTTGGCCTTTCTTATGCTAGGGACTGGACATGGTCGATCCCTTCAAGAAGGCTCCTAGCAGTCACACGTGTGTTTACACGCTTATCGACAAGTTTCCATGTGGATCGAGTACAAGGCCATCAAGAAAGCCACAGCTGAAAAGGCGGTGTCGTTCCTTGATGACATCATCCATTGGTTCGGTGTGCCAAACAGTATCATTACTGATCTAGGCTCCTAATT
This sequence comes from Bothriochloa decipiens, assembly GCA_023333625.1. Classification (NCBI taxonomy): domain Eukaryota; kingdom Viridiplantae; phylum Streptophyta; class Magnoliopsida; order Poales; family Poaceae; genus Bothriochloa; species Bothriochloa decipiens. The sequence goes on along the minus strand of CM041632.1, from coordinate 36,844,434 downwards.
CACCAGTGACACATTTTTTGACTTCTGCGATGATCTCAGCATCAAAGTCAAATACGTATCCGTCACCCATCCTTGGGCCAATGGACAGGTGGAGCGAGCCAACGGCATGATTATCAATGCCCTGCACAAACTGGTCTACCGAGATGACAGGGAACTCAAACCTGGCTAGTGGCTCAAGGAATTGCCTGTTTTGGTCTGGGGACTGCGTACCCAGCCCAGTTGCAACACTGGAGTATCTCCATACTTCATGGTGTTTGGATCTAAAGCCGTCCTACCAGCTAAGGTCACTTTCCAATCACCATGTGTCATGCTCCATGATGAAGACACCTCCAACAAAGCTAGAGAAGTGGATGTCATAGCTAAAGAGGAGCAAGCACTCGAATCTTGCGCCCTCACGACCAAGTACCTAGCTTCAGTGTGCCGTTATTACAACCGCAACGTCAAGGGGAGCTATTCGTGGTCGACGACTATGTGCTGTGATGAATTCAGAACTCAAATGGTCTGCACAAGCTATCTTCCATGTGGGAAGGGCCATTCAGGATTAAGGCTGTTACACACCCAACATCCTATCGGCTAGAGACGTTGAAGGGCGTGGAAGAGGACAACTCGTGTCATATCGAGCAGCTTATACACTTCTACCCATAGAATAAGATATGTACTTTGTTTTTTTGTTTTATTCAAGAATTAATAAAGTCCTTTTGTTCTCTTTTCCTTCCTGTTATAGCTCTGCATCCATGCACTATCTGCCATACATGCGCCCTGCACAATTCATAATTAAACTTTGTTTCTTACCCACCGAGAACAGCTGGACAAGGTGTTGCTTCGATCCTCTTACGATGTGTTACATCTCCGCGCTACATGGCACTAGGAGATTCGGCAGTTGCTCTCTAAGGGTACTAGGTACCTAGTGATCCTGGCGGTCCAATGCTGTTCACTAGTGCATCCCTATGTCACCTACGAAGTTAGTTGCTTCAAGGGCAGGGGCAAAACTTAATTGTCGACAACTTTTTTTCTATGAACTATGCATATCATGCATCTAAAGTGACAATATGTTTATCACCCGCTTAAACATGCCTACTTGTCTGTATCAAAAGGCTAAAGTTTTTGAGCACCCAGTGCTCGACACAACTTAGAAATAGTGTTTTAACATAAATACATTGTTTCCAACCTACTGACCACCACCACCTGCTGTAGGGTCCTCAATCAAGTTCATATCTTCAACGATGGCAGCGGCGGTAGGGCCAGACGAGGTCCAGAGCTCTTCGGCTTCTTCATCAAGAACCTCCAGAGGGATCCCGCGCTCAATGTCCGACAACTCCACTTCTGGGTAGTTGGCACGGACCACTGCGAGCACGGTGGCGGCCACATAGCGCCCAGCACCTGCGATGAACTCCTGCAGTGATGGCCACAGCCTGCTGCAGTGGTCGACGACAGCAATCGACTCACCTACAGGGTCAGTGGGGTGCTCCTCTCCTTGGAAGGTGGCCCTCAGCACTGGCCTGATGTGGTCGGTCATTGTCCTGATCCTCCCTTGGAGAGAGGAGTTGGCATCCTCCAGCACTTTGAACTAGATCATGTGGCGCTCCCTCAAATCTATATCAATAAAATCGATGGTTAGCATACTCTGGTCCGCCTAGTATGCTGCAGACAATAAAAAACAACCCTAAGTTGTTTCACTTACCGGTCAGCTGTGCAATCTGCACCTGGTCCGCTTTCGCCTACTCCTCGGCGGCCTTCTTTTGGACCAACGGGCTGGCGATCTCTTAAGCCATCGCTTCATTTTGGTGTCGCACTACAAAAAATGCATGAGTATGCAGCAAACGTCAGTGTGCCTGGTGAGATCAGAGAACTTACTTTCATTGTTCACCTCCAGGGCCTCCACCCTTCGGCACACGGCAGCAAGGTTTTCCTCATGCTGGACCTCCCGTTCTTGATACACTTTGGCCTGCGCTTCCATCTGGGCCTTCGCCGCCTGGAGGGTTTTGGACTCCTCCCAAGTTGTGGTAAAACAGTCGATGGTCCTGCCCCGTTTGGAGTTGGTCTTCTGCAAGGACTAAGCACACCATGCCATGGTCAGCTTATCTACTCTAAGGTACAAAAGCATAATATTAGAGCAATTGTTGTTGGGTTTACCTTGATCCGGTCCAGTAGCACCTCCACGTCGTCCTGGATGCCTGCCTCCATGTCGTCATCAGGGATCTCCTAGTACGTCACGAAGTCATTCTCCCCCAGCTTGCATGTTGTATGCACGCGCTGGGTGGGGATGTCCATGCGAGGGACCCTGGCACCCTAGGTACTTCTTCAACTTCCTCTGGCGGCACCAAAGTACTTGGCCCCAACTGGTCTGGCGCGTGGTGAGGTGGATGACCCACCATGACCCTTATTGCCCTAAAGGGCACCAGCTGCCTCTCTGGCTGGCCGGCTAGTGTCAGAGATGGCCCGGTGGGCATCGCCATACCAGCCCACCAATTGCACCGCGTTGCCGGCTGACACCTGCTCGGTGGTTGGTGGTAGCGTGGTCTGGCTGGGCGACGGACGCGGTCCCATTGTCGATGGAGTCCGCCTGCAAGTCACATAGATTGACATTTTTCGTTTACAGGTAAACCAAGCGTACAGGAAGAAAATAAATTTATTTACAACATGGTAATTACATTGAGGACCGTCGGAATCCTCCTCTGAACTACAGGGCTGCTGCCGCGCCAGGAGTGCCTGGGGTCCCACCTGTCACCCCGTTGCCACACGCAGGGCCTTGGCCGATGTTTCACCAGCTCCACCCGTCCTGGTGGGCCGCACCAGTGGAGTTGGCTCCCTTGCCACCTCTCGGTGCCCCGAAGATGAGGCCATCCTTGCTGAGGGCGTTGCCACCCTGTGTGACACAGGCGGCGGTGGTGGTGGTCTAGACCCCCGGCCTGTTTCGGCCGGGATGTTGATGCAGATCCCCCTAATTAGGGGGAGGAGGCAGTGGCGGTACGTGCCGTGGTGACCTCCTGGTCGATGTCGTCATCGGGGGCTTTGGCGTCTTCCCTATTTGAGGAGTCGGTGCCTGACACTTCCTTTGGTGCTCGTCTAGCATCAGGAAGTCGTTGGAGTCCGATGACTCTGGGGTGGTCAAGGCTTCCCTCTTCTTGCTCCCCCTGCTCAGTCGGCTAGGTTCAACTTGCCCCAAAACAGCAGAGTGGAGGGCCTCTTCTTCTTGGCAGTGGCCGACATTGGCCGCTTGCCCGTTGCTTGGTGCCTTGCCCGAGCAGCCGGGCACTCGTCCTCGTCCGGGCTAGAGACATCCTGTTGGGAATATGCCCTAGAGGTAATCATAGAGATGATGATATTCCGATTGCATCTGTGAAATGCATTAAGTGCTCATTGAATACCCATTATAGATAACTTGTGTTGAATGGCAATTATGTGAATTGTTTGTGGACTCAATTACTTGAATGGTTATTCTAAAGTTGTCCCTGGTCGGCGTTCTTGTGAGAACACACTTAAATATTAGACCAGCACATGATTACTTGATGGCTATATTTCACAAGTCATGGACATGGAGATGTCGAACTAATAATGTGGGCACATGTGAGACATGTAGGTTGGACTAACCCGACTTGAGATTGTCTATATTCACGGCATGTACGTTATGTCCTTAGACCTGAGATTGTGGTATGTACTCAAGATGTGAAACGACCCACTTAGAGATTATCAAACACTGCTCCATAACTAGGTAGTTATAATGGTGGTCTTCGGGTGGTCGGGAAGCATTCTATGAGCCATAGACAGTCAAGATGGAATTTGCCCCTCTCTGCATGAGAGAGATATCACTGGATCACTCAAGCGATTGGATCAACAAATGCATGGCCATGCTTGGGTTAAGTGTTAACCCACAAGTTGAATCATATATCAGTGGCAAAGGGAATAACTTGTACGTGGTCGTAGTGGTTCGTCTGATATCATCTTTGTGTATGCATAGGGGTTGTCACGCCTTGCTAGAGGCCGCAGTCAACTATTGGGCGAGTAGGAGTACTCGGTCCATGTCTATGTGTGCTTAAACCCATAGGGTCGCACGCTTAAGGGCTGGAAGCCTAATTCGGGTTGGACCCGGGTTAGACTTGGCTTAGGGTTCCTGATGGGCCTCCAGTTCAGGGTCGCATAGGGACACCTATATAAGCAAGGGGTAGGGGCGAGGAAGACCTGATCTGATCGATCTATTCAGCCGCCGTCTCCCACTCCATGCTCACACCTTTGCTCCTCGCGGACCTAGCAGTTCGGTTGCGCATTGCTTCTTCCCGCACGTGTGTGATACCTTAGAGGTGCTGCATCTATGGTACAAGGATGGACCTAGTCAGTCACGGTGGTCGACAACGGGTCAACGACTAGTTGGACTGGTCAGCGACTAATTGGACTGGTCGAGAACGTGTTCGAATGATCTACAAGCGAAGGGTATACTTGACGAATGACCACACAACTGCACGGCACTGCTGCGATGCGTTTGAGTACATCGAGTCTTCCGCTACATCTGTGCGTTTAGTGGTAATCCCATTTCTATATCATAGCAGTAGATCTGGGTTTATGAGGTAGAAAAGTTTTATTTTCTAGCTAGCGTAGCACCCTCATAACCCTACAGTGGTATCGGAGCCATAGCTGCTTTGTTATAGGTCCGGCTGTGTGCATATGGTGATATGCGCTGTTGTAGATGAGTCTCTGATCTTGGTTCATCGTCTTGCCACGTTGGTCTTGTAACGATCTACTCGTACCGATCGGAATTCCGCCATTTGAGTTAAGTGATACATGTAAAACCAGTCATGGCGAGTTTGAGAGCAATCAGATTGATCGAATTGAGCCTTAGGTCAAGTGCCGAGCACATGAGATGTGCAGCGGTAGCCGATGGGATCTATTATCGGGCACTGGGTTGCCGAGAAAAGTGTTGTTCGGTAAAACAGCTGTAACTTTTGAACCATAACTCAGATTGTGACGAACTCTAAACAAAAAATTGCTTGGAAAGTAGAGTTTCAGGCCTTGCAACATTAGACGTCTATATTGGCTAACTCTATTTTAGGCCTTGGAAAATAGAGATGCATGTATGTAATTAATTCATGGCTTGCACGTCATGAGGACAATATGGGCAGGAGCCTTACAGATATTGTCACTTTGATGTAATGGCCTGCGTGCCAATCTGTGATGATCCGTGACTGTGTCAATTTAATTCAAGGTAGTGGTAGCTAGTCTCGGCGGATGCACCACAGATGGATGACATACACGTACCATGGAGATGGAGATCACCATGACGAACAGATTGACATTGAGATGGAGATCTCAAAGGAACAATGGGCTATACCAAGTCATATCTATGTTTATGTCATTTTTACTATGTTCTACTTTCACATGCTATAAAGTTTGGTCTACATTTATGCGGTAGTGAAGTAAAATGATCCCTCAGTAATGTTTAAGTTGCATGTTGTCGATGAGATATCATCGGCGGTCCATCTAGGGGTAGACCTAATATGATAGATTGATCGAAAAGGGCGCATGTGATCGGGAACCGGATGGTTATAGAGACACAAGACACAAGATTTATATGGGTTCAGGTTGCCAACGTGGCGTAAAACCCTACGTCCTGTGCTCGGTATATTGCATTGATTGGGTATAAGATCGTGGTGATCTGGTAGATCGGATGACCTCCTGACCTGATGACCTGGTCTGTCTAAGGACCTTTGCCCCTCCTTATATATGACGAAGGGACAGAGTTACAAGTAGAATAGCCTATTTGGTACTATTACTAATCTGTGCGGTGCACGTCGTGTGCCGCACGTCTTCATCTTGGGCTAGACCGTCTTTAAAGGTGTGGCCAAAGTATAGTCGTGAGGGGGTATGGGGGTCATATCCCCATAGCTAGTCCTCGAGCACCATGTATCTTGAGGGAATCGCCGTCTTGACCTATGCCGAGCAGTGTAGATGTAGACCATGTAGTGCCAACCTGTGAAGGTACTGACCACGTAGTGCTAACCAGCGAAGATGTAGTCGACGTAGTCCCAACCAGCGATGATGCTGACCACGTAGTTTCGACCAGCGAAGATGTTGATCATGTAGTTCCGACCAGCGAAGATGTAGTCGACGTAGTCCCGACCAGCGATGATGCTGACCATGTAGTTCTGATTAGCGAAGATGTAGTCGACGTAGTCCCGACCAGCAACGATGCTGACCACGTAGTTCTGACCAGCGAAGATGCTGACCATGTAGTCCAACCAGCACTGATACTGACCACTGGCGTTGTCAGGCTTCTCCCGAGCAGTTTGTAAGTCTGCTCCTGACCACAGCTCCCGTCAAGGAAGGTGATCTATCAAAAGATGCATGGTGTTCTAAGAAAAGAAAATTTCTTTTCACGTCCTGAGACGTGGGCCCATGTTAACACATGATACAGAGAACACTGAGATGCTAACGCGAACAATCCTGGAAAGGATAGGCCCAGTCACCGTGAACTGACATGGGCCCACCTAGTCCCCATGCTTGATGGAAGATGGAACATGTTGTATTGAGCTTTTAAGAAAAAACTCAACACGGCACTAACTGGTCCGTAGTTAGTGCCAAATAACGAGTTGATGCAAAATCCCAGGTATGAACCTATGACCTTCTGCTTAGGAAACAGAGCTCAGGCTCGATCGGATTGAGGGACACCAAGAACCACTGTTCCATAGACACCTCTGTGTGGCAAGTTGAATGCGCAGTCCCCAGGTAAGTCTTGGACGGAGCATAGGCTCTATCGGGTCGACGGACATCGAAAATAGCTGGTCCGTAGACACCTCTAGGTGGCAAGTCGAATGCGCAGTCCCCAGGTAAGTCTTGGATGGAGCACAGGCTCTCTCGGGTCGAGGGACACCGAAACCAGCTGGTCCATAGACACCTCTGGGTGGCAAGTTGAATGCGTAGTCCCCAGGTAAGTCCAGGACGGAGCACAGGCTGTGCGGTGCGTGGCACTGAGCCGAGCGACGGAGGCGAGGCTGTGTGGTGCGGACACTGAGCCAAGGTGACGATGATGAGTCCTCGAGCGGCGTGATCGGAGATGAGGCTATGCAGTGCGCGGCATCAAGCCGAGGCGACGATGATGAGTCCCTGAGCAGCGTGATTGGAGATGAGGCTATGCAGTGCACGGCACCGAGCCGAGCGATGGAGGCGAGGCTGTGCAGTGCGTGATGAGTCCCCGAGCAGCGTGGTCGGAGATGAGGCTGTGTTGTGCGTGGCACCGAGCTGTGGCGACGAGCAGTTGGACCAACTGGTTGGATGTTAAGTCCGAGTGCCAAGTGGCAGGACCACCTGGACGATGATCCTTGATCCAGTCCTCGAGCATACGGAGTGTGCTCGGCAACCAAACCTTGTCTCTGAAAAATAAACATGAAGAGCGGTAGTACATGATATACAAATAATTGATCTCCGGAGAGAAAATCAACACGTTGATGTATTTTTAAGTACACATGTTGTCGTAGAAAAAATATCGACAATTAAGTTTTGCTCCCACCCTCGAAGCATGCTAACTTTGTTAGGTGACATAGGGATGCGCTAGTGAACAGCGTAGAACCACCAGGATCACTAGGTACCTAGTACCATTAGAGAGCGACTGCCGAATGTCCTAGTGCCATGTAGTGTGAAGCTGTAACACATCGTAAGAGGATCGAGGCAGCGCCTTGTCGAGCCGTTCTCAGCAGGCAAGAAAAAAAGTTCAATTTATGCATGGTGCATGTATAACAGATCGGTGCACGGATGCAAAGTTGTACCTTGTCTTTGGAGACGTGTTGTTGTCATGGGCAAGCGGATGGACGTGGCTCGTCGTGGCTCACTTGACGACTCGACGACTCGGTGGCAGCCTGTGTGCACCGAATCCGTCAAGCTCCAGTAGCACGTGCAGCCAACAAAACTCGTGTCGCCGTTGTAGCATGATGCGGGGCGATTCCTGCTGAAATAACCAAGCACATCTATGTAGATATCTGCATACATATTATATCATAATATATTGTATAGGATATTATATTAGAAAATAAATAAGGGATATGGACTTAGCTTTGCATGCCGAACAGATCGGCTGTTGCTGGAAACTACTCCATACGTGATGCATGCGAGTCAGATAGTTAGCTTGCATGTCCCGTAGATGTATTTCCCCTGTAGCCATAGCAGATCCGGCATGATTACCGGAGAGTACAGAGTCGTACTCAGATACGTCAGTGGGACTGTGATCGGATCAAGTCGTGGTTATCCCGAATCGAACCACACGACCGCCATGCACAGTGTGCGTGTGTGACTAAACTGATGACGATGACTCGCGACGAAGGTGTTGGTTGCTCGGGTGATGGTTGGTCCATAGCCAGATTGGATCTGGGCGGCCCGACTAGTCAGTACAGCACGTAAGCCAGATTGGATCTGGGCGGCCCGACTAGTCAGTACAGCACGTACGTCTGTGCCAACGGCGGTGAACGATGGTCAAGTCGTCCTCGGCAGATCGATGTGGATCGATCCGCCAAGGAATTGTCGATGAGTTGTCGGAGTAGACTCGTCAACGAGGTGGTCAATGACGTTGGTGCGGAAGTGGGCCGCACCGCTTCCATGGTTCCGGTGGTCGTCGCTACGCTGGTGGTCGGTGAACGCGCCGATGGTGAAGGATGTCCACCGTAGGATGCTGGCTCATCACCGATTAGCCATGGACGATGTTGATGAAGAACGTCTGCCACAAGGAGTAGAGTTGTCATGGATGACGTTGTTGAAGAAAATTTCCATCTGGTTCACCAGATGATCAGCACGCACCCGTTACCTGGCCGCCAACTGTCGATGAGATATCATCGGTGGTCCATCTAGGGGTAGATCTAAGATGGTAGATTGATCGGAAGGGGCACACGTGATCGGGAACTGGATGGTTACAGAGACACAAGACATAAGATTTATATAGGTGCTCTGTATATTGCATTGATTGGGTATGAGATCGTGGTGATCTGGTAGATCGGATGACCTCCTGACCTGATGACCTGGTCTGTCTAAGGACCTCTGCCCCTCCTTATATATGCCGAAGGGACAGAGTTACAAGTAGAATAGCCTATTTGGCACTATTACTAATCTGTGCGGTGCACGTCGTGTACCGCACGTCTTCATCTTGGGCTAGACCGTCTTCAAAGATGCGGCCCAAGTATAGCCGTGAGGGTATATGGGGGTCATATCCCCACACATGCTTCCCCAAACCTTGCACTGTCACAAGTCTTGTATAATCTGTGGTGGGTCTATGAAATTAGGGTGCCACTGGTTTTCCTTGACTAGACAGCTTCGTATAGGATACTTACTGCAAGAAGGTTTGGTTACTTGAACAAGGTCATTCTAACGGTTAGGGATCTTGAAGCATGGGAAGGTTGAGTGCTCGGCATAGAGATGCTAGCCCAACAAGAGTCATATAAGATATGATTAGCAAGGTGTTGCTTACCGATCTACCATATCGACCAGCGGTGATGCTAAAGCTCACTGGTCGGCATGTTAGTTGTGGGTCTTGAATCACTAAGTATCAATTGAGGGATATTGATTTTGGTTGGAGTAGATTCTATTTGATATGATTTACTTTTCATAGATACATTATCTTAGTATTTTGTATTACTTTTGCTATAGATAAATGGCCGCTCGCAATCAACCATTTACTTTGTGTTCAATTCTTGAGAAAGATAAGTTGAATGGAACAAGCTATGTGGATTGGATCCGCAACCTGAGAATTGTTCTCAGGGCTGAGAAAAAGGAAGAAATTCTAGACACCCCATTCCCAGATGAGCCTAATGAAAATGCAACTATTGCTGAAAGAACCTCTTATAGGAGAGCATGAGATGCTCACCTTGAAGTGAATTTCCTTATGCTTTCTTGCATGGAACCTGATCTGCAGATGCAGTTCGATAATAATCATTCAGCGAACCATATGATCATGGTGCTTGAAGAGATGTTCCACACACAAGCCAGGACTGAAAGGTTCAATGTCTCTAAGGCGCTTGCTGAAACCAAGCATGCAGAGGGCACAGCAGTCGGACCACATGTAATCAAGATGGTTGGTTACACTCAAAGGTTGGGGAAGCTAGGCTTCCCAATCGGCCAAGAGTTGGCTACTAACTTTATTCTCTCGTCTCTTCTGCCCAGTTATGGAAACTTCATCTCGAACTACCATATGCATGGGGCGGAGAGAGGCTTGAGTGAATTGTGTGGCATGCTGAAAACAGCAGAAGATGACATCAAGAAAGGCGCCGGCAGTAGCCAAGTGTTGTTGGTCTAGAATAGGCCTCGGTTCAAGAGGAAGGGCAATTCTTGGAAGAAGAAGAAGGGCAAGGCGAAAGATGAGATCTCTAAGCCAAACCCATCTGTTGCCAAAGCTGGACCATCTGCAAATTCATATTGCTTTTATTGTAAGGGGAAAGGTCACTGGAAAAGGAACTACAAGGAGTACTTGGCGTCCTTAAAGAAGGATGGCGGCGGTAAAGGTATTACTGCTACTTGTACCCATGTTGTTCACGTTACGGACATTTTTCTCGCTAACTCCTATATCAATTCCTGGGTATTTGATACCAGATCGGTTGCTCATATTTGCAATACAATGCAGGGAATGATAAGTAGAAGCGTTGAAAAGGGAGAGGTTGACTTCCGTGTGGGCAACAATGCAAGAGTTGCTGCGTTCAACGTTGGAACGATGCAACTTCACCTACCATCAGGATTTATCATGGAATTGAATAATTGTTATTTTGTTCCTAGCTTAAGTCAAAACATTGTGTCACCTTCATGTTTGATGAAGGATGGTTATTCTTTTGCGAGTAAAGACAATGGTTGTGTGATCTTCAAGAATGACATGTTTGTGGCTTTTGCATCCATTGTGAATGGATTATTTATTTTAAATCTTGATGATGCTCCTGTCTGTAATGCTACTGCTAAAAGGCCTCGGCTTAATGAGTTAAGTCCTACATATATATGGCATTATCGTTTGGGTCATATAAGTGAAAATCGCATGAAGAGGCTCCATGCTGATGGGCTTCTAACTTTGTTTGATTTTGAATCTTATGAGACATGTTGATGAGGACATCAACACTGATCATACATCCAAGTCAGCCACGCCAATACTTGTTGGTCCTATTACT
>CM041632.1:36702391-36820800 GCA_023333625.1 Bothriochloa decipiens | reverse complement strand
GATCGAGCCTGTCCAGGGCATACCTGGGGACTGTGCTATAGTTTGCCACCCAGTGGCGCCCATAGACCAAGGGTTCTCGGTGTTCCCTGATCCCGATCGAGCTGTTCCAGGGCATACCTAGGGATTGTATGATAGTTTGACAATACCTAGTCCTTTGGCACTGACTATGTCTAGTTGGGGTTGTGTTTGACTTTTTTCTTAAAAAGCTCAATACAACATATCCTATCTTCTATCGAGCTTGGGGACTACATGGCCCACGTCGCCTCGTGGTCATTGGGCCTATCTTCTGTTCTCGGTTTGCTACCCTACTTATACAGTTTGTTCATGTTGGCATCCCAGGGATACTTCGTGTCACGTGTTAACGCGGGCCACGTCTCAGGACGTGAAAAGAATTTTTCTTTTTCTTGGAACACCATGCATCTTTTGAAAGATCACCTTCCTTGACGAGAGCTGTGGTCAGAAGCAGACATACGAACTGCTCGGGATGGAGCTGGCTAACACCACCTGATCAGCATCCTTGCTGGTCGGCATTACCTGGTCGGTGTCCTTGCTGGTCGGCACCCTGTGGTCAGCATCTTTACTGGTTGGAACTACGAGGTATGCTTTACACTGCTCAGCATAGGCCAAGACGCCATCTCCCTCAAGATACAAGGTGCATGGGGACTAGCTGTGGGGGTATAAACCCCTATACCCTCACGGTTAGACCTGGGGCTGCTCGGACCAAACGGCCCAGACCACAACACGAAGGACGATCCATCACTACCCTGGTCGGTGGCCCAGACCACAAGACGAAGGACGGTCCATCACCACCCTGGTCGGTGGGCTAAACAACAAGACGAAGGTCGGTCCATCACCACCCTGGTTGGTGGGCCCCACAACACGACGAAGACCGTGGTCTGCTACCGCCCTGGTCGGTGGGCCGCGCGGGTCCTGAAGGCTACTTAGCGTGCAAGGAGTCTTAGTCAGTTAGATCTGTTCATGATCTCCAAGATATGGAGCAATGTAACCGACCACAGGAAAACCTAGATATGTAACCTTGCGCCCGGCTATATAAGGCAGGCAAGGAACCCCCTAAAACACATCTTTTCACCTCATTGTACTCTGGTAGTCATCAATAGAGCAGCATAGACACATGATGTAGGGTTTTACGCTTCATAGCGGCCTGAACCTGGATAAACCCTTGTTTGTCTTGCGTCTCACATCTGGTTCGTAGGTCTTAGCATGCCCTCACCGCAAAACTACTACCTCGGGGTATCCCATGGTAGACTACCGAGGAGATATCATCGACATGGACAGGGACGATCGCAACCAGAATCGTGCCCAGCGCCGGATCCAGGAGCAGCAGGTGCCGCCTTGACCTCGCCGCTTGCATCGGGATCTACAAGATGAGTTTGACATGGTCAGGGACCGACCCGTCCACGAGACTCCTACGGCTAACATTGCCATGGCCAGGCGTCACCTGGAGACCCTTCCTCCTACCACGCCCGGGTTTGACGCGGCCATCGACTACTTGATCACCGCTGAAGACCAGGTGAATCGGCTACGGTCGGCTGGTTCCTGGCCACGTCATCACGATCTCGGCGGACTTGCTCTCGTCGAAACCGCAATCGCCGTTGCGGCCTTCGGAAAGCGGCGCTGACAACTCCTCCAATAACGTAGGGCAAGATCCTCCCACCTAGGGTGCTCGGTGGGATGATGCAGACGACGACCTACAAGGTGACTCGCGTGGTGATCCGCGAGACGATTGCCAGCGCGACAACCGCCAGCATGGCAGCCGACGACATGGCAATCAGCAGCGTGGTAACCGTCGTGCTGAGCGTGAAGAGGAAGTCGAGCAGTGTCGAGGCTCCGACCTCCGCAACCACCTCGACGAAAGGTACCGCGCTCACCGCCACATGGGCGGACCCCCGCCGTTTTCGCCATAGCTCAAAGCAGTCATCTGGCCGAAGAACTTTCGGCTCGGGGACACCAAGATGTACGATGACAAGAATGACCCCGGACAGTGGATCATGCTGTATGAGCTCGCCGTCCAGGCCGCCGGCGGAGACGAACACATCATGGCTAACTAATTCCCTGTAGTGCTACGACCTACTGTTACCTCGTGGCTGCTCCGCCAGCGTGCAGGCACAATCCACAGCTGGGCACAACTTTGCCAGATGTTCGTCAACAACTTCAAGACGACCTGCGACCAGCCGTGCTCCAAGTACGCCCTGGCACAGTTCCAAGACTACCCAGGTGAGTCGGTGCGTCATTACATCAGGCGTTTCTCCAGCATGTGGAATAGGGTGATTGACGTCACCAAGGTGGAGGGTGTCAACCTCTTCATCCAGGACCTCAGCCAATCACGTAGCACCGATCTCCGCAAGAAGCTGCTTCTCAAGCAGCCTAAGACGATGGAGCACCTCTTCAAGATCGCGCAGAAGTTCAACGACCTCGATAATGGGACGCACGACGTCAACGCCGGCCCATCCCACCGCAACTACCACCACAACGACGATCGCGACCACGACAGTGATTGGGACAACTGGCCAACTGCCGCCCTGACTACCGTAGCGACCAACGTGACGACCACAGGGCCAACCAGCGCTAGGATGACCACCCCTTCAAACGCCGTGACAGGTAGGGTAATGACGGCAACCAGCGCAACCACAACCACAACGGCAATTCTGTCAACGCGGTGAAAGGCCAGAAGCGCGAGAATGACAAGGAGGTCGATAAGGTCCTTACCTAGGACTGCCCTCGCCACCCTGGCAAGGGCCATACGCTGGGAAAGTGTAGAGTTCTAGCGGATGTGCTCAAGATCACTGCCAACAAGAAGCCACGCCCAGCTCCTATAGGCAAGGGAAAGGACGTGGTCCGGGAGGACAATGCTGACGAGGAGGAGCCCCCAAGACCCCAATCCATGGCACGCCTACAGGGACCCCGTGAAGAACGTCGCTGCCGTCATCTTTGGTGGCAAGGTTGGGCTCGAGAACGCGCGGGACAAGAAGCCGCTGACGCGGGCCATCACGTCTATCCAGAAGTCTGATGGCCTCGTCGCAGACGTCAGGGTGCCAGCTTGGTCTAAGCAGCCCATCTCATTCAGCCAGAATGACATGTGGGCCAAACTCCCCGATGCTGGTCGATTCCGGCTGGTCCTTGACCCGGTGATCAACGGCGTCCGGTTCGAGAAGGTGCTCGTCGATGGTTGTAGCGCCTTGAATATCCTGTTCTACCCAGCCTTCAAGGAGCTAGGGCTGAAGTCGGAGTGTCTCAAGCCCTACAACTCTTCGTTTTGGGGCATCATGCCAGCCAAACCCTCGTACCCTCTTGGGCAGATAACTTTGCCCGTCCAGTTCAGGACAAAGCAGAACTTTTGCGTCGACCACATCAACTTCATCGTGGCCAATTTCGAGGGAATCTATCACGCCATCCTCGGCCGACCAGGGATTGCCAAGTTCATGGCAGTTCCTCACTATGGGTACCTAGTTCTCAAGCTCCCAACCGAGTAGGGATTACCTACGTGGTCAACATTCTTCACCGGTCGGCACTATGTGGTCTGCATCTTCACTGCTCGGCACAAGACAAGACGGCGACTCCCTCAAGATACATGGTGCTCGGGGACTAGCTGTGGGGTATAAACCCCTATACCCTCACAGCAGGGCCTTGGGCCGCACGGACTAGACGGCCCAGGCCACAAGATGAAGCCCGTGGTCCATCACCGCCCTGGTCGGTGGGCCGCGTGGATCCTGAAGGCTGCTTGGCATGCAAGGAAGCCTAGTCGGTTAGGATCTGTTCATACTCTTCAAGATACGGAGCAATGTAACCGACCATAGGAAATCTTAGATATGTAACCTTGCCCCCTGACTATATAAGGCGGACAAGGACCCCCTTAGAACACGTTCATTCAACCCTTTGTACTCCGGTACTCATTAATACAGCAGCAGAGACGTAGGACGTAGGGTATTACGCACCTCGCCGCCCGAACCTGGATAAACCCTGGTTGTTTGTCTTGCATTTCACATCTGGTTCGTAGATCTTAGCGCGCCCTCACTGATCATCTACATCTGGTTCACCGATCTTAGCCCCGTGGTAGACTGCTGAGGAGACTTCATCGACAGTGACCCGCCGGGTGCAAAGGGCGTGCTGCCTCCTGCCGTCGACAGTCGTATGATTTCTGAGCCAGAGCACGCTTTTCGGGCGCAGCAACGCCGGGGTACTTAGCGCGTGCTGATCAAGTGGCGCGACCTTGATGATGATGATGCCACTTGGGAACCATTGCTGTAGTTTCGTGAGCACTACCCCAACTTCCAGCTCGAGGACGAGCTGTTTCAGCAGGCAGGGAGAGATGTTATGACCGGCGTGAAGTACATCCGACGCCGGCCCATTAGTGGCTAAGCCACGCCGACCAGGCGGGTTAGGCGCAGGAGTTAGGGGCTCAGGCCCATATTATCTTTATTATTTATTTCCAAATATTAGTGAGGAGTCTTAGCTATATAAACAAGTTGTAATCGTAGTGGACAAATTAAGTAAGAGCAATCATATTTGTCCGGCTTCCTTTAGGGAGCCAGGAGACCCCAAAACCCTAGCCGCCTTTTCCCTACTCCTCTCACGCGCGTGCAAGACGGCGCCCCGCCATCGAGGCATCTTCAAGCCCCGTCCTCCGGTCACCCACGGCTACAACCTCCGATCGATGAGAGCTCGAGGGCCGCTGCCTATCAGGTGGTGTGGCCACAGATATTTTGAGACACTTGTTAGGCTCTATAGTCCAGTGTATTTGGCTTTCGCCAAACCTGAATATGTTATATGTCAACCTGAAAGAAAATAATTTTAAAATAACATGTACTAATGAACCACCATATTGCATCATTGACAGGTGATCCGACAGCCTCAACTATTTCGAGACTTGGGTGTGGGATTAGGGCATTGTCTCCTCAACTGACCCTGTGGCAAACATAACATTTACGTCTTGGTAAGCTTGCTAATCCCTCTTGGTTTGCGAAGAGGTGGGTTCCTTTGGGTTTACATCAGTTCTGATATTGGATAATGCAATTTTTTGGTTGACACATAATTTGCAAAATAAATATTCTGGGAGCGCTGAGATTAAATGTCACACCTAAAACCACACTCATATTCATGTGGTTTGTTTTTGAAGGTACAGAATTAGTATGTGGCACCGTACTGTTTAAGCATGCAAGTGGACAGTATAATTATTATACTCACCACTAAGGTGCCATATATAATATATCAAACAGTCTTCTGTATTTCATTTTGTTCAAGTTCAAGGCTATGTACTGGAAATTACTATATGCTTCTGATAGAACAAATAGTTAATACAATTGGTTGAGAGTTCTGAATTAATACAAATGCCTTCCATCCAAAATTCTCAGCCATAACGGCCTACTTTACAATTGCAGTTAATTCAAATGGTTGTATTAGTTCAAATTAATAAGAAGCATGGTAAATAATGACTACGGCCACCTATGAAAATTTGACCTTAACTTTTGAATCAGCATTTTCCTGTGATGAATCTTCCTGCATTGACCTCCAATTTTGTTCCTTGCAGAACTAATATTTTTCAATTTCATTTGACTTGAGTTGCCAATCCATCATCAATTACAGGTTCAACCTTATAGCCAGATGAAATGAGTTAAGGCTAGAAACAAAAAGGGAGTATCTATCTATATGTATTATCTGGACTCTGGTGATAAGAAAGCATCATAGAAATGATGGAAACATTGCATTATGGAATAGTAAACAATATTTGAATGACCCTTGTAGGCCGCTAGAAGAATTACTGACAGATTGTGCATTAGTTTCAGAAATATTGCCCGAGTGCTAGAGCTGAACTCGGAAGACATATTCAACATATTCCCTCAACTCCTGGATAACATCGAGAAGGGTCTTCACCTCTTTTGTAAGTGCTTTCTTCTTTCTCCACAACTATAGAAAAAATATTTCCATGTGGGCTTCCTGTTGTTAAATGATCAGTATGAACTCTAGGAGTAATAGCAATAGGATTCATCACACTTTTACTCATTATCAATTCTCTGAACAAGGTAATTTGACACGTAATTAGTGGCGTGTGTTTGTACATGTTTTGTGCAATCATGGGTTCGTTTCGGTTTACATCAGTTGATGAATTACTAGCTATACTTAAAATCATGCCAGAGAAAGAAAGCTCAGCCATCAGTTACTTAACCTTATGGTCAGGTAAGGAAAACTCAGAGCACTATTTTTTTTTTTACCTGTGCTTACCTATTCCTGAATCCACTATGCAGTAGTAGATAAATTTGATGAGGTTCAGGTGCTTAGGAACATAAAGTAATTGAACTTCAACAAAGGCACTTCTTGTGCAATTGAAATCAGATTTTTTTTATAGGAAAAAACCATGAACTGGTTCATGACCTAACTGCGATCTTGTCATATGTTTAGCACACAAGCAATTAGATTCCCTTGATATAACCCCCTTCCTGCTGCCTGCAATTTGCAGTGTCAGAGTTAAAGTTAGAGGATTCCCTTAATATAACCACCTTTCTATTGCTTGTTGCAGTTATAGAGTTAATGTTTAGATCATGTATAATATAGTGAACAATATTTCCCATTTTTCGGTTCTGTAGTATCTGGCATCGATGGATTGCTCATAGGAGTTTGGGGAACCCCTAATCTGTAAAAACAACTCATGATTGAAGGATGGTCTTCATCAAAATTTCAGATTTACAGTGTTTTAGGTTATCTTTGTATTTTGTTAATGCCCTTGACTTGAGCTAAAGCCCAACAATGAAACTTGGTGCAGAGAGGAATATGTTCACAACATTTATGTAGTACCTCCAGAGCAATATAATATATATGGGCTTCCAATCAATTGACAACTTAACCTGTAATTTAGACTATTTTTTAAATGAAGATAAACCTCTGCTTTTCAGAAAGCAAGTACTCCCTCCGTTGCAAATTGTAAGTCGTTTTGGCTCTTTTGGTACATGCATTTTGCTATCTATTTCTCAAAGAAATCAGGAGATCTAATTTCACTTTAACCTGCAGAGCTATATTCTCTTCTCAAGAGTGTACAGTAGCAATTATGTCACACTGGGTAACAATCTCCATCCGCAGCCACTCAATTAAAGGATAGGAGGGGCCGCCCATTCAAGTAGTAAACAGTACTAGCATGTGTGTCTCTAATAGTACTTATTTTGTATCATGAGTATCACATTTTTAATATAAACTTAGTCAAAGTTTATTTAATGTCAAACTTAGTTAAACTTTAATTTTATTATTTAATTTTATAATATTGTTTTCTTATCGTGCGGTGTTTTAATATCAAAGTTCACCAATCCATAGCAACACAAGGGCACGATGCTAGTTATATATTAAAACAAGAGCTGAAGATTACAAATTGTTAGCTGGTTGCTAACAAAAGACTCAAAGAAAACTTAGCTAAAACTCACATAGCAGAGAAAGGGGAATAGAGGTAGGGAGAGCCGCCAGGGTAAAGGAAAACAAAAGCTGCTGATCCAATTCATTACTAACACACGTTTGACTATGGGTAATCTAAAGAGGTGAAGTTTAACTTCATTCTTGAAGAGCTGCTTCCAATTGTTCAGTGATGGAGCTTTGTGATTGAAAATGAAGTTATTTCCGGCGCTGATCATAAATAAATCCAGGAAGTAAGGTCTCACAAAACTTTGTCGTTGCTGCATTACCATTTGACCCTTGCAAGTTCCATTGTATACCAACAGCAAACCAGCTGCCAGTACTTGAGGTACATTCAAAGAGTAGATGCATTAAGGTTTTATCTACCAGCTCATTGCATAACACACAGTGATACCCTTCTTCAAGATGTTTGTGTCTTAGCATGTCCCTTGTGTTCAGCCTATCAACCAAGAGCAACCAGGCAAAGAATTTGATTTTCAGCATGCACTTTGCTTTCCAAATCCAACAGAAAGGGGGAAGTGGCAGGATACTCTCAAAATGGCGCCTGTAAATTTCCTAGCGCTATAGAGGCCGTAATACAGTTGTAAATCCGTACACAGATGACTTTGTTTTACTCGAAAAAAAACAGTGTCTTTGTTGGCTCTATCACACACGTAGCCTTAGTTTAATGGAATGTAGTTTCATTCCTCTTTTTCTTGAAGTAAACATCAGTCTGATCTAAGAGTGTCCAGGTCGTCCTTGAACACAAGGACTCTCATTGTATGCCGCCCTGGACATTGGTAACCTGAACAACTCTAGGATTCTCATACTCGATCAAAATCCTAATAATAGTTTGCAGCCATAAGGTTTATGCAAATAGAAATAAATATCATATCTATCAGTTTCTTGTTCTCTATAGCTCACTTGACTAATGGTCTGGTCAAGGATGGCGAAGACTTGCAGCCTTAGATGGGTAGATCTTTGATTTATACAAAGGAATGAAAATACCATTTTACCAAAGAGCTAAGATTAGGCAGAAATACATATACTGTTACAATACAGCTCAATTCGAAGGGGTCGTTACTTGCTGGGAGCAGTTCAGACATTTCAAATGGTGATCCTTCTATACGCAACATGTGATCAACAGCAAAAAACGGCCCTCATTCATTTCAAGGTGGGAATGTTTGGTCATTGCAAAATATGGCAAGATCCCCATAGTCGAACCAAGTGACAAGTGGTAAAGAAAAATTTGTGGCTACATGAACCAAACAGAACAGGTACAAACTCTGCAATCGTGGTCAGCATATTTTGTAGACTACGATTGGCTCGTAGAAATAGTTTAACAAACAGATCACAGAAAAAGTTTATATATCACGCCAAAAGAAGATTTTTGGTTAGTCTTTTTTCACCAAAATCTTTGTTCAAAAGCCATGATAACCAACTATTACACCTGCAGCTGGGTTGGAGTTGATCTCTGCCATAACTCCAATCTCAAAAAAAAAGGTAGCTTCAAGCGTCTGATTAGGAATTTAGGGAGCCAGAAGCTGGTGCATGAGCCGATTGATCATTTCATAGCTGGTAAAAGTAATGACAGCATTTGGGGTAGTTCTCAGCAAGTTGGTTGCACAGCCTCGGTAAAAGCCAGGAAAACCCTCCTTATGGTACACTTGCTTTATGCAGTCAGCGACACCACTATACCGTGTAGCACCATGATGATCACGGCCTTGTTCTTGCAGTTTGGATCGCACAACCTGCCAATGCAGGTCAACATATCGTGAGTGTTCAAAACTGGAGAGAAAAACAGAGTGCCAAGTGCCTACTGCATATCACGGAAGTTACAACAAAAGTCTAACCAGTGGAACAGAACAACCAGCAAAAACAAGCCAAACTAACAAAGGCACCACTTCATGGTTTCGTCTGAATGGTTTCCAAAGGTTAAACAAATAGTGGCAGGTGGTAGAGTTCTGCACCATCACAGCTGGCTGAAGATGTTGATTGGGCCCACAATCTGTGTGGCAGGCTCAGAGATTCCTCAATGGCAAATGGCGGCAGATCCAACCAAGCTTTTGGTGGCCTGAGTACTGCTGTGTAGATGTAGAGCACGCACATGGGCACTGTGTAGTCTAGCAATGCACAAAAACCCTCTCCAGGTGTCCCACCACAGTACCCACCTATTGTGGCGTTGTCGCAACCTGCAGCTGCAACATCTTGACAACTTCAGCCGATGCACCGTGAAGGCATGCAGGAGAGCAATGTGTCGAGGACGGAGAACCATAACTTGTGTTAGAAGAGTTAAGGGCCTATTGGGTCTTAGCCCATTAAGGTTAATTCGTTGCTTGCTTAGGAGCAAGTAAGACCTCATGAGAGATGTATCGATCTAATCAAGCAAGAATTAAGAAGGAAAACCCTTCCCTCTTGCCCGGCCGTGGGCGAATGCCCCGCAGCCGGATCTCCCTCGCCCTAGCCACCACCGTGAACAGTACCCACGGTACTATAGCGCGTCCGCCGTTGCTGCCCTCCTCAACTCTCTCCTCTCGATTCCAACAGCCCACATAACAATCTGGTATCGGAGATGTCAGGTTCCGGTAATCCGCTATAGGATTCTCTCGTCAATATGTTTCCAGGCCTCAACTTGCGGCTGTCAGCCATAGAGCCATCAGGCCGCTAGCACGCCGCCGGGTGTTGCGGCTGTGCGATCTGCAGCTGATTCAGCCCTACACCCCGTCGTAATTCCTCCAAGCTGTTCTTCGCCGTGCGAAGCTTGACACCACACAACAGATCAGACGGCCAAAGGACATCGCTGCGCAGCCAATGCTTATTCACCAAGTGTCAGTTGTGGTGTGGCCACAGGCTGCTGCGCGTGGCCTCCTTGCAGGGGTGCGGGATATACGCGATCTGCAGCTGATTCAGCCCTGCAACCCTTCGCAGCTCCCTCAAGTTGCACGCTGCCACGTGGATGATTTTGATCTCATCCGCTGTGATCTTGAGCTTGTTGTTTTCCCCACGGGCAGCGACCCCCAACTCTGCGGCAGCGGCGTTAGGGGAGCCGCTCCCTTCAACTCTCTCGTCCCTCGTTCCAACAGCCCACAACACTAAATCATTGATTCCCCCATTGCTTCCTAGGCAAGCCTAAAGCACAGTGGCGTAGGTTAAATCAGTAGCAAGTGCTCTAGGCCAATGACATTGCTTCTACATCCACCAGAGAGGGACAGTTAGCTGGTGCAGCAACCTCAGTATCACGGTTGAGGAACTGGAATAACTCTTCTGGCAGTGTTTCCTACAAATTGCCATCTCACATACTCCCACACTGGCATCGTTCTGCAGCCTACCCACGTCTGTGTCTGCTACCTAGTTACAGAAATTTAGCTTGTTTAAACTGTTAACAAGCCCACCCCATTTATAAACTCTATATGGAGTTACACAGGGCTGGTTTCGCGGGTTCCCTGGATCATAGTGTTGGCAGCCAAAATTGTAAACATGTTTAGCCGGTTTTGGTACTTTGTCAAAATGCATATTGGACTTCACCATTGCGTTCCTCTCATCGAGATGATCAACTCCAAGCACGCCGGCCCCCTTGCCTCCATCAATCACTGGCACCAGTCCTCCCATGTCGCCCGCTCACCTAGCTGTCGAGGCACAGGTCAAGGGGCAGCCATCTGCACGGCCGTATTAGGACCAAAGCGTGCATGAGATGATTGGGTGAAGCAGAGTTGGTGACGCAAACACAGATTTTCTGGGAACTTGGTGAACCCACATTTAGGAGGAAAATTCCCTAGTAGGGATAACTCTCTTCGTCCCACACCCCAACCAAACACTAGTAGATTTGGAACTACCCCAGCCTGTCCCCACCACCACCCCCCCACCCCGACCCCCAACAAAACAGGGCCTAGTGGAAATGACTCCATTCTTAATGGTCATACTGGACCGACCAATACCATCCCACAAACAAAAGAAAAGTAACAAAATGATGAATTACCTTTCCTATAAACAAACACGCCTTAAACCACCTCACCAGAATTATAATGCACACCAAGCAGCATGAGAAGAGTATGTATGGTATTCAGGTATTCCAAATAGAGGAAAACTATGCTCATAGAAAGGTAATTGATAGACACACATAGGCTTGGTAACACTGCTAGAGGGCAGTTTGCCTGCTATGGCCTTTTGATTGAAATGGAAAGTTGCAAAGCTTGGAATTACAAAGGGGTGGCTGCTGCTTACATAGAGCAGGGCCTCTACCAACTACTTAGCATATTCTTGCATAAAGTAAAATGCTTCCTATATAGCTTCTCATGATCAACTTGAGAGCCAAGGCAACTCTAATTGCATAAAGGTAAAAGCATAAAGTAAGATACATCTGCTAGCTTAACCCATTAATCTCCCCCTTAAGCCTAGCACTACTTGATCTTCTTCAGGCCAATCCTCCCCCTCATCTCCTAGAACATGGATCTGCCCAGCGACCTGGTGAGAATGTCAGCCAGCTGGTCGGTGGTAGGTATGTAGGTGGCCTTGATGCTCCCTTCTTCTAGGCAGTCTCTGATGAACTAGAACTTAGTCCTGATATGCTTGCTCCTGCCATGGAAGACAGGGTTCTTGGCCAGACCCAGAGCAGATTTGCTGTCCACCCTTAGCTCCACGATTTCCACCTTCCTGCCTAGGAGCTCCCCGAGCAGCCTAGACAACCAAAGTGCTTATGTTGCCACAGTAGTGGTGGCAATGTATTCTGCCTCACAGCTTGACAAGGCCACCACCTTCTTCTTGATCGAGTGCCGTAGTAGTGGTGCTTATGTTCTTCACCTAGGAAGAACATGGTTCCACAGGTGCTCTTGCTCATGTCGACGTCGCCGGCAAGATCGCTGTCGCAGTAGCCGATGAAGCGCGCTGTGTCGGGGGCCCTTTTGTAGTGGAGCCCAAGGTCCAGGGTCCCGGCGACGTAGCGGAGGACACGCTTGCGGCCTGCTGATGCTCCAGCATGGGTCGCTCCATGAAGCGGCTGAGGTAACCGACGGCAAACGCTAGGTACCGCCGGGTGTGCACCAGGTACAGCAGGCTGCCGATGAGGCAACGGTACTTGGTGGCATCCACCTCCTCGGCGGTGCTCTCGCGGGTGAGCTTCAGCTTCTCTTCCATGGGGGTGGCTACTGGGTTGCAGTCCACTATGTCAGTCCACTATGTCCCCCAGCTCGAGGATGCGCCGCGCGTAGTGAGCTTGGCACAGAGTGATGCCCTTGGCATCCTGATGCACCTCGACGCCAAGGTAGAAGGAGAGCAAGCCGAGGTCGCTCATCTCGAACCTCTTCTTCATCTCGACCTTGAACTCTTCCACTTCTCTCGAATTGGCGCCAGCGATGATCAAATCATCAACGTAGACGCTGACCAGCAGGACAGAGCACCCATTGCCCGCCGGTACACCGCCGTCTCGTGCTCGCTCTGCTGGAACCCCATCTGCTAAAGAGTGCGGTCCAGCTTCGCGTTCCAGGCGCGCGGAGCTTGCTTGAACACGTAGAGTGCCTTCCGCAGACGATACACCTTGCCCTCTTCCCGGCGATGGCGAAACCCGGTCGCCATTGAGGAAGGCGGACTGCACGTCCATATGGTGCACCTTCCATCCCTCTTGCGCCGCCAGTGCGAGAACCTGCACGGACTCCATACTTGCCACCGGCGCGAAGGCATCTTTGAAGTTGATGCCTTCCTCCTGGGCGAAACCACGAGCCACCAGCCTTGCCTTGTGCTTGGTCACCACCCCCTTTTCGTCCTTCTTGAGCTTGAAGACCCATTTCAGCAAAATTGAGCGGTGGCCGACGAGAAGGTCCACGAGCTCCCAAGTCTTGTTGTTCTCGACCGCCTCCAGCTCCTGCTTCATGGCCGCCTCCCATGCGAGATCGCCCTTGGCTTCCGCATGGTTGACAGGTTCACCAGTGTGCGTGAGGTGGAGCTGGGTGAACAGACATGGTGCCAGGTCTAGAGGAGAGCTATCGCCGATGATGTTCGTCACCGTGCGGTAGCAGAGGGGCTCATCATCCTATCCTCATCATCCTCCAGCGGCGTGGCGAGCTTGATTGGGGCCGTGGTTGAGTCGTTGCCGATGCCGGGGTCGCCTCGACAGCACTTCTGGAGGTGGCTGGGGCAGAGGAGTCCCACTCTGTTTTGCTTCTGGGCTCCCCTACTCCCCCTGAGCTGGAGATCGAGATGGTTGGCGCGAAGTGGCTGGAGCAGAGGCCGGGCTTGGAGCAGGGGTTGATGGCATAACAGTGCGCGCGTCTTCCGCTCTGTCCTACCAGAGGTGCTCCACGACGAGCTCCTCGTCCGCTAGACCTTGCCCGCCTCCTTCCTTGACCTAGTCCCTACCGTGACTTTCATCGAAGAAAACATCGCGCGACACGCGCACGCGTTGCGTGGCCGGGTCGAGCACTTAGTACACCTTGACTCTGTTGGAATAGCCGATGAAGATGCTGGGGCGGTTGTGGTCGTCAAGCTTCTGAGCTGGGACAGATCCTTGGTGAAGGCCACACATCCAAATGTGCACAGATGTCCCAGCTCCTGCGTCTTGCCTTGGCAAGCTTCATACGGCGTCTTGCCTTGCAGCGCCTTGGTGGGTGCCCTGTTCAACAAGTGAATAGCGGTCACCACAGCCTCACCCCAGAAGTGCGCCGGCAGGTTCCTCTGCTTTAGTAGCGTGCGCGCCATGGCGATGATCGTCTAGTTCCTCCTCTGCATGACGCCGTTCTGCTGCGGCGTGTAAGGAGCGTTGTAGTGGTGCTGAATGCCCTCTGCACAGTACGACACGAACTTGGCGACGGTGAACTCGAGCCCATTGTCCGTGCGCAGGGTCCGCAGCTTCCTCCCGCTCCTCTCCGCCGCGACCTGAAGATGCTTGATGGCGTCCGTGGCGGTGTCCTTGCTCGTGAGCAGGGCGACCCACATGTACCACATGGCGTCATCGACCAGCGGCAGGAAGTAACACGTGCCATCGGAGTTGCTGGAGAGACGAAGCCGCAGAGGTCGCCATGGACAAGCTCCAGCGGGTCCTGCGCGCGGTACTTGGCCTCGGACGGGAACGGCGCACGGCGGTGCTTTGTAATGACACACGCGTCGCAGAACTGCCCGACATGGTTGATCGCCGGCAGTCCGCGCGCCATGCCGTTCTTAGAGAGCTGGTAAAGCAGGTAGAAGTGAATCTGGGCGTACCGCTCATGCCAGCGCCACGCCTCAATCTTCCTTGCGCGCGGCGAGGCAGAGCGGCTTGGCCGTGTCGACGTGGAGGGCGTAGAGGTGATTGGTGCTGTGGCGAACCTTGACGAGGAGCCGCTTGCGCTGATCCCAAATCCTCAGAACGCCGTCCTCGATCTCCACCTTGGAGCCCCCCTCATCGAGCTGGCCAAGACTCATGATCGAGTTGCGCAACGCCGGGATGAAGTACACGCCATGAAGCACCCGGTGCTCGCCGTTCTTGGCCTCAAAGATGATGGCGCCAACGCCAAATATCTGCGCCTTAGACTCATCACCAAATCTCACCGTACCTCTGGCCGATGTGTCGAGGTCAGTGAAGAGCTCTCGGCGTCCAGTCATGGTTCGTGGCACCGCTATCCAGGTACCATCCATCTTGTCGCCGCCGCCGGAGTCAGTGCCGACGAAAGCACGCGTCCGCGGCTCCTCTAGGTCGAGGTTCGCGTTCTTGGCGTAGAAAGAGGAAGCTTGGGCCTTGCCGGTGTTCTGCTCCGCGTCCATCTCCAAGAAGCCATGCGTCAGAAACAGAGCATGGTCATCATCTGCTTCTGCCATGTGCAGAACACCGCCCTGGTCCCGATCGCGACGAGGGTGGGGGCAATCGCTTGCCCAGTGGCCCGCCTGGTTGCAATTGAGGCAGGTGTCGCGGTTCCCTCGTCGATCTCCGTCGACGCCTCCAACCCCGCCTTCGCCCTCGCGGTTCCACCGCCCGGGTCACCTTCTTGATCCCTCGCCTTGGCCTTGCCTTTCTTGCCACCGCGGGGACACCGACGTCGCTCACCGTCCTTCGATGACCCGACTCCCTCCTTGTCGTAGGCCCACAACTGCTCGGCGGTGTAGAGCAATTTGCTGGTGGCAGGCTCGGACTCCAGCATGCGCTCGCGATCCTGGACCGCCTTGAGCCGGCCGGTGATGTGCTCGATGGTGAGCACCCCGAAGTCAAGGAGTGTCTCGATCGAGTTGACGATTTGCCCGAACCTCTTCGGCACACACCAGAGAAGCTTCTCCACGTCACGCTCTTCGTTGAGGTCGGTGTCGCCGTTGAGAGCCATCTGCTTCATCAGGCTGGTGAGCCGCAGCGCAAAGTCCTCGACTTGTTCTCCGGGCTGAAAGGTGAGACCTTCCCAGTCCCCGCGGAGGCGATGCAGCGTGGCGTGGCGGATGCGCTCACCATCGACACGCCTGGTCGTGATTGCCTCTCAGGCAAGCTTGGCTGTCGGCTTATTGGCGACGACGGCTCCCAAATCCGACAAAACGGCATGGAAGCTCCATAGTGGACCGCCTCCTAGAGACCGCGCGCTTGGAGCTTGACCTTCATCAGCAAGCTCCACTCATGGAAGTTGGACCGGTTGAGCTGCGACCACGAGCCACCAGTGTCGCGGTAGGCCGGCGATGGCGACGCACGATGACGGTGCGGGCTCCACGATCCTCCAGCCGATCCGCCCACCTCCTCCTCCTTGACCATCTTCGCACGAATCGCGGCGGCTGCAGCAGAGGCTCACTCTGCATAGGTTGAAGCCATGGAGGCGGCGGCTAGGGAGGGGCTTTGCAAAACCTAGGCTTCAGATACCAATTGATAGACACACATAGGCTTGGTAACACTGCCAGAGCTATGGCCTTTTGATTGAAAGGAAAAGTTGCAAAGCTTGGAATTACAAAGGGGTGGCTGCTGCTTATATAGTGCAGGGCCTCTAACAACTACTTAGCATATTCTTGCATAAAGCAAGATGCTTCCTAGACTCCTTGACAGCCAAGGTTTCTCATGATCAACTTGAGAGCCAAGGCAACACTAATTGCAACAACAACAACAACAACCAAGTCTATCAGTCCCAAGCAAATTGGGGTAGGCTAGATTTGAGATCCAACAAACCACCCTCGGTCACGGTTCAGGCACGTCGATAGCCAATTTCCAAGCACTCCTATTCAGACACAGATCTCTAGGTATATCCCATTCTTTCAAATCTCTTTTTATTGCCTCCTCCCATGTCAACTTTGGCCTTCCTCTGCCTCTCCTCACATTATTATCTTGACTTAGAACTCCATAATGCACTGGTGCCTCTGGAGGTCTCCTTTGGACATGGCCAAACCACCTCAACCGATGCTGGACAAGCTTCTCTTCGATAGGTGCTACCCCTAGGCGATCACGAATATCATCATTCCGCACTCGGTCCATCCTCGTGTGACCACAAATCCAACGCAACATACGCATTTCTGAAACACTCAGTTGTTGAACATGTCTTTTCTTTGTGGGCCAGCATTCTGCTCCGTACAGCATAGCGGGTCTAATCGCTGTTCTATAAAACTTGCCTTTTAGCTTTTGTGGTATCCTCTTGTCACAGAGGATGTCAGAAGCTTGGCGCCACTTTATCCACCCAGCTTGGATTCTATGGCTGACGTCCGTATCAATATCTCCATCCCTCTGTAGCATCGATCCCAGATACCGAAAGGTATCTTTCCTAGGCACTACTTGACCTCCCAGACTCACGTCTCCCTCCTCCTGTGCAGCAGTGCCAAAGTCGCATCTCATGTATTCGGTTTTAGTTCTGCTTACTCTAAAACCTTTAGACTCAAGGGTCTGCCGCCACAACTCTAGTTTCCTATTTACCCCCGCTCGGCTTTCATCAACTAACACTACATCATCGGCGAACACTAATTGCATAAAGGTAAAAGCATAAAGTAAGATACATGTGCTAGCTTAACCCATTAGGAGATGCATTATATCAATAACATACCTCATGTGGGTAAGTTATTATCGAGGCTGCTACTTTGGATCCGGACGAAGAAATAGCTACTTGTGTAGGGCTGAGATTAGTAGTATTGTCTGAAAAAAAACTGCTCAGTCAATCTTTTTACATTTGGATCAAGTTTCATCCATAATTTTTGTAGTGAATATGGTTACCTCTTGTAGCAAAGTATAGTTTCACCTTTTCATAGACTGGGAGCTGGATGGCTACATGAGCAACACCAACTAGAGAAGGCAGGAGACCACTGTCATCAGGGAGAAAAGAATCAGGGGCACTCTAGGTCAACAAATGATTAAATAGAAACTGAACAGAATGCATTGCAGTTAGGTGCAATCTACCTGTACAATCCACGGATTCCTTCTTCTTTTGCAATCCGTTGCAAAGCAGATAAGATGTTTTGGTAAGGCACTACTCCAGGTCTCATCCCTTGTGTCTTCAACAGAAAATACAGAATACTAAAATCGTTAGAATATCATCTAAAATGGCATTAAAATGGAAGTGCCAGAGGCAACAGTCCCTCAAATAAGAAACACTACCCTCCATCCCACAAAGAGTGGCACTAAAGGAAAAGTAAGAGAGATTAGCTGAGCTGAAATGACCTTCTGTGCCCCTATATATTAGATGCAGTTACCATTTCCAAGGGCCATCATAACTTGCAGCAGACTAGCATTACTAAACATAATTTCGCCACTTAGTGGCGGAGAGCTAGCAAAAGAGTTATGCAATCTTTGGCAGGGCTCCGGCTCCTGCTCGGGCTTCTTGCAGCTCCTCGCAAGGAGTCCTGCCAAACGGGCACCTAAAAAACGGCTCCTTGCAAGGAGCCCGGAGGAGCAGGAGCTGTTTTCGTATAGAGGAGCTGGGGCCAAAACAAGTGCCTTCTCCTGGCTCCTCAGAAATCTAATACAAATTATTACAAAACTGCAAATGGAGACATTTTTGACAAATGTTTTGTAAAACGGCCCTAGCTTCACTAGAGAAGCTGCTCCACATGAGGAGCCGAAGCCCTTTTAGGAGGAGCTAGAGCCCTACCAAACGGGCCCTTAGCAATGATATAAAAAAAGGGGTTAACACCCTTGTCATCTTGGGTGCCTGGATGCTCTGGAAGGCGGAAGCAGCGGAATGCGTGTGTTTTAGAGGGAGATTATCAGGGTGTTCTACTACAGTAAGGAACCTGAAGTGACAGGTTCATCTCTGGACAGTCGCTAGGGATCCAAGCTACAGGGTCCTGGGCTAAGCTGGTTGGAAATCTAGGCTAGTTTTGTGATTTAGTCAGATCCTTTTTTTGTTTCCTTCCAAAAAAAGCATGTCATTACTGTAACCCACCACCTTACCTTGGTCCTAGTAAGACGGTGCTTGTATGGACCATTTCTTTCCCCTACAATACAAAGATATGCATCTGTCCCTTGTGTTCAAGAAAAAAAAAAAGCAAGCATGCAGATAATTGGCACTATGCAATTGGAAGGAGATTGTGGGATTTAATTAGATGGGCCCCGTTTGGATGGTCCACAAGCTGGAATGACACTTCTTTGTGGGACATTTTTCTAATGCGAGTTCACTCTTTCCTGGATGGAAGTAGTAGCTAACTACTAAGACGAGAGCAACAGATTAAATGATCAATTATAAATTTACTGCAAACTGTACTCTCAATCATTGCTAAAGAAATAATTCAACTTCAATTAGACTAGTACAATCGTTGCTAAAAACCATTCAACTTCAGTTGGATTATTAATGGATGGTATGCTGTGTTTCTGTTACGCAGACATTTTCAGCCAGTCACTACCTGTAGCATCATCCTCAACAAGACTGAGATTAACTCAACTAAATGTTTTGTTCATTCAATGAAAAATCCTTCACTCAAATAAAATGAGTCATAATATCCTAAGCAAACCATTGGTTCAATCAAGAAAACCAAAAATCAAGCCAGGTCCGGTCTGATCTTGCTATAAAGGATCCATACTTGCACAAACAATAAAGAGGGATGATGCTATTCCAATCCCATGTAGTACACAGGATTCAAACATTACTCGAAAGTAAGAAAACACCAGCTTTTTATGCATTTAAACAGATAAACTAGTGAGGCGTGAAAACTGATCAGTTCACTCTCCAGATTATCTCAAGCAGCCAAGCATACTAGTGAGCTGATGCATTTTTATGTATGATATGCTGCATTCATCCATAAAACATCAGAGGCTCCTAGTTCGGCGTTTAACAGAAATAATTCTACATCCAAAACTTTAGTTCATGATATAACCTGTTTCAGACTAGACCCAATCGGTGCACAGAAATATAATAATAAAAAAAGAGTTCTTTTGTTCAGACATTTTGTTTAGTTAGACTGAGAAACAAGAAACTTTGGCTCAACATGCATATTCTTAAGTTGCCTCATGCAAGGTAATCACA
This sequence comes from Bothriochloa decipiens, assembly GCA_023333625.1. Lineage (NCBI taxonomy): Eukaryota > Viridiplantae > Streptophyta > Magnoliopsida > Poales > Poaceae > Bothriochloa > Bothriochloa decipiens. Next base: position 36,801,040 of record CM041632.1, on the reverse strand, counting down.
TATCTTGCTGTTGCATGAATTTGGAAAATTCAAGTGAAATAGTCTGGAGGTACCACCACATCAACTGGAAATAAAAACTGAACAATTTACTGTTGCAAATGTGTCCAGCTCACAAATTCAAATCCAGCTCACATGTGTGGGACCCACAAACAACATGCAAAAAAGGAGAAGAACCTGGTAGTAATTAGAAAATGGAAAATGCAAGACTTTGGAGCTAATTATTACAATTAAGTATGCCAGGAGAATGGAAACTTATACACAATTAATCCTTGCACATACATTCACTCAAGCATCTTCTGAAACTATGTGCATGACTCAACCCAACATGTAAATGGAATTCATGTTGTAAAAAACACATGAAGAACAGACCCTTAGCTCCTGCTAGACTCCACAACCACGCTCTTCTCCAGCAAGGGCAAGAGCACTACCAAGGCTGGGGACAGTCCTTGCCCAATTAACTAGCAATGTTAAGCATGCAAGCAGGACACCAAATGATCAGGCTGCATTCAATGAAGTCAGTCAGAACGATAAGATTGTTCTTTGCATACGGACACGTGGATGTAGGAAATAGCCCATAGGAGTTCTATAAATCAGATATGGGTGAGTTCCTGCCATTTAGCTAGCACTGTTAAGTACCCACACTATGTGCCTCATGTATTTATGTGAATAAGTAATTCCTTTTTTCCTCATAGACACAGGAGAACTGTGTAACATAACCTGGTTTCATGTGTATTCACTTCACTAGACAGGTCTGGAGTCGGATCTTGAATAGGCTAGGCCTCCTGTCCATTGCTCCTCGGCTTGATGTAACTCGTTTTTCCAAATGGTCCAAATGGTGTGTAACTCGTTTTTCCAAATGGTGATGCCAAGCAATCAAGAGGTTTGATAAAAAGACGAGGAAAGGGCTGAATTCTTTAATTATCTTATCCGCTTGGAAATTATGGAATCATCGCAATGCTTGTGTGTTTGTAGGAGCTCTTCCAGATGTCCAGTTGGTGCTTCAAGCTGTAACTAATGAGGATTTTCTTTGGTGCATGGCAGGAGCCTCTGCTCTAAAGCAGATGCTTCTTCAGCTAAGCACAGAGACAGTGTTTTAGCGTACTGAGACATGAGTGTGGGTTTGGGATTTTCTCTCCCTTGTTGTAGGAGTAGACTCTTGTCTCTCCAAACTTTTATTTCTTCTTAATGAAATGACATGCAGCTCTCCTGTGTTGTTCGAGAAAAAAATAAGAATAGGGGTGGGGACCCATGCAACCTCATGTCATGTGAATAAGTATTTGTTACTCAAGAAACCATGACTCGCGGCAACCCAGGCAAGTATACAACAGAAGCCAAATGATTATGCACCTCAACCAATTTGAATGTGAAAACGATATTTTATTATTACAAAAAAAGTTGTGCTATCAGCCCCTGCTATCTCGTGGAAGCTTATCTCAGTGCTATCATACAAAGGATTAAATTGGAAAATTCATCCAACAATCAAAGGTTGACAGGGCAGGAGGCGGATGCCAGTGACACATGGTATGGTATTTTACTACTTGGCAATCATTTGAATGGCACTTAACGATTTTCTATAATGGAGTTGGATATCAAAATCAAATGCAAAACATATAATCTTAAGAACTGACATGCCTTTCCTTTGAAGATAAATACCAACATATAGAAATAGAGACAGAGAAAAGCTTTTACAATACAGTACTTGTAGCCTAGTCTTCACAACCCATAGTGGATTTGTTGCAGTAGCAGTTGTAATTCCAGCACAAGAAGCAGCGAGAATATTTGCTTGGACAGATAGTTCACCATTATTACTATCTGCATAACGAAAAAGTACTGTTAAAAGTATATAAAGAGTTTGTGCAGTGATTCTGCATTACAAAAAGAACTGTTTATACTAGAAACATGGATAAAACATGAGCATGAATCATTTATACTGGCAACAGTAGATAAAACACAGAGAGCTACAGAGGTTGGCTAATGGCAAGAAATTTCTTTGGGAATGGTCATTCAGGAAGGCTGTTCATAGGGGTGATCGGTAAATAAAGATTTGTTTCTTGCACAGAAATGTAGATGGAGGGGGGGGGGGGGCAATTTTGCATCAGCCTAACTATCAACCAAATAACTGATGATTTCCAGCGTTTTGTGAAGGGCTATTCTTTGGGAATTGTCTACACCTTGGCACTGCTGGTGTGTCCTCCACTGAATAGGCCGACTACCCAAACCCCTGGCGTTCTACCTCCGGCTATTAAATCTTCCTCAGTGACAACTTGGTTTCTTGGTCTTCAAATTGAAAAACGGTGTATCCTGTTCCAGTGCAGAGATGGTGTATTGGGCTATTGTACATGCAGTTGCCAATTATTGCTGGCCGACAGTGGCTCTTCATGTCTTGGTTCCTTGGGCGACCATTGATTATTGCAATAATGCCAGTGCCATCAAAGTGACAGCCAATCCTGTTCATCATTGTCGAACGAAGCACATCGAGATTGACATCCACTTCGTCTGCGAGAAGGTTGCTTTGGGGCAGGTCTGCGTCCTCCATGTCCCCTCCTCACATCAGTTCGCAGACATCATGACTAAGGGACTGCCTGTACAGTCTCTGTGTCCAGTTCCCTACCGATGTGACTGTAGGTGAGTATTAGAGATATGTATAGTCTAACACATGTATATCATGTGACTTGAAGGGCGGCCATGGTGCAAGCGGTAGAGCTTTACAGCCTGTGGCCAAGTGGTCCAGGGTTCAAGCCCCAGCCTCTGTACATTTGTGCAGGGATGGCTGCTGGCTATTTTCCCTTCCCCAGACCCCGCAGTACGGGAGCCTACGGCACTGGGTACGCCCTTTTTTTATATATATCATGTGACTTGTACTCCAAGTTGTACCATGACTATATATGAAAAGCCACCCCTGATAATGGGTGTGAGGTGTTCCTTAATACTCTACAGTCACCATTAAAAATGGAGTTGTTCCAACCCAGTTGGCAGATATCATGACTAAGGGACTGCCTGTACAGTCTCTATGTCCAGTTCCGTACCGATGTGACTGTAAGTGAGTATTAGAGATATGTAGTCTAACACATGTATATCATGTGACTTGTACGCCAAGTTGTACCATGACTATAAATGAAAAGTCACCCCTGATAATGGTGTGAGGTGTTCCTTAATATTCTATACTCACCATTAAAAATGGAGTGGTTCCAACCCATGACAATACCACCAGAAGCCTCTTCAGAGGGGAGAAAGCAAATCTATTGAATCGCTTGCGAGCAAGTTTCTTGATGTAGGAATCATCAAATTGATCTTTCTTAGTTTCTCGAGTAAAAAAAGGTACACAAATACCTTCCTTCAACACTGGTCACAACTGCTGAAGATTTAATGGGCAATATATCTGTGCAAAGCATGGAGTTGGGAGCAGACGTGATGAGGAGCAGGGTTGGAAAATATCAAAGACTAAGAAAGCAAAAAGGCATAAAGAAGAAGAAGGTGGTGGTAGCTACCAAAACAAGGCAACGGGTGCCAAGGGATGGAATTCCAATTGCAACGAAGGCCGCAAACAGAGCTATGGCCAGAAACGTGTCAGGTATTTCACACAACCCTTTTACTGTTTTGAATGCTACTTCTAAATCTATTCTGAAAGAGGTGTTGGTTGACTTAAGAGTTAGAATCTGAAAATCTAGATACCCAAATAGATTCTTTTAAGGCAGAAGAAATTGCTAGGGCTTTAACTGCAGAAGTCAACTACAAATGCTTTCTTGAGAATCAAAAAAAAAAAAACTAAACCTAGAAATGAAGAACAGTTACAGGATCTGTTCATGGAGGTCATTTCCAATCAGCTGAGAAATATTTCTCCTACTCCCAAGGGAGTTGATGTTATGGTGGCTGCTAGGATGGTGGGATTGCAAGGAAGAGAGGGGGTGGCCAGGGGCCTTGCCCACGGCCGAGCAAGAGAGAAGGTTTTTCCTTCTAATTCTTGCTTATCTCTACCTGTGCTTATTACAAAGTGATGGAATTAAGCCTACACATGTATCTTTTCTGCATTTACCTTTATGCTTTAGAGTTGCCTTGGCTCTCAAGATGAACATGAGAAGCCTTGGCATAAAGCAAGATGCCAAGTACTTGGTAGGAGCTCAGCTCTATATAAGCTGCAGCAACCCCTTTGTATCCCAAGCTTTGCAACTTTCCAATTCAATCAAAGAGCCTTTGCATATGGGATTCCAACAATTGGTATCAAGAGGTTTTGCAAAGCCCTAGCGCAGCCGCCGCCGCCGCCATGTCTACCTCTGCGGAGCGTGCTCGCCGCGTCGCCGCCGCCTTCGCCGCTGCCAAGGAGCAGAAGCCGGAGCTCATTGGTAAGTACGCAGACTCGGCTGGTCTCCGGGCACGGCTAGCGGCTGTAGCGAAGTAGGTGGGAGAGGCCGCCACCGCCGTGGCAACCGTGGCGCAGGCCGCGGTGACTGCGGCTGCTGCTCTGCGCGCGGAGATGAAGGGGGAGGAAGAGGATCCTGAGGGATCGGCTGCAGGGTCGTGGCTACCGCCCCGGGATCGCCGTCGCGAGTTGCGGTCTCCGGACCGCCACCCCCGCGGCCGTCGCGGGCACTCCTCGGTGGTATAGGTGTACTGCGGGGAGAGCACCTCATGGCCCGTGCTCAACCGCGGCAACTACCACTAGTGGAGCCTGCTGATGAAGGTGAAGCTACAAGCGCGCGGGCTCTAGGAGGCAGTGCACTATGGAGATGTGGTGTATGAGGAGGACCGTCGTGCCTTGGAGGCACTCTGCGCCGTCGTCTAGCCAGAGTTGGCCGTCGCCATCGCCAACAAGGCCTCCACCAAGCTTGCCTAGGAGGCAATCGCGACGCGGCGCGTCGGCGGTGAGCGCGTACAGCGTTCCACTCTGCACCTCTTCGCGGCGAGTGGGAAGCTCTCGCCTTTTGGCCAAGGGTGCAAGTCGAGGACTTTGCCCTGCGCCTCACCAGCCTGATGGAGCAGATGGCTCTCAACGGCGACTGCGACCTCAACGAAGAACGCGCCGTGGAGAAGCTTCTCCGGTGTGTGTCGAAGAGGTTCGGCCAGATTGTCAACTCGATCGAGACGCTCCTCGACTTCGGACCGCAATCGAGCCGCCCACAATCGAGCTAGTAACGCCATTGGAGGGTGATGAGGACCGGCTAGACGCGTACTACAACGACGAGCCGCCCTGTTACCGCACGGTGACGAACATCATCGGCGACGGCACGCCACTTGGCACCGCGGCTGTTTGCCCAGCTCCACCTCACGCATGCTGGCGAGCCGATCAACCACGCTGAGGCCGAGGACGATCCGGTGTGGGAGGCGGCCATGAGGCAAGAGCTGGATGCTGTCGAGAAGAACGGCACGTGGGAGCTCAGGGCCCTGCCCCCCGGCCATCGACCCATCTCCCTGAAGTGGGTCTATAAGCTCAAGAAGGATGAGAAGGGGATGGTGGGGATGGTGACCAAGCATAAGGCGATGCTCGTGGCATGTGGCCTCGTGCACCAGGAAGGCATCGACTTCAAGGATGCTTTCGCGCCATTGGCGAGGATGGAGTCCGTGCGGATGCTTCTCGCACAGGCGGCGCAGGAGGGATCGAAGGTACACCACATGGACATGAAGTCCGCCTTCCTCAACGGAGACCTCAAGGAGGAGGTGTACGCGTGGCAGCCGCCTGGGTTCGCTGTCGCCGGAGAAGAAGGGAAGGTGTACCGATTGCGCAAGGCACTCTACGGGCTCAGGCAGGCGCCGCGCGCCTGGAACGCGAAGCTGGACCGCACCCTAAAGGAGATGGGATTCAAGCAGAGCGAGCATGAGGCGGCGGTGTACCGGCAGGGCGATGGTCGCTCTGTCCTGCTGGTCGACGTCTACGCCGACGATCTCGTCATCACCGGCGCTGATTGGAGAGAGGTGGAGAAGTTCAAGTAGATGAAGAAGAGGTTCGAGATGAGCGACCTCGGCCTGCTCTCCTTCTATCTCGGCATCGAGGTTCAGCACGATGCCAATGGCATCACGCTGCGGCAAGCTCACTACGCCCAGCGCATCGTCGAGCTCGAGGGAATACTAGACTGCAATTCGGCGGCTACGCCCAGGGAAGAGAAGCTCAGGCTCAGCCACGAGAGCGACGCAGAGGAGGTTGATGCCACGCTGTACCGACGCCTCACTGGCAGCTTGTGGTACCTGGTGCACACTAGGCCGGACTAGGCGTTCGCCGTCGGCTACCTCAGCCGCTTCATGGAGCGGCCCACAATGGAGCATCTGCAGGCCATTAAGCGCATTCTCCGCTACGTGGCTGGGACCCTGGACTACGGTCTTTACTACAAGAGGGCTTCCAGCACGACGCGCTTCATCGGCTACTGCGACCGCGACCTCGCCGGCGACATTGACACGAGCAAGAGCACCAGTGGAACCATGTTCTTCCTAGGCAATTGCTTGGTCAGCTGGCAGTTGATCAAACAGAAGCGTGGCTCTGTCTAGCTGTGAGGCAGAGTACATTGCCACAGCTTCAGCAGCAACTCAAGCCCTCTGGCTGTCGAGGCTGCTCGGGGAGCTCTTGGCAGGGAAGTGGGTAGAGCTCAGGGTGGACAGCAAGTCCGCCTTGGCCCTGGCCAAGAACCCTGTCTTCCATGACAGGAGCAAGCATATCAGGACTATGTTCCATTTAATCAGGGACTGTCTTGAAGATGGTAGCATCAAGGCCAACTACATTCCTACCACTGATCAGATGGCTGATATTCTCACCAAGTCTCTGGGCAAGTCCCAGTTCCAGGAGATGAGTGAAGAATTGGCTTGAAGAAGATCAAGTAGTGTTATGCTTAAGGGGGGGATTGATGGAATTAAGCCTACACATGTATTACACATGTATCTTACTTTTCTACATTACCTTTATCCGTGAAAGGGCCTCTAGCTTACTGGTTAGAGCACCTGAGTAGCACCCAGCAGACCTGCGTTCGACTCTCTGTGGGAGCGAATTTAAACAGGTCTGTATTATTGAAAAATTGAGAAAAAATTGATTCAACACCGGTTGAGATGGTTTGGCCATGTCCAACGGAGGCCTCCTGAGACACCGGTGCGTAGTGGGGTTCTAAAGCGGGTCGATAATGTAAAGAGAAGTAGAGGTCGACCTAAACTGACTTGGGACGAGTCGGTTAAGAGAGACCTTAAGGAGTGGAATATCCCTAAGGATTTAGCTATGGATAGGAGCGCTTGAAGACTAGCAATTAACGTGCCTGAATCGTAATCTTTTTCTTATACCATTTATGTGTTCTTTGTTTTCATGCCTCTTTTGGGTTTCATCTCTAGCCTACCCCAACTTGCTTGGGACAAAAGGCTATGTTATTGTTGTTGTTGTTGTTGTATTATTGAAAAAAACCAAAAAAATAGGCATGGGGTTCCCATGCCGACTTCGATCAAAAAACATTTACCTTTATGTTTTAGAGTTGCCTTGGCTCTCAAGATGAACATGAGAAGCCTTCGCTGTTAAGGAGTCTAGGATGGCATATAAGCTGCAGCAACCCCTTTGTATCCAAAGCTTTGCAACTTTCCAATTCAATCAAAGAGCCATAGCAGGCAAACTGGCTTTGCATATGGGATTCCAACACAAACATTTAATAGGCAGTTTGGGTGGTTGAGAGGTGACTGGACTTGTCCCTGGTCACCATGCATGGTTGAGAGGTGTCTAAACTTGGCCCGGCCATGCAACCGCTGGAAGGCACATGGACTTAGCCCTATCGTGAAGCCATCTTCTCATGCCCGCATCTCATGCTAACCGCCTCTAAGACTACACCCCACCTAGACATGCAGCTCGTTCTCAAGCTGCAACCTAACCAACTTATATCGACACAAACCTAACACACAGAAACAAGGCTTTTACATCACGGCTTATTTTGTTATTCTCAAACTGAAATGGATTGGGACTCTTTATTTTTTTGCTGCCTCCTGAACATACAGGTGGACACCATCCACATGCCAGAGCTGCATGTGTATAGTCACCAGGATCTCATGGTATAGTCTAGGCCATACAGAAAAGAGACAAGGCCTTCCAATTGAAAACGGCAAGGAGGGGTGCCCCTCCCCAACTGCCGATGCAGGGAAATAGCATTCTTGCTGGCCACGAGGGAAACAACGTGCCGGCTACCAAGGGGAAATCGCATGTCCAAGATCCCCGACATGACGGATGATATCGAGGTCCTCCTTGCGGTAAGGCGCAACTTGGAGGAGCTGAAAAGGGTGCGGGGTCGAATCAGTCGTAGATCACGCATCACCCGCACCAGTCGCCACGCTAGGAGGCCACACGCAGCAGCCTGCAACCGCGTCGCCACAGACACCTGGGGGTAAGCATCGTCTACGCCGACACCGGCAGGATGTCTATTGGCAGATCGATCTGTTGCAACTTCTCGCCCTCATCTTGGGTCTCGCCGGTCATGGAGACAGTTGTCATCCCATAGCCTGTCCAGCATTAGGGGAAGACCGGCAGCATGGTGGTAGTAGTGGTGGTTGCCCGTTGTTAGGCTTCCACGACATCTAGACGTGCCGAGATAGATGCCAGCTGGTGGGCGAGGTCAGTGATAGCCGTGGCCGCCTGCTCCAGCGACATAAGAGGGGACGTAGCAGGCGCTGAAGTGACCAGCAGTGGCCTCCGATACCAGATGTTATGGTGGCTGCTAGGATGATGGGATTGCAAGGGAGAGGGGCCGGCCAGGGGCCTTGCCCACGACCGAGCAAGAGAGAAGGTTATTCCTTCTAATTCTTGCTCATCTCTACCTATGCTTGTTACAAAGATTAAATAGGCACTTTGGGTAGTAGAGAGGTGACTGGACTTGGCCCAGGTCACCATGCATGGCTGAGGGGTGTCTAAACTTGGCCCTGCAATGCAACTGCTGAAAGGCACATGAACTTAGCCCTATCATGAAGCCATCTTCTCATGCCCGCATCTCATGCTAACCGCCTCTAACAGGTGAGATAGGAGAAAGTTCACATTGCAGTAATGGATTACCAGATTTCTGTGTTGGAATAAGGGTTCTTTTTTGGAATGTTAGGGGGTTAGGGACTTCTCATAGGAGAAAGTTAGCTAGGAATCATATTTTATAGGAAAACTTAGATGTGGCGCTACAGGAAACTATCAAAAAATCTTTTAATTGTGGAAAACTTAAAGAGATGGAAGGGAACAAGGAGTCCCAATGGGTCTGGTCACCAGCAAGGGGTCATTCTGGAGGCTTAAAAAAGGGCATACCCAGTAGGCTCCCGCACTACGGGGTCTGAGGAAGAGAAAATAGCCAGCAACCATCGCTGTACAAATGTGTACCTCTTGGTCATTCTGGAGGCTTACTCATGGGAATGAATGGTGAACTGTTGTAAATAGAGGATTCAAAATCTGCTTTGTATTCCTTGAGTACCCTTGTTAGAATGAGAAGCTCCAATTTGTATTTTCTATTATCAACGTTCATGGACCAGCAAATCATGAGTTTTCAGAAGATTTTATCAAGGAGTTATCAAGAGTTATGTGAGGGTGAACCACTACCTATGCTTCTTGGGGGAGATTTTAATATGATAAGAAGTGGTAATGATAGAAACAGGGGTCATTGGACCCCAAGCTAATGGAGCTATTCAAATAATTTTATTGGGACATTCTCACTTAGAGATATCTTTGTGAGCGGTATGAGGTTTACCTGGTCCAACAAGCAAAAAATTCCTACCCTTATTAAGTTGGACAGAATTTTGGCCACGGCGGAATGGGAAGAATTTTGGCCGGCACAGCCAAACCACCTGGCACACTACCGTGGCCGCTGCAACATACTCTAACATGATGACAGCGCCGCAATCTTCTGCTTCAGCTACTCCTAGCAATTGGAGCCGACCCGAGGAAGATGAGCACGCTAGAGGTGCTACGCCCTCCGTTGATGTCACCCACCATGTCTACATTGCTGAAAACCGTGACCTTTGGCTAACCTTCATCAGATTTGGGGGTTGCCTCGCTGAAGACCATGAGACGCAGCCCACTTCCGCCGCCGTGCTTGGGGAAGATGATTGCCTGCCAGTGACCCCTTGATGTAGCGCAACAACCTCCACCATCTAGTGATCCTCGTGGGCATCCTCCATGAACCCGACTGACATACCCGATCGAGAACACAATGTCCCGTCGAGTATGTGTCGGGTAGCGCAGCCGCAGTCACAATCTGCCATGCCACCACATTCCAGTAGCTTCTCCGCGTAGGTACGCCGGCCAGGGACTACTCAACCTCGATGCTGAGGTAATAGGAGAGTGTGGCCAGATCGCTCATTCAAAAACAAGCCGCCATCTTGCCCTTGCTGTCAATGTCCTCTGCTCATGCTCCAGTGACACGATCAAATCATCCATGTACGCGCCAATGATGAGCTCCTCCTTCGCCCGTCGTTGCGTGTAGAGTGCGTGCTCTGTTGCGAAGCGGGTGAACCCAAGCTCGCCCATCGTGGCGTCGAATTTGGCGTTCCACACCCACGGGGCTTGCCGCCGCCCGTAAAGCACCTTTCACAGCCAGAGCACCTTGTGCTCTGCTCCCTTGACAGCGAAGCCCGGAGCTTGCTTGAAGAAAACCGTCTCCGCCATCTCGCCGTTGAGGAAGGCTGATTTGATGTAGTGGTGGTGGTCGCGCTAGTCCTTTGCCACTACTAGGGCTAGCAGCAGACAGACCGACTCCATGCGCGCCATCAGCACAAGGACTTCCTCGAAGTCAATGCCCTCGCGTTGGGTGAAACCATGGGCGATGAGGCACGCCTTGTGCTTGATGATGGCACTGTGCTCGTCCCGCCTGACCTTGTAGACGCATTTGAGCCCAATCAGCTGGCATCCTGCGAGCGAATCGACCAACTCCCATGTCCCGTTCTCCTCAATCGCTTTTATCTCCTCCGACATCGCATGTCGCTAGTTGGCCATTGATCATGAAGTGTAGCAAAATGGTTACGAAAGAGACCGAGAGGGCATGTTGCATCAATGATGATGATGATGACTAGCTGAATCAACGGGACTCAGGTACTCAAAGTATTAGACATGTATATACGTTGTATTTAGACATGTTGTACACCCAGCCCATTGGGCTATATTTATGAAAGGTCTTCCGCCCCTAAGAGGGTGCGAGATGTATTCCTAATTTCCTACACAAGGAAAAGTAAAAAAAGAAAAGTTGGCTGATCTAACAAAATACGTGGACATACACAACTTGGATTAACTTTAAGTGTGTAATTGGACTTGGATGGACTCAAACGCAACATATGCAATGGAATTTAGGAAATACCGAAATAGGCCTGAATATACTAGCATAGCAACAGAGAAGAAGAGAGCATGTAGCAGAGTCAACCATAGACAACACACGACAGCAGGACAATGAGCTCTTCCCACTGCTTGTCAGCAGTTCAAACATAAATGAAAATTGACAAATCTAAAAGTCTGGTAAAGCAGAGTTGTATTTAACCTTTCGAATGAAGAACTCCCTTCACGTGGTTGTAAACTGAAAAGGTTACCTGGAGACGCAAGCAAAAGTAGGATTTACCTCTTTACGTACATAGTATGTACCACATATAAATTTCAGAATTAACAAAAGAAATTCAATAATTGAAATGTATAGAGAAATTCAACTACTATACAATCAATTATTTTAGAAAAAATAAGGAATACCTACACAGGCATCAGCTTTATGCACGCAATCATAGGTTTTGAAATGGAATCTAGAACTAAGTAATCCAGACTAGGCAACAGAAAGAATTCCACAAAGAAGAGAAAAGACCATCACATTCCTTCCAGCTGCTTACGGAATACAAGGAAATGTTCTCTCCTGCTTATATACAAGGATATGTTCTCTAGGCAATCTCTGTTATATTCTGAAAACGAAAATTATAATTACTCCCTCCATTTCTATTCATAAGGTGTGCATGCATTTTAAGATTTGAACATCTTATTGTCAACAATTAGCCTTACAAAGGTGTAAGTTTCAATATACAAAAGTAGTATCATCGGGTTCAAAATCGAAGTACTATGTTGAGTCATAATGTCACTGCTACAAACATTATAATATTGGACAAATTGTGAGCCATAGTTTAATTTGGAAAACCATGCCAGGACAAACCATGCCTACTTATATCTATAGTAGTATTAGAAGAAACACTCCAAACTTCTGCTCACTCCATAAGACATAGGCCTACTCATCCATGAAGATGGGAGTCAAAAATTTTCTTCTCTCAAAGAAGTGCCTATTCCATATGTCGAACCCAAACTCTGGACAATCTCTACTTGTCGAACCCCTGAGTCGTCGGACGATGACCTACTGATGCTAAATCAGCGCCAGAAGAAACATCATGCCACGACGCCTCAGACGGGGAGGGCCCCGAGGCCTGTACCCACAACAACACCCAGGAGGCCCGTGCGGGCCGCACCGCCGCCCACTCCACCTCAGCGGGCAGCCGCTGCATCACCCATTCGGCCGGAGCCGGCCATGGGAACAGCACCACCGTCACCATCACCGCCGCCTGCACCGCACAGGGTGGCCGCGTCACCGACCGGAGCAGCTTCGTCCGCCGGGCACCGAAAGGAGACCAGGGAGCCAACTTCTCCGGTGCACCCTGCTCAACCAAGTCGGTCGTGTGGGACATCGAACCGAGTCCCCGGGCGCGTCGGCGGGGCGACAAGCGGGACCCCAGGCGCTCCGAGCAGGAGAGCAGCGCCAAAATTCAGAGGAGGCTTCCAGCGGTCAGCCAGGTGAGTGTCAATGAGTTCGCATATCTTGCCTGTTCTTGATTGTGATTCTTTGCTTGTTGCGGCCAAAATGTGAATTTCAGCCGAGCAGCGCTGTCGGCAACACCAGCTCCTCCCAGCCAGAGCTCAGCGCAGTCCACCGAACAGGCGCCAGGGAGCAGCGCAGTGCGGCCCCAGGAGCAAGGGGAGGCGACGAGCAGCGCCGCAGTGTCCGCCCGGCTGACCCCAACACCAACTCCCCCTCCAGAGAGGCAGGTGGTGGCGTTTAGGCCCACCGTAGCCGAGACGGGTCAGCCGCCTAGGCATGCGCCAGACCAGACGAGGCCAAGCACGCCGGCGCCGGCGGAGGAGGTTGAGGAGTGCCCAGGGTGCCGAAGATGCCGCGTACTGACCTACCTAAGCAGCGTGTCTTCATATCACGCAAGCTGGGGGAGGGCAATGTCGTGTCGCATGAAGAAATATCGGCCGACGACATGGACGCTGGCGTCCAGGACGCGGTGGAGGTGCTGCTCGACCGGATCAAGGTGATATCTGACCAAGATCATTCTTGTCTGTTTTGAACACGGTTTTTGAGCACAAGCTTATTAATCAACCTGTGGTGTATGCAGTCGCTACAGAAGACCAACAGCCAGCGGGGCAGGACCATCAACCGGTTTGCGGCGACCTGGGAGGAGTGCCAAACCCTCCGGGCAGCCAAGGCCAAGCTGGAGGCGCAGGCCAAGGTCTTTTGCGAGCGCGAGGTCCAGCGGGAGGAAGAGGTTGCCGCCCTGCGCCGCAAGGTGGAGGCTCTAGAGCAGGCCAGGGAGGAGGATGAAACTCTGAGCCGCAAGGTGGAGGCCCTAGAGCAGGCCAACGCCAGTGAGTAAACCTCTCTTGCCCCTTTCACATTGATCTTAGCTGCATGTTTATGAGTGCTTCTTGTAGTACTGAGTGGCCAGAGTGAGGCCATGACGCAGGAGCTAGCTGGTCTGCTGAGCCAAAAGGAAGCTGCTGAGAAGCAAGCCAAAGCAGACCAGGCACAGATCACCGAGCTGACTGGTAAGTCAATCGATGTAGAATTGTTATGTGAAGTCTGCAGCATACTGGACAGACCAAGGTATGCTAACCACCATGACTTTGTTGTTGCAGACCTGAGGGAACGCCACCTGGCCCAGTTCCGGGTGCTCGAGCACTCCATCGCGAGCCTCAAAGGAAAGATGCGGGCCATGACCGACCACATCAAGCCCGTATTGAGGGCCATCTTTCCGGAAGAAGAGCACCCTGCCGACCCTGTGGGCGACGAGACTACTGTCGCCGACCAGTGCCGGAGGCTATGGCCGGCGCTGCAGGAGTTCGTCGCGGGAGCTGGGCGTTTCGTGGCCTCTACCGTGCTTGCTGTGGTCCGCGCCAACTATCGGCGCGTAGATCTGGCGACCATCGAGCACGGAATACCTCCAGAGGTCACGGATGACGAAGCCGAGGAGCTCCGGGCGTCGTCTGGCCCAACTGCCGCTGCCATAGTTGACAAGATGACGCTGATCTGCGATCCTGCAGGAGATGGTGGTAGTGGTCAGTAGGTTGTTATCAATGTAATTATGTAAAAACATTGGTTGTAAGTTGTGCTGAGCACTGGGTGCTCGTGAATTTTTAAGCCTATTGACGCAGACAAGTAGGCATGTTTAAGCTGGTGATAAACATTTTGCCGTTTTTCCTTTTTTCTTGATGCAGATTTATTCATAGGTCATTATTCCGAAAAATGTCGCCAGTTAAGTTTTGCCCCCACCCTCGAAGCAAGTTAACTCTGTCGGGTGACTAGGGATGGGCTAGTGAACCGCGTAGGACCGCTGGGCTCACTAGGTATCTAGTACCGTTAGAGAGCGACTGCTAAATCTCCTAGTGTCATGTAGCGCGGAGCTGTAACACATCGTAAGAGGCTTCGAGACAGTGCCTTGTCAAGCCGTTCTCGGCGGGCAGAAAACAAAGTTTAACTGGGACTTATGCAGGGCGCATGTATGACAGATGTGTGCACGAAAACAAAATCAAGATAGGAAAAGAGAATAACAAAAGAAACTTTATTAAATAATTGAGATAATCAAAGAACTGAGTACATATCTTTTTTTATGGATAGAAGCGTATGAGGTGGTCAATGTGCCAGGAATTAGATTCCTCGACACCTTCCGTCGTCTCCAACCGATAGGATGTCGGGTGTGTCACAGCCTTGATCCTAAACGGTCCTTCCCATCTTTATGACAGCTTGTGCAGACTATCTGTCTTCTATATTTGTCGTAACACCATGTCGCCGACCACGAACAGCCTGCCTTTGACGTTGCAGTTATAGTAACGACGCACTGACACTAGGTACTTAGCTGTCCGAGCACAGGACTCGAGCGCTATCTCTTCTTTGGCAATGATGTCGATTTCCCTAGCTTCGTCTGAGGCTTCTTCGTTGTAAAGCTGGACACCGGTGAGAGAAGTGCGACCTCGGCTGGTAGGACAGCCTCGGATCCAAAAACCATGAAGTATGGAGAGACTCCAGTGTTACGACTAGGCTGGGTACGAAGTCCCTAGACCACGGCAGGTAATTCCTTGAGCCACCGACCAGGTTTGAGATCTTTGTCGTCCCGGTATACCCGCTTGCGGAGAGCGTTGAGAATCATACCGTTAGCTCGTTCCACCTGTCCGTTTGCTCGAGGATGAGCGATGGACACGTATTTGACTTTGATTATCATCGCAAAAGTCAAAGAACTCGTCGCTGGTGAACTGAGAGCCTAAATCGGTGATGATGGTGTTGGGTATACCAAATCGGTGGATAACATCATCAAGGAACTGTACCGCCTTCTCGGATGTGACGGATTTGTACTCGATCCATTTGGAAAACTTATCGATGAGCACGAAAACACGTGTCCGCCAGGAGCCTTCTTGAAAGGACCGATCATGTCAAGTCCCCAACATGAGAATGGCCAAGCGACCGGGATGGTCTGAAGTTCATGTGCAGGGACATGAATCTGCTTCGCGAATATCTGGCAATTTTTGCACCGGCGCACGTAATCTTCTGCGTCAAAGACGGTTGTCGGCCAGTAGAACCCTGCTCTGTAGGCTTTGCCAACCAGCGTCCGGGATGCTGCATGGTTCCCAAAAGTGCCCTCGTGAATATCCTTCAGAAGCGTTAAACCATCTGCTTGGGTGATGCATTTCTGGTATCTGGCACGGGCTCTGCGGACCAGCTGTTGGGCTTCAATCTTGTCTTTCGGAACAAGTGGTCATTCAGGTATCTGACAAAGGGCTCTCTCCAGTCAGGCTGGGGAGGCGCTGCCTGCTCGGTTGGTTCGTCACCAGGCGGCTGCTCATTACCATCGTCAGATCCCTGCCGGCCGGGGTAGCTGTTGCCTCCTGCTGCTCGGACCGCTACTTCGTACAGCATGATCCAGTGCTCAGGATCGTCTTGCCCATCGTACATCTTGACGTCTCCGATCCGGAAGTTCTTTGGCCAAAGGACGGCCTTAAGTTCCTCCGAGAACGGGGCTGGTCCATTCAGGTGTCGCCGAGCACGGTACCGTTCGTCAAAGGGATCACGGAGGTCACGATCTTGGGGCTACTCGACTTCCTAGTTGCGCTCGACTCGTCGGTTGGCCTGCTGCTTGTTGGCGCGCTGGCGATTGCAGCGTTGGCGCTCGTTGTTGCGCGGCACCTCTCGTGGAGCGTCGTCGGCGTCGGCCCGCCGGGGCTGTTCGAGCGAAGGGCCTTCGTGATTGGACTCGTTGTCGGCGCCGCTTTCTGCGGGTTGGCGGCGACGGCTGTGCCGGGGCCGTCGCGACCGATGCGATGTGGTCAGCGATCCGGTAGAGCGGAGCTGAACCACCTGCGCTTTGGCGGCGACCAGAAAGTCCCGAATTGTTTCGACCCCGGGTGTGTTCGAGGGAAGGTTGTTGAGCCGATCCATGGCCACAGCGATGTTGGCCGTGGGAGTCACGTGGACAATCTGGTTTCCGACGATGTTGAACTCGCCATTGAGATTGCGTTGAAGGCGGCTCGGCGGGGGGTCTGCCCCGTTGCCCCCGTTAACTCCGTTGTTGACGGTGTTCGCGTCTTGTGCCTCTTGGAGGCGTCGACACTCTTGATCGTTGTTGCGGTCTTCCCTTGCTTGCCTTTCCTGGTCTGCTTCGTTTGGAACGGGAGGTTCGTCCACGCTAACGGCCAATATCGCACCGTTGAAACCAGGCAGCGTCCTCGGGGTGCCTGACGCCGTGTCGGCAGAACGGGTTGGGTCGTCCAGCGTGGTCAGATCCGTTTCCTCAACGTTTTCCTAACTCCGGACCTCAGGACACTCTTCGTCAGAGATGAGGTACTCGGTAAGATCGAAGGAAACGGAGGGCGTCCCGTTGAGCCAAGAGGGGGAGTCGGACACGGCGTTGTCTTCGGGGACCGTCGCGCCCGATCCGGAAGGATTCTGCTGTAAAGGCACCATGCCGATCATGGGCCTCGGATCTTCCGGGACCAGAACTAGGCTGGAATCTAGGTCCAGCAAGTAATCGTCACGTCGCCGCGGAGCATCCTGCAGGTTCCTCGCGTAGGACACGGCTGCGTTGCTCAACCCGTGCGGGAAGACGGATGCACGGCTCTGGTCAGGGGCGATGGGATTTGTCTGCCCTAGGGCGGGTTGCGCCTGCTGCGCCCGGAGCTACTGCCTCCGCTCTGCGCGGGCTTGTCGAGCGGTGTAGGTAAGCGCTTGCCGGTGCTGATGCACGTCAATGAACTCGTCCAACCTAACTGGGGGCAGAGCCCGAGCGGCAGCCAGAGTTGGATCTGGTCGACGCGGTGACAAGAATGTTGCGCGCAGGGTGCTGCTGGCGGCGCCCCTGGTCGGGCGCGGGTTGTTGTTGATAGCGCTCCACCGCAGCAGGGGGTCGGCAGGTGGTGCTCGGGCCAGAGCCAGATTTGGATCTGGTCGGCGCGGACCACCAGCTTGGCCCGCTTGTCTTTGCTGGTGCCGAGCATTGCCATCCTAACGGACAGGTGGCGGTCCGCGGACCACGGGCAGATTTGGATCTGCGCAACGTGGCCGGTCGGCGCGGTTGCGCCGGCGTGGTCGGACAAGGGCAAAGTCCAAGTACTCTTCACGGAGCCGCGCAGGAGCGGACTCCACGTACTCGAGGAGCTCGGCCAGACCTGCCCCGTGCCGGTCAATTGCGTCGATCAGATCGGAGTTGTCGATGTGCCTCCTCTGGTAGCGAGAAAGCCGCCAGTCCGCTGCTGGCGTGGCCATCATCTCCGCCCTCGTCATGGGCGGCACGAACGACCCCAAGGGCGGCCCCGAGATCTGGGTTATCGGAGAAGTGGTCGGTGCGGTCGGTGCTGGAGCCGACTGCGTCGCAGCCGGAGCTGGGACCGGCTGCGCTGCTCCCGCGAACGTGAAGGACGCCATCCTGCCGGTGGTCCACGTGAATGAAACGATGGTGCGGGAGACGCCCGCCTCGAAGTCCATGGAAGCCGGGAACGAAACCATCTGGATCGCCTAAAGATCAGATCACGCACCCCCTACCTGGCGCGCCACTGTCGATGAAACCTTGTCGGCAGTCTACCACGGGATACCCCGAGGTAGTAGATTGCGGTGAAGGGCGCGCTAAGACCTACGATCCGGATGTGAGACACAAGACGAACACCGGGGTTAATCCAGGTTCAGACCGCTCGGAGGCGTAATACCCTACGTCCTGCGTCTCTGTTGCTGTATTGATAAGATATCAAAAATTCATGTGTTCTAGGGGGGTCCTTGCCCGTCTTATATAGTGGGGGGCAAGATTACATATCTAGGGTGTCCTTATGTGGTCGGTTACATTGAGCCATATCCTTGAAGTACACGACTAGATCTAACTGACTAAGACTCCTTACATGCCAAGTAGCCTTCAGGGCCCGCGCGGCCCACCGACCTGGTCGGTAGCGGACCATGGGCTCCGTCTTGTCATCCAGCCCACCGATCAGGGTGATGAGATCAGCCTTCGTCTTGTGGTCTGGGCCGTCTTGTACCGAGCAGTGCAAAGTTTAACCGTAAGGGTATATGGGTCTATACCCCCAGAGTAACTCTTACCGACAACTCCCAGAGTGTGCTCGGTACTTTTTCACCCTGTTTGTCATATATGCGCCTTGCAGAAGTCACAATTAAACTTTGTTTCTTGCCTGGCGAGAACGGCTTGACAAGGCACTGTATCGATCTTCTTACGATGTGTTACAGCTCCGCGCTACATGGCACTAGAAGATTCGGTAGTCGCTCTCTAACAGTACTAGGCACCTAGTGATTCTGGCAGTCCTATGTTGTTCACTAGCGCATCACTATGTCATCTAACAGAGTTAGCTCGCTTCGAGGGTGGGGACAAAACTTAATTGTCGACATTTTTCTTAGACTACATATCAAATATTAAAAACGGCATATATGTTATCACCCGCTTAACATGCCTACTTAAGAATACATCAGCCTGTTGATTTTCTATCTGGAGATCAAATATTTGTACATCATGTACTACTGCTCTTCATGTTTACTTTTCAGGGATAAGGTTCGGTTGTCGTGCTCACTCTTTACGCTCGGGAACTGGATCAAGGATCTTCGTCCAGGTGGTCATGCCACTTGGCACACAGACTTTACCGCTGACCAGTTGGGCTGCTCGGAGCTTACTGCCCAGTTGGTCTAACTGCTCGTCGCTCGGCTAGGTGTCACGCACCGCATAGCCTCGTCTTCGTCACCACGGCTCGGTGCCACGCACCGCACAACCTCTTCTCCGACAACACGCTTCTCGGGGACTCATCGTCATCGCCCGGCTCGGTGTCACGCACCACACAGCCTCGCCTCCATCGCTCGGCTCGGTACCACGCACCGCACAGCCTCGTCTCCGACCTCGTGCTGCTCGGGGACTCGCGTCCGTCTCTCGGCTCGGTGCCACGCACCGCACAGCCTCGTCTCCTACCTCGTGCTGCTCGGGGACTCGTCATCGTCATTTCGGCTCGGTGTCACGCGCAGCACAGACTCGTCTCTGTCGCCTCGGTCCGGTCTCACGCACCGTACAGCCTCGTCTTCGTCGCCACGGCCTCCATGTCGTAGTCGAGCTGGGCATAAAACGGCTTCTGGTATACGGCGATTCTGCTCTGATCATCCACCAGGACAACAAAGACTAGGATACTGTCAATGAGAAAATCGATGCCTATGTGGCCGAGTTACACAAGCTCGAGAATAAGTTCTATGGTTTGGAGTTTATCCATGTACCGCGCACCGAGAACAAAGGCGTCGACGAGCTGTCCAAACTAGGGTCATCCCACGCTGAGGTACCCCCAGGAGTATTTGTCGAAGATTTGATCGAGCCTCCGATTCCTGACCAGGCAAGTGAAGCACCAGCACCTAATCCCGCTACCGACCAGCTCGTAGCGGTGCTTAGTGACTTCTCCAAGGAGGTCGAGCCAAGCTCCCCCGGCCAGCAGGGAGTTGACGACAGTGATGAGCAGCCGCCGGCTGATGAGCCAGCCGAGCAGGCAGCGCCTCCCCAGCCCAACTGGAGAGAGCCTTTGACAGGTAACTGAATGACCACCTTGTTCTGTCTAGGACTTACCTGGGGACTGCGCATTCGACTTGCCACCCAGAGGTGTCTACGGACCAGCGGTTATCGGTGTCCCTTGACCCGATCGAGCCTGTGCTCCGTCCAGGACTTACCTTGGGACTACGCATCGACTTGTCACTTGGCACTAACAACGGACCAGTTAGTGCTATGTTGAGTTTTTTCTTAAAAGCTCAATACAACATCTTCTATCTTCTATCGAGCTTGGAGACTACGTGGGCCCACGTCACCTCGCGGTGACTTGGGCCTATCTTCTGTTCTTGGTTCGACACCCCTACTTCTACAGATGGTTCATGTTAGTATTCCAGTGATACTTCATGTCACGTGTTAATGTGGGCCCACGTCCCATGGGCGTGAAAAGCTTTTTTCTTTTTCTTAGAGCACCACGCATCTTTCGACAAACCGCCTTCCTTGCCAGAAGCCATGGACAGGAGCAGACTTACGAACTTCTCAGGATGAAGCTAGTCGGCACTACGTGGTCAGCATCTTCGCTAGTGGGCACAACATGGTCAGCATCTTCGCTGGTCGGCACTACGTGGTCAGCATCTTCGCTGGTCGGCACTATGTGGTCATCATCTTCGCTGGTCGGCACTACGTGGTCAGCGTCTTCACTGGTCGGCACTATGTGGTCTGCATCTTCACTGCTTGGCACAAGTCAAGACGGCTTCTTCCTCAAGATACATGGTGCTCTGGGATTAACTGTGAGGATATGACCCCCATATACCCTCACGGCTATACTTGGGCCGCACCAACAAAGACAGCCCAGCCCAAGACGAAGACGTGCGGCACACGACGTGCACCGCACGATATAGCAATAGTACCAACTAGGCTACTTTGATTGTAACTCTGTCCCTTCGGAATATATAAGGAGGGGCAGAGGTCCCTAAACAGACCAGACATCCTATTACGGATCACATCTCGATACAGAGCGGATCTCTACGATCTCTTGTAACCTAGATCTTCGCGATCTAGGCATCTGACTTCACATCATCCCTCATTGTACTCCGGTACTCATCAATACAGCAGCAGAGAAGCAGGACGTAGGGTATTACGCTTCAGAGCGGCCTGAACCTGGATAAACCCTGGTTGTTCTGGTTGTTTGTCTTGCGTCTCACATCCGGTTCGTAGGTCTTAGCGCGCCCTCACCGCAAATCTACTACCTCGGGGTATCCCATGGTAGACTGCCGAGGAGGTTTCATCGATAGTGCACCAGACTAAAACTGAAGTGACGGCTGTGGGAAGAATGTAAATAATGGGATAACACCTCACACTCCTATTAGGAGGGGTTGATCACATATATACAGCCAAGATACAATATACATATCCATATCTCTAATACTAGTACCTACACCAAGCATGGCCGTGGGTGCAAACATAATCTGGAAATCTAATCCACTGACACACAGTTCTGTGTTTTCAATGAAAAAGCAGATCTTATCTCCACATCATATATCACCTGATTTGTTTTGTTAAGGTGCATTAAATATGACGTAACAAGAGGGTCCCTTGCTAGCAAGCAACAAATGCAATAAGATGTCTATACATGCTTCCAAAAACTAGCCTTAATCTAGAATATGTAAGAACTTAGTGTCAACACATCAAATCAGGATACAGTGAGTATATAGCTCATCAATTGTTCAACTAAACCACAATTGGATAACAAGACTAAAGATGTGTGTTAAACAGTTATGCAGTAGTGCTGGTAGAAGATGTAAGATGAAAAATTCCTTACAGCCCAAGTCGGAAACAGTGCTACAATCGTTGGAGAAAGGCCACGATACAGCCCAGGCAAGCCTTCATTCTTTAATATCTGCTGAAAACCAGAAATAATCATCCTACCTAATAAAGACAGAGATTGGAATCAGAAAACAAGGGAAAATTGAAAAGACAGATGATATAAGTAAATAAAAATACCAAAGACTGGTCGGTAGCATTTAAGATTTGGGTTCCTAAGAACCCAGAATTTTCTGTCATGGATTTATGTTAATCATCAAACTAAAGCAAGAGACATAAAAATTGAACCTCATGTCTCTCAAGTCTCAAGCTAATATAACTATATGTTATGTAGATTTTATCTTCTAAACTCATGGTTTTATATAACATCTCCACATGTCATAATGGTTTCTCTTCAAATTACTCTGCATAATTGAAAGACAAACTTGGCAAGAAAGACTAAATATTTTGTCATAGTCAAGAATATCCAACATAGCACTCAAGTCTTCATAGCTTAACAGAAATGGTAATATCAATCCCTCATACAGACAGATAGGTTCAATTTCAATTTAACATTCGACCAGATGAAGCTGAGAGTATCATGCTTATTTTGTGATATCAAAAATGATATTATTCAGCCTTGAAGTTGCACTATATAACCAAGTGCAAGAGGCAAGCAGCAGCCATTAGGCTCCCCAGAAAATGGATAGGATAAGGTACTTGGACCTTCAAGATGTATGTTATATCCTTGAGTTACACTGGTTCAGCCATTGAAGTCTGGAGCCATGACCAAAGTCAAAAAAATAAATAAATAAATAAATAAAACAACTGTTGGCTGTTTATCAGTCTGCATGCTTTATGTGCCTAATCTAGCACTATTGAACCTATAATAGGCTATATCTCAGTTCTTATTTCCTAGTTTCGAGATTCTTTCTTTCCATTTTGTCTCAAGGATTTTGGAAGCATGCTCTGAACAAGTGACATCATCCCACAGGTCTAAACAAAAACATCCAATAAGTCTGTCTTTAACCAGGCCTCAACTTTTTAGTGTCAACTTTTTAGTGTCGGATAAAATCAAAGGATTTGAGGCCAAGTTTTCATTCTATTAGCCTTGCCTTAACCATGGCAGGATTGGATACATATGGGGTAGCTTCTTGGTCCTTAAGAAAGGATTACAGCATATTCCTAAGTAGATGCTAAAGTAAAGATGCTAAAGCAAATAGAAGATAAGATGCTGACATAAGCATCAACTACTCCTAAGATAGGTATCCTAAGGGATAAGCACTGGACTTAAGCTTTCATTCTCTCCCTAAGACTTGTGTGGCGCCTTCTACGGAATCTGGGCCATCCCAATCCGGGTGCGCATCTCCACGAACTTGATCCGCCCGAGGGACTTGGTGAGGAAGTCTGGTGTTGATGTAGCTGGCCTTGATGCTCCCATCGTTCAAGCAGCTCCGGATGAAGTGGTACTTGATGCGGATATGCTTGCTGCGCTCATGGAAGATGGGGTTCTTTGCCAAGGCCAAGGCGGACTTGCTGTCCACCCTGAGCTCTACTGCTTTTGCACCTCTGCCAAGGAGATCGCCAAGAAGCCGAGCCAGCCACAGAGCTTGAGGCGAAGCGGTAGTAGCAGCAATGTACTCCGCTCACAGTTGGACAGGGCCACCCCTTGCTGCTTCACTGACTGCCAGCTCACTGTTGTCAATGTCGCCGGCGAGGTCGCTGTCACTATACCCGATGAAGTACTCCGCGCCGCGACACCTCGGGTAGTGCAAGCCGTAGTCGGTGGTACCCTCGACGTAGCGTAGGATCCTCTTGATAGCCTGCAGATGCTCCGTCGTCGGTCGCTACATGAACCGACTGACGTAGCCCACAACGAACGCCAAGTTGGGCCGCGTGTGGACGAGGTAGCGGAGGCTGCCCACAAGGCATCGCTACTCCGTGGCGTCAACCTCCTCCGCCATGCTGTCGCGGCTCAACTTCAGCCTCTCCTCCATTGGAGTGTGGGTGCGTTGTAGACAGTGAGGCCTCCCATCTCGACGATGCGCTTGGCGTAGGCGGTCTGGCGAAGAGAGATGCCGGAGTTTGTCTTGGTGGACCTCAATCCCCAGGTTGAAGGAGGGGAGGCCAGTCGCCATCTGGAAAGTGGTCTTCATCTCCGCCTTGAACGCTTCCACCTCTTCTTCCTTGTTGCCGGTGATCACCAAGTCGTCGACGTAGACGCCTTGCCCTTTGCTGAAACCCCATCTTCTTTTGAGTGGAGTCTAGCTTGTCGTTCCATGCTCGCGGTGCCTGCCACAAGCCGTAGAGGGCCTTGTGCAGGTGGAGAACCTTGTTCTCCTTGCCGGGATGACGAAACCCGACGGTTGGCAGACGTAGACCTCCTCCTTCAGGTCACCATTGAGGAAGGCGGACTTGACGTCCATGTGGTGCACATGCCAGCCTACCTGGGCAGCCAGCGCGAGGAGACGAACGGACTCCATCCGCGCAATGGGCGCGAAGGCGTCGTTTAATTCTACTCCCTCCTACTGAAGGAACCCGCGTGCCACGAGGCAGGCCTTGTGCTTGATCACCGCCCCAGCTTCATCCTTCTTGAGCTTGTACACCCACTTAAGGGTGATGGCGTGGTGGCCGGCAGGGAGATCCGTTAGCTCCCACCGTTCGGTTCCGCTCGACAGCATCCATCTCCTGCTGCATCGCGGCACGCCATGCCGCGTCTCCCAGCGACGGAGCGAGGCTTACCGTCCTCGTGTGCCAGGTGCAACTCCGCCTCGAAGTCGTGCACCGCCATCCTAGGGACACGTCCCAGGGACAGGCTGGTTGCCAAGGGTGTTGTCCCAGGTGCAGTAGCGTAGAGGCTTGTCGTCGTGGTAGGCGTCGACACGGTCCTCTTCGTCAGACAGCGTAGTGGCGAACACCACCGAATGCTGACAGGCCAAAGCTGCTGGTGCCGATCCTGGAGGTGTCGGCGCCGGTGCAGGAGTGGGGAGCCGGTGGAAGAGAATGTGGCATAGCCAGTAGAGGAGAACGTGGCATGGTCGGTGGTGGTGGTGGACTCGCTGGTGCCGGAGGCGGTGGACTCGCCGAAGCTGATGGCGAGCCCGGTGCCGAGGAAGACGAGCTCGATGAAGATGAGCTGCTAGCTCCCCCGACTCCCTCGAAGTGGACATAGTCGACAACGAAGTCCCTGAGGGTCGAAGCCAAACTGTCGTCCACCGCCTTGTCTAGGTCCATCCTCGTCCTTCGTCGAACACGACGTCCCAGGAGATGCGGACGTGCTGTGTCGCAGGTCGAGGATGCGGTAGACCTTGACGCCCTCCGCGTAGCCGATGAACACTCCTTGCGTGCTCCAATCGTTGAGATTGTCAACGTGAGTGAGCTCCTTGGCGAACGCCAGACAGTCGAAGAATGGAGGTGGCTCACTACTGGCTTGCGCCCGTGCTAGGCCTCATACGGCGTCCGCCGTCAACCGCCTTGGTGGGTGAGGGGTTGAGGAGATGGACGGCTGTCATCACCGCCTTCCCCCAATAGATCGCCGGCATCCCTCTCTGCCTGAGGAGGGTGCAGGCGGTGGCGACCACCGTCTAGTTGCGACGCTCGACGACGCCGTTCTGCTACAGGGTGTATGGCACGGAGAAGTGGCGCTGAATCCCCACTCGGCGCAGTACGCCGTGAACTCAGCCACCGTGAACTCGCCGTCGCAGCAAGCGAAGCTTGCGGCCGCACTCCTCCGTAGCATCTTGATGGTGCTTGATGGCGTCTGCGGCTGATGCCTTGGTGTCGTGGACCACCCACATGTAGCGGGACACAACGTCGACGAGGAGGAAGTAGCGCCATCCTCTAGGTGAAGTCGGTGTCACGGGCCGCAGAGGTTGCCGTGCACAAGCTCCAACTTTTCCTTGGCGCGGAAGCTCGCCTGGCAGGAGAAGGGGAGTCGCCGCTGCTTGGTAAGGACACAGGTGTTGCAGAACTGATCCACGTCGTCGACGCACGGCATGCCCTGCACCATCTCCTTGTTGTCGAGCTGCTTCAGGGCCTACAAATTGACGTGCGCAAAGCGCTCGTGCCACTGCTAGGCGTCATCGTCCCGACGAGCTACAAGAAAACAGTGTTGCGCCACCTGCACGTGAAGGACGTAGAGGCTGTTGCTCCCCCGGTTCACCTTGGCGAGATGTCGGCGACGGGGATCCCATATGCGAAGCACATCGTCCTCGATCTCCACATGCGAACTATTCTCATCCAGCTGTCCCAAGCTTATGATGGAGTTCCTCAGCGCGGGGATGTAGTAGACGCCGGTGAGCAGCTGGTGCTCGCCGGTCTTGGCGGCGAAGATGTCGGAGCCGACGCCCTTGATCTCCACGGCGGAGGCGTCCCTGAACTTGACGAAGCCTCATACATTGGAGTCGAGCTCAGAGAAGAACTCACGACGCCCGGTCATGTGCTGGGTGGCAGGGCGTGGACTCGGAAGCTTCGGTGGGTTATAATAAAAACAGGCACACTGCTAATTCTGATGTTTTGATAAATATATTTGACGAAAATGTTTCCATATTTGATTTGGGTTTTGATATTCCTTTGGAAATAAAAACAGACTCACTCGCAAGCAGAACCCAACTTTCTTCTGCAGAGGAAGACAGTAGCAGGATGAACAATACATCTCTTGTCAAGGTGATAATAAACAGTTATGGACGGCAACCACGATGTTATGACCGGCAATGTTTATCATCGACGCAAGACTAAATGTGGCTGACCAGGACTTGATGATCGTCATGAGCACGTCTCGGCCAGGCTGCAGTTCAGCATCTACTCGTCATCATCCTAGTCCCCTAGAGTTGGTATTATCTAGGAGTCATAGAGTTGGTTATGTCGAGTCCTAGAAGTTAGGGAGAAGATTTAGTAATATTTGTTATTTCAGATTATTAGCTTACGGTTGTTAGGCTCAAGGTTATAAACACGAACAGTATTCATCACTAAAGATTTAAGCCTGGGATTGAGACATACGTCACCCTTGGGCGCCCAGCCTATTGTTCATCATCATCCTGTTTTCATACGCATCTAGCTAGCCACCAGTTCACCATCTCAGGAGCCTAAGCGCTAACAATCTAGTATCAGCGTTCATGGCTTTTTCGGGATCCTCCGCTGTCGCCATTGTCTCCACCGCCCTGCTCGTCGTTTCGTAGCCCCCCGTACACCACCGGTCTAAATGATGTCATGGGCGCGTTCACCGCCGCCATCTACGGCATGCAACGCCAGATCGATGACTTCTTCACCCGCCTGTCGCCATCGAGGATCAGCCATTCAAGCCAGCGCCTGCGGTCCTTCCATATGGGCTGCCGGGTTTCGGTGAGGTTCCGGCACTCCCGGCCAGTGGGCCGGTCATCTCAGAGCTGCTCCCCGCCCCGCCGATGCTCCCATCTCTGGTCACGCCAGCGCCTTCGGATCGGCCTTGGTGACAGCGACCAGTCAGCCGCCGCCAAGCTATGGGGTGCGCATCACCCCAACGCTGCTCCCACCGCTCGCCGCCTCTTGGCCAGTGTCACCACCGCGGCACTCCATCAACTCGACACCCATCACCACCGCGGAAGTTGGTGCGTTCAGATGGGACATCTTCACGGCGTTGTGCCTTCATCGCGTTGCGGCGTCCCTCAGTTCCCATCCCAGGCATGAGTAGGCGTATGTGCCATGTCACACCACTGTCGAGGAGGACCAGGTGGTCGTTTCGTCGCCGCCGGCATCTGCTAGACAACATTCGCCACCGCATGAGCACGATGTTCACATCTCCAGCCCCCCTGTTCGTCATGCACCAACAGTCGTCCCACCTCCAAACACGGTGCAGCCGCCCACGGTGATTGCGCCTGCCCCGTTGCCACCACCGCGCCATGGCGGCCGTCTGTTCCCAGCGGAGCTCGAAGAACGCCGTCATCCGAATAAGTGTTATAACTGCGACGAGCAGTATGGCCCGTACCTCAAGTGCCAATGCCTCTTCTACATCGAGGCCACTGGTCCAGTCGACGATAGGACACCAGACACGGAGGAGATTGTACCGGCCGCAGGTGATCTCAATCGATGCCATGGCCAGGATTCACACGGCGCGGTGGGCAAACATCCACCCCCACTCAATCCCAACCGGCGCACAACAACCACGGCCACCGGGCGACGACAGCCGCGGCGCGAGCGACGCAGCTGCCTGGGCGTGACGCCGTGGCCGCCGGGGCACGACAACTGCTGCCTGACTGACCCTGGTGCGGACCCCGGCGCCCTGCTCCGGAAGCTTGCAGATTTCGTCTCCGACGACGCCACGGACGTGTTCGACAAGAACGCGCTCGATGGCTACACCCTGACCCTTGGCCCGACCTTCCTCTGCATGCTGGGGCCGATCCCATGGGACTTCAACGCTTCCTGCATGGCTTTCTGGCGTGAGGGCAGCCGTGTCCTTTGGCAGGGCCTGGGGTCACTGCGCTCCAACGTTCCCACACTTGGCCGTCTCCAGGCAGTACTTGGCGCCACATCAAACGGACCTGATAGGGTTGGCAGGGCTGCACGATCTCACTTCGTAGAGGATGGCTCATACCACAACACGCCCCCAGGAACCCATGACTTGTTCTTCACGGACAGGGGTGAGCCGCCGCACGTCGTTGATGGCCTCATCCTCCACGACGTCCATGTGTTTGCCCCTGCCTCTTTAGCGGCATTGGCCACAGCTGTCGAGGTCGGCCTCTACAAGACACGGCAGAGATCTCACGTGACTTCCTTTGTCGAGGACCACCAGCTGTCCGTCCGTGAGTTCAACAGGTCCGGTGCTGCACGGCAACGCAACAAGTCAAGGGGCCAACACCTTGGTGGACTTCTGCAGACGGTCAACGTTCCATTTCAACATGCACACTTTCTCGGTCTCCATCACACCACGCCGTTATTCGTGGATTACAACACCGCAGGCTCCAGTTGCGACGGGACACGTTCGCATGCCGGCGGTCCGTCTCAACACTCTGAGGGATGATCTGTCTCGCCGCGACAATGACAAGCTGTTACTGGCCACTCTCTAATGGACCTTCATCGGGTGGTAAGCCGAGTCGTGCCGAGCGCTTGCTACTCCTGCCGACCTCTGCGTCCTACTACACAACGACATCTGCGTCGGCCATCAAGGCGCACCGTGGCTCGTTGGCAACAACCTCTTCCCCGAGAGCGTGGTACGGTGCGAGGCACATGCTACCGTGGATGGCCTCCTTCCCCACGATGCTCGTGTGTTTCTCTCGGCCTCTTCAGCAGCGCTAGCCACGCTCTAGAAGCTACCTTCCAAGGCTGGCCATGGCGGCCTACAGAAGGCAGAGCAGCGTGTTAGCGCCAATCCTTCGTCACGAGCGATAGACAACTCGCTCGTGCATTCGATGGCTTCAGTACCCCAGGCACGCGCAACAAGCTGCGGGCCGTCCGCCCCCGCGGACTCCTACACTCGATCAACATCAGCGTCAGCAATCGAGGCGCATGGTGGCACATCAACGACGGCATCATCCTCTACATCGACCATGTCATCGTGCCCAACTCGTTGGCCCTTCTTCCCGAGGTCCTCAAGCGGGCGCACACAACAACCCACGAGGGTGTCCGTAACAAGCTCTAGCAGCTCCGCACTGACTTCTCCATCGAGACCAGGACACGCGCCTCGCCGAACGGTGTCCTCGTCTTCTCCAAGGACTGGCCAACTCCATGCGCAGCAACGATGCGCACCACGAAGAGTTGGGCTTTGCTCGGGGTGACTGGGTGGTATGGCCTCTCCTGTTCCCTCGCTCTATCCTATACTGGGTGGCAGACTTCCGTGATTAGCAGGGGCCTGGGTATGCAAGGCCGGAACACACCTTGGCACTCATAGACAAGATGGCCTCCCAACTCCAGCTCCTTGCAGGTGCCCGCGTCGACACT
This sequence comes from Bothriochloa decipiens, assembly GCA_023333625.1. NCBI lineage: Eukaryota > Viridiplantae > Streptophyta > Magnoliopsida > Poales > Poaceae > Bothriochloa > Bothriochloa decipiens. The sequence continues at coordinate 36,771,121 of CM041632.1, read as the reverse complement.
GACCTCCTAGTGGGTGTTGTGAAGCTGTTCCGAGCACCTCCGCCGTTGGCTCCACTAATCCTGCCACCACTACAGACAATGTTCTCCAGCAGCTCGAGCACGCTCGGCGCGCTAGCCTCCGGCATGGCCTGTGGCACGTGTTGCAACCATGGGCGAGTCTATCCGCAGCCGGAGCATACGCAAAGTGGGAGCCTGTGGACGCTGTCCACATGGTGCACCGTCCCATGCAGCTCAAGGACAAGCTGGTCGTGGAGGGCAGAAGAAGTGTTATGGACAGCAATCAAGATGTTATAACCGGCAATGTTTATCATCGGCGCAAGACTAAATGTGGCTGACCAGGACTTGATGATCGTCAGGAGCACGTCTCGTCCAGGCTGCAGTGCAGCGTCTGCTCGTCATCATCCAAGAGTCCTAGAGTTGGTATTATCCAGGAGTCTTAGAGTTGGTTATGTCGAGTCCCAGAAATTAGGGAGAAGATTTAGTAACATTTGTTATTTCAGATTATTAGCTTACGGTTGTTAGGCTCAAGGTTATAAATACCGAACAGTATTCATCAATAAAGATTTAAGCCTGGGATTGAGACATTAGTCTCCCTTGGGCGCCCAGCCTATTGTTCATCATCATCCTGTTTTCATACGCATCTAGCTAGCACGGCCTCGGCAACGCTAGTTCGCCGGCGTCACTTAATCCCCGGCCACCAGTTCACCATCTCAGGAGCCTAAGCGCTAACAATCTGGTATCAGCGTTCATGGCTTTTCCAGGATCCTCCGCTGTCGCCATTGTCTCCACCGCCCCCGCTCGCTGTTTCGCAGCCCCGAATACCGCCAGTCTAAATGATGTCATGGGCGCGTTCACCGCCGCCGTCTACGGCATGCAACGCCAGATCGATGACTTCTTCACCCGCCTAGCGGCCATCGAGGGTCAGCCATTCACGCTAGCTCCTTTCGTATGGGCTGCCGGGTTTCGGCGAGCTTTCGGCACTCCTCGGCAACGCCAGTTCGCCGCCATCACTCAATCCCCAGCCACCGGTTCACCATCTCAGGAGCCTAAGCGCTAACATAAAATAAACACCATCCATTTTTTCACTCTTTGGTCAATCTTTGGGAAGGAAAGTTAATCCAGCTCTTCAGATCAGGATGAATGGATGCTGCAATTTATGTTTTCAGTTTGTTGTGTGCCTTAAAAGAACACACCAGCATTTTGCAATGATGCAATTTACAGGATGCATCCGTGTTTAATGGACAGTCTTTGATCATGGCTCTCAATTAAAAATAGATGAAGCATCGATGTCACTATCATTGTGTTCTCGAGCCAACTAGGTGAGGTATAGGGTAAGGATCAAAATCTTGATGGAAAAGCCATGTTGCAGCTTGTTCAACACCTGTGCGGCGATACACACATGCTGTTACTTGCACGGAAATTTAGTTTTTGTGAAAGAAAGTTACCCTTTAGTTGTGAATTGGATTTCATATCGATGTAAATAGGTGTTGGTGCTTAGCAACCAACTCGATTTATTTCAACTTGAATTCTTTTCAACATGAAATTGAGATGTCAGCTCCTGTGGCAACAACACATTTTATTACTATCTGGATTCTTGTTATCTATTGTATGAAACTCTTAAGAGTGTGCGTAACCATTTTCTTGAAATTTGCACTAATTCTTCCATTATGAATGAACTTTTTCATGGTCATGGGCACGTGCGTGCCACACGATGCCTGTCCACTAGTTTATATATAAATAAACATAAAATGGACCCAAACACGATCTGGAGTTCATAGCAAACCAAGCATAGAGGTAGCAGGCAGGCAGGCAGGCAATCGTGAGCAGAGGCAACTTACCAGGCGGAGCTGCGCCAGAGATGTTGGAAGGGAGGCCATAGACCTGCAGCCGCGTCTTGATTACGTCCAGTGGGCACAACACCGTCGCGGATATCACCCCTAAATACAAAGGAAGCAGAACACAGGACCGTCACAACCACACAAGCAAGCCCGAATCCCGGAAGCCAACAAGAGAAGGGATTAGAATTACCTGCCGAACCGCCGGCGACCGCGTTGCAGGCCGCCTCCCGGAGCTTCTCCCGCGCTCCGCGGCGGCCGGCCTCCGACATGGCCGACACAGGCGCCTCAGAAACCGAAAGGAAGACACGAACCGGGCCGTCCTTCCAAGTCCACCTTCGCACACTGAATACCGATATCCCCACTCCGGCCCTGTGCCGGAGCAGCTGGATCCGAATGGTGGTAACGCGTGGGGCGGCAGGCTAGAATAGGATGCTTATTGCTTAGCTTGCTGCTGGTTGGGAATCAAGAAGGTGGCCCGGAAGGGTCGTTGGGCGGCGCTGATGGCCCGGTTACTGACGTAACGGAACCACCCGATTTATAACCGCTCGGATACCGAATCTAACTCGTAAACTGCTAAACCAGGTAAACCCGTGGTGCCAAAAATTTTAAGGGATCTCAACCCTTTACAATCAAGATCGTACGCAGTTCATCAACCATAGTACACATGCTAAATAGAGTTTACATGTACCTCAAATACATCAGAGTTTAGAAAAGATTATTATAACACTTTTTGAATGAAATATAACAGAAGTAAATTACTTTGAAACACCCACACTCACATTTTATTTAAATACGGTATCAGCTTATAGTCAAATCTAACAAAATCATCTAAAATAAAATATAAGGAATGACCGTGTCCAAGATCTAATTATCTCCCATAGTGGTATAGAAACTCATCTTGTAGCCACAGCAACCTAGATAAACATCTGCAACAAGTGAAAATAAAACTTTGAGTACGAAAACGTACTCAGCTAGATTTACCTGTCATAAACAAAAAATAAATAGACTCTTAAGGACTATGTAAGGCTTTATAAGTGGGGTAACTGACTCATATATTTGCAGAAAAGTTTAAGCTGATTAAGAAGAATTATTATAAACTTTTAGCTTTGCAATTTAAAGTCATTAACCTTATTATTCTAGATTAGCACCGAACTAAACAAACATGGTATAATCATCAAGTAAGAATAGTAACCATTTCCGCTTGATCATCTTTCAGCATCAATAATATAACCAGCGTGGGGAGAGCCGAGTCGAGGGCCCTCCGTAGATCATATAGCAATCATAGACCTCGGGGAAGCCATCCTCCCTGTCGCCGCCCTTGTCCTTGGGATCCTCCTTTTTGTCATCCTTCCCGAGGCCCATGCTCTCGAAGTACTTCCTGAGCATTCAGCAGTCCTCGAGGTTGTGGTTGGCAGGCCCCTTGTGATAGGGGCATGATTTCTTTAGCATTTTGTCGAAGAGGACCTTCTCGGGAGGGCCTCGAGGCTTCTTGCACTTGGGGACGGCCACGAGATCATCGGGGGCGGCCTCGTGCTTGCCCTGCTAGTTTTTCTTCTTCTTTATGTTATTATTCTTGGCACCCCGATTCAAGCTTTCGGGATCGCCTTGCTTGGCCTCCCCCTTGCCCTGGTCGTCGTCGAAGAAGGCACCAATAGCCTCCTCGCCGGCGGCGTAATTAGCAATGATGTCCATCAATTCGTCGCCGGTCTTGGGGGTTGCGCCCCAGCTCCTGCACGAGCTCCTTGCAGGTAGTCCTGGCAATGAATGCCAGGATCACATTGCCGTCAGGGATATGGGGAAGCTCAGTGCGTTGCTTGGAGAAGCGCCAAGCAAAATCACAAAGAGACTCCCCAGACCTCTGTTTGCAGCTCCAAAGGTCCCACTTGTTGCTGGGGTGCACGCAGGTTCCCTTGAAGTTCCCCTCGAACACCCTGACGAGGTCAGTCCAGTCACGGATCTGATCAGGGGAAGCTCCTCAAGACACCTTCGAGCGGTGTCTGATAGGAACAGGGGAGTTGCCGGATGATGGCGAGACGGAATGGATTCAGCAGGAGCGTCCTTCGAATCATCCTACTGAAGACTCGAGGGCCCGATGGCTCGGGGGACCGGTGTTGGTTCTCGTCGCTATCGTAACACCCACCTCTATGTGCGTTGTAGCCTCGCGCCTCGGCATCACCTCTCTTGCATCTGCGGTTCTCGTTGATGTCGTGGCGTGCGTCTCGAGGCTCGCGGTTGTCGTGGATGCGCTCACGGACGGGGACTGCCTTCTTTGGTTGGGGGGATCCGCTTGATGGATTGAGCCCTCCGTCTCGTGTGGGGAGGGTTCATGGGGTTGCTCTGAGACCACCCCTCGATGTCTCGAGGCTCAGCTTTTAGCCTACTATGCGGCAGCTACCTCGAGGAGACCCTGAACTTCCTGTTAGATGCGACGGGCTTGGGGTTCGAGAGGGCCGGCATGTTGCAGAGAAGCATGGTTGCCGCGATGACGTTCTGGCTGGCACGGTTGAAGATGGGGCGCTCGACCGCACCCCCCCGATGATCTGCCGGTGGACTTCTCGAGCTATGGCTCGAGCCCTTCCACCGGGCGGGTGTCCGCGCTCCTGCTCGAGGGTCCACTCGAGCAAGCACAGACGCTCCTGGTCCTCGTTGAGCTTGGCTCGCATTTCCCAGACTTGTGCGACTTGGGTGTCCTGAGCGTCCTGAGGCAACCACGCGTCGTTTGGTGCAGTTGATGGCTGCTCCTCTCGATCCGCCGCGACGAGGACGCCTCCCGCTATGACCGCAGCTGCGGCCGTGGCTGTGGGGTCGACAATGTCACTGCTCGACGTGACGCCTACGTTGATGTGGAAGCACGCGCGCGTGGGTTCATAGTTGTCGGAGTCGGGGCTGCCGGAGTAGAAGATGGGGAACTGCCCACGCCGCTCCTCCTCTAGCTGTCATCGAAGCGTACCAAGGGTGTAGTGCCTCGGGCCGGGGTCCCTTGACGGCCTCGGGCCGGGGTCCCTTGACGGCCCCGGGCACTCTAGGACCGGCGCGGGTGCCTCCAAATCTAGACTGGGATGCAGGAAATGCCTGGGACGGTCTTCGCAAGCGCCGAGACGGGAGCATACAACGGTGGAGTATGTCCTCGTGGTGTTGTCCAGGCCAAACGAGAAGAGGCGACGAGTCCCGTACATCTCGTGCGACAACAAATCGGGTCCCCTCAGTGAATGCATCATGAAGACGAAGTCCAGGTCGCCACCGAGACCTCCCAACTCCTCCTCCGGTCCCAGGCATAGGTCTGCCAGGTTCCCACCCACCCAGGGACCTTGCATCCTCCGCTGGGAGCGAGCAAGCCGAGGTGGATGTCCACTCAGAGCTACAATGGTGGTTGCGCCGGCCACGCCTCCTCCTGTGCGTGGAAGCGTGGTGACGAGGCTGGTGAGGGGTCCGTTGTAGGGGCCTGGGACTGCCTCCGCTCGGGTCTTTGGTCGAGAGCAGGACCATGTCTTGGCCACAGCCTAGTGACATGAATTTCAAGCTCCCAAACCTGACCATCGTAGCGAACGGAAGCAATGGTACAGAGTCTGCCATCCTGAAAATAGCGAAAAACGCTAGTGACACGCAGATCCCCTACCTGGCGTGGCAACTGTCAGTGTTCGAACCCAGGGGGCCCTAAGCTGACGAATAAATGTGTACTGCATGCTCGGGAAAGAGTAGGCCCTACGTCCAGCGGGGGGAGAGATTGTATTATCGTGCACCGAAGTGCTTGTATAGGGGGGATACAAGCGTGGGTGTACGAAGAGGAGTGGAGAACAATGCCTAAGTGTAGGAGGCTAGCCCTATGCCTTGCTGTGTGCATGGTGTGACTTAGCGAGTTCGAGTGAGTCCTCTCTCTACAACAAGCCCAGCGCCCCCTTTTATAGGACAAGGAGGGGCATGGGTGTACAGGAAACCCTAGTGGTGCTGCCCTTGGCAAGGCAATCGTAAGCAATGACATCGAGGTGAGATGCGGATCACGTCGTGGGTGCTGTAGAAGCGTGTCCCGGGCATGGCGCTAATGTGCTTGGAATCGATGCCTGTCCTTCATGTGTGTCATGACGACGCCCGTAGGTGGTCAGTGAAAGACTTGTGCCCATGAGGGGGCATGCGAATCCCAGTAGACGTCGTGTCGGGAGTTGTTGGAGTGCTAATCGGAGGTGTCGAGGTCCGACTCGAGAGGTGGCCGAGGGGGTCGAGGCCTGAATGGATAAGGCCAAGCCCTGGGAAGTGCGGACAGATATTGGTAAATGTGCCTCGAGGGGGCGCCTGACAGCGTACAGTGCTCGGTATGGCATTGTACTGTAGTACGAACCACCGATTTCCCTGGTATGGGCGATAAAATGAGGATTTGACCGCTGTATCCGCCCACTGTAACTGCGCTGTAGCCGTGAGGTTCGCCAGGAGTTGGTGGGGGAATTAAATGCTTTGGATCCCATACAGGAAGTAGTTGAGACGAAGGAGGAGTGACAATCGACGGGGGGTCGTCCGCCCGTGAGGAGATCCGTCACTCGACGGGGGGTCGGCCACCCGTGATGCGCTCTGCCACTCCGACCGGGGTCGTCTGCCCTGGCAGACGTCCATCATTCGAGGTTCCCCGTCGAATAGGAGGCGATCTTGACTTGGATGCTGCTCGTGGGCCAGCCCAGCATGGCTCGACGCGCGCTGGTGGACCCTTGTCTCTCAGGCTGGTTGGGGGCTTTTTTGGTGATTTGGGTTTAATTATTCGGGGACTAATTTTCGTAGATTGAGGTTTAGGGTACCCCTTGTCTAGGTACCCGACACCTCCATTTCTAAAAGAGGCAGCTTACATAGCGCAACGCCTCAAACATCGCGAGGTAGCACTATAGCTACGCACCGCCCTTGATTATCCATCTTCCAAAACGGTTTTATTAAGAAACCTGCCTCTGAAACTAGACAAATTTCAAAGTCAGTTCTGTTATGGGGGCCGCCTCTCAAGATCGATTTTTAAGGGCGGTTTTTTATGTCAACCGATCCTGAAGATTGAATTTTCTAGATACCATTGTCTTAATCCATCCACCTCTGGAGATCGAGTTTCAAGGGCAGTGATTTTATGTCAACTAGTCCTGTAGATTGCATTTTTTAGAAATAAAAGATTCCATTTTCTAGACGTGGTTGTCTTAATCCATCCATCTTTGATAGCCGAATTCTGTTGGTCGCCCTCACATGCAATCCTGAGGATGCTTGTGACTTGGCGGCGATGATTTTGTATTTTAGAATAGCATTGTCGTCCTTCATGTATATTGCAAACTCACATATATAAGAGATATCATGAAGAAATGTTAAAATACATATTCTGAAAATAAAATAAAATAAGACAGCTTTTGACCTGGCACTCAATTTGTTTTTTGAATAGTGTTATCCTGCGTGTATGCAAATTGAGACATGCTGAAAAAAATCTAAAAAACATATTCTGAAAATTTAAAAAAAAGACAGATGAGTATGAGAATAAATTAGCCTGCTATTGCTATCAACTTTGTGTGGCAGTGATAGCAAATCGATTTATTATCGTACTCAACTGTCATGTTGCTAACATGTGTACTTGGCCTGGGTTTTGAAACTGGTTGACCTATCCTCCAACTTTTAGTATGGTACTAAACTTCGCGTTACCGTGTCCCTAGAGTATCCATGGCTTTTAGGCTGGCAAACTTGGCCCAATGGGGCTGGTCGTTGTGCAGCCCAACGTAACAGAGAAAGAAAATGGTTGAACGGTCAAAATCACTTGATGTAAAAGTTCAGTCCACATTGGGCATTCTATTATAGGGCTAGAATGCGTCTCAGTACAAGCCTTTTGCGCCAAACTTCTTTTCTTTTTTTCTTTTTATACTAAAAATAACAAACTTGTAAATTGAGTGAAAAATAATAGAAATATGTAAATGTATATCTATACCTCTATATCTTTTCCCTATTAATAAAGTGGTAAAATTCTAGATCATTTTTTCGTCCATCTATTGTAATTACCGTAGTTTATTTGACAAGAATTTGTGTATACATATCACAATTAAGTTTTAAGTCGATACTGATTTAATAGGACACTGGCATACTATATATGCAAACAAATAGCTATATTACGGATTTGACCCTTGATTTTGGCCCTTAATTATATATAGAAGAGATAAATTTAAATAAATATTTAGAAAATTGTTGAAAAAGTTTGTAAATATTTGACATGATTTTTAACAGGACACTCGCACCGCAACGCACGCGCATATGCCCTGGAATTGAAAAAATAATGTAAAAAGGAGCATCTGTCAAGGAAACAGTCAAAACTCATGGGCTCCCCCCTCCGTCTTAAAAAACGGTCAAAAAATTTGAATAAGAAACTGGCGAGTTGAAAATGTATATTATTTTGAAATGGAGGGTGTAATGTACCTCTGAGTCGGCTGTAGTTCCAAGGCAGTCACTTCACAATTAACGCCACTGCCTGACAGACTATTGCTTTTTTAGAAATTTTGCCATCCTGGACCGTCGGTGGTTTCCTTCCAGGAGAAGGAAGGTCCATGAATTTTCCGTTTGGGGGCAAAATTATCATCCCGGATAATTTTTGAGGGTTTTCGTTTGTCCCTCCACTGCAACCCAAGCTTGGCTATAAATGCTCATTGTTTGATCTTGTTCTTTATTCACTCACCACATCATCCGGCCATCTCCTTCCTCCCGCTCCGAAGCAACATCTCTCCTTCCTCCTGCTCCAAACCCACCACTCCCTCCTCCAGCTCCGAACCCACCACCATGGGGAACAGCCCACCCAAGTTCCCACCCCCCGAGCTCCAACGACGACATTGCCGACCATGGGGATGCGGGCTACGACAGCGATAGTTCCACCATTCCCTCTGATCCCGAGTCCGATGTCGAGGACGAGGACCCGGAGGAGTTGGAGGAGGAGGAAGGTTCTGACTCCGAGGAAGAGAAGGACGGGGATGACGACGACGAGGAGGAGGAGGAGGATGGAAACAACGACGGCAACAATGGCAACGGCAATGGTGGCAACGGCAATGGTGGCAACGGCGGCGGCGACAATGGCAATGGTGGCAATGGCAACGGCAACGCTGGCGGCAGCAATGGCAATGGCAACGGCGGTAGCAATGGAAACCTCAATGACGGCAACAGCAACGGCAACGATGACAATGGCAATGGCAATGTCAACAGCGGTGGATCCGATGAATCCATCGGCAAGAACCACCCGGCCGACGAGCCTCCTCGCAAGCGTGTAAAGGGAGGCTAATCATGATCCTCCTTGTGAGAGGATTGTGTGTAGAAGTACAAGTATTTAGTTTAAATTAGTTTAAGTAGTTTAAGTAGTAGTTTATAATAGTTTGTAGAAGATGAATGTGGCTCCTCGCTAGCGTGGGAGTGGAGGATGATTTTGCCTCCTCACCAGTGTGCGAGTGTGTTGGGTATATGCCCTAGAGGTAATCATAGAGATGATGATATTCCAATTGTATCTATGACATGCATTAAGTGTTCATTGAATATCAATTATAAACAACTTGTGTTGATTAGCAATTATGTGAATTGTCTGTGGAACTCAATTACTTGAATGGTTATTCTAAAGTTGTCCCTGGTCGGCGTTCTTGTGAGAACACGCTTGAATATTGCACCAGCACATATAGTAGTTGATGGCTATATTTCACAAGTCATGGACATGGAGATGTCAAACTAATAATGTGGGTACATGTGAGACATGTAGGCTGGACTAACCTGACTTGAGATTGTCTCTATTCATGTCATGTACGTTATGTCCTTAGACCTGAGATTGTGGTATGTACTCAAGATGTGAAACGGCCCACTTAGGGATTATCAAACACTACTCCGTAACTGGTAGTTATATAGGTGGTCTTCGGGTGGTCGGGAAGCATGCTATGAGACATAGACAGTCATGATGGAATTTTCCCCTCTCTGAATGAGAGAGATATTACTGGATCACTCAAGTGATTGGATCAACAAATGCATGGCCGTGCTTGGGTTAAGTGTTAACCCACGAGTTGAACCATATATTAGTGGCAAAGGGAATAACTTGTACGTGGTCGTAGTGGTTTGTCTGATATGATCTTTGCGTATGCTTAGGAGTTGTCACGCTGTGCTAGAGGCCGCTATCAACTATTGGGCGAGTAGGAGTACTCGATCCATGTCTATGTGTGCATGAACCCATAGGGTCGCACGCTTAAGGGTTGGAAGCCTAGTTTGGGTTGAACCTGGATTAGACAAGGCTTAGGGTTCCTGATGGGCCTCTAGGTTGAGGTCACATAGGGACGCCTATATAAGCAAGGGGTAGGGGCGAGGCAGATTGGATTCGCTCGATCTATTCAGCCGCCGTTGCCCACTCCACGCTCACGCTTTTGCTCCTCGCAGACCTAGCAGTCTGGTTGCGCATTGCTTCCTCCCGCACGTGTGTGATACCTCGGAGGTGCTGCATCTGTGGTACAAGGACAGACCTGGTCAGTCACGGTGGTCGGCAACTTGTCGGCGACTAGTTGGACTGGTCGGGAATGTGCTCGAACGATCCGCGAGCGAAGGGTGTACTTGACGGACGACCACGCGACTGCACGGCACTGCGGTGACGCATTCGACTACATCGAGTCTTTCGCTGCATCTACACGTCTAATGGTAATCCCGTGACCTATATCTAGCAGTAGATCCTGATTTATGAGGTAGAAAAGTTTTTGTTTTTTGGCTAGCGTAGCACCCTCATAACCCTGTAGTGGTATCAGAGCGGTAGTTGCTTTGTTATAGGTCCGGCTATGTGCATATGGTGATATGTGCAGTTATAGATGAGTCTCTGATCTTGGTTTATCGTCTTGCCACGTTTGTCTTGTAACCATCTACTCATACTGGTAGGAATTCTACCATCCGAGTTAAGTGATACATGTGAAACCAGTCATGGCGAGTTTGAGATCAATTAGATTGATCGAATTGAGCCTTAGGTCATGTGGTGAGCACATGTGATGTGCGGCGGTAGTAGGTGGGATCTATTACCGGGCACTGGGTTGCCGAGAAAAGTGTTGTTTAGTAAAACGGCTACAACTTTTGAACCGTAACTCGGATTGAGATGAACTCTAAGCGAAAACTGCTTGGAAAATAGACTTTTAAGCCTTGCAACATTAGACATCTATATCGGCTAACTCTGTTTTGCAGAAATTCATGACTGGTATAGCCCTTATGTGCATAAGATGCATGTATTTAATTAATTCATGGCTTGCATGTCATGAGGACAATATGGGTAGGAGCCTTAAAGATATTGTCAATTTGATGTAATGGCTTGCGTGCCAATCTGTGATGACCCACGACTATGTAAATCTAATTCACGATAGTGATAGCTAGTCTTGGCGGATGCACCACAGATGGATGACATACACGTACCATGGAGATGGAGATCACCATGACGAACAGATTGACATTGAGATGGAGATCTCAAAGGAACAACAAGCTATACCAAGTCATATCTGTGTTTATGTCGTTCTTACTATGTTCTACTTGCACATGCTATAATGTTTTGTCTACGTTCGTGCGGTAGTGAAGTAGAACGATCCCTCAGTAATGTTTAAGTTGCATGCTTCCCCAAACCTTGCACTGTCATAAGTCTTGTACGATTGGTGGTGGTCTATGAAATTAGGGTGCCACTGGTTTTCCTTGACTAGATAGATTCGTATTGGATACTTACTGCAAGAAGGTTTGGTTACTTGAACAAGGTCATCCTAACGGTTAGGGATCTTGAAGCATGGGAAGGTTGAGTGCTCGGCATAGAGATGCCAGCCCAACAACAAGAGTCATATGAGATATGATTAGCAAGGTGTTGCTTACCGATCTACCATACCGACCAGCGGTGATGCTAAAGCTCACTGGTCGGCATGTTAGTTGTGGGTCTTGAATCACTAAGTATCAATTGAGGGATATTGAGTTTAGTGGGAGTAGAATCTATTTGATGTGATTTTACTCTTCATAGATACATTGTCTTAGTATTTTGCATTACTTTTGCTGTAGATAAATGGCCGCCCACAATCAACCATTTTCTTTGCGTTCAATTCTAGAGAAAGATAAGGTGAATGGAACAAACTATGCGGATTGGATCCGCAACCTGAGAATTATTCTCAGGGCTGAGAAAAAGGAAGAAATTCTAGACACCCCATTACCAGATGAGCTTGATGAAAATGCACCTACTGCTGAAAGAACCGCTTACAAGAGAGCATTAGATGCTGACCTTAAAGTGAGTTACCTTATGCTTGCTTGCATGAAACCTGATCTGCACATGCAGTTCGATAATAATCATTCAACGAATGATATGATCATGGTGCTTGAAGAGATGTTCCGCACGCAAGCCAGGACTGAAAGGTTCAATGTCTCTAAGGCGCTTGCTGAAACCAAGCTTGCAGAGGGCGCAACAGTCGAACCACACGAAATCAAGATGGTTGGTTACACTCAGAGGTTGGAAAAGCTAGGCTTCCCAATCGGCCAAGAGTTGGCTACTAATTTTATCCTCTCGTCTCTTTCACCCAGTTATGGAAACTTCATCTCGAACTACCATATGCATGGGGCGGAGAGAGGCTTGAGTGAATTGTGTAGCATGCTGAAAATAGCAGAAGCCGACATCAAGAAAGGTGCCGGCAGTAGCCAAGTGTTGGCGGTCCAGAATAGGCCTCGGTTCAAGAGGAAGGGAAATTATTGGAAGAAGAAGAAGGGCAAGGCTAAAGATGAGATCTCTAAGCCAAACCCATCTGCAAATTCAGATTGCTTTTATTGTAAGGGGAAAGGTCACTGGAAAAGGAACTGCAAGGAGTACTTGGCATCCTTAGAGAAGGATGGCGGCGGTAAAGGTATTACTACTACTTGTACCCTTGTTGTTCACGTTACGGACATTTTTCTCGCTAACTCCTATATCAATTCCTGGGTATTTGATACCGGATCGGTTGCTCATATTTGCAATATGATGCCGGGAATGATAAGAAGTAGAAGCGTTGAAAAGGGAGAGGTTGACTTCCGCGTGGGCAACAATGCAAATGTTGCTGCGTTGAACGTCGGGACGATGCAACTTCACCTACCTTCAGGATTTATCATGGAATTGAATAATTGTTATTTTGTTCCAAGCTTAAGTAGAAATATTGTGTCACCTTCATGTTTGATGAAGGATGGTTATTCTTTTGCGAGTAAAGACAATGTTTGTGTGATCTCCAAGAATAACATGTTTGTGGCTTTTGCATCCATTGTGAATGGATTGTTTATTTTATATCTTGATGATGCTCCTGTCTGTAATGTTACTGCTACAAGGCCTCGGCTTAATGAGTTAAGTCCTACATATATATGGCATTGTCATTTGGGTCATATAAGTGAAAATCGCATGAAGAGGCTCCATGCTGATGGGCTTCTAACTTTGTTTGATTTTGAATCTTACGAGACATGTGAAGCTTGCCTGCTCGGCAAGATGACCAAGGCGCCTTTCACAGGATTTCCTGAGAGAGCGTCTGACTTGTTGGAACTCATACATAGTGATGTGTGCGGACCACTAAGCATGACAGCTAGAGGCGGATTCCAATACTTCATTACTTTTACTGATGACTTTACTAGATATGGATATGTCTACCTAATGCATAAGTTTGAAATATTTGAAAATTCAAAGAATTTCAGAATGAAGTAGAGAATCAACGTGGCAAGAAAATTAAAGCCTTGCGATCTAATTGTGGAGGCGAATATTTGAGTCATGAGTTTAGCAATCATCTTAAGAGTTGCAGAATTGTTCCACAACTTACGCCGCCCAGAACACCGCTGAGAAACGGTGTGTCTAAGCGTCATAATTGGACTTTGTTGGACATGGTTTGGTCTATGAAGAGCCGGTCGGACCTACCTTTATCATTTTGGGGATACGCTCTAGAAACAGCCGCTTTCACATTAAATAGGGTACCATCTAAGTTCGTAGAGAAGACACCATATGAGATGTGGATTGGTCGGCGTCCTAGTTTGTATTTTCTAAAAGTTTGGGGTTGCGAAGCTTATGTCAAACGGTTGATATTTGATAAGCTAGCACCAAAGTCGAACAAGTGTTTCTTCATGGGATATCCAAAGGAAACTTTAGGGTATTACTTCTATAACTAATCAGAGGGAAAAGTGTTTGTTGCTCAGAACAGTGTCTTCCTAGAGAAAGAGTTTCTCAAAGGAGATAGGAGTGGTTGGAAGGTATATCTTGAAGAGGTTCAAGATGAGTCATTAGTGAATGACTTGACGAGTGATGCTAATGTAGCAGAACAAGTTGATATACCTGTGGTCGGTACACCACCACCTGTGGTTGGTACATCCCACCAACCACCTGTGGTCGGTACATCCAACCACCTGTGGTCAGTACTCTACCCCAACCACGAAGATCAGCAAGACTTCATGAACTGCATGGTGATCTATTGTTGTTAGACGATGACGAACCTGCAAATTATGTGGAAGCGATGATGGACCCAAATTCTGAGAAATGGAGTGCCATGAGATCCAAGATAGATTCCATGGGAGACAGTCAGGTTTGGAACTTGGTTGACCCGCCTGATGGGGTTAGACCCATTGAGTGCAAATGGATCTTCAAGAAGAAGGATATGGACAGAAATGCTCACGTCTATAAAGCTTGGCTTGTCACAAAGTTTTTTGGCAAGTTCAAGGGGTTGACTACGACGAGATGTTCTCACCGATAGCGATGTTTAAACCTATTCGGATCATTCTAGCAATTGCTGCATATTTCGACTATGAGATATGGCAGATGGATGTTAAAACAGCCTTTCTAAATGGGTATTTAGAAGAGGACGTGTATATGATACAGCCGGAAGGTTTTCTTGATCCTAAAAATGCTGGAAAAATATGCAAGCTTAAGAAATCCATTTATGGGTTAAAGCAAGCTTCTCGGAGTTGGAATATTCATTTTGATGAGGTCGTCAAAGGTTTGGCTTTCGTCAGAATGAAGAAGAACCTTGTGTTTACAAGAAGGAAAGTGGGAGTGCTGTTGTGTTTCTGATCTTATATGTAGATGACATATTACTGATCGGGAATGACATTTCAATGTTGCAATCCGTAAAGACTTCACTGAAAATAGTTTTTCTATGAAGGATTTAGGAGGGGCAGCATACATCTTGGGCATTAGTGTCGGTTACCGAGAGTAGGGATACCCTAAACCTTCTTTGTTTTCGGTTGGACCCCAAGCTCGCCCTCAGATTAATCTCACGCGACCAGGCCGTACCTCTTCGACCCACCGGGCCCATCGGCAAATACACACTGGGCCGGCCCACAACAGAGTACAGCCGCAACCTTCGACAGAATCACTGGCGTCACCATCTGACCCTCGACAAGACGCTGACGTCACCCCGGCCGATGACCGCTCGAGATGGGAGCATCCCGCGTTAAGTGCCGAGGCCCCCGACGGGACGGGCGTCTCGGTACTTCAAGGATCGAGCCCCCTCGATCGATCCACTCCCTTTGCGTCCGGTAGCGCATTTAATACAAAACTACCTAACCTCGTCAAATCGTATGGCCACAGTGTTCGCACAGTGGTCCGTACGACGGTCGAATCCCGCTTTACTGCCCATACTGAGGACGTGCATCGGTCTGCACGACACTATTACGCCATACCCAGCGCTGTTAGACAGCTCGAGGCCCCCTTCGACACGCTACACGACAAACGACCGACGTCGGATTCCCTCGATTCGATCTTATCCGCTCAACCACTACGCTCGAGGCTACCCCTCGACGGGGCCTCAAGTACGCATCGACGCTCTCCGGTCAACCTTCATCGACTTCGAAAGCCGCGCCAACAACTCCCGATACGACCCCAACAGGAACTCGCACGTCCTCTACAGGGATCACGTCTTTCGCCGGTCAGCAACCATGACTCCGAAGGACGGCTGTCAACTCCGAGCCATGCCGCTACAGAACGAGCCATGCTCAGCGCACGTCCCTGCAGAGGCTTCGAGTTGACCACCACAACCCGCAACGTCACCACCGCGTCATCGAGCCAGGACATCTGTACCCCTGTGCCTCCCCTTGGCCTATAAAAGGGGACGCCAGGAGACCCAATTAAAACAACTCAGAAGAGAACGACTCCAGACAACGATCTCACGACAATCGAACATACGCCTAGGCAGACTCCTAGACTCCGAATTACTCCTTTGCTCTGTACTCGACCCCCCCTCGAATCCTCTTCTTCGCTTGTATCTGCCCCTGTACAAGCACTTAGGTGCAAGATAATACAAATCTTCTCCCCCCGCTGGACGTAGGGCCCTTCTTTGCCCGAACCAGGATAAATCGCTGTGTTCTTCTTGCATCACCCATCCGGACGGGTTACACACACATACGATTACTCGTTGGCTTAGGACACCCCCGGGTTCCTAACGCCGACAGTTGGCGCGCCAGGTAGGGGGAGTGTGTGTCAAACCATTTCGTTCGGATGGCGGACCTCGTACCATCGCTCCCTTTCGGCTCGGTGATCTGGTTTGGGAGTATGGAGTTTATGTCACTCGGCACGAGCCTTGACATGGTCCTGCTCTCAATCGGACACCCGAGTGGGGGCGCTTCAGGGACTCCACGAGGAGCCCTGCGTCGTCCTCATCATCACGCTTCCCAACAAA
The DNA here is from genome assembly GCA_023333625.1 of Bothriochloa decipiens. Lineage (NCBI taxonomy): Eukaryota > Viridiplantae > Streptophyta > Magnoliopsida > Poales > Poaceae > Bothriochloa > Bothriochloa decipiens. Next base: position 36,754,662 of record CM041632.1, on the reverse strand, counting down.
GGAGGAGACGTGGATCGCAGGGCGGGCGGCGCCGCCGTGTGACCACGGTCATCACATCATCTTCGTCTTCGGTGGATGACTTGAGCTCTCTGACCCAGAGGCTCCCGCGACTACGCGTTAGGCCCGACGTGGGGCAGCGCTCGCCAGGGTTGAATGCTTCTCCCCAGGCGAATGCTCCCTTCACGTCTACGGCCCTCTTGCCCCATGAGCAGTTTGCCGCTCGACCGGCGCTGCCATTTGGGGTCGACAGTGCCGCTTTGGCATACTCCACTATCGTGCGCTCGGGTTTCGAAGCGGACAGGGAATGGACCGGACCCCCCCACGCGCAGCAGCGCGCCGGGAGGAACCGGTACTGGCCCCCGAACACCCGATTAACCCTCGCCCACGCGGCGCACGCCCTCGCGAGCTTCGACGGTGGCTGGAGGTGGAACAATTTGCGCGGACCATCGTGCCTTGCCTGCTCTACTCCGACTCCGACTACGACTCCAGCTACTATGACCCCACGCGAGAGTGTTTCCACGTCGACATAGTCGCCGCGTCGGACGACGACGACGACGACGCCGGTCCCGCAGAGGCGTCCACACCACCGGTCGCAACAGGTGGGCCCCTTCTCCTGGCGGGACAGGAGGAAGGACCCCCTGCCGCGATCAACGATCTGGTTGACTCGCAGGGCGCTCGCGTCGCCCAGCTCGCGTAGCTCCGGGAGCTTCGAGCCAAGCTCGATGAAGACAAAGAGCGACTGCGTCAGCTCGAGCGTGCCCTCGAGCAAGACAATCAGAACCCCCCACGCGGAGGAGCTCGGGCTCGAGCACGGCAAGTGCAGCGGCAGATTGTGGGCGCGGATACGGTCGCACGTCCCGCCTTCAATCGAGCCAGCTAGAATGTCGTCGCAGCAACCATGCTCCTTCGCAACATGCCGGCCCCCTCGAATCCCGAAGCCCAGCGAGTCCAACAGGAGATCAAGGGCCTTCTCGAGGTGGCCGCCATTCAGCAGGCCAAAAGTTCTACCTCGAGGTGTCGAGGTGCGGCCTCAGGGCAACACCACGAACCCTCGCGGCATGAGAGGCAGGCTTCTACCCAGCCGGTAGACTCCCCCCGCTCGAAGGGGGCAGTCCCGGACCACGATCGCGTTCGCGACAACCGCGAGCCCCGCGACGCGCATGACGACATCCACGAACACCGTAGGCGCAAGTGCGGTGACGCCGAGGTGCGAGGCTACAGCGCTCATCGGGGCGGACGCTACGACAGCGACGAGGACCGACGTCAATCTCCGGATCCGCCGGGACCTCGAGTCTTCACCCGTGCGATTCGCAGCACGCCGCTGCCTAGCCCCTTCAGACCCTCGACAAGTCTCGTCAAATACGATGGAGAGACAAAGCCTGAGCTCTGGCTTGCCGACTTCAAACTGGCGTGCCAGCTTGGTGGGGCCCACGATGACAGCGCCATCATTCGACAGCTCCCACTCTTTCTCTCCGACACTGCACGACGGTGGCTCGAGGAGCTTCCCCCTAACCAAATCTGTGACTGGTCCGACCTGGTCAGGGTTTTCGAGGGGAACTTCAAGGGCACCTATGTGCGTTTGGGCAACAGGTGGGAACTCCGAGGCTGCAAACAGAAGCCCGGGGAATCTCTCCGTGACTTCACTCGACGTTTCTCCAAGCAGCGCACCGAGCTTCCCCACGTCACCGACGAAGAGGTGATCCTGGCTTTCATCACCGGGACCACCTGCAAGGAACTGGTTCGGGAGCTCGGTCGCACCCCTCCAAAGACCGCCGACGAATTGATGGACATCGTGGCCAACTTTGCCACCGGAGAAGAGGCCGTCGGTGCCTTCTTCGACGGTAGCAAAGGCCAGACGCCGGCCAAAGCGGCCAACCCCGAGGGTTCGAACCAGGGCGGCAAGAAAGGGGGCAAGAAGAAGAAGAAGAACCCACGAGGCAAGCGCGAAGACGCCCCCGACGACGACCTCGTGGCAGCTGTCGAGCGCAAGAAGCCTCGAGGCCCTCCCAAAAAGGGTCTCTTCGACAAGATGCTCAAGAAACCGTGCCCGTATCACAAGGGCCAGGCCAACCACACCCTCGAGAATTGCCGGATGATCAAAAGGCACTTCGGGGGTATGGTTCGAGGGAAGGAAGAGGAAAAGGAGGAGCCCGACGACAAGAATGACGACAAGAATGATGGGTTCCCCGAGGTTCAGGACTGCTTCATGATCTACGGGGGACCTACCGCCCGGCTCACACCTCGACAGCGCAAGAGGGAGCGTCAGGAGGTATTTTCCACTCAAGTCGCCACCCCTCGATTCTTGGACTGGTCCGAGACGGCTATCACGTTCGACCGTGATGACCATCCGAACCACGTCCCCAACCTGGGGCTCTACCCGCTTGTTGTCGACCCTGTCATCGTCAACACTCGCTTCTCCAAAGTCTTGATGGACGGAGGCAGCAGCCTCAACATCATCTACTCCGAGACCCTCGACCTCCTCGGAATCCCAAGGGAAAAGCTGAAGCTCAGCGCTGGGGGCTTCCACGGCGTTGTGCCAGGCAAGAAGGCTATTCCCATTGGGTGCATCGACTTACCGGTGTATTTCGGTACTCCCTCGAACTTCCGAAAGGAGACCCTCGCGTTTGAGGTAGTCCCATTCCGAGGCACATACCATGTGATCATTGGGCGACCGGGCTATGCCAAGTTCATGGCAGTTCCCAACTACACCTATCTCAAGCTCAAGATGCGGGCCCCAACGGTGTCATCACCGTCGGCCCCTCCTTCGAGCACGCATACGACTGCGACGTCGAATGCGTCGAACACGTGGAAGCCCTCGAGGAGACGGCAATGCTTGCAGCCACTCTCGAGGCCCTCGCCGACGAGATCCTCGAACACAAGCGACATGCCGGCAGCTTCGAGCCTGCCGAGGACACGAAGAAGATCACCCTCCACCCGAGTTGCTCCGAGGGGAAGGTGCTGCTCATCAGCGCCTCCCTCGACCCCAAATAGGAAGCTGTGCTCGTCGACTTTCTCCGTGCGAATGCCGACATGTTTGCGTGGAGTCCCTCAGATATGCCGGGCATACCGAGGGAAGTCGCCGAGCACGCCTTGGAGATCCGCCCCGGGTCTAAGCCGGTGAAGCAACGCCTGCGCCGCTTCGACGAGGAGAAGCGCAGGATCATCGGGGAAGAAGTCAACAAGCTCTTGGCGGCCGGATTTATCAAGGAGGTCCACCATCCCGAGTGGTTAGCTAACCCTGTAATAGTCAAAAAGAAAAATGGGAAATATAGGATGTGTGTAGATTACACCGACTTGAATAAAGCATGTCCTAAAGTCCCATTCCCTTTGCCACGCATCGATCAAATCGTTGACTTGATGGCGGGAAGCGAGACCCTCTCCTTTCTCGACGCCTATTCTGGCTACCATCAGATCCGGATGAAGGAGTTCGACCAGCTCGCGACTTCCTTTATCACCCCCTTCGGCATGTACTGCTATATTACTATGCCCTTCGGCCTTCGAAACGCCGGGGCAACGTACTAGCGGTGCATGCTCCACGTTTTTGGAGAACACATCGGCTCGACGGTCGAGGCCTATGTGGACGACATCGTGGTGAAGACCAAAAAAGTCGAGGGCCTCGTCTCTGACCTCGATGCCGCGTTCAAATGCCTCTGGGCGAAGAGCATCAAGCTGAACCCCGAGAAGTGTGTCTTCGGCGTCCCCCGAGGCATGCTCTTAGGGTACATAGTCTCTCAGTGCGGAATCGAGGCCAACCCAGAGAAGATCTCGGCGATCATCAAGATGGGTCCCATTCGAGACCTCAAGGGCGTTCAGAGGGTCATAGGATGCCTGGCGGCCCTGAGCCGCTTTATCTCCCGTCTCGGGGAAAAGGCGTTGCCCCTCTACCGCCTTCTGAAGAAATCGGAGCACTTCGAATGGACCCTCAAAGCTGAGGAGGCCCTCTCAAAACTCAAGTCTATGCTAGCCTCACCCCCTATCCTCGTACCTCCTCATCCAGCCGAGCCCCTCCTCCTCTATGTCGCCGCAACCACCCAGGTGGTCAGTGCAGCCATAGTGGTCGAGAGGGCAGAAGAAGGGCACACCCTGCTAGTTCAAAGGCCAGTCTACTTTGTCAGTGAAGTGCTCTCGGAGACTAAGGCCCGCTACCCTCAGATTCAGAAGCTGTTGTACGCTCTAATCCTTACACGGCGAAAACTCCAACATTACTTCCAAAGCCACCCGATAACCGTGGTCTCGTCCTTCCCACTCAGGGAGGTAATCCAGAATCGGGAGGTCATAGGGAGAATCGCTAAGTGGGCAGTGGAGCTCATGGGCGAGACCCTCACTTTCGCACCACGAAAGGCCATTAAGTCACAGGTGCTGGCAGATTTCGTGGCCGAATGGACCGACGCTCAACTACCGCCCGTACAAATCCAGGCCGAGCTATGGACCATGTACTTTAATGGGTCGATGATGAAAACAGGAGCGGGCGCGGGCCTGCTCTTCATCTCGCCCCTTGGGGTTCACATGCGTTACATGATTCGACTTCATTTCACAGCCTCGAATAACGTCGCGGAGTACGAAGCCCTCGTGACCGGACTACGCATCGCTATCGAGCTCGGGGTTCGACGCCTCCAAGCTCGGGGCGACTCGCAGTTAGTCATCGATCAAGTAATGAAGGCATCGAGCTGTCGCGAACCTAAAATGGAAGCGTACTATCAAGAGGTCCGCAAACTGGAAGACAAATTCCACGGCCTCGAATTAACCCACATCGCCCGACGCTACAACGAGGCCGCCGACGAGCTCGCAAAGATCGCGTCAACCCGAGGCACCGTGCCTCCCGACGTCTTCGTAAAAGATCTCTACAAGCCGTCAGTTGACTTCGCGGGTGAACATGAACATCCGTCCAAGGGGATCGAGCCTCAACCAACCCCCGCCCTCTCGACGGGGGCCGAGGTTATGGACCTCGAGGTATCATCCCCTCAAGCAAGCGACGAAGCCGATTGGCGTAAGCCCTTCCTCGAGTACCTTACTCAAGGAGAGCTGCCGGACGACCAGAACGAGGCTCCACGCGTTGCACAAAGGGCCAAAACCTACGTCCTCTTCGGTCCAGACAAGGAGCTCTACCGACGGAGCCCGACCGGAGTTTTGCAGCGTTGCATCACCGTTGAGGAAGGCAAAAGGTTACTCAGGGACCTACACTCGGGGGCTTGCGGTCATCATGCTGCGCCCAGGACCCTCATCGGGAATGCTTTCCGACAAGGCTTTTACTAGCCGACCGCTGTCTCTGATGCCATCAGCCTCGTCCGATCATGTGAGGGGTGCCAATTCTATGCCAAGCAGACGCACCTCCCTGCGTATGCTTTGCAAACGATCCCCCTCACATGGCCATTCGCCGTATGGGGGCTCAACCTCGTTGGTCCCCTCAAAAGGACAACTGGAGGCTTCACCCACCTGCTCGTTGCCATCGATAAGTTTACCAAGTGGATCGAGGCCCGGCCCATCGGGAATATCCGCTCCGAGCGGGCGATCGAGTTCTTCACCGACATCATCTATCGCTTCGGTGTCCCGAACGTCATCATCACTGACAACGGCACACAGTTCACTAGCAAGAAGTTTTTGGATTTCTGCGATCGCCATCACATTCGCGTGAACTGGTCCGCGGTTGCTCATCCTCGAACTAACGGCCAGGTCGAGCGCGCCAATGGCATGATTTTGCAGGGACTCAAGCCAAGAATCTTCAAACGCCTCAGCAAGCACGGAAAAAAATGGGCCGCGGAGCTGCCATCGGTCCTATGGAGCTTAAGGACAACACCTAGTCGAGCCACGGGGTTCACCCCATTCTTCTTGGTCTATGGGTCCGAGGCCATCCTCCCCACTGACCTCGAGTATGGTTCCCCTCGACTAAAGGCGTACAACGAGCAAACCAACGAAGAAGCCCTCGCAAACGCCGTCGACCAGGTCGAGGAGGCTCGAGACATGGCACTGCTTCGCTCCGCGAGGTATCAGCAAAAACTTCGACGCTACCATGACAAGCACGTGCGTCCGAGGGACCTCCAGGTTGGAGACCTCGTCCTACGTCGACGACAGAGCAACAAAGGACGTCACAAGCTGATGCTGCCATGGGAAGGTCCATACGCCGTAGTCGAGGTGCTAAAGCCCGGGACGTACAAGCTCGCTAACGACAAAGGCGAAATCCTCACCAACGCATGGAACATCGACTAGCTACGTCGCTTCTATCCCTAGTCGATGTCTTCTCCTTACATTTTTGCATAACGAAATGCTTTCGATCACAAGCTTAATTTCCTTATACATGCAAGAGGTAGCCTCGACTCTGCTTCCTCAGAGTCGAACCTCCCTCGGGGGCTATAAAGGGGGAACCCCCCGGAGTCCCCAAAAAACTTGATTTTTCAAAAATTCAAAAAGTCTATTTTCTCCCACGCACCTCGATACGTTCTAATACTTAGTCGAAAATGCCATACGAATGTCCTAAACGTTGAGGGCTGTCGAGCCAGGAGACCACCTACGCCCCAGGGCTACGGTACCTCCACTCGCTCCCCGACGGGGGGCACGAACATGCGTCGAATTCACTAAGTAAGAAACGTCATCAGGAACACGAGAAAGAAAAGGACTTAAAGTCTCGAGGTCCACTCTGCCTCGATATGCCTCGACGTAGGTTAATACTAGGCCGAAGACGACACGAGATGGTCCGAAAGATCGAGGGATGTCGGGCCGGGAGACCGCCAACGCCCCAGGGCTACGGCACCTCCACTCACTCCCCCCTTCGAAGGGCGCGATCGTGTGACGAAATCGATAAAAGTAAAGACCCGATCAGGCAGTGGAGACAGAAAAGACTTAGAGCACACTTAGACTTATATGAACGAATATAAATGTACATTGGCCCGAGGCATCGCGACCTCGAGAACAAAAGTTCACAAAATTTCTTACAAAGGCCTCTTTGCCCAGATTTGGCTCACAGGCCATCATCCTCAGGAGGCGGAAGGACCTCATGCTCGAAGAGGCTCGCAAGACGACCGCCAGGCTCCTCGGCAGCCTCGACCAACCCCATGAAGACAGCCTCGTTCTCCTCGTCAGTATTCGAAGGGTCGCTGACGAAGCCGTGGGATATGACCTCCATGTCGTAGATGTAGCCGAAGCCGATGACCACCATCGCCCGCTTCACACCGACATGAAGGGCGCTCCGCACCTTCTCCTTAACCATGCAGCCAAGCTCGAACAGCCGGTCAAGGAGAGGGGCCCCATGGACGTCGTCCGCGGCCGATTCGGGACGAGGGACGCCGAGGCTATCACAGACCATGTCGAGCATACCGCCGAGCTCGCCAGTCAGCTTCACCTCGGCCGTGTACGACTTTTGAAGCAGGCCGAGGTCGTGATGAGCCTGATCCAGCTCCTCCTCCAAGGCTGAAAACAAACAAACGGAGTCAGTAACGCTTAAGAAAGAGGGCTAAGGCAAAAAACCCCTCGAGAGAAGAAGGAAGACTCACCGACGACGTGGGTCTCGAGCTTCGTGTGGGTGTCTTGCAGAGCAAGATACTCGTTCGCAAACGCCTCACTAGCCCGGACCATTGACGCGTTCTCCTCCTTGAGCTTTTCGAGGGCCTCGCCTACCGAAATGGCATTCCGCCTTTGTTCTCGCCAGGATTCGGCGATCCTGGCGTTTTCGGAGACCGAGACCTCGAGCTCCTTCCGCACCGCCTCGAGGGCCGCACTAACCCTTGCCAGCTCATCGCTGGCCTCGGACCTCGCCCGTTCAAGGGCCCTCCCCGCTTCCTCCTTCGCCTTGGCCTCGGCCTCCTTGGCTTGGGCGGCCACTTATCGGGCCGAGGCGGTCTCGGACTTTGCCTTCTCAAGCTCACTCCGAGCGGACTCGAGTGCTGCTTCGAGCTCGGGGATCTGGTTCCACTTATCCTTGGCGCTATGGATAAGATGGGACTTGATGCTCGGGCGCTTTCTCAGATCCTAAGAGCAAGAAGGACAAAGCACATCATCGATAAAGAAAACGCACCCCGAGTTCCATAACTTCGAAGGACGCTTACCCCGAGGCGCTGGTGGAGGTTGTTGCTGACAAGACCAAACATTGCCTTCAGCGAGCTCTGAAGGCAAGAACGCTCCTCTTCGATGGCCCTCCAGCACTCGAGCTCGGCGAGGTCATCCACCTCCCGCGAGGGGGCGTCATGACTCGTGGGGTCGCGGACGCGGATAGGCTCCGAGCCCCATCCCGAAGTCTCCGCCTCGGAGTACCACCGTGCCGCCTCGGCTCTGGCACCCTCCGCATCGACGGCCGCCCCCGCCGCAGGACGGTGTTCGGGAATCGCGAGGGGAGACAGACCCTCCCACGGCACGAGAGCCAGCAAACCGGCCTGCGTCTCCTCCCGCTCGACAAAAGGACCCGCCGGGGCAGGCACGACGACACTCGCCTCCCCGCCTGACGGGGCCGCCTCGGCGCCCTCGGACTCGACGGCCCCCGACCTCAGTGGCGACAGGGGGGGCGCGGCGTCCTTCTCCTTTCCTCCGTCGATGGAGGTCTCGCCCTCCTCGGCCTCAAGGACGATGGGCGCCGCCTGCGAAAACCCCGGCCGCGAGTTGTCTGAGGGGCGCTCCAGCATGCTGCCCGGCGCGTCGATGGCCATCTCGACTCGGGGGCTCGATGCCACAACCACCGCAGGCTCGGTGGCCGCTTCGCCGGTAACCGCCTCGACACCCCGGGCCAACGCCGCACGTGCGGCCTTGACCCAAGCAACGACCCCCTCATTCGAAATCGACGGGGGAGTCGAGGCGGCGCTCGTCGCCGAAAGAACCGGGCCCATGGCGGGACCTGCCGCGACCGCCGTTGCCTCTGTCGCAGCCCCCGTCCGAAGGCGCTTGGCCAGAGCGGGCCCCGCTGGTGTCCGCCCGCGCTTGATCCTGTGAGGAAAGAAAAATTAGATGCGTGGAATCGAGACGCGAAATATAAAACTGCCCAGGAATAAAGAACTTACCCCACTGGGAACCTTCCTGGTGTTCGTGAGGCCCCCATCGACGGCCGCGTCCCGGCACCCGGAAGGCTCGAAGTCGCTGCCAGCGGCGTCACGCCGTGAGGGCCCGCGGCCCCACGAGCAGAGGCCGCCGCCGATGCGGCTAAGGCCAGCGCCACCGTCCCGGCTTCGAGGGCCAAGTGACTTTCACGGGGCCCCTCCGTGGACCCCTCAGAACCAGCGGCGCCCTACGTCGAAGGGGCGTCAGCCGCGACCCTCCGGGTCGAGAGATGCTCCTCCTCTCCGCTCCACTCCTCAGACGAGGACCTTGCGGCGGGCCCCACCTCTCGTCTCTGCTTAGCCGAGCGCTGCTCGCCCGCAGAGAGATCGAGGCTTTGCATCCGCCTCTTCTTGCCCTCCTCCTCCTTCGTCTTCTTCGCCGAAGAGGCACCGCGAAGCCCCGTCGGACGAGCCCCAAAATCTTCCCTAACGGGGGGCAGCGACAACTCATAGTCGAGCTCCCCCTACACGCGAAGCCCAAAAAACGTAAGGTGAAAAGAAACAAAAAGAAGGGCTCGACGAAGTAATACACTCACCAGTTCGGGGTAACCGGGATCCGGTCGCATCGGGATGTGATTGACGTCTTGCGCCATGAAGGGGCCCGACACCGTGCCTCGAACCCTCTTGGCGACGCTCTCCGGCGTAATAGCCCCGGCAACCATGCGGCTCCCCCTGAGTTCCGCTCCAACGAACATCTGACTCATGCGAAGTGAGCGCCGCATCAGGGGGAGCACCCGTCGATGGTGGAAGGCCGAGACAACGACCCCGGCAGTTAACCCCTACCCTCGATGGGTCGCCAGGGCGTCGAGGAGGTCTTCGAGCCTCCCTTGGTGGTCCCGCGCTGGGGCGCCCCAGTTGTGGAGACGCGACTCGATGACGCGCCCCGTGTACTGAGGCAGCAGCCCCTCATCATTCCTGATGTAGAACCACTTCGAGGGCCAAGGGCCGTGGCTCGAAGTCAAGCCAATGGGGATGAAGTCGTCGGCCTTCCTCACGACGAAGTTGTAGCATCCAGCCCGCACCAGCCTCCGCACCCCCGCCAACACGCTCTTGGAGAAGTACTCTGCCCGAAAGAGGTGGAGCCAGAGCTCCCAGTGCGCCTCCACCCCAAGGTAACCCTCGCAAACTGCGGTGAAGATGGCGGCGTAGGAGATCGCGTTGGGGGAAAGATGCTGAAGCTCGATCCCATAGTGGTGAGTGAGAGCGCGCATGAACCGGCTCGGCGGGGCGCCGAAGCCCAGCCGGTGGAACTTGACGAAGCTGACCACGTAGCCCTCCGGTGGGTTCGGCTCGTGGTCCTCCTTCGGCGGAACGAGCCACTCGGGCTCATCCTTGTTGGTGATGGGGCGAAGAAGCCCCTCCGCCACCAACCCCTCCAGCTCCTTCCTCGTCACTTCCGAGGGAACCCACGCCGCGGGCTGAAGAATCTCCGACGGCGCCATGGCAAGGGCACGGAGCTCTTCGCTGGACGGGCGGCCCGGAAGATTTCCTATCTCCGCTGGGAGGTGAACGCGAGGAAGGAAAGCACAGGGAGGCGAGCGCAAGGAAAGCGAACAAGCGCAGGAAAGCGAACGCGAAAACGGCAGGAAAGCAAGTGAAGAGCAATGCTACGAAGGGTGCCTCCTTTTATTGGGGCGGAAGACTGACGGACGGCCGACGCTTACCCGACCGGTAAGTCCCCGCATTAAATGCACCCAAAGCACTCTCCTCTCGATTCCTGTGCATCATGGACAGGGCCGTTTCGCATTCACCCCTTCGACTCCCGTCAACCATGGACACACGTCAAGCGTCCGCGAATCAGGCGTCAGGCCGGCCCCACCACAACCGCACCGTTTCGACTCCCGTGATATTACGGCCACGCCGTTTCGAATCTTTTCTTGAAAAACGAGAACTGACCATTATCCTCCTCGAAATACGCTTCAAGTACAGGACTCACCCACCACCGCGTCGCTCCGGCTTCTGCGCAAAAAGGCACGCGTGATGGACAGGAGGAGCTATCCACAGACGGATCTTCCCACGACACGGGATGCGGGCCCAGGCCCTCGAAATCTCCAGGGAGCGAAGGCTGGCCCTCGGAAAGGGTTCGACAGCCGCCCTCGAGTACCGGAGTTAGGGGTGTCCGAGGGGGGCCGACGCGAGTCCCTTGCTCGAGAAATGAATTCTCGAGGCCCCCTCGGACACATTCAAGGCAAAACTAAGGGACCACGACGGAATCCCCTCGAAGGGAGGCATCGAGCCACCAGACCCGATCGAAAGGGTCTGGCATCCGCGGGACCCACTGTTTTGCTCGAATAAGAGCGCCTCAGGGCCACTAGTCGACCCCTATCGAACGGGGCACGGGCTCTTACTTGAATATCCCGATAGTAGCTCACCTGAGATGTTGATGCTCGCTCGAGCATGGGTAGCACAATGCTTCTCCCCCTCTACCCGATCGAAAGGGTTCGTGAGGGTCGAACGAAAAAGACGAGTTCGCACCTGACCGGCTTCGAACGGAAGAAGCTAAGGAGCGGGCTCGCAATCGGGTGGCCTCGACGAAAGAGGGTCCAACCACCCGGGGGCTCGAGCATTCAAGTACGCATCGACCGAACCAAAATAAAAAAGACCTCGGGTGAGTATTCTACTCACCCGAGGCCTCGGGGGCTACACCCGAAGGGTGCGCTCGCGCGCACCCTTCGGAAAACGACCAACACTCCAAGTCCATTTGATTGAACCTCCGTATAAGTATCAACACTTACATGAAGGCTCGGGGGCTACTGTCGGTTACCGAGAGTAGGGATACCCTAAACCTTCTTTGTTTTCGGTTGGACCCCAAGCTCGCCCTCAGATTAATCTCACGCGACCAGGCTGTACCTCTTTGACCCACCGGGCCCATCGGCAAATACACACTGGGCCAGCCCACAACAGAGTACAGCCGCAACCTTCGACAGAATCACTGGCGTCACCATCTGACCCTCGACAAGACGCTGACGTCACCCCGGCCGATGACCGCTCGAGATGGGAGCATCCCGCGTTAAGTGCCGAGGCCCCCGATGGGACGGGCGTCTCGGTACTTCAAGGATCGAGCCCCCCTCGATCGATCCACTCCCTTTGCGTCCGGTAGCGCATTTAATACAAAACTACCTAACCTCGTCAAATCGTACGGCCACAGTGTTTGCACAGTGGTCCGTACGACGGTCGAATCCCGCTTTACTGCCCATACTGAGGACGTGCATCGGTCTGCATGGCACTATTACGCCATACCCAGCGCTGTTAGACAGCTCGAGGCCCCCTTCGACACGCTACACGACAAACGACCGACATCGGATTCCCTCGATTCGATCTTATCCGCTCAACCACTACGCTCGAGGCTACCCCTCGACGGGGCCTCGAGTACGCATCAACGCTCTCCGGTCAACCTTCATCGACTTCGAAAGCCGCGCCAACAACTCCTGATACGACCCCAACAGGAACTCGCACGTCCTCTACAGGGATCACATCTTTCGCCGGTCAGCAACCATGACTCCGAAGGACGGCTGTCAACTCCGAGCCATGCCGCTACAGAACGAGCCATGCTCAGCGCACGTCCCTGCAGAGGCTTCGAGTTGACCACCACAACCCGCGACGTCACCACCGCGTCATCGAGCCAGGACATCTGTACCCCTGTGCCTCCCCTTGGCCTATAAAAGGGGACGCCAGGAGACCCAATTAAAACAACTCAGAAGAGAACGACTCCAGACAATGATCTCACGACAACCGAACATACGCCTAGGCAGACTCCTAGACTCTGAATAACTCCTTCGCTCTGTACTCGACCCCCCTCGAATCCTCTTCTTCGCTTGTATCCGCCCCTGTACAAGCACTTAGGTGCAAGATAATACAAATCTTCTCCCCCGCTAGACGTAGGGCCCTTCTTTGCCCGAACCAGGATAAATCGCTGTGTTCTTCTTGCATCACCCATCCGGACGGGTTACACACACATATGATTACTCGTTGGCTTAGGACGCCCCTGGGTTCCTAACGCCGACAATTAGGATCTATAGAGATAGGTCAAGAAGGCTAATAGGATTAAGCCAAGACACGTACATTGACAAAGTGTTAAAGGGGTTCAACATGGAACAGTCCAAGAAAGGGTTCTTGCCTGTCACATGGTATGCGCTTCAGTGATAAGCAGTGTCCTTCCACTGATGCTGAGCGCAAGCGCATGAGTAAGGTTCCATATGCTTTGGCAGTTGGTTCCATCATGTATGCCATGATATGTACTCACCTAGATGTCGCATATGCTCTAAGTGTTGCGAGCAGGTACCAAGCCAATCCTGGTGAAAGTCACTGGATGCTGGTTAAAAACATTCTTAAATACTTAAGAAGGACTAAGAATGTTTTCCTAATCTATGGAGGTGAGGAGGAGCTCGTTGTTAATGGTTACACCGATGCTAGCTTCCAAACCGACACGGACGATTCACTATCTCAATCAGGTTTTGTGTTCACAATAAATGGCGGTGCAGTAAGCTAGAAGAGTTCCAAGCAGGAAATGGTCACCAATTATACAGCAGAAGCCGAGTACATTGCGGCTGGTGGAGCTGCAAAGGAAGGTGTTTAGTTGAGAAGGTTCCTCATTGAAATTGGTGTGTTTCCTAATGCGTCGGGCCCATTGAATTAACATTGTGATAACAATGGGGCAATTGCATAGGCTAAGTAGCCTAGGGATCACCAGAAGAACAAACATGTACGCCGGAAGTTTCATCTCATTCGACAGTTTGTGAAACTAGAAGAGATCAAACTATGCAAAATACATACCGATTTGAATATAGCAGATCCTTTGACAAAGGCTCTTCCACAGCCTAAGCATGAGGCACACATGATGTCTATGGGGATTAGACATCTTAGACATTAACTCTAGTGCAAGTGAGAGATTGTTGGGAATATGCCCTAGAGGTAATCATAGAGATCATGATATTCCGATTGTATCTATGACAAGCATTAAGTGTTCATTGAATATCCATTATAGACAACTTATGTTGATTGGCAATTATGTGAATTGTCTGTGAAACTCAATTACTTGAATGGTTATTCTAAAGTTGTCCCTAGTCGGTTTTCTTGTGAGAACACGCTTGAATATTGGACCAGCACATGTAGTAGTTGATGGCTATATTTCACAAGTCATGGACATGGAGATATCAAACTAATAATGTGGACACATGTGAGACATGTAGGCTGGACTAACCTGACTTGAGATTGTCTCTATTCACTTCATGTACGTTATGTCCTTAGACCTGAGATTGTGGTATGTACTCAAGATGTGAAAACGGCCCACTTAGGGATTATCAAACACTGCTCCATAACTGGTAGTTATAAAGGTGGTCTTTGGGTGGTCGGGAAGCATGCTATGAGACATAGACAGTCAAGATGGAATTTGCCCCTCTCTGAATGTGAGAGATATTACTAGATCACTCAAGTGATTGGATCAACAAATGCATGGCCGTGCTTGGGTTAAGTGTCAACCCACGAGTTGAACCCTATATCAGTGGCAAAGGGAATAACTTGTACGTGGTCGTAGTGGTTTGTCTGATATGATCTTTGCGTATGCTTAGGAGTTATCATGCCTTGCTAGAGGCCGCTGTTAACTATTGGGTGAGTAGGAGTACTTGGTCCATTTCTATGTGTGCGTGAACCCATAGGGTCGCACGCTTAAGGGTTGGAAGCCTAGTTTGGGTTGGACCCGGATTAGACAAGGCTTAGGGTTCCTGATGGGCCTCTAGGTCGGGGTCGCATAGGGACGCCTATATAAGGAAGGGGTAGGGGCGAGGCAGATTGGATTCGCTCAATCTATTCAGCCGCCGTCGCCCACCCCATGCTCACGTTTTGCTCCTCGTAGACCTAGCAGTCCGGTTGCGCATTGCTTCCTCCCACACGTGTGTGATACCTCGGAGGTGCTGCATCTGCGGTACATGGACGAACATGTTGGTCACGGTGGTCAACAACTGGTCGGTGACTAGTTGGACTAGTTGGTGACTAGTTAGACTAGTCAGGAACCTGCTCGGACAATCCGCGAGCGAAGGGTGTACTTGACGGACGACCACGCAACTGCACGGCACTGCTGTGACGCTTTTGACTACATCGAGTCTTCCGTTGCATCTGCGCGTCTAGTGGTAATCCCATGACCTATATCTAGCAGTAGATCCTGGTTTATGAGATAGAAAAGTTTTTGTTTTCTGGCTAGCGTAGCACCCTCATAACCCTACAGAGTGAAGGATGATCCTAGAGGATTATTTTGCCGAGGATCAAGTTTGACAAGTATTTTTCTTCCTCACAAGTATGCGAGTGAAGGATGACCAAGAAGTCTGGCACTATCTCGATGTTGATCAAGTGTTCCAATCATTGTCTCTTGTTTGTCCTTGTCACTTCATAACAAATATTGTCTCTTGTATTCTATGGTGAAACATATTGAAACCTATTATCAAAGCAAATAACTGATTTGACCCTTGATTTTGGCACCCAAAATTGGCTGCCCTTTGTTTAGTTTACATGGCCAGACCGTCCCTGCATTAGTTAGAAAAATGTACCACAAATATCTTGTCCTGTGGAAACAAATTTCTCACATCAACCACCACCAATAATTGTCTCCTAAGGCACAATAGATAATTTGGCAAAGTTTGGCACCACTACATGAAGTATTAGGGCCTACTTGGTTTGGTTTCAGTTTTTTTAAACCAATTCAGAAAAATCTCAAACTTGGTGGTTGCTTCACACATGGCATTTGCATGGCTGAGAAAAAGTTTAAGACCAATAAGACACGGTGGTGTAGATGGACAATAGAATCCTTAAGAACCTAAGTGTATAGTCATGGTTCTTTAAAAGGCTCCATATACCTTTGTGAAGAATGTCCACTCCGCCTATGTCAAAATGGAATGAATTTTTAAGGGATTCATTTACGCCGAAAATATAGTCCCACATAAGATATTAGGTTTTTTTGATAATTATTTTTATTATTATAAGATTCTTTGTTATAAGATTTTTATTATTATAAGATATATTAGGTGGTAATAGATCGTTAGTCATAACTCTCCTCTATTATCAAAGCATATATTGTCTCTTGTATTCTGTGGTAAAACATATTGAAACCTATTATCAAATCAAATAACTAATTTGACCCTTGATTTTGGCACCCAAAACTGGCTGCCCTTTGTTTAGTTTACATGGCCGAACTGTCCCTGCGTTAGTTAGAAAAATGTACCAGAAAAATCTTGTCCCGTGAAACAAATTTCTCGAATAGGTTGGCTATACTAAGAGATCCACATTTATCCTTAAATTTTGTATCAACCAACAAATAATTGTCTCTAGGGCACAATAGATAATTTGACAAAGTTTGGCACCACTATATGAAGTATTAGGGCCTACTTGGTTTGGTTCTAGTTTTTTCCAAACCAATTCAAAATAATCTCAAACTTGGTGGTTACTTCACACATGGAATTTGCAAGGCTAAGAAAAAGTTTAAGACCAATAAGACACGGTGGTATAGATGGACAATAGAATCCTTAAGAACCTAAGTGTATAGTCATGGTTCTTTGAAAGGCTCCATATAACTTTTTGAAGAATGTCGACTCCGCCTATGTCAAAATGGAATGAATTTTTTAAAGGATTTGACCCTTGATTTTGGCACCTAAGACTACAGATAATTTTACAAAGTATTAGGGCCTATTAGGGCCTACTAGTTTGGTTCCAGTTTCTACCAAACCAAAACTAAGGCATGGCCCTTTGTGTTTGTTTACGGCCGGACTGTCACTTCCTTGTATTAGGATGGTACTAAAGTGAATATTTCTTCGGCCTTTGCTTAGTTTTCATGGCTGGACCATCCCTACCTATTGGCTTCAAGAGGTGGAATTATATTTGGAAAAAGGAAAAACTTGAAGAGAAAAAAGCGGCGGGTAGGTTTCGAACCCAGGGTAGCTCAATATAAAGCACGTGGCTTAGCCGTTGTACTATGGTAGTGGATGTGACAAATTGGTGAGGAAAACTGTATTTAATAATTGCTTCTGACACAAAGGAACCGCCCCTAAAAATCATTTTGTGCCACGAAAATTTCTATGCGAGTGGCGCGCTTTTTCGAATTTAGTTCCAAAATTTTCGTTGCCGCCTCTGCCCATCTTCTTGTCCACCTCTGGCCGCTCGGCTTATTCTTCTCTGCCCCTCTTTGACCCCTCCATGCCCAAGAAGCCAACGCAGGTCCCTCGAGTTTGCATGCACGCTGCACAGCAAGATCTCCGGCGCGGAGCTCCGCCCGAGCGTTCTCACCGCCTCGCCGCTCCGTGTTCGCCATGCGCCTAGCTAGCCGCAACCACCGGCCGGGTGAGCCTCTCACACAGATCCAAGACCTGACTTTCATTTTTGCCTCAGAGTGTGACCACTACATCTCTCTGTACCCCCACTTACTTGCAATCAGATCATCGGAGCCACACGTCGGCCATGGTGAGCCGATCGCAGACGACGTGTTCCGTGGAATGATGACGCACCGCGCACCACCTGTAGGAGACCAAGCCTCAGCCTCAACTCGGCTAGAGTCGTCGATGCCATGGCCAGCTGGCGCGCCATGACCGCGCGTCCCCGTCTCCGCGCCGGCGCTCCTCCGTTCCAGCCACACGCATCCACCTCGCGCCGTCACCGCGCCTTGTCCCGAGCCCTCGGTGAGCACCCAGAAAGTCCAGACCATTGTTTTTCTTTCACCAGTCCTTTGCTTGCCTGCTCGGCCTAGCTTCGTGCCACCACGTCGTTCTGGACGCGCCATTCTGTCCATGGTCGCACGGCGTGATGATGAGTTTTGGTCACCCCATGCGCGCACAGCAGGCCGGCGTCACGATCCTATCATACTCTGCTGTCATGTGTTGTGTTAAACTACAGTGTGTTGCTGTTTCATTCTCATCTTTGATTGGTGGCTTTAGATACTTTTGTCTAATTGCTATATTAAACATCTAAAATCATATGTGCGGACAGGTGTGGTGACCGCACGCCCACGACGTCGCGCGCAGGCTCGGTCGTCGGTATGATTACTGTTCATGACATATATTGTTAATTACTTTCTGACCCTCATGTAGTATTATTGCAAATAATAAGTACTTCCTTCATGTGTTTTGTTTGTTTGCACTTCGTAAAAAATTCATTGTACCACAAAAATTTGGGTACTCATTATCATCGTTTATTTTCTTTGAACAACCTGTGTAGATACTATATGTTAGATGATCATAATGAAGGTATGAAGGTGGAACCCCTGCCGGTGTCAGTCCCAAAAAGTATGGCTTCGCAATCCAAGTGTAGATCATTTCCCATACTTGTTATGACAAGCACAGATAATTAATATCCTGTAAGTTCCAATTGTTGTACAAACTATACTCATGTGTGTGTATATTAATTAATATATAGTAAACACGGCTATTGGTGTGTATTTATGGAGTTAATTATAATTATTTGTATTTCAGTGATAATTTCAAAATATGGCGGTAATTTAAAAAAATTATATTACAAATAAGGTGATTTTAAATCCTTTCCAGATTAATTACGAAACATTTTCCTAATAAAAGCACCTCTGGAAAGCTTTTATCTGAGGCGGTTCTGCTAATCAAAGCATGTCTGAAAAGCCTTATTAGAGGCGGTTCCCCTAAAGCAAGCGTCTCTCAAAATGCTTACGAGTCGTCGTTCCCTAATAAAAAGCGTCTCTGAAATCCTTATTAGGGGCGGTCCCCGTAACGCAACCGCCCATGAAATGCAGGCATAACAGAGGTGACTCTCTTAATTTAACCACCCTTGAATATCCTATTTTTAGAGGCGGTTAGAAAACTGACTCGGGCAACTACAATTTTTAAAGTCGCTGGCGTAGAGTCGATTTCTTTATCCGCCACTGAAAATAGGATTTAACCACTGCTATAGTGAAATTCTGTACTAGTGCACATGACTTCTACTAGCTAGTCAACATCATCCAAGAACATATACTATATGCACATGTTATCTACTGCATTCTCTTATCTAAACTATTCAAGATGCAAAACAACAAGTCATGAATACTTAAGACCAGCAAATAACCACTCTGAACACATTTATAGCAGCAACTCATGATGATATATTAATCAAAATCAATCATGCATATAACCTTAAACAACTATGCATATATAGACACAATTATGACCTTGCACACCCATTGAATTATAAAGCATCAACATATTCTAGACATCAAACTCAACCTTGCAAAAGCATGAAAAAACATTATAGCTAGCATGACATGATAGAGCAAAGCATGAATTAAGCATATATAAACTTAAGAATATAACTGCATCATACATTTTGACTACATAGAAAATTCTATAAAAATTACAGAAGCTTAATCATATCTATTAGAGTCTATCATAAAAATTGCAACTCAAAATGATAAGCCAATCACCCTACACAAAAATGACAAGCAACAGTGCAGAATTACACATATAAATACTTTGTACTATGAACATGGCAAACCACAGATACTATACTGTCTCAAGCTACTTACTAGTACCCAAGTATCCTACAAAAATTATCAAGCACATATCATGGATACTTTATTTACTATGAATTTCTAAAGAGATGGTCAATTATCCCACTTATCTCACCAAGGCATTTTCATACACAGAACATCACGTGAAATATATTTTTCAAAGATAGTTTATGACAGAAGACTAATAAAATAAGAACCACATTTTTATGAGCAATCTACAATTACTTATGCATTTCCAAAGATATAGGCATTTATCAAGAATAGATAAAGTTACACAGAAAAGTATCATAAAAATTATGTATCATATTTTTCATGCATAGATCTAATCACAAGAAAGCCATAGCAACTTGAATCATATGCATCGGATCAATATTCACATAGATATGCATTTTAGAATATTAAATAGGATTCCTGGAAATCATTTTCGAAATAAACTGAAATGCCATATAGGACAAACACTTTGCAAAAAAGCCCTTGTACTTTACTGGAGTCAACTGAGCCTAGATCTGAAAACCTATCTCTCTGGCCCTTTTTCACCAGCACCCTTACGCTTCTTCAAATTTACGGGAGACGTCCTTCATGGATGAAGAGCAGAGGAGGCGGTCGGGGTCGTTGTTTGCGGTGAACCAACGACGCACTGGTAGCGTGGAACCAGCAGCAGAGCTGCTGGGGCCGACGCGCACCTATTGGCGATGGAGCTACTGGGGGCCTGAGGTGGCCTGGCCACGGGAGCTCACGGCTCCGTGGCGGAGCGACACGTCGAGGCGGCTGCTCGGGGCTCCGTCGGTCGGTCCGGCTAGGGTTTCACGGCCTCGGCAGCAAGGCGAAGCCGATACGTGTGACTATGAAGAAGGAGAGGGACGAGGATGCCCCGACCATGATAGACAGTGAGCTCGTGAAGCTTTGGCCATGGCAGAACGGAGAATGACGATGACAGATTTAGGGCTCAGGAGGTGGCGTGAGTGGTGGCGAGGCTACGCACGTGAGTGAGGAAGAAAATGGCGCGATAACGAGGCAGTTACGTCAGCGAGAATGACGGCAGCACTCTACATCGCCCACGGGGGAGAAGAGAAATGGGGAGGAGTAGAGAGTGGAGTGGAGGAGAAGAAAATGAGCAAGCTAGGTCGGTGGCGCATCACAACGCCTTAATGCGCTCAGCCGGGCCGCTGCCGCCTACGATCATCGGTGACCGCACTCCACATGGCGTGTGAGGCCATTGGCTGGTCGGCCAGATATTTCTGCTCGCCATTTCCTTGATGGCCATGCCCTGAGCTGTCACTAAAAACCAGTTTTCCTGTACAGAAACACATTTTCCTTTGCTCTATTACTCCCAAAATAAGCTGAATTGGACCAAGCTTATATTGAATGAAATGTAGCCCATGAATAGTAGAGCATTTCATCTTTAATAGTATGCCCAAATTTGGCCTAGATATGGAAATACAAAATTCCAAATAAAAATACCTAACAAATTAATTTTAATGAAAACAGCCCCTAAACCTGACTTTTGCAAGCTTTTAGCGAATCTTCCAGCCATTTTCATGAAAAGTGATAATTACAACTTTTGTTCCTTATAAAATTATCTACAAAATAATTAAGGGTGCACATGTATTATTGACTCTAGCTATCACTTTCAAACCAGTTAAATAGAAGCACTCAAATGGTCCACTTTGGTCAGACCAAACATGCAAGCATAATTAGCCAAAGTCATTAACATAAACTATGTTCATTTGATTTCCTAAGAATGCCTAAGTTGTTTTAGTGGACAATCATTAAGAACTTGTACTACTTATCATATTCACATGCAATTCAAGCATAATTCGAACAATTCAAACATCACACGTGAAATGACATTTAACCATTTTATTAGTGCCATGCATAATGATGCTTATGCTAATGAATGCAAGTGCTTATGCATGCTTAACACCAGGGGTGTTACAACCCTTCCCTCCTTATAGAAATCTCATCGCGAGATTTGTGTTATTAGATTTTGTTTTCCAAAAGCGATATCTCACCTTGTACCACTTTCCGTCTCACATATGGCATCTTTTCCGTCATGATGGTTCTCAACACTTTGTCCCACTTTTACGACTCAATTCCAAGTCCCTCTGCCTTGTTATCCAAGATCCAAAAAAATGGTTTCTCTTGGTATTCTACGGCTGATCTGATACCGGGTCCATGTGACTTGATCCTTTCTTTGGGAGAGGTGACATTCCTTAGCTATGTATGGGACACGAAAATGATTGTACTCGCTTCTAGAGATGGCTGCATGTTGAAAAACACTTTAACCCTTTTTTTGTAGTATTTGGTATGGTCCAATCATACCTCGGTGCGAGCTTTCTCTTCACTCCGAACCATTGAACACCTTATTGTAGACCTTTCTAGAATAGAGTGGTAATGGTGGTCTTTGATCAGCCATGATGTTCTTCATACCTTGTACAACCGAACAATTTCTTCACAATGTACTACATCCTATTGAGGTGGTCAATTGTTGATGCAAAATTATATCTGCAAACACACCGGGCTAATACCCACAATCGATATCCGAGGCGTGCCAGTCAATTCTGTTAATCGACAAGGATGATAAATTTGAATAAGATCTGAACGAGACGACAGCGATACGCCCGGACGTCAAAGCTGAGAACATATTCGATAACTGTTGAACAGATCAGACGAGACACAGCGATACGCCCGGACGTCAAAGCCTGAATCGTGCTCGATAGACGCGGAACCTGCAAGGTCGCCAGAGATCAAGTTGATGCAGCCCGTCAATTCTTGAAAGAACTCATTGAAAAAGAAAAGGTACTTGGCGAAGTCGCCGAAAAGTAAAGTACTGGTAAGGGTAAATAAAAGTAGATTGGTTTATTGATGCTAGGATATCCATTACAATGCCCTTCGGCATATATTTATACTCTACTAATCAAAAGAGTCCTAATTTAATACGTAAAGCTCAAATATAGAAGAAATAAACTAATTCCTTATACGAACTCTATTCCTTGAAAAAGAAATAAAACTTGTATAGGAGTTGGATTTAAACTACAATACTAAAAATCATAAGCTTCGTGTCGCCAATCCGTTGTCCGCTCCCGTCACGATGAAGTCATCTTCTTATCGGCACATCCCTGGCATTGGCAACAACCCTCTAGCCTTCCTGCCTATCTTATTGGTAACAGCCCTCTGGCTTCATCGGTAATGTACGAGATCAACATGTCCTTTATCGGCAATCACCCATCGATAATGATTCAGCTCTGCTTTCCACGTTCTTCAGCTCTATTTTCCATCGGCAACCATGCCCCTCTCTCCATCGGCAACAGCCTTCTGCTCTCATCGGCAAGATCATATTAACCTTCATCAGCAACCATCTGTTAGCCATACTTCAAAGCAAAGTAAGCTTAAAAGCACAACCACTCCCTTGCCGATCAGCACAGTTTTTGGCTTATATTGACACGTGTCAAAAAACGGTGTCAACACATGCCCCCCAATTTCGGAGTATAAAATATCTTATGCGCCAAAATTTTCTCTGAGCTATGATTACCTCCGGTCAAAATCACCTATACAACTTTTTGATTATCACGCGCATAGGCACCATACCTATCCCGGCGCTTCGATTCACCCGCTGGTAATGAAGGATAAGTCTGAAATACCCCTTTATTCCTGCATTTTATGCATCCATCCAAATACTGGGGTAATATTTCTTTAAATATTTTCCATTTAATGCTCTGGGAAATATAACTCCTTCGAGGGTTTCTAAGATGTATGCGTTACCAGGAGCAGACTGATTTATCCGATAAGGACCTTCCCAATTAGGGGACCACTTGCCGAATTTTGAACTCTTAGTCCCAATCGGCAAAACCAATTTCCAGACTAAATCTCCATTTGCAAATTCTTTTATTTTCACCTTTCTATCAACCACCTAGCAACCCTCTTTTTATTTTCTTCGACGCTAGTTAAAGCCTTTAGCCGATGACCTGCGAAATCTTCTAATTCATCTCTCATAAGCGTATCATACTCATCGGCTGTCAACTGATCCTGAGAAAATATACGCCTAGAACGAGTCTTAATTTCCCAAGGCAAAACTGCATCATGCCCATATACCAACTGATATGGTGAAACCTTAGTTGCACCATGACACGCCATCCGATATGACCATAAGGCTTCATTTAAAAGAGCATGCCATCTCCTAGGATTTTCCTCAATTTTTCGTTTAATAAGCTTGATTATTCCTTTATTAGATGCCTCAGCCTGACCGTTAGCTTGAGCATAATAAGGAGAGGAATTTAGAATTTTAATCCCCATACCAATGGCAAAGTCATCAAATTCTCCTGATGTGAACATTGTTCCTTGATCGGTAGTAATAGTCTGAGGAATACCAAATCGGTAAACAATATACTCTTTCACAAAATCAATCATATTTGCCGATGACACTTTCTTTAAAGGAATTGCTTCAACCCACTTTGTGAAATAATCGGTAGCAACGAGTATGAATTTGTGTCCTTTACTCGACGGCGGGTAAATCTGACCGATGAGATCAATAGCCCATCCTCTAAACGGCCAAGGTTTGATTATAGGATTCATTACTGATGCAGGTGCTTTCTGAACATTACCGAATTTCTGACATGATTGACACCCTTTGAAATATTTAAAACAATCCTCAAGAATTGTCGGCCAATAATACCCATTCCTCCTAATCATCCATTTCATTTTAAATGCCGATTGATGTGCCCCACACACTCCTTCATGAATCTCACCCATTAGACTTTTCGATTCCTCTTCACTAAGGCATTTGAGCAAAACCCCATCTAAAGTGTGATAATATAATTCAGTATCAAGGAGCACATACTTGGTAGCTTGAAACCTTATACGTCTCTCCACTTTCTTAGACGGATCTTTTAAATAATCGGCAATATCCCTTCTCCAGTCATCGGCATCAATTACCGATGTCAGCACTTCTCGGATCAGTTGATATCCCGAAGCATGCTGTGCTAGCCTATTAGCTTCTTCATTGTGCAATCTGGGAATGTGTTCAAGGCGAAAATCTTTAAACTCCTTTAATATTTGCAGGCACTTCTCATGATAAGTAATCAAAGCTTCACTTCGGCATTCATATGTTCCGATCAATTGATTAATGACTAGCATGGAATCCCCAAAGACTTCAACTGTATCGGCACGTATTTCTCTGAGCAATTCTAACCCTTTCAGTAAAGCTTGATATTCAGCCTGATTGTTTGTTGAAGTGCCAGCAATCGGCAATGAAAATTCATATTTCTTTCCTCGAGGCGAGATTAACATAATACCGATTCCTGCTCCTTCGCCACAAGTAAATCCATCAAAGAAAAGTGTCCATGGAGCAATCTCAGCATAATCTACCACACTGCAATGTTGAGTAACAAAATCGGCCATTACCTGTCCTTTAACCGCTTTAGCCGATTCATGACGCAAATCAAATTCTGATAATGCTAAGATCCACTTGCCGATCCTTCCTTTCAAAATTGGCATCGACAACATATGCTTAACCACATCGTCTTTGCATATAACAGTGCATTCAGCCGATAACAAATAATGTCTTAACTTTGTGCAAGAGAAATATAAACACAAACATAATTTCTCAATGGCCGAATACCTGGTCTCAGCGTCTATCAGTCTTCTGCTCAAATAATATATCACACGTTCTTCCCCTTCAAACTCTTGAATTAATGCTGATCCGATAACATTATCATCGGCAGACAAGTACAACTTGAAAGGTTTCTCGTGTTGAGGTGGAACCAATACTAGAGGGTTTACCAAATATTTTTTAGTTTCTTCTAAGGCTAATTGCTGCTCTGTTCTCCATACAAATTCCTGATCGGCTTTTAATTTTAATAAAGGACTGAAGGCTTTGATCTTTCCCGACAGATTAGATATAAATCTTCGAATAAAATTAATCTTGTCGATCAAGGATTGCAACTCAGTCTTATCGGCAGGAGCAACAACCTTATTAATTGCATCAATAGATTTCCTGCTGATTTCAACACCTCTTTGATGTACCATGAAGCCTAAGAATTGACCCGCCGATACACCAAATGCACACTTAGTAGGATTCATCTTTAAACCATGCTTTCTGGTGCACTCCAAGATTTTTCGCAGATCAGCAAGATGATTCTCAAAACCTCCAGATTTGACCACCACATCATCTATGTAGATTTCAACCAATGTGCCGATGTATTTATGGAAGATAAAATTCATAGCCCTCTGATAGGTAGCACCGGGATTTTTCAAGCCGAAGGTCATGACAATCCATTCAAATAAACCCACATGACCTGGACACCTAAAAGAAGTCTTGGAAATATCCTCTTTAGCCATGAAAATTTGGTTATAACCGGCATTACCATCCATGAAGTTGATGATCCGATGTCCAGCTGCAGCATCAATCAATAAATCGGCAACAGGCATTGGATAGCCATCCATCGGCGTAGCTTTATTAAGATTCCTGAAATCAATACACACACGAAGTTTTCCATTTTTCTTATAAACAGGAACCACATTAGAAATCCATTCGGCATATCGACATTGCCAAATAAAGCCAGCTTCAATTAACTTTGTGATTTCGGCCTTAATATCAGGTAACACTTTAGGATTACATCGGTGTGCGGGCTGCTAATGAGGCCGAAATCCTGGCTTAATAGGCAACCGATGCTCAACTATTGACCGATCTAGTCCAGGCATCTCTGTATAATCCCAAGCAAAACAGTCTTTATATTCCCTCAAAATATTAATCATTTGCTGTTTACATTGAGAATCTAACTTAGCACTAATAAAAGTTGGCCTCGGCCTATCACCGTTACCAATATCTATTTCTACTAAATCATCAGCTGATGTGAACCCATGACCAAGTTTTCCACCATCGGCAAACCGATCCATTAAAATTCATCTTCAGAACCGACTGCTTGGATCGGTGTGAGCTCATAATCGGTAACCCTAAGAAATTCCGTATCCCATGCTTCTCCCGATATGCACTTTGTCTGTTCATAGGTCTCAGAATCAGCCGATGCGATTATATAAGAAGAATCACCAGGGATAACCTCAACCTTGTCTCCAACCCACTGTACAAGGCACTGATGCATTGTAGAAGGAACACAGCAGTTGGCATGGATCCAATCCCTTCCTAGGAGCAAATTATAGTTACCTTTGCCGCTAACGATGAAGAAGGTGGTTGGCAAAGTCTTGCTGCCGATAGTCAATTCAACACATAATGCCCCTTTAGCCAGAGACACATTGCCTTCAAAATCTTTAAGCATCATATCCGTCTTGGTTAAATCCTGGTCCCCTTTTCCAAGTCTTCAGAACATGACATACGGCATAATATTAATTGCCGCTCCTCCATCTATGAGTATTTTTGACACTGGCTGTCCATCAACCCTGCCTTTAACAAACAAAGCTTTGAGGTGTTGCCTTTCATCATCGGCAGGCTTTTCAAACACAGCCATCATTGGATCCAGAGTTAGTTGAGCTGCTTCATCGGCAAAAACTGCTTGTTCCTTGTCATCTGGAGCCAAGAACTCCATCGGCAACATGAAGACCATGTTAACATCTGCCGATGGACCTCCACCCTTGCGTTTTGGTTGCCATACTTGAGTTGTTACCTTTGGGATGCTTTCTTTCGGGCACTGTAAATCCTCTTGACGCATACGCTGTACCCTTCTTTTTTGAGTTCTCATCAATCCTTCAGGGCACCATTGGGGAAGCTTTGTTTTCCAAACAGGCTGATAATGCTTTGTGTTCTGCTCATGGAGGCCTATGTTTGGATCCCTACAAAATATCCCTTCATCAGGAACCCTTTCGTTAGCCATCTCTTCAAGCTCTGCCTGACCCCTTGGAAAACAATCAATATGCCCGCCAAGCCTGTCATGCACACTAACTCTGCCCCCTAGCCGATCAAGTGCTGACACCTTTTCTTTGATCGGCTTATTGATGCGTACCCCTCGATTACTAGAGTAATGTTGTCTCTCTGCCCGATCATTTAAATAGTAACCATTACATTCAGGGCAGGTATCGACAGTGGGCAATTTAATGCCTTCTTCCCAGCAATGAACGAAAAATGGGCAATTCCAGTGATCTTCATGCCGACGTAACTCTTCCTGTTGCTGCCGATACCGATCCTCACGTTGTTGCCGATATCGAACACCATATGGAGCAGGCCACAGGGGTCTTCTGGAGCTACTACCTTCATTAACAATTCTTTTCCCTTTAGCGCCATCGACAGGTTCCTTTCCCTTTACGTCATCAACAGTTATTTGATTTTTAGGGTCTACCGATGCATTTCTTCTAGCAGACTCCGATGTTAACACTTTGGTTTTGCCTTTAGCCTCCACCATGTTTGTAGGGAACGGATGTTGATCAATTTTCATCGGCTTCTGAGCTTTTGAATTATCAAATTTGATCTTCTCGGATTCGATAGCCGACTGCAACTGTTGCCTAAACACCTTGCAATCATTGGTACCGTGCGAGGTAGCATTGTGCCATTTGCAGTACCTAATCTTTTTCAACTCTTCTGCCAATGGAATCACATGATTAGGAGACAGCTTAATTTGACCCTCTTGGAGCAAAAGATCAAATATCCTATCGGCTTTGGTGATATCAAATAGAAACCTTTCTGGCTCTTTCTGACCGAAAGGACATGATATCGGCTTCTTATTCTTTACCCACTCAGTCAAGCCGATAATTGGTTCATCATCAGAGTCTGAATCTTCTGCTTCTTCTACAAAGGACACCTTTTTATTCCAATTCTTTCTGGGTTCAAAAACCCTAGTGTCCTGATCAAAAATCCTTTGCACTATATGACTCAAACTTTCAAACTCTTGTGACCCATATTTTTCTCTGATGTGTGGCAGTAACCCTTGAAGAGCTAAATCGGCTAACTGCCGATCATCAAGTACTAAGCTATAGCATTTATTCTTTACATCTCTTAGCCTGTGTACGAAACTTTCTACCAATTCATCACTGCGTTGTCTCAATTTTGTCAAATCAGTCAGCTTCTTTTCATGTACTCCAGCAAAGAAGTACTTGTGAAATTGCTTCTCTAGATCGGCCCATGTAATAATAGAATTAGGTGGTAACGAAATAAACCACGCAAAAGCCGATCTAGACAATGATGACGAGAATAAACGGATCCTCAGCTCATCCCTGTTCGCTGCTTCCCCGCACTGGATGATGAATCGGTTGATGTGCTCCATTGTTGACGTATCATCTTGCCCAGAAAACTTAGTGAAATCTGGCACCTCGTACCGATTCGGGAAAGGAATTGAATCATAAGATGAAGGGTATGGAGTCTGATAAGAGTAAGCATCGATCTTGGGCTGAATCCCAAATTGTTCTTCCATCACTTCTGCAATCTTATCGGTCAAGAGTGCATCCTGATCTTGCCGATGCACTGGCTGGATCTCTGCTGGAGGCGTTGGCTGATATGCTTCTACATACCCTTGTGGCATTTGGCTTGGATGATTCAGCATATTCACGGCACCAATCTGCGGAGTAAAGTTCATCGGCTGTTTTGCCGATGCTTGTTCCTGGAAAGTTGTCTGTGGACTATACCGTTGAGTCCCCATTGCTTGGTAGCTTGGCTGAATAGCAGATTGCTGAACTGGCGCTTGCCCTGACCAATTGAGATTGTAACTCATTGGCACTTGACTTGCCGATGGCTAATAGCTTGCAGACAATTGATGCTCTTGTATAGATGGATGATAGCCAGCATAATTGCCCTGAATTGCAGGTAATCTAGACTGAGATATGAATGGTACTACGGGCTGCTCTGCAGTGGAAGCTCTCTGTTGAACTAGTGGAGGATTAATCAATGGATTCGCATAAGATATCTGTTGCGGAGGTGCGTAGAATCCCATTGATAATGGCTGTATAGCAGGAGGTACAGTAGAATAATGCGGCACTTGAGCCACCGGACGAATTAGAGTAGCCGATGTCATTGGACCCTTCCCTGCTACATCATGCACTTGAGGCAGTCTAGAGTTCGCAGTAGATGGACTTGGAGGCATACCGTATCCCCACCAATTAGCAGCAGTTTGACTATGTTGACCTGAAGGACCTGACATTGTCGATGCCGATAGATCTGTGCGCAACTGAGTACTAGGCCTCTCCTGAGACGTTAGATCTGATCCTATCGGTGTGGCTTCAATGATGGATGGTCCTGATATAGCTGGAAGAGTAGGCGCTTTCATACTCTCAACGGCTGGAGTTGCCGATGGAGTACTGGTAGATGCCGATCCCGGCTGATGATATGCCAGCCCGACATACCCTGGTGCTTGTCCATCCCTTAATGTTTGCACAACAGCATTGTAGACAGTATTGGACAGCACGGTGGAGTGGTTGATCAAAGCTTGATTTAATGCAGAATTAACCATCTCTTGTAATTTACCAGGGTTAGAGTCAAAGGTTACCTGCCGAGGCAACAGTAGATCTTGCTTCTGGATGACTTCTCCGCCCCTGTTCTTGCTGAAAGACTTCAAGCAGAGCTGCCTGTAATCCTCCATAGCTTTTTCCATGGCTTGCTTCTGATCCTCCTTGAGATCTGACTCTGATATCTCGATGATGTTTTCTGGATTGATATTAGTAGGATTCTTCATGATAGATCTGTTGACTTGGTCCCACCGAGCGTGCCAAAATATGTGTTGATGCAAAATTATATCTGCAAACACACCGGGCTAATACCCACAATCGATATCCGAGGCGTGCCAGTCGATTTGACCTGTTAATCAACAAGGATGATAAATTTGAATAAGATCTGAACGAGACGACAGCGATACGCCCGGACGTCAAAGCTCAGAAGATATTCGATAACTGTTGAACAGATCAGACGAGACGACAGCGATACGCTCGGACGTCAAAGCCTGAATCATGCTCGGTAGACGCGGAACCTGCAAGGTCGCCAGAGATCAAGTTGATGCAGCCCGTCGATTCTTGAAAGAACTCGTTGAAAAAGAAAAGGTACTTGGCGAAGTCGCCAAAAAGTAAAGTACTGGTAAGGGTAAATAAAAGTAGATTGGTTTATTGATGCTAGGATATCCATTACAATGCCCTTCGGCATATATTTATACTCTACTAATCAAAAGAGTCCTAATTTAATACGTAAAGCTCAAATATAGAAGAAATAAACTAATTCCTTATACGAACTCTATTTCTTGAAAAAGAAATAAAACTTGTATAGGAGTTGGATTTAAACTACAATATTAAAAATCATAAGCTTCGTGTCGTCGATCCGCTGTCCGCTCTCGTCACGATGAAGTCATCTTCTTATCGGCACATCCCTGGCATCGGCAACAACCCTCTAGCCTTCCTGCCTATCTTATCGGCAACAGCCCTCTGGCTTCATCGGCAATGTCGAGATCAACATGTCCTTTATCGGTAATCACTCATCGATAATGATTCAGCTCTGCTTTCTACGTTCTTCAGCTCTGTTTTCCATCGGCAACCATGCCCCTCTCTCCATCGGCAACAGCCTTCTGCTCTCATCGGCAAGATCATATTAACCTTCATCGGCAACCATCTGTTAGCCATACTTCAAAGCAAAGTAAGCTTAAAAGCACAACCACTCCCTTGCGCATCGGCACAGTTTTCGGCTTATATTGACACGTGTCAAAAAACAGTGTCAACATCAATACTTAGCCTTAGTGGTTAAGAAGTGAGCTGGTGTAATAGAACCGCCCAATTTATATAAGCTTAAGTCCAAATTAACCTGCCGAGACAGCTTAAGTTGCACCTAAGCCCATACAAACTTTGTAGTCCGTGAAATCATGAAGGATTTCAAACCAACTTACAACCAAGATCGTACATGATTCATTAACCACAGTCCACATGTTACATAAAGTTCGCACATAGCTCAAGTACATCAGAGTTTACATATGAATATTACCACACCTTTTAAATAAAGAATAGCAGAAGCAAAGTTCTTTGAAATACACACTCAATTTATTTAAATACAGTGCCATCTCAGGGTCAAATCCAACAAAAGCATCTAAGATAAGATATCAGGATTAACCGTGCCCATGGCCTAAGTATCGGGTACGGGTGGGTGAGCACAACTCTTTAACGCGGCTGGCTGGGCCGCTGTCGGCCATGGTAGCCGGTGGCCGATCGCCACGCGGCACACGCGGTCTGAGGCCGATCGGCATGATAGTTTCAAGCTCGTGATTTCCCTAACGACCAAAACCGAAGCCTACACCGAAATCGTATTTCCGTACCCCAAAACCAATTCTTCCTTGTACTATATCTCCCAAACTAAGATGAATTAGGTCAAGGCTATATTTGATGAAATGTAGCTCTTGAAGAGTAGAACATTTCATCTTCAACAACCATGGCTAGATTCGGCATATGAAATACAAAATTTCAAATAAAAATACCTCATAAATTCATTTTAATTGAAAAATAGCCCCAAACCTGCCTTTTTCAACCTTTTAGGGCATTTTCCAACCATTAAGGGTACACACACATGCATTAACTTTATCTATGCATTCAAAGGAGGTCAAACCAAATTACTTCAAGGTCAAATATAGTCGAACCAGCCATACAAGCTTAATTAGCCAAATTCATTAACATAAACCTAGGTTCATTTGGTGCCTAAAGCATGTCTAAATTGTTTCAATGAACAATCATCAAACACTTGTACTACTTATCATGTTCCCATGTAATTCAAGCACAAATTGAACAAATCACACAAATGAATTGACAATTAACCTTTTTATTAGTGCCATGCATAATGATGCTTATGCTAATGAATGCAAGTGCTTATGCATGCTTAACACTAGGGTTGTTATAGCCCTTCCCTCCTTATAAAAATCTTGTCTCGAGATTTGTGTTGTTAGCTTTGATTTTCGAAACACGATACCTCACATATGTACTCTTTCTGTCTCGCAGATGGCATCTCTCCCGTCATGATGGTTCTCAACACTTTGTCATACTTTTATGATTCGATTCCAAGCTATTTTGTCTGGTCATCCAAGATCCGAAATGGTTTCTCTTGGTATTTACGGCTAATTTGATATCGGGTCCATGTGACTCGATCCTTAGCTTTGACATGTAGGAAGTGCGAACATGGTAAGGCGATGGACAACCAATAACATAACTTGTTAGCTGATCCCAAAGATTCTTAGTTTGTTCCATAGGCATTTTCTTCTTGATCTAAGAACACTCCATTGTCATCCTTCCATGCTTGTACTTTTCAAGCGAAAATGATCTTAGTATTCTACAGCCCTTCAGGATTTGTCAAAAGAAACTTCTCCAATACAGTTGCAAGATATTATAGTGCAACTTTCGATTCAAGATATCTGCACTCACTTTTGCCTTGTCCGCATTATAGTGCACTTTCATGTTACAATCCTGCATTGGCTCGAATCATTTTCCTTGCCTCATATTTGGCTTTCTTTGGGTGAAAATATACTTGAGATGCTAACGATCCTCATACACAGTGTACATGTTTCCAAGCAAGTGGTGCCTCTTTACCTTCAATGCATGTACAACGGCTATTAATTCCAAGTTATATAGATTGAGTAATTGGCCTCATGCATTCTCAATTAGCATGAGACACAAGTAATTACCCATGCATCATGCATAAGGACATATCCAAACCCAATCTTGGATGCATTAAAGAACACATCAAAGGTTCCTTTATATCCAATTGCGTAAGAACAAGAGTAGCGGTTAGCAACTTTTGTAAGGTATGGAAAGTTACTTCACACTTTTCTATCTAAACAAACTTCACCAGATAAGACTCTTGTCCAATGGTACCTTAATGGAACCTTAAAACTTATGAACTCATTGGGTGGTATCCAATACGACCTTCTTGAGCTTAATGCAACCTCAGAAATCAACTCAATAGCAATTTCCAAGCCTCTTATTGAAAAGAGAACCTAGGATTTTGCTAGGAGATATCTCTATAAGCTTGCATATCATAGGTAGTGATAACCAAGGCTATAAAAATCCAACCATCAAGGAAGTTAATCGGTTAAAACTATCTTTCTAATGCCGGATCTTTTAGAAAGTTTTTGTCTAAAGAATTTCCTTCATTGACTCCCAGAAATCCTTATTACTTTGGGAGAATCCAAGGAACTAGCCTTCCAAGTACTTGTCCTTGTGACAAGGGAGGTTTGTTTGGAGCACAACATACTACCTCCATCATATGTAGGTACTATAAGTCTCACTTTAATTATCATCCAACTAAAATTATGAACATGACAAATATCTGCTGAGACAATGAGAACCAGACCAATTCACCAGCGATGCATATGTTAGTCATTGATATACCGACCCTAATCAGGTACCAACTAATGGAAAGCTACACAAGACTCCTTGTGTGTAGCTCTCTTTCTCTGATGGCAACACTATGTTACCCGATTCCATTTAGTATATGGTGACTTTGTTATCAAGCTTTGCTGAACCGTTACTCTCAGTAATCTTGATCAAGTAGCGATAATCCTTCTGGTTGAATCCAATGCAACCATACACTACTACTCAGATTGAGTATAGTTTCTTTATGATGTAATTACACAAGGGTTAAGTCAATTCTCATGAAGCAAAACTAGCTTTGTTGAATTACCTTTGGCATTGAGGCTTTCCTCCTTATAAAAGAAGTGAGTTTCCCAAAACCAAGGACGTAATCCAAGCAACTTTGGTAATGCCTCATGGGAGTAAGGAGTCTCTTCTGTAGCAACTATGGATATACTAGCAGCAAAATATACCTACTCATACATCTTTACATAAGTACATACACATCCATCCAACATGAGGAACGATAGTAATATTGCAGATTTTTGTCCCTCTTGAGAAACTACTCTTTATTCTCAAACAGAAGCTTCATTATACCTAAACTTGGTGGACATGTAGATAGCTTCATTATACCTAAACTTGGTGGACGTGTAAATCCATAAGTCCTCTGATTACCGACCAAACTTCAGCTCAAACAGACATCTTTTGGGCTGCTCAAACAAGACATGTACCAAAACTGCTTTGTTTTGGAATTTCAGCAACCTTCGTGGATGAACTCTTCTCATAACCGACATTTTGCTTAGCAAATCCTCTAACCAACTAGGCATTTGGAAGTACTCAAATGAAGGAGTGAGTTCACAAAGTTTGGCACCATTTCTATAATGTTTGAGCCACTTCATATAGTCTTCTTATAGGTAATTACTCAGTTGTTCTCAACCCTAAAAACTCCAAGGCTTTAGTTTTTGCAGCCAATAATTATAGTTGTTGCCAATGTATATGACCATTCTCAAAGTCAACTGAAAGGAGCCATGC
Source organism: Bothriochloa decipiens (assembly GCA_023333625.1). NCBI lineage: Eukaryota > Viridiplantae > Streptophyta > Magnoliopsida > Poales > Poaceae > Bothriochloa > Bothriochloa decipiens. Next base: position 36,719,886 of record CM041632.1, on the reverse strand, counting down.
CTAAAAGGGCTATCTTATTCGAAAGATTACCATACATTCAATGATTTAGAACTGAGTAAAGGATCATGAGCATAAGGGATAGCCTATGCAAAAAATAGATTTCCCTTGATCCTCATCCATCTGATGACTTGTCCAACTCTGAGTGTTGTATGCCCTCTTTTGCTTCAATAGGGATTACACATATCCAACCAAAAGTAGCATTTCTCAAGGAAACGGTTAGTAGAGTCACTTGTCTACTATCTTTTGTAGTCTGTTAATGTTTAGTTAGTGACCTGTTCTTCCAAGGATCATCTTCTTTGCAACTTCGGAAGAAAGCTTGATTACAAACAGTTCGATAAGGATCCACCAAAAGGATAGAGAGAGATAAGGAATAGTTCATGAGAAGATAACACATTGGTGTAGTTTCCATGATGGATCATGACTAAACCCACGATACCAGCGTGTGCCGAGCAGCATATGTGTCTACAGCCACATGGTGCTCTCGGTTTCGTCACGGCACCGTAAGTTATTAATCAAGATACCATTACCTAACTTACAACCAACGTGAAATCCCACATGACACAAGCAGATCTTGCATGAATAAGCATCACATGCAAGACAAAATTTAAGCAAACAATGGTGATCACAAGGTTAAGAGATAATAAGGAGGGGATAAAAAGAACGAAACACGGCACAAGACAAAATGAATACGTCTCATGCCTACCAAGGTGAATACCAAATATAAAGCCCTTTGGAAATTTAGCTGAGTGAAGCGACATCATAGAACCAAGGTCAACAAACCTTCCAAGGATAGAGAGGGAATGGGCAAAGATTTAAGGACGCGACCAAACATGAATAATCCTAAAAGAAATTCAAGATTATGGCATAAAAGATTCACATGGTATGGGCTTCAAGGACAGACCATACAAGAAAAGTACATCACCAACAATACACATTGTAAGTGATTCCTTAAGATTACACGCCATACGTAAAGCGACTACAAAAGCAACATCGACGAGAGATACATCTACTAAACTATGCCTCATGGTCATGGTCGGCACTAGAGATGACGTTGTCATCCTTGTCGTTTTCAATCGGGAACCACTGCAGCAGGCACCTCCAGTTGATCTACATCGATCTCCGTATCATCATCAGCAAGGACAACTTCAAGCTCCATCTCACCATCAATAGGAAGGTCGACAGTGTTAAGCTGATCGTTCCACATTCGAAAGCCTTCATGCAAAACATCATTGTAGTTCTCTATCACAAACAATGGTCCCGCAAAACTGGCTTCAACATCCCAAGCTTCATTCCTTTATTGTAGCACTAGGTTAAGCACTTGTTTGTAGTGGGTAACCGTAGCAACCAACTTCAATTTGACCATGCAAACCAAGGATTTCCTGTGCAACTGTTGCCTCTCTCTAAACAGCTCGATTCCTAGCAACTGTCATCTGTGCAAGCTACTCCATTGTCCTATTCAACTCCATATCAAATTCCTCATGCAGCTCATGCCTCCTGATACGGACATGCCTACGCTGTCCAAGAGTTTGCCCGATCTTTCACGGTACAAATTATAATCTGAATTATCTCTTGAGTAATATAGTTTCTATAAACCAATTGTTGTCTTGAGATCAACAATTTAAATCAATGATATATGAATAATAGCAATAGCTGCCCTGTGAGTAGTCTGGACAAACGAACCCAAACTTAGAAAGCATATAATAATCTTATCTAGCCACCAATACTCCACGGCAGGAACAGATCAGCAAAGCTCACAACAAATCAAACAATATATGGTATTGTCAGTTCTAGTGTGAAGCGTCCAACTCTAGCCTCGTTGGTGCAAATCCAGTACTCTAAGGCAATCGACAAATAGGACTACTTGGTAGTAGCCACGTGACAAAATTCTAAGATGTATCACGGGGATTAGTAGCACGGCACAGTAGCAAAAATAATTCAGATATTCCTTTGATAAATCAAACATGAACTGTAGCAATAATATTGATAGATGGATTTGGCTTACACAAGATGAGCAATCAAAACCCTAGGTAACTTCTTCCACCCGTGGCCACAACAAGCCACGATCAGAAGAGAGGGAACTCCTAGAATTCCAAGCGACACGCCAAGCTGTAGCAGCTCGTCACACACTCCACGCAAATCCACACAGGATCAGATCAGCAACATCTAGGGTTCTCGAGCGGCGGCTCGGTAGGGAATAAATTCCGAAAAAAATTCAATCTAATCTCTATGTGGCACGCAGGCCAGGCATATAAGGCACGCAGGCCTGCCTCATACACCAGATCGGACTCGACCATGGTGCACATGCACGCATGACAACCTAGCTAACTAATAATAGTAAAATACAAAATAATGCTAGTTCTAAAACTAGCACTTGCGGCCTCCAGTAGTAGCAAGAAACGACGTTTGCATATCAACTCTCCGAGTAATTCTTCATGGAAAAATAATTCTAAGTGATGCCAACCTTAGTAGATCCAACATAAATATATTTTCTTGGCTTAAAGGATCATTGACGAAAGTCCACTTGGAGCAAATATTTCCATCACCTTCTTTATATATTTTCTATTAGACGAAAAAGCACCAAATTTGAAGATGGATCTTTCATACTTTTAGCTGATAAATCCCTCAAAATATTATTTTGCGGAGCCATGGACTCATCATTCTCCCTTTCTTTAAACAAAGCCGTCCTCGGCTTTGGTATAACCTCAACTGACTTCTTCGTCTTTGGAACTGTCGGTTTACCTTTCATCAAGTCTTCATGCCACAACAAATTGGATAGAGAGCCAAACTGTATATGAGATTTACTAATATTAGTATCTGCATTTTTCAACTCCTTGTAATCACTATCTAAAGCTTTGCCCAAAGAATCTGTCGTCATAATAGATTCCTCTCCCTCACTGGGGACTTTATAATTACTAACTGCAATTTTAAAATCCTTGCACAAATCCTCAGCTGTAATAATTTCAGCAGCATCATTCTCCTCAAGTGATTTCTCCATTTTCTCTGCAGTATTAGATGGAACATCAACTATACTAGCAGCAATTTTTAGAGTAGGAACATCCACATCATTCTTCCCCTATTAAAGCAAAGCCATCCCTAGCTTTGGGGTAATTTCAATAACCTTTTTCTTCACCTTCACAGTAGCAAACACCTCAGCGATGATAGCACTCTCAGGAATGGGTTTGAGCACATGATTAACTCCCTTGTGCACAAACAAATAATTATTAGAACAACCACCATGAGTAGCATCAAGATCAAACTGCCATGGTCGGCCCAACAACAAATGACATGCACCCAATGGTGCAACATTGCAATCCACAGTATCAATATAAGCTCCAACTGAAAATTTAACTCTAGCCTTATGAGTAATTTTTAGTGTACCACTTTGATTCATCCATTGCATATAACCCGGTGTTGGAAGCCTCCGCATAGACAAAGATAATGCATTCACCAAATCTGAACTAATAACATTAGCAAAACTTCCCCATCAATAATCAATTTGCATACCTGATCTTGAATTTTGCACTCAGACAGAAATATATTCGACTGCTGTCCCTTCACACTAGCAACGGTGCCATCAATATGTATTCCCTTTGCCATCATAGATAACCCATCTAATGCATTATCTGTATCAGCAAGTTTCAGCTCAGACTGAGTATCACAAGAAGAAGCACAAGAATGCATCCGGATGCTAAAGACAAAAGCATGCTCATGCACAACTATCATTTCAGGAACTACAACCTTCAACAATTGCGAATCATATCTCTTAGAATTATCAACTTATGAATAGGCTCTTTCATCGCCTTTCTAGCCTCATGTTTCATCCCAGATTTCTATGGAGATCAGCAACATTCTTCTTGTAGGTCTTAGCAATTGGATTTGGACCAATACCATAACGCCATTGTAACACAACTTTCATATCATCCCATGTCCTACAAGGTTCTTCACCTCTCATCATGCGTCCCTTATGTAACTTCCATCACCATGACAAAAGATCATCAGAAAATGTCAAATTTGCAAAAATATAACTGCATGTATGGCTTAAGTTTACATTTCACCAAGAAACTTTTCATAGCAGCTTCCCAATCATAATAGTCATCCAAGTAAGTATCGTCCTAATCATAATAGCCATCTTGAGTTGGCGGTGGATAAAGTGTTGGCACCCACTCAATCTGCTTAAGCGCATGACTATAATCCGGCATTAAAAAGAAATCCAAATGTACCATGAGCAACCAAAAGTCTGATACCAATGCATCCGGCCCAGGTGGGGTTGGCCGATGCCCAATAAATTAACACTAGTGGAGATTTGGCCTTCCATGACGAAATTCCTTATGATGATTTTGTTATGGTCACCGAACAGTGGTTTCCGTGACGTTTTGGTCGCTTTGGTCATTGAACTGTGTGATGATTTTGTTTTTCATGATGTATTTTGAAAAGGTCCCGGGAATCATCACAGAAAACCTGATGAAATTGTCACAGAGGCGTTCGCGGCACTGTTCATCGTTGGATTGTGATAGTTTCACGGATATCATCGAGTTATGACCAACACACTTCATCACTGAAACCCGCGCTGCTCCATTTGGCTATGGGGGCCCGCGCCATTTGCCTGCGGGAGAGCTGCCTTCACTCATACTTCCATCCGCCGTTAGCACGCATCACTAGTACCCCCCATTCGCCGTTAGTAGTGGGACCCGCCCATCACTCAGCCGGACGCTTCTCTATCCAACGTTATGGGACCCGTCGTTACTCATTCGTTCCGAATGGGTGCCGTTCTACCACACTTCACCGACCGACCTATGGGACCTGCCTGCCAGGGGAACCTTGAGGCCACTACCCTTCGACGACTGACATGTGGGACCCATCTGAGACCGTTTTCCATCTGACGTGTGGGACATGTGGGATCAGTGTGTCAATTAGATGGGACCCACCACAGGAGACCCAACACTATAATGTGGGGTCAATCTTCGTCGACGACGTGTGGGACCCGCCCAAGACCGTTCTCCATCCGACGTGTGGGATCAGTGTGTTAGTTAGATGGGACCCGCCATATGGGACCCATCTCTGTTCATGTGGGGTCAACCTATGCGACTGACATGTGGGACCCGTCTGGGACCGTTTCTGTCAGACGTGTGGGACCGTGTCGACTGACATGTGGGACCAGAGTGTCAGTTAGATGGGACCCACCATAGGGCACCATTCCTTTTCATGTGGGGCCACCCTTCTTCCACCGACCTGTGGGACTATGTGGCACCCTTCACACCCTGATGCGTGGAACCAGAGTGTCAGTTACCAGGGACCCACAACTGGGGACCCTTCTCTGTTCATGTGGGACCATCCTTCTTTGACCGACATGTGGGACCATCCGATAGATGTTGAATTCCCTAAAAACATTGGGTTCTCTAGGATTCGAACCCGAGACCTGTCATTAAGACATGAAGGTCTTTGCCACTACACTAAGCAGCTGTTTGCGTTCTCGTCCCCTTGGAGCCTGTATATAATGTAAGTACATTTTATGTTCTCTTATATCTTATATCTATATATATGGGATATATTATATCCCCTGAAAGTGGAGAAGTATTTGCCCGTTGGACTTGCGGCGGAGACGGAGGCGGCAGCGGAGGATCCCCGGTGTGCTATGGTGGCTCTGGTATCCATTTGGAGGTAGGCGGCGGGGATCTCCCGGTGGAGCACAGCGGCATTGGCGTCCACGTCGCTTATGTGCAGTGGCGGAGGCGAAAGATTCGATTTGCAGGTCTCCTTTCTCCCTTTTTTACTGTTCGTTTCTTCATTTCTATTTTGCCTCAACATGGATCTACTACAGGAGTTGGGGATATCTATTAGATATATCACCTTTGATGCATACCGCCATATCCCTTAATTTTAGATAGACGCGGGATGGGGACTGGTTCTGGTAGTCCCTGTAGCTCATGGCTGTTGTTTTTATTAGGAGACAACAAATCAGTGCCACTAATTTTTAAGCGAACATGTTGCTATGCATGCCAATGATGGTCACTATCTTGCACTTGTAAAACTAAGACAGCCTGTTTGGGTTCTACAGATTCAAGATGAAACCCTACTATGCTGTGTTCCGCGGCCGTAGTCAAGGGGTTTTCCACAACTTGCCTGACTGTCAGGACCATGTTCATGGGTTCTCTGGTGCTTCTTATAAAAAGTATAACTCCTATGAAGATGCAGTTGCTACCTTCAACTCAAGAGCAAACAACTCAAATCCACCCTTGGCTGCTGATGATGACATCTATCTTCAAAACCCAATACCTGCTCCACCCAGTTTCTCCTTCAAAATTGTTGTAATAGTCATCGTCGTTATCTATGTCTGTAACATATGGAAGAAGGTGAGCTCGTGTACTGACTCTTAGTGTGACTGTTAGACTTAGCTTATGTAATGGTATTGCTAGTGTGATGGTTAGACTTGATTTACCTGTGTAATGGTTACAGCTCCATTAACTACTATCCTAGTTTTAGTTATATATATCTATGTGCTACTATTCTAAATTTGGACGAGCTCGTACCATGGAAAATGTTGATGGCTGTTTGGGTTGTGCAGATTCGAGATGAATCTATGGTATGTTGTGTTCCATGGCCATAAGCGAGGGGTTTTCCACAGCTGGCCTGACTGCCAGGAGCAAGTTCATGGGTCCGCTGGTGCTTCTTATAAAAAGGACACCTCCTGGAAAGCTGCACTTGCTGCCTTTAAATCCTATGAAGCTGAGCTCGTGTAATGATTGTTAGTGTGATGGTTAGACTTCATCTGGCTGGATTTGTAATGGTACTGTTTGTGTGATCATTAGACTTGATTTAGCTAAATATTGGTAAAGGTATTGTAAGTTTGATGGTTAGACTTGATTTGTATGAACTTGATGTATCAATGATCGTGTGTTCCCTTGCGTTTTATGTCATAGTTGTCAATACTCTATCATACTCTGTCAAATGTGTTCAAACATAAAGGGGTCAGACTTTATTGTGTCCAACAACACTTCCAGTAATAAAACTTTCTATAATAATACCTTGCATGTGACCTGTGGTTGAACTTTATATTAGATTAAACTCTGTCGTGCCACTACTACAGACTGACCAAAATCATAACCATCAGTGAGCACTCGGCAGACTAATTGCTAGGGCTTTCAAAACATAAGCATTCACACTTTGTCCTATGAGATCAAATATGGAGTGGTCAGACTTTCTTGCGTTCGTAGTAAAACTGAAGAGCTATGTATCACCTGTGAAGCTATAGAGCGAGGCGGGACTTGTTGAGATGGACTTCTAGCACATACGATTTACAACCAACTGATAATAAGAACCAATAGGGTACTATAAAGGTTAACAGAAGATCACGTGCATAGGTATTATAATAGGAAGTTAAACTGTTGAACATCACGATTGTCTCTAGTGAGCATGTCTTGACAACAAAATACAGCAGATCTTGTGGCGGTGACCTTGAGTGGTCATGGTGAAGATGAGTACCATTCTGGTCTGTCGGTGGATCCGTGCAGACTTGCCGATGAGGCCTTGTGACCTAGAACGAACCAAAATTTTTAGAACTTATTATATGACCATAATAATAATACGATCAAAATTTAGTCAAAAAAATACAATCAAAATTGACATACCATTATGCTTTGTCCTACGTGATCAATTATGTAGCGGTCAGACGTTCTAGCGTTCGTAGACATGAACTGCTAGGAGCCAAGACTTGGGACTTGCAAGATCAAGAGACGGGACAGTCCAACCATTTCTCTTTCGTGTATCATGGGGAAGTCCGGTAATACCTCTTTTGTGTACCATGGGATAGTCCTTATATGGGCCTTGTGATAATTGGGCCGTCCCCGGTCCTAAGGGACAAGTCGTGTGGAACATGTTGACCTATATATTGGATATATATCCCCTGAAAATAGAAAATATCTGCCCATTGAACTTGTGTTGGCTAGGCAGCGGAGCTAGAGGCGGCAGCGGAGGATCTACAGTGTGCTGTGCTGGCTCTGGTGTCCATTTGGGGGTAGGCAGCGGGGCTTTCCCGATGGGGCATGGCGCCATTGGCGTCCGCCTTGCTTGTGTGCCATGGCAGTGGTAGAGGCGTCAGATAGGCTTTCCCGATGGTCTCCTTTCTCCCCTTTTTATTGTTTGTTTCTTCATTTGGGTTTTGCCTCATCATGGATCTACTACAGGACTTGGGGATTGCACTTAGAATGAACACCTTTGATGCATACCACCATATCCCTTAATTTTAGATAGGTACGGGACGGTAATGGTTCTGGTAGTCCTTGTAGCTCATGGCTGTTGGAATGAATTTGTAATGGTATTGTAAGTGTGATGGTTAGACTTGATTTAGCTGAAATGAGCTCATACCATGGAAATTATTAATGGTTGTTCAAGTTGTATTTTGGTATGAGTCATGGACTTCACTGATGGATCTTTGTTGCATTATTTTCTAATTCAGTGACCTCAATTCCTGCTATATTGTGTGTTGTGTTATTTAGCCATAAACTGAATTTGTAGTGGTATTGTAAGTGTGATGGTTAGACTTCACTGATGGATCTTTATTGCATTATTTTTGACTTTAGTGATCTCATGGCTTAGGAAGTATGGGGCTATTGTGCACAGATAGAATGGAAGAAGCCCCAACAACAGGACATACGCATTGGCTTGTGCCCAAGCACGAGCTACAGAAGTCGCTGGCGACGTCTACCGCTTCCTTGTTTACAAGAGGACAAAATGGTCTATCAAAAAGAAAACAAGAGGACAGACTCATTTGCCTGGCTCCCGAATGAGCTCGTTCTTGAGATCCTAGAGCGCCTCCCTACCCTGTCCTTTTTTCACTGTAGAATGGTTGTCAACATTGGGAAGGCCTTGTCAAAACATCGAACATCCATGACAAGCTGGCCCACCACAATGTGATCATTTTCTTCTTTGATAGGGTAGAGGAATCGAAGCGACACTTCATCAGCTTCTATGGTGTACACCCCCGCTTCAACTTTTTGCCCTTCTACACATCTGAAGTAGCTATCTTAGATTGTTGCAATGGCCTCATCCTGGTGCAGTTTTACTAGGGCATCCTGCTGCTAGGTCGTCTACAATCCAGTGACCCAGAATTATAAGGTACTGCCGTCTAGCCCCCGTGTTCAGGCCTTAGATTTAGGTTGGATGCCAATAACTAGTGAGGCTCACTTGTGTTTTGATCCGACAGTCTCCTCGCACTTCCATGTGATTGATTTTGTGGGAAATGAAGACCGCATGTGCGGAAGTGTGCAGATCTACTTGTCTAAAACTAATACATGGATTAGTAAGGAATGTGAATGAGGAGAGGATATTGACCTGGAACCTAGTGAAATGCGAAGTGTGTTTCTTAACGATTATCTGCACATTATGGGGTCGCAACTAGAGGATGATGTCACATCTGTGATACTTGCTGTGGATATGAAGGGGGACTTATGGATGGAAATTGCTACGCCTACTGGTACTGATGAGCACACCCTGCATCAAACTCAGGGTCACTTGTGTTTATGTTTTGTTGATGGTCCTCCCAGTGAAATAAAGTTTTCGGTGTGGATACTTAAGGACTATGATAATGATAATTGGACATTGTAGCATACTGTGATCCTTAACGAGGTTTTTGGAAGCATCAATATTCGAGTGAATTTGACCCAAAGGTGATTGTAGTTCACCCAGAATGTAATTTGGCTTTCTTAGCTGGGCATGAAAGAAACACAATCATCACATATGACATAGACTGTAGAATAGGAGATGTAATCCTTTCGATCCTCTTTCGGTACAGTCCACGTGTGGTTAATGATGGTATCCTTAAGAGAGCACAATATATTCCATATGTTCCTCTATTCTCGGATTCACTAGAGGAGGAGGATTTGGTGCCATTAGCATGCTACCATCCACGTTCTGTGGAAATGGAATCATCCAATCGATCGGTACCAAGACGATCTGGGCTACTTGATGGAAGACTCCACCTCGTCAGACTCTGGGATGATCTGGTTGACTCGATAGAAGTCATCACCTGGTCAGATTTGGACAAGGAGGAGGGTGGCGAGACACACGATGGCGGGGGCAGCGGCGTTGATCGGAAGGTGCAGTTGGGGCTTTAATAGTAGAAGTGCAATGGCGGGAGCAATTGTAGTGTGTACTTTTGGTCTATTTCACAATGCCCTCATGTAGCCAAGATGGTTAGACATGATTTAGCTAACTTGTATATGTCTATGTTGTAGGGTTATGAAGGTGCTACGCTAGCCAGAAAACAAAACTTTTCTACCTCATAAACCAAGATCTACTACTAGATATAGGTCACGAGATTACCACTAGACGCGCAGATGCAGCAGAAGACTCGATGTAGTCGAACGCGTCACAGCAGTGCCGTGCAGTTGCGTGGTCGTTCGTCAAGTACACCCTTCACTTGCGGATCGTCCGAGCATGTTCTTGACCAGTCCAACTAGTCGCCGACCAGTCCAACTAGTCACCGACCAGTTACCGACCACCGTGACCGACCAGGTCCGTCCTTGTACCATAGATGCAGCACCTCTGAGGTATCACACACATGCGGGAAGAAGCAATGCGCAACCGGACTGCTAGGTCCGCGAGGAGCAAAGGAATGAGCGTGGGGTGGGCGACGACGTCTGAATAGATCGATCGGATCCGGTCTGCCTCGCCCCTACCCCTTGCTGATATAGGCGTCCCTATGTGACCATACCTGGAGGCCCATCAGGAACCCTAAGCCTTGTCTAATCTGGGTCCAACCCGAACTAGGCTTCCAACCATTAAGCGTGCAACCCTATGGGTTCACGCACACATAGACATGGACAGAGTACTCCTACTCACCCAATAGTTGACAGCGGCCTCTAGCAAGGCGTGACAACTCCTATGCATATGCAAAGATCATATCAGACGAACCACTATGACCATGTACAAGTTATTCCCTTTGCCAGTGGTATATGGTTCAACTCGTGGGTTGTCACTTAACCCAAGCACGACCATGCATTTGTTGATGCAATCACTTGAGTGATCCAGTGATATCTCTCTCATGCAGAGAGGGGCAAATTCCATCTTGACTGTCTATGTCTCATAGCATGCTTCCCGGCCACTTGAAGACCACCTTTATAACTACCCAGTTACGGAGCAATGTTTGATGATCCCTAAGTAGGCCATTTCACATCTTGAGTACATACCACAATCTTAGGTCTAAGGACATAATGTACATGACGCGAATAGAGACAATCTCAAGTTGGGTCTGTCCAGCCTACATGTCTCACATGTGCCCACATTATTAGTTCGACATCTCCATATCCATGACTTGTGAAACATAGTCATCAACTAATACATGTGCTGGTCTAAATATTCAAGTGTGTTCTCACAAGAACGCCGACTAGGGACAACTTTGGAATAAACATTCAAGTGATTGAGCTCCACAAATAATTCACATAATTGCCAATCAACATAAGTTGTCTATAATGGATATTCAATGAACACTTAATACATGTCATAGATACAATCGGAATATCATCATCTCTATGATTACCTTTAGGGCATATTCCCAACAATCTCCCACTTGCACTAGAGTTAATCTCTAAGATGTCTAATCCCCATAGACCTCATGAGCGTCTCATGCTTAGGCTGTGGAAGAGCCTTTGTAAAAGGATCTGCTATATTCAAATTCGTATGTATTTTGCATAGTTTGATCTCTTCTAGTTTCACAAACTGTTGAATGAGATGAAACTTCGGAAGTACAAGTTTGTTCTTCTGGTGATCCCTAGGCTGCTTAGCCTGTGCAATCGCCCCATTGTTATCACAATGTAAATTCTATTGGTGTCGGGACCCAAGGGTGCCCTAAGCCAACGAGTAAACGTGTACTGTGTGCTCCCTAATTCAGATGGTAATGCAAGATGAATACATAATTTTTATCCTGGTTCGGGCAAAAGAAGGCCCTACGTCCAGCGGAAGGGGAGAAGACTTGTATTATCTTGCATCGAAGTGCTTGTACAGGGGTGAATACAAGCGAGCGAGTGAGAACGGAGATGTAGAGAGTGAGATTGAGCTAAGACTTGAGCGTTCCAGCTTCGAAAAAAAATCTCCCCCTACGACGTACCCGACGTCTCCTTTTATAGACCAAGGAGAAGCACGGGCATACAGGAGTCCTAAGCTATCGTAGGTGATGACGTCGAGGGGGCGATGCTGATCTTGTCATAGCCACTGTAGAGGTGTGCGCTGGGCATGGGCTGCCCTGTAGCGATGTGCTCGGGGTTGCCGACTGTCCTCCACGCGTGTCAATATGACACTACTGGTGGTCAGCGAAGGACTTGTGCCCATGCGCGGTCGTGTGGATCCTTGTAGGCATTGTGTCCGAAGTTGTTGGGGGCACTGACCAGAGGCGTCGGAGTCTGACTTGCCAAGGGCTTTTGTGCTTTTCTTGCTGAAGTGTGCTCGAGTGGCCAAGCCCCCAAATGGTTGGTTCCTCTTTCATTGAGGCCGTCCGGTCGTGAGCAAGCCCTTGAGCCTCTTTCATTGAGGTCGATCAGGAAGGAGCCCATCTTTTTTGTTTCAACTCTCACGCTCCCTTTCATCAGGAGGAGGGGTGAGAAGCGCCATGCTACCCTCATTTGGGTGAGCTTCGATGTCTCGGGTGAGCTGTTATCAGGAAATTCAAGCAAGAGCTCATGCCCTATTTGATAGGGGTCGACTTGTGGCCTGGATACGCTCTTATCAAAGCAAATCAATGGGTCCCATGGATACTAACCCCTTTCGATCGGGTTTGGTGGCTCGATGCCTCCCTTCGAGGAGATTCTGAAATGGACCCTTAGTTTTGCCTTGAATATGTCCGAGGGGGCCTCGAGAGTTCATTCTCGGGCAAGGGACTGGTGTTGGCTCCCTCTCGGTCATCCCTGACTCTGGCACTCGAGGGCGGTTGTCAAACCCTATTCGAGGGCCTGCCTTCGCTCCCTCGAGATTTTATGTGGGGCCGGGGCCCGCGTTCCTTACCGTTGAAGGCTCCGTTTGCGGATAACTCTTTCCGTTTGTCAGGTGCCTCTTTTTAGGCAGAAGTGAGAGCGGCGCGGTTGTGGTGGACCCATGCAATGGCTAGAGTTTGCATGGTCGACACGTGTTTCTATTCCCGGGGATCGGGGGATTGGTTAGGTAGGTGGAATAAATGCAAAAGATTTACTTGCCTCCCGGTCGAATCCACCCATTAGTCTTTGCTTGCCTATAAGTTCGAGGGGTAGGGCTTCGTCCGTTCCTCATCCTGCCTTCCTTCTCTCGTTGCCGCTGCCACCGGAGAGCTTAGCCACCATGCTTGTTAACGAGAGAGAGAAAGAGAGAGAAAACATTGGAAACCTTCCCTCTCGCCCATCCACTGAGCAAATCCTCGTGTTTGCCCTGGCGCCAGAGCTTCTTCCCCCAGAGGATTGGCTCCCATCGATCGTGACAGAGGAGGAGCTCGAAGGGTTGGTGGAGGATGGGCTTCTTTGCCCCATCGTCTCAGCCGATCGGGCGAAGTGGATGGTGCCGCCGAAGGAGGACCGAGAGCCAAACCCATCAGAAGGGTACGTGGTGAGCTTCGTCAAGTACCACCGGATGGGGCTCGGGTCTCCACCGAGCCAGTTCTTGTGGGCACTCACCCACTACTATGAAGTCGAGCTGGAGCACTTCTCCCCCAACGCCATCTCCAATGCGGCGATTTATGCCGCCGTCTACGAGGGGTACCTTGGGATGGAGCCGCACTAGGAGTTTGGCTGCATCTCTTCAAGGGGGAGCTCTTCACCAAGCTGATCTCATAGGGGAGGAGGAGCATTGCTCGTGCGGGCTGCTACAACCTCTCCTTGAAGTGGCTGGAACTTTTCATCCCGACGGGGCTGATGTCTAGCCACAGCAGGTGGCACGCTCGATGGTTCTACGTCCGGAATGACGAGGGCTGGTTGCCGCCCTACACCAGACGTACCATCACAGCACACTCATAGCACTAGCCTCGTGGCATGATGAAGGAGCATCAGGCACAGCAGAACCCCCTCCTTGATGTGCTGAGGGCTCTGCGCGAGTGAGGGTTGAGCACCAGGATCGTCGTCTCGGTGTTCCACAGTCAAAGGGTTCTCCCGCTGATGCAGCGCCCACTGCGCTTGGACCAGATGGTCCCTGGGGTGCTGCTTGAGGGGTGCCAGATGTCGACCGAGGTGCTCCCCACAAGGAGGTCATGAGGCGGGTGAGGGGTGCAGTGGCCGGCTCTTTCACGCCGTATGAAGTCAACAGCATCTCGGTGCTGCCCGATGACGTCCAACTGGTAGGTACATCATTATATTGTTCTCAGATTTCTTTCTCTCTTTCTTCTCCTACTCATCCTCATGCCTTTTGTCATGGGTTTGTACGCAGCCAGCCATAGACTTTAGGGTGTCAACACCCCCTGTCAGGGAAGATGATCCTGACCACTAGGCGAGGCACTTCGCTACCCAGCAGCAGAAGAAGACTAAGGACGAGGAGAAGAAGAAGAGGAAGGAGCGGAGCCTCGAGCGCCAGGTGCGTGATCAGCGCTGGGTGAAGCAGAGGCGTGAGGGGCTCTTTGAGGAGGAGTCCCCCTCAGAAAAGGAAGAGAAGGAGGAGGAGGACAGCGATGATGAAGGGTTGCAGCCGTGTCTCGACGCCCTACTGCCCTGAATGGCCCCAACTGATGCCCCTTCTATGCAGGGAATCATCGGGGCGGGGTCGTCCTCTCTGGCCTCGAGGGTGACCTCGGTGTCTGTTGAAGGGTGGGCGATGAGGGTCTCGAAGCACCGGGGGCAGGGCTTGAGTGACCCCTCCGCTTAGGGGAGGTCGTCGTCTCATCGCACACGCAGCGGGATGCCTTTGACTCCTTCATGGGGGGTCTAGCACACCGCCGCCTCGGAGCAGGTCCTTGGCACCCGGGGCGGAGACCCAGAGCTGGTCGGCCTTGGAGAAGCGAGAAACGCTGAGGACGTCATCAACGGTGGCTCCGAGCGGCTCGGGTTCGGACAAGGGCCCGTCAAAGGGGGCTCCAAAGCCCCCGAGCGAATTGAAGGCAGGCAAGAGGGCGCCCCTCATTCCTGTGGGGTAAGTCTTTGGTGACTTGGGTTCTCCTCTCCCTTTTTTCTTTTTTGACACTTCAAGTGTTCTTAGCATCTCCTGCTTGTGCGTGATTCAGGGTCAAGCGTGCGCCAGAGATGGCAGCTTCCTCTCCCACGAATTCAGTGTGGGGTGACGGCTGAGACCCCTCAGAAGCAGCAGCTGGGGTCAGTGTGGCCGCAAGGGCTGCACGAGCTAGAGGAGTGGCAGAAGTGGCAAGAAGAGAGGCAGCTGGATTCCAACCAACCTGCAGAGTTGCAGTAGCAGGAAGAGTGGCTTGAAGCGAGCCAGCCGTAGCAGCAGCAACTGGTGGAGGTGGCCTGTTGGTGTTCTGACCCTCGAGGGGTTAACACCAACGAGTGATATTGTATTTGCGTGCTCCCTAATCCGGTGGGTGATGCAAGAAGGACACAATGATTTATCCTGGTTCGGGCAAAGAAGGCCCTACGTCCAGCGGGGGAGGATGATTCGTGTTATCTTGCACCGAAGCGCTAGTACAGGGGAAAATACAAGCAGGTGTGAGGAGTGTGAGGTGGAGTTTGGGCGTTCGGACGCCTTGCTCTCGACCTTGCACAGGCTCACGGTGTCGCTCTGTGATCTAAAGCCTTAATGTTTCTATGCTCTAGATTCTCTCGGTTCGAGTCCGGTCCCTTTCTCTAACGCCCTGGCGCCTCCTTTAATAGACGAAGGAGGGGCACAGTTGTACATGTATTTCGAGTTCGCATGACGCTGATGACGTACGACGTTGAGGCCGATTACGTCGGTGCCGCTGTAGTGATGTACGTCGGTATGGGAGGCCCTGCAGCCGTCGCATCGGGAGTTGTTGAAGTTCAGCTCGAGGGTTCGCTCGATGAAGTCGAGGGGCGACGGTTGAGGGTCTTGGCCAGAGCCGAGGGGGTCGTGCCGAGGAGGTCGAGCTTCGCTGGATAAGACTGAATCCCGGAAAACACAGAAAACACGTTAGTTTATACGTCTCGAGGCGGTGCGGGTTGTGGCACAGCGCTCGGTATGGCGCAACAGCGTAATATGACTTGCGGGATCCCGGGGTATGGGCGGTAAAAGCAGATTTGATCGCCATGCCTGTAACTGTTACCGTAACTGTGGCCATGCGGTTAGGCGAGGGTAGATAGATCGCATTAAATGCGCTCGGATCCGTATGGGGGAGTTGGTGGCCGAGGGGTGCACTGTCCTCGAGGGCTGCCCATTCGCCCGGGCGAAGTTCCGTCCTCAAGGGGAGGCTTGTTCGCGGGCAAAGTTACGTCCTCGAGGGCAGGCTCGTTCGGAGGATGAAGTTCCGTCCTCGAGGGGTCGCTCGAATTGTACCCTCGCGTGTACAGTACTAGTTCGTTCGGTATCCTCTCGGGTGTACAGTACTTGTTCGTTTGGTAGCCTCTCGGGTGTACAGTACTAGTCCGTTTGGTAGCCTCTTGAGCAGGCTTTGGTTTCGGGCCATTGTTGTTCGTTCGCGGGCCAGTCCGATACGTCTCAGCCTATGGGCCTTCGTACGTTAGTGCGGGGGATTACCGGAGGGGTCAAGATGTTGATTTTGCGGGGTTTTAGTTTGGTAAACCAGGGGTCTAGGGCACCCGTTTCCAGGGTATCAACAGTAGCCCCCGAGCCCCTGCGCGAGTGATGACACACGGGGAGGGGGTCAGGAATTTAGGAATGGGACGTGATTCGGATTTTTTCGTGGGGGGCGCGCGAGCGACCCCCGTGGGGGTAGCCCCCGAGGCCTCGTAGGAGTCGAAAGACTCCTGTGAGGGCTTTATTTATATTTAGTTAAAGAGTGCTTGTCCAGTCGGGCACAGGCCTGAACTGGAGTCGTAGCGCTTTACCGAGGGGAGCCCCCGAGGGATTTTTGACCCTCTTTCGTTGAGGGGCGCCAGGCACAGGCGAGCCCCCGAGCCTCATGCGGCTGGGGCGTTGCTGGCCTCGGCATTCTTCTCACGAGTCCTTTCAATCGGATGTGAGGCGAGAAGCATCGAACTACCCCCGATAGGGCGAGCCGCGAAGTTCTCAATGAGCTGGTAACGGGAAAATCCAAGCGAGAGCCCGTTCCTCGTTCGATAGAGGTCGGCAGGAGGCCCAGAGGCGGTCTCATTAAAGCAAAACGCAATGGTCCTACGGATACCGATTCCATTCGATAGGTCTCGGCGGCTTGATGCCTCCCTTCGGGGGGATTCCATAAAGTCCATAGCGTTTTGCCTTGGATGCGTCCAAAGGGGTCTCAAGAGTTCGTTCTCGAGCAGGGCCTCGTGTTGGCTCCCCCTTGGTCACCCCTGACTCGGGTGCTCGAGGGCGGCTGTCGAACCCTGTTCGTGGGGTCAGCCTTCGCTCCTTCGAGACTTAGGGCCGGAGCCCGATTTTTGGTGCTCAAGGGTGGCCGTTAAGCCCTCACTCGAGGACCGGCCTTC
>CM041632.1:36671484-36696676 GCA_023333625.1 Bothriochloa decipiens | reverse complement strand
CGAGTGGAGGTACCGTAGCCCGGAGGCGTAGGAGAGCTCCGGCTCGATAGCCCTCGACCCCAAGGGAGTTCGAGGCGTTTTCTACTTAGTCGCGAAGTGTATCAAGGTGTGAGAAAGAAGAAGCGCTCGAGTTTTGCTCGCCTGACTTTTGCTTTCTAACTGAGCATTCGACGTAAGCTCGTATCCCTTGAGGGGGGAGCGAGTGGAGGTACCGTAGCCCGGAGGCGTAGGAGAGCTCCGGCTCGACAGCCCTTGACCCCTAGGGAATTCGAGGCGTTGTCAACTTAGTTGGGAAGCGAAAAGGGAGGCGTGTGAAAAAAATCGTTCGTATTTTTAGGAACTTAGGGGGTTCCCCCCGTTAGCCCCCGAGGGAGGCTCGACTCTGGTGAGACAGGGTTGAGGCTACCTCTTGCATGTACAATAACAAGTTTGAACTTATAATCGAAAGTACTCCTTATATTTGTCATGCAGAAATGTACAAGACATGCGAGAATGTACAAGGGCACTAGTGCCCTAAGGGTAGAAACGACGTAGCTGTTCGATGTTCCATGCGTTGGTGAGGATTTTGCCTTTGTCATTAGCGAGCTTGTACATCCCGGGCTTTAGCACCTCAGCTACGGCGTATGGACCTTCCCATGGCGGCGTTAGCTTGTGACGTCCTTTGTAGCTCTGTCGTCGACGTAGGACGAGGTCTCCAACTTGGAAGTCCCTCGGGCGCACGTGCTTGTTGTGGTAGCTTCGAAGTTTTTGCTGATACCTCGCGGAGTGAAGTAGCGCCATGTCTCGAGCCTCCTCGACCTGGTCGACGGTGTTTGCGAGGGCTTCTTCGTTGGTTTGCTCGTTGTACGCCTTTAGTCGAGGGGAACCATACTCGAGGTCAGTGGGGAGGACGGCCTCGGACCCGTAGACCAAGAAGAATGGGGTGAACCCCGTGGCTCGACTAGGTGTTGTCCTTAAGCTCCATAGGACCGATGGCAACTCCGCGGCCCATTTTTTTCCGTGCTTGCCAAGGCGTTTAAGGATCCTTGGCTTGAGGCCCTGCAAAATCATGCCATTGGTGCGCTCGACCTGGCCGTTAGTTTGAGGATGTGCAACCGCGAACCAATTCACACGGATGTGATGGTGATCGCAAAAATCCAAGAACTTCTTGCCGGTGAACTGCGTGCCGATGTCAGTGATGATGACTTTCAAGACCCCGAAGCGATGGATGATGTCGGTGAAGAACTCGACCGCCCGTTTGGAGCGGATGTTGCTGATGGGCCAGGCCTCGATCCATTTGGTAAACTTATCAACGGCAACGAGCAGGTGCGTGTACCCTTTGGTCATCCTCTTGAGAGGCCCCACAAGATCGAGCCCCTAGACCGCAAACGCCCAGGTGATGGGGATCATTTGTAGGGCGTGAGCTGGGAGGTGCGTCTGCTTGGTGTAGAATTGACACCCTTTGCACGAGCGGACGATGTTCGTGGTGTCGAAAACGGCGGTCGACCAGTAGAAACCCTGTCGAAAGGCATTGCCTATGAGGGTCCTTGGTGCTGCGTGGTGGCCGCAGGCTCCCGAGTGTATGTCCTCGAGGAGCCTCCTGCCTTCCTCGATGGTAATGCAGCGCTGAAGAACGCCTGAGGGGCTTCGCCTGTAGAGTTCCTTGCCGTCACCGTAAATGACGTAGGACTTGGCCCGAAGTGCGATCCGTCGAGCTTCAGTCCGGTCCTCTGGAAGTTCTCCCTGAATGAGGCAGTTGAGTAAAGGGGCTCGCCAATCCGGTGGCGGGTTCGACGGAGGAGATGTCTCCTGGATCTCCATAACCTGGGCCCCGGTCGAGGGGGCCCCGATCGAGGTCATGGGGTGGAGCTTCGAGGGCGTAGTGCAAGCCCCCGAGCCCAAATCGACGAAGGGCTCAAAGAGGTCCCTCGAGAACACGTCCGGAGGGACTGTACCTCGAGTCGATGCGATTTTCGCGAGCTCATCCACGGCTTCGTTGTATCGTCGAGCGATATGACTAAGCTCAAGGCCATGGAATTTGTCTTCCAACTTGCACACTTCGTTGCAGTATGCTTCCATCTTGGCGTCATGGCAGCTCGAGGCCTTCATCACTTGGTCGATGATTAGCTACGAGTCGCCTTGAACATCAAGGCATCGGACCCCGAGTTCAAGGGCGATTCGTAATCCGGCGACAAGTGCTTTGTACTCCGCGACGTTGTTAGAAGCGGCAAAGTGGATGCGAACAACGTAGCGCATGTGGACTCCGAGGGGTGAAATGAAGAGCAAGCCCGCGCCTGCTCCTGTCTTCATGAGCGACCTGTCGAAGTACATCATCCACAGCTCGGCTTGAATTTGGACTGGTGGCAACTGAGTGTCGGTCCACTCGGCGACGAAATCCGCCAGCACTTGAGACTTGATGGCCTTTCGTGGTGCGTAGGTGATGGTCTCGCCCATTAGCTCGACTGACCACTTGGCAATCCTTCCAGCGGCCTCCCGGTTATGGATGATCTCCCCCAAGGGGAACGAGGATACCACAGTAACCGGGTGGCTGAGGAAGTAGTGTTGGAGCTTGCGACGCGTAAGGACGATGGCGTAGAGCAGCTTCTGCACCTGTGGGTAGCGGATTTTCGTTTCCGAAAGCACTTCGCTGACGAAATAAACCAGCCGCTGGACTGGCAAGGCGTGTCCTTCCTCTTGCCTCTCCATCACTATGGCCGTGCTGACCACCTGGGTGGTTGCGGCGACATAGAGGAGGAGGGGCTCAGGTGGTTCAGTCGACGTTGCTAGTCGAGGGGGGACGAGGATCGGAGTGGATGTCAGCTTGGCTTTGAGTTCATCGAGGGCCCCCTTGGCCTCCGTGATCCACGTGAATCACTCGGATTTTTTCAAGAGACGGTACAGAGGCATGGCCTTCTCCCCTAAACGTGAGATGAAGCGGCTGAGGGCCACGAGACAGCCCGTGACCCTCTGCACGCCCTTTTGATCCTGAATCAGCCCCATTCGTGTGATGGCCGCCACCTTCTCGGGGTTGGCCTCGATCCCGCGCTGGGAGACGATGTATCCGAGGAGCATGCCCCGAGGCTATCCGAGGAGCATGCCCCGAGGCACTCCGAAGACACATTTCTTAGGGTTGAGTTTTATGTTTTTGGCTCGAAGGCACCCGAACGCGATTTCAAGGTCTCGGATGAGGTTGTCCGCTCTTTTGGACTTGACCACGATGTCATCGACGTAGGCTTTGACCATGTCACCTATGTGTTCGCCGAAGACATGTAGCATACACCGCTGATACGTTGCCCCGGTGTTTCAGAGGCCGAAGGGCATTGTCACGTAGCAGTACATGCCAAAAGGTGTGATGAAGGAAGTCGCGAGCTGGTCGAACTCTTTCATCTTAATTTGGTGGTAGCCGAAATAAGCATCGAGGAACGAGAGGGTTTCACACCCCGCGGTAGAGTCGACAATTTGATCAATGCGTGGTAAAGGAAACGGAACTTTGGGACATGCTTTGTTTAAACTAGTATAGTCAATACACATCTGCATCTTTCCATTCTTTTTCTTAACTAACACGGGATTAGCTAACCATTTGGGGTGATGAACTTCCTTGATGAATCCAGCCGCCAAAAGCTTGTGTACCTCCTCGCCGATGATCCTGCGCTTCTCCTCATCGAAGCGGCGCAGGCGTTGCTTCACCGGTCTGGACCCGGCCTGGATTTCCAAGGCGTGCTCGACGACTTCCCTCGGTATGCCCGGCATATCCGAAGGACTCCACGCAAACATATCGGTGTTCGTGCGGAGAAAGTCGATGAGCATGACTTCCTATTTGTCCTCGAGGTCGGCGCTGATCGTTAGCACCTTCTCGCATGGGCAGCTTGGGTCGATGGGGACTTTCTTGGTGTCTTGTGCTGGCTCGAAGTTGCCAGCGTGTCGCTTGGGATCTGGCATCTCGTCGGCCAGGTGCTCGAGGGTCGCGGCTATCATGGCATTTTGCTCGACGGCCTCCCCATATTCGACGCATTCGACATCGCAGTCGTACGCGTGCTCATAGGAGGAGGCGACAGTGATGACGCCTTTGGGTCCTGGCATCTTGAGTTTGAGGTAGGTGTAGTTCGGGATCGCCATGAACTGCGCGTAGCCCGGTCGGTCGATGATGGCGTGATACGTTCCGTGAAACCCGACCACCTCGAAGGTGAGGGTCTCTTTCCTGAAGTTAGCAGGGGTGCCAAAACAGACAGGAAGTTCGATACGGCCGACGGGGAAA
This sequence comes from Bothriochloa decipiens, assembly GCA_023333625.1. Taxonomy (NCBI): domain Eukaryota; kingdom Viridiplantae; phylum Streptophyta; class Magnoliopsida; order Poales; family Poaceae; genus Bothriochloa; species Bothriochloa decipiens. Next base: position 36,692,442 of record CM041632.1, on the reverse strand, counting down.
GCCTTCTTCCCTGGCACGACGCCATGGAACCCCCCGGCACTGGGTCGGAGTTGGTGCCTCCTGACTCCCAGGAGGTCGAGGGTCTCGAGGTAGATGACGTTTAGGCTGCTGCCGTCGTCCATGAGGACCTTCGAGAGGCGGGTATTGATGATGATTGGGTCGACGACGAGCGGATAGGCCCCAGGGTTGGGGACTCGATCCGGATGGTCATCGCGGTCGAACGTGATGGGCGCATCAGACCAGTTGAGGTAGTGAGGCATCACGACACGAGCGGAGAAGACCTCTCGACGCTCCCGCTTATGCTGTCGGGGCGTGAGCTGGGTCGAGGGACCCCCGTAGATCATGTCGCAGTCATAGACTTCGGGGAATTTTCCATCTTCCCCGTTGTCTCCCTCACCGCCGCCTTGGTCTTTCTTGTCGTCACCTTTCTTCACGCCCACTTGCTCGAAGTGCCTTCGAAGCATGCGGCAGTCCTTAAGCTTATGCCTTGCCCCGTCCTTGTGATACGGACAGGGCTCCTCGAGCATTTTGTCGAAGATGGCACCCTCGGGGGGCGCGGGGGGACCTCGAGGTCTTTTGCGTTCGGTTGCAGCGACGAGATCATCATCTGCAGCCTCACGCTTGCCTTGTTAATTTTTCTTCTTCTTGTTATTTCTCTTCGACCCTTTGCTCGAGCCTCCGGTGTTGTCGGCTACCGGCGTTTTTCCCTTGTCCTTCACGTCGCTGAAGAAAGCGCCGACGACTTCTTCGCCAGCTGCGTAGTTGGCGACCACATCCATAAGCTTGTCAACGGTGTCGGGGCGGTTACGCCCTAACTCACGAACTAGGTCCTTGCAGGTCGTACCCGCAACAAACGCTAGAACGACGTCGAGGTCGGAGATGTGGGGCAGCTCGGTGCGGAGCTTGGAGAATCGTCGAGCAAAGTCGCGAAGAGACTCCCCTGGCTTCTGCTTGTAGTTGCGCAGTTCCCAAGAGTTTCCGGGACGCACGTAGGTACCTTTGAAATTCCCCTCGAAGATACGGACAAGGTCGGTCCAACTGCAAATCTGGTCGGGGGGAAGCTCCTCGAGCCACCTACATGCGGTGTCGGACAGGAACAGGGGAAGGTGATGTATGATGGCGTGATTGTCACGCGCCCCGCCCGCCTGACAAGCCAACCGGAAGTCGGCTAGCCAGAGCTCAGGATTGGTTTCGCCGTTATATTTGATGAGGCTCGTCGGGGGTCAAAACTTGTCGGGCAGCTGGGCGCAGCGGATCCTCCTGCTGAAGACCCGAGGGCCCGGTGGCTCTGGGGCCTGTTGGTCTTGTTCGCTGTCGTAACGCCCTCCACGATGGGCGCTGTACCCTCGATCCTCGGCATCCCCGTGCTTGCGTCTGCGGTTCTCGACAATGTCGAGGCGCGCGTCACGGGGAGCGCGGTCATCGTTGATAGGTTCTCGGGCCGGGTTCTTCTTCTGTCAGGGGGCCGCCCCCTGATCGACTGAGCCCTCCCTCTCGGGCCAGGAGGGCTTGACCTGAGGCTTGGATGCAGCCCCTCGACGCCTCGAGGCTGAGCTCTCGGCTTGTTGGACAGCAGCAACTTGGAGGAGATCCTCGACCTCGCGTTGTATCCACCGAGCTTGCGAGTTGGATGGCGTGGGCATATTGTGAAGGAGCATAGCCGCCGCAACAACGTTCTGGCTTGCTCGGGGATAACGGTGGGCGGGTTGCTTGGGCGCTCCTTCCTCAATGATCTGCCGGTTGACTTCTCGGGCCCTGGCTCGGGCTCTACCGGTGAGCGGTCCCCGCTCTTGCTCGAGGGTCAGCTCGAGTAAGCGCATGCGTTCCTGCTCGTCGGTGAGCTTCACCTGCAACTCCCGAATCTGTGCCATCTGCGCGTCCTGCTCGCCAGGATGAGGGCACGCTTCTCAGGGTGCGTCTGGTTGTTGGTCCTCGGCTCTGGGGGGGCGTCTCTCGCCACGGCGGTAGCCGTCGCGGCCGCTGGATCGATGGTTTCCTGATCAGAGTCGATGCCACCATTGATGTGGAGGCACTCACGGGTAGGATCCCAATGATCAGAGTCAGAGTCAGGGTCGCCACAGTCAAAGACGGGGAATTGCCCCCCTCCTCCTGCAGCCGCCGTCGGAGTGTGCCAACGGTGTACCTCCGGGGCCGGGCGCTCTTGCGGCGGCCAAACCCTCGGAGGCCGGTGTGATAGTCCCCACGTCCGTCACCGCACGGAGAAGGGTGCCTGGGCAGTCCTCCAATGTGTTCGTGTTGGAGTGGGTCGCTGTCGTAATCGTCGTTGTGGGATTGTTGAAGTCGGACGAAGGCCATCGACGGCGCTCGAACAGCCCGTGCGGAAGCGAGCTCGATCGAGCGAGGGTTTCGTCGTGCTTCCCCGACGAGCGCACGGTGAAAGTGGAGTCAGGGTTGTGCTGGGATCCTGCTGGTTTGCCCTCTGCCTCTAAACTCGGGTCAGATACTCCCTCAACAAGAGGTTTCTCATCTCCGGTCAGGGGCGTGGAGAAAGCGGCGGGGACCTTTCTCGACTTGGGTTGACGGCGATGACGGCGCCGACCGTGCCTTCTTCTGGATGTGGAAGCATGGTCATGAGACTGGCGAGCGGCTCCCCATGAATGTAGGGGCGTACCACGACATCCGTTCGGGTCACTGATCGAGAGCAGGGTCATGTCGTAGCCCTGGCCGAGGGTCATGAACTCCAGGCTCCCGAACCAGATCACCGTAGCGTGCGGAAGCGGTGAAACGAAATCGCCCATCCAGAAAAATGGCGGGAAGTCATTAGTGACACGCGGCTCCCCTACCTGGCGCGCCAACTGTCAGTGTTCTGACCCTCGAGGGGTTAACACCAACGAGTGATATTGTATTCACGTGCTCCCTAATCCGGTGGGTGATGCAAGAAGGACACAATGATTTATCCTGGTTCGGGCAAAGAAGGCCCTACGTCCAGCGGGGGGAGGATGATTCGTGTTATCTTGCACCGAAGCGCTAGTACGGGGAAAATAGAAGCAGGTGTGAGGAGTGTGAGGTGGAGTTTGGGCGTTCGGACGCCTTGCTCTCGACCTTGCATAGGCTCACGGTGTCGCTCTATGATCTAAAGCCTTAATGTTTCTATGCTCTAGATTCTCTCGGTTCGAGTCCGGTCCCTTTCTCTAACACCCTGGCGCCTCCTTTTACAGACGAAGGAGGGGCACAGGTGTACATGTATTTCGAGTTCGCATGACGCTGATGACGTATGATGTTGAGGCCAATTACGTCGGTGCCGCTGTAGTGATGTACGTCGGTATGGGAGGCCCTGCAGTCGTCGCGTCGGGAGTTGTTGAAGTTTAGCTCGAGGGTTCGCTCGGTGAAGTCGAGGGGCGACGGTTGAGGGTCTTGGCCGGAGGCGAGGGGGTCGTGCCGAGGAGGTGGAGCTTCGCTGGATAAGACCGAATCCTGGAAAACATGGAAAACACGTTAGTTTATACGTCTCGAGGCGGTGCGGGTCGTGGCACAGCGCTCGGTATGGCGCAACAGCGTAATATGACTTGCGGGATCCCGGGGTATGGGCGGTAAAAGCAGATTTGACTGCCATGCCTGTAACTGTTACCGTAACTGTGGCCATGCGGTTAGGCGGGGGTAGATAGATCGCATTAAATGCGCTCGGATTCGTACGGGGGAGTTGGTGGCCGAGGGGTGCACTGTCCTCGAGGGCTGCCCATTCGCCCGGGCGAAGTTCTGTCCTCGAGGGGAGGCTCGTTCGCGGGCGAAGTTACGTCCTCGAGGGTAGGCTCGTTCGGAGGATGAAGTTCCATCCTCGAGGGGTCGCTCGAATTGTACCCTCGTGTGTACAGTACTAGTTCATTCGGTATCCTCTCGGGTGTACAGTACTAGTCCGTTTGGTAGCCTCTCGGGTGTACAGTACTAGTCTGTTTGGTAGCCTCTTGAGCAGGCTTTGGTTTTGGGCCATCGTTGTTCGTTCGCGGGCCAGTCCGATACGTCTCAGCCTATGGGCCTTCGTACGTTAGCGCGGGGGGTTACCGGAGGGGTCAAGATGTTGATTTTGCAGGGTTTTAGTTTGGTAAACCAGGGGTCTGGGGCACCCGTTTCCAGGGTATCGACATGGCCCCACTGGCAGAGGGGCAGGTCGACAGGTGGCCAGAGCTACTGGCTCTAAGCCAGCCAGAAGAGTTGGCGGCTAAGGACTTCCTGGCGTGGGGGGCGGTCGGACTGCCAACCGCGCAAACGATCCCGACTGGGGCGTCGGCGGGCGAGATGGTTGCGATGGCACTGACACCTCATGCGACATCAGCCAGGGCGTCATTGGCCGATCAAGGATCTCCGCATAGTCGTGCTCTCAGCCACCTCACCAAGGGAAGGAGAAGGCTGGGGAGGCTTGGTCATCGAGGGCTGAGGGAGAACGGAGTTGCCGTTCCCCACGCAGGCTGACTGAATCCTCCGTAATGGCGGTCCAGTCGAGATGGGGAATGACATCATGGCGGCGATACAGGAGTGGATCGAGGGGGACCTCCCTCACTGGGGATGGGAAGTTCTTTGACTCCGCGACCTGACAGATCCCAATGCTCCCATGCTCGAGATAAACGACCCGGCAGAGGTCGGGAGATGGGAGCACGCTGAGGAGTTTCGGGCCTAGTTGCAGCACGCCCTACGGTTGGCGACCGACATCGCTTTCGACGACTTGGCACGATGCTTCCAGGTATGTGATCTCGCCTCATAGTGTGGGGGTCAATTTACTTGCTTATCTGATCTCCCCTCTTCTTTTTTTTGTGTTTCTTTTTTCTCAGGCCCTAAAGATGCGCTCCCAGACCAATTCTTACTTCATCCACTTGGCGAAGGATAAGTGGGAGTAGGCTCCCGAGCTACAAGCGGTGGTCGAGGCTGCCCAGGCCAAGGCGGAGAGGGTGAGAGAGGACGCGGCCAAGGCCCGGGAAGAGGTGGTGAAGGCCAGGGAGGATGCCTCGTTGGCTTGAGGGGAGGCGACCCAAGCCAAGGAGGATGCTGCCAAGGCCTAGGGGGAAGCGGAGAAGGCCAGGGAGGATGCCTCCAAGGCCCAGGGGAAGTGGAGAAGGCCAGGGAGGATGCCTCGGTGGCCCAAGGAGAGGCGACCCGGGCCAAGGAGGCGAAAGCCAAGGCCAGGGCCAACACCGCCAAAGCCCGGGAGGAGGCGTGGGAGGACCTCGAGGCCTTATCCACCGAGGCTGCCATGCTGAAGAAAACCCACCAGGAGATGAGGGAGGACATCATATTGGCAAGCAAGGGGATCGAGGACTTGAGGGTGGAGAGGACGGAGGCGGTCCGTTCCCTGAAGGTGGTTAAGAAGGAGAACGCCGAGCTGCAGGAAGGGTATACGACCCTTGAGACCCACACCACTAGTAAGTCTTCTTCTTTAGCTTTAGGATTTTTGCCTTGTTGCTCTTGTCGTTGCTGACCCCTATTTTATATTTCAGCTCTCGATGAGGAGTTGGTCAAAGCTCGGGATAGTGCCAAGACGCTCTAGGACGCCTATTGGGCTGAGACAAAGCTGACCAGCACCGTCAGCGCCACAATCACCTCGGTCTGCAACGCCTTCGAGGTTGAACCTCAAGCAGAGGTCAGGGGTGACATGCATGGGAGCTCTTTCATCGCCCGGTTGTACGAGCTCACTCGTGTTGCGAGGGAGCAAGTCTGAAATGCGCTCCACGTCGGCGTGAAGCGGGCGATGGCGGTCGTGTGCTCCGGTTTCACCTACGACATGGAGGTGGTCTCCCATGGCTTTGTCAGTGACCCCACCCAGACTGACGTCGAGAACGAGGAGAGGCACTGGGCCTTGATCGAGGCTATTGAGGAGCCCGGTGGTCGGTTGGCGAAGCTGTTGGAGCCCGAGGTCCTTCCCGGTGCTGATGAAGAAAGAGAAGCCGGCCTGTGAGCCAAATCTGGGCATGAAGGCCCATGTAATAAGTTAGTTTTTGTAAACTATAGAGGTGTGGCCCTAGGGGCCTTGGAAACATTATGCATGTATATATACATATTTTTGTGAGTTTTAAGTCCTTTTCTTTCCTGTCAGCCTGACTATATTTTCACTTAGTAAACTTAGGGCACGATCATGCCCCTCAAAGGGGGGAGTGAGTGGAGGTACCATAGCACATAGGCGTAGGTGATCTCGTGGCTCGACACATATCGAGGTACCTCTGCCCGTGATGTTTTTTGACTAAGTGATGACACATATCGAGGCGTGTGGGGAAGAATAGACGTCGAGTTTCAAAAAACGTGTGAGTTTTTAGGAACTTCAGGGGGTGTCCCCCTTTGTAGCCCTCGAGGGAAGCTCAACTCTGATGAAGCAGAGTTGGGGCTACCTTATGTAAATAAAAAGTTTAAACTTGTAAGTGAAAGTACTTCTTATTAATTTATGACCTAAAAAATGTACAAGGCCTCGAGGCCTTAAGGGTAGAAGCAACGTAGCTGTTTGATGTTCCACGCATTGATGAATGTCTTGCCCTTGCCATTGGATAGCTTGTAGGTTCCAGGCTTCAACACCTCAACCACGGTGAGGGGCCTTCCTATGGTTGGGTTAGCTTGTGGCAGCCCTTGTTGCTCTGATGTCTACGGAGGACGAGGTCGCTGACCTGGAGGTCTCTGTTGCGCACGTGCTTGTCGTGGTAGCGCCGAAGCTTTTGCTGGTACCTCGCAGAGTTGAGGAGAGCCACATCTTGAGCCTCCTCGAGTTAGTTGATGGCATTTGCGAGTGCTTCTCGTTGGTCTGCTCATTGTAGGCCTTTAGTCAAGGGGACCCATACTCGAGGTCGGTGGGAGGACTACCTCAGACCCATAGACCATAAAGAACGAGGTGAAACCTGTGGCACAACTTGGTGTTGTTCTTAGGCTCCATAGGACTGAGGGTAGCTCAGCGGCCCACTTCTTCCCGTACTTCTTGAGGCAATTGTAGATCCTTGGCTTGAGCCCCTAGAGAATCATGCCGTTGGCAAGCTTGACCTGGCCGTTAGTTCTAGGGTGGGCAACTACAGACTAATTCACACAGATGTGATGATGGTCACAGAAGTCCAGGAACTTCTTGCTGGTGAACTGTGTGCCGTGTTCGGTGATGATGATGTTAGGGATCCCGAAGTGGTGGATGATGTCGATGAAGAATAGAACTGCCTGCTTGGAGCGAATGTTGGTGATGGGTCGAGCCTCGATCCACTTGGTGAACTTGTCGACGGCTACGAGCAAGTGGGTGTAGCCCGCGGTTGTCTTCTTCAGGGGTCCGACAAGGTCGAGCCCCCACACGGTGAAGGGCTACGTGATGGGGATCATCTGTGAAGCGTGAGCAGGGAGGTGCGTTTGCTTAGCGTAGAATTGGCACCCCTCGCAAGAGCAGACTAGACTAATGGCGTCGGAGACTGCGGTCGGCCAGTAAAAGCCTTGTCTAAAGGCATTTTCAACAAGGGTTTTTGGGGCAGCGTGATGACCGCAAGCCCCAAGTGTAGGTCCTTGAGCAGCTTCCTTTCGTCCTTGATGGTGATGTAGCGCTGAAGGACCCCGGTGGGGCTTCGCCGATAGAGCTCCTTGTCATCGTCGTAGAGAACGTAGGTGTTGGACTATCGAGCGATGCGCCGAGCCTTGGTTTGATCCTCTGGGAGCTCCCCTCAAATAAGGTATTCGAGGAAGGGAGTGTGCTAGTCCGGTTCGGGGGCTTGCCGAGGAGGTGACCCCTCGATCTCCATGACCTTGGCCCCGATCGAGGGGGCCTCGGTAAGAGGAGGGGGGTCATCCGCCTGCATTGCAGCTCCTTCCCCTACGCCTGGATTGACCGAAGGCTCATACAGGTCCTTGAGAAAATGTCAGGTGGGACAGCACCTCAAGTCGATCTGATTTTTGCCAGCTTGTCTGCGTCCTCGTTGTATCTACGGGTGATGTGGTTGAGGTCGAGGCCATAGAACTTGTCCTCCAACTTGTGAACCTCCTTACAGTAGGCCTGCATCTTAGGGTCATGGCAGCTCAAGGCCTTCATGACTTGGTCGATCATGAGTTGTGAGTCGCCATGAACGTTGAGGCACCGGACCCCGAGCTTGATAGCGATGCGCAAACCATTGACGAGGGCCTCATACTCTGCAATGTTGTTAGAGGCAGCGAAGTGGAGTTGGATCATGTAGCGTATGTGGACTCTGAGGGGCGAAATGAAGAGCAGGCCTGCGCCCACTCCCATCTTCATCAGCGACCCGTCGAAGAACATTCTAGAGCTCTGCTTGGATTTGTGCGGGGGGAAGTTGCATGTCGGTCCATTCGACGATGAAGTCTACTAACACCTGGGACTTGATGGCGTATCGTGGCGCATAGGTGAGGGCCTCACCCATGAGCTCGACTGCCCACTTGGCGATTCTCCTTGTGGCTTCCTGGTTCTATACTATCTCTCTGAGAGGGAAAGACAAGACTACTATTATCGGGTGGCCAAGGAAGTAATGTTGGAGCTTGTGTCACGTAAGGATGATGGCGTAGAGCAGCTTCTAGATCTACAGGTAGCGAACCTTGGTTTCTAAGAGTACCTCGCAAATAAAGTAAACTGGCTGCTGAACAGGCAAGACATGCCCTTCTTCTTTTCTTTCGACAACTATGGCCGCACTAGCCACCTAGGTGGTTACGGTGACATAGAGCAAGAGTGGCTCGGCAGGGTTTGGAGGTACGAGAATCGGAGGTGAGGTCAGCGTGGCTTTGAGCTTGGCGAGGGCCTCCTCAGCTTCAGGGGTCAAAATGAAGTGCTCTAATTTTTTCAAGAGATGGTACAGAGGCAGTGCTGTTTCTCTGAGTCGTGAGATAAAGCGACTGAGGGCTGCGAGGCAGCCCGTGACCCTCTGGACACCCTTGAGGTCTCAGATTGGACCCATCTTGGTGACTGTGGGGACTTTCTCGGGGTTGGCCTCGATACCGCACTGAGAGACTATGTACCCCAAGAGCATGCCTCGGGGGACGCCCAAGACACACTTCTCGGGGTTGAGTTTGATGTTCTTTGCCCGGAGGCATTTGAACATGATGTCGAGGTCGTTGATGAGGTCATCAGCCTTCTTAGTTTTAACTATGATGTCATTGACATAGGCCTCGACCGTTGCCCTGATGTGTTCGCCAAAGACGTGGAGCATGCATTGTTGGTACGTTGCCCCGGCGTTTCAAAGGTCGACGGGCATGGTTACGTAGCAATACATGCCGAAGGGGGTGATAAATGAAGTCACGAGCTGGTCGGACTCCTTCATCTTGATTTGGTGGTAGCCGAAATAAGCATCGAGAAAGGATAGAGTCTCACATCCTGCAGTTGAATCAATGATTTGATCAATACGTGGTAAGGGAAAGGGAACTTTAGGACATGTTTTATTCAAACTGGTATAATCTACACACATCCTATATTTCCCATTCTTTTCTTAACTATACAGGATTAGCTAACCACTTGGGATGATGAACCTCCTTGATGAAATCAGCCACCAAAAGCTTGTTGACTTCCTCCCCGATGATCTTCCACTTCTCCTCGTCGAAGCAACGCAAGCGTTGCTTCACCAGTTTGGACCGGCTCGCATCTCCAAGGCATGCTTAGCGACTTCCCTCGGTATGCCCGGCATATCTGAAGGACTCCATGCAAACATGTCGGTGTTTGAGTGGAGAAAGTCGACGAGCACTGCTTCCTATTTGTCACTGAGGGTGGCGCTAATGATCAGCACCCTCTCATCAAAGTTGCACGGGTCGAGGAGGACCTTCTTTGTGTCCTTGGTGGGCTCAAAGTTGTCGGTGTGGCATTTGGGGTCGGGAAGCTCGGCGGCGAATGCCTCGAGGGTTGCTGCCAGCATTGTGGACTCCTCGATGGCCTCCCCATTCTCAATGCACTCGACATCGCAGTCGTACGCATGCTCGAAGGAGGGGCCGACGATGATCACGCCTTTGGGTCCCGGCATCTTGAGCTTGAGGTAGGTCTAATTGGGGATCGCCATGAACTTGGCGTAGCCAGGTCGTCCGATGATGGCATGGTATGTGCCGTGGAACCCGACCACCTCGAAGGTGAGCCTCTCCTTCCTGAAGTTCACGGGAGTGCCAAAGCAGAGGGGAGGTCGATGCGGCTGACGGGGAGAGCCTTCTTCCCTTGTACGACGCCTGAAAGCCCTCGGCACTCGAGCTGAGCTTTTCTCTCAGGACCCCTAGGAGGTCAAGGGTTTCTGCGTAGATGATGTTGAGGCTATTGCCTCCATCCATGAGCATCTTGGAAAGACGAGTGTTGATGACGATGGGGTCGGCGATGAGTGGGTACACCCCAAGTCAGGGGACGTGGTCTGGGTGGTCGTCACAGTCGAATGTGATGGCTGTATGGACCAGTCAAGGAAGTGGGGAGTAGCGACCCGCACGAAGAAGACTTCTCGATGCTCCCTCTTGCATTGGCGCGATGAAAGCCGAGTTGAGGGCCCCCGTAGATCATGTAGCAGTCATAGACCTTGGGGAAACCATCCTCCTTACCGCCGTCCTTTTCCTTGGGATCCTTTTTCTTGTCATCCTTCCCAAGGCCCACACTCTCAAAGTACTTCTTGATCATCTGACAGTCCTTGAGGTTGTGGTTGGTCAGCCCCTTGTGATAGGGGATATGGCTTTTTCAGCATTTCATCAAAGAGGCCCTTCTCAGGAGGACCTCGGGGCTTCTTGCGCTTGGCGATGGCCACGAGATCATCGGGGGCATTCTCATGCTTGCCCCACTGGTTCTTCTTCTTGCCACCCTTCTTGGTACCCTAATTTGAGATTTTGGGGTCGCCCAAGTTGGCCTCGCGCTTGCCCTGGCCATCGTCGAAGAAGGCGCCAACTGCCTCGTCACCGGCGGCGTAATTGGCCACGACGTCCATCAGTTCATCGGCGGTTTTGGGGGGTTACGCCCTAGCTCCCGTACTAGGTCCTTGCAGGTGGTCCCGGCAATGAAAGCCAGGGTCACAATGTCATCGACAATGTGGGGAAGCTCAGTGCGTTGCTTGGAGAAGCGTCAGGCAAAGTCGCGGAGAGACTCTCCAGGCTTTTGTTTGCAGCTCCAGAGATCCCACCTGTTACCAGGGCGCACGTAGGTTCCCTTGAAGTTCCCCTCGAACACCCTGACAAGGTCGGCCTAGTCATGGATCTGGTTAGAGGGGAGCTCCTCGAGCCACCTTCGAGCGGTGTCTGATAGAAAGAGGGAGAGTTGTCGGATGATGGCGTGGTCGCTGCGCGCTCCACCCAACTGGCATGCAAATCTAAAGTCGGCTATCCACATCTCATGCTGGGTTTCGCCATTGTACTTGACGAGGCTAATGGGTTGGTGGAAGGGATTCAGCAACGGTGTCCTCTGAATCATCCGGCTTGAAGACTCGAGGGCCCGGTGGCTTGGGGGACCGATGTCGGTCCTCGTCGCTGTCGTAACACCCGCCCCTGTGTGCGTTGTAGCCTCGTGTCTCGGCATCACCGCTTTTGCATCTGTGGTTCTTGTTAACATCAGGGCATGCGTCTCGAGGCTCACGGTAGTCGTGGATGCGTTCACAGACGGGGATCGCCCTCTTTGGATGGGGAGAGTCTACTTGATGGACGGAGCCCTGTCTCTCGTGTCGAGAGGGTTCGGGGGGTTGCCCCGAAGCCGCCCCTTGATGTCTCGAGGCCGAGCTTTCTGCTTGCTGTGCAGTGATGACCTCGAGGAGGCCCTAAACCTCCTGCTGGATGCGCCAGGCTTCAGGGTTCGAGGGGGCCTGCATGTTGCGAAGGAGCATGGTCGCTGTGACGATGTTCTGGCTGGCTCATTTAAAGACGGGGCGCTCGATAACGTCTCCCCTGACAATTTGTCGGTGGACTTCTTGGGCTCTAGCTCAAGCCCTTCCACCAGGTGGATGTCTGCGTTCCTGCTCGAGGGTCCACTTGAGCTGGCATAGACGCTCTTGATCCTTGTTAAGCTTGGCTTGCATCTGCCGGACTTGCGCGAGCTGGGCATCATAGATGTCCTGGGGCACCCGTGCATCATTCGGTGCAGTAGGTGGCCGCTCCTCCTGATCCACCGCGACGAGGGCACCTCCTGCTACGGCCACAGCTGCGGCCATGGCTGCGGGGTCAACGGTGTCATTGCTTGATGCAACGGTTTCGCTGATGTGAAAACACTCGCGCGTGGAGTCGTAGTGGTCAGAACCAGAGTCGGGGTTGCTGGAGTAGAAAATGGGGAACTACCCTCGATGCTCTTCCTCCATCTGTCATCGCATCATACCGAGGTTGTAGCACCTCGGGCCGGGAGTCTGCGAGGACTCTGGGTGCCTAGAGGCCGACATAAGAGCCGGCAAGCCCTCGATGGTGCAAAGGAGGTGTCCCGGGAGGTCCTTATACACACTCATGTTGGTGCTCGTTGGGGAGGAGTACAACCTGGCATTGTTGTTTAGACCAAACAAGAATAGATGACGGGCTCGAACAGCCCACATGGGAGCAGATTTGGTGGCATTGGAGCCGTGGCCATAGAAGAGACCACGCACGGTCCCCTCGGTGGGCGCATAGTAGGGATGATGTGGGGGTTGCCACCAAGACCTCCCGGCTCCTCCAATCCTAGGCGTAGGTCTGCCAGGTTCCTAACTAGGGACCCCGTGTCCTCCACTGGGGACAGGGAAGCTGGGGTGGTCTTCGTGCCGGAACGGCGATGGTGGCTGTGCCGACCACGCCTCCTCCTGGGCAGGGACGCATGGTGATGAGACCGGCATGGGGCCCATTGCGGGGACCAGGGACTGCAGGACCATGTCATGGCCGTGGCCTAGCGACATGAACTCCAAACTCCTGAACCAGATCAACATGGCAAATGGAAGCGATGGTGCAGAGTTTGCCATCCAAAAAAATGGGGGGAAGTGGTGGTGACACACAGATCCCCCTACCTGGCGTGCGAACTATCGGTGTCGGGACCCGAGGGTGCCCTAAGCCAATGAGTAAATGTGTAATGCATGCTCCCTAATTCGGATGGTGATGCAAGATGAACACACGATTTTTATCCTGGTTCGGGCAAAAGAAGGCCCTACGTCCAGCGGAGGGGGAGAAGACTTGTATTATCTTGCACCGAAGTGCTTGTACAGGGGTGAGTACAAGAGAGCGAGTGATAACGAAGATGTAGAGAGTGAGATTGAGCTAAGACTTGAGCGTTCCGGGCTCCAGAAAAAATCTCCCCCTTCGACGTACCCGGTGTCTCCTTTTATAGACCAAGGAGAAGCACAGGCATACAGGAGTCCTAAGCTGTCATAGGTGATGACGTTGAGGGGGCGATGCCGATCATGTTGTAGCCGCTGTAGAGGCGTGCGCTGGGCATGGGCTGCCCTGTAGAAATGTGCTGGGGTTGCCGACTGTCCTCCAGGCGCATCAAGATGACACTGCTAGTTGTCAGCGATGGACTTGTGCCCATGTGCAGTTGTGCGGATCCCTGTAGGCGTCATGTCCGGAGTTTTTGGGGGCGCTGACCAGAGGCGTTGGAGTCTGACTTGAGGTGTGGCTGATGATGTTTGAGGCCCAGTCAAGGGGTAGCCTCGGGGGTCGAGGTCAGGTGGATAAGACCGAGCCCAGGGCATCCGAAGCTGACGGCTGTCGCGTAGTGCCTTAAGGGGGAGTCAGAAGTGGAATAGTGCTTGGTAAGGTACAACAATACTGGGCAAATCACTGCACGTCCAGGGATGGATGGTAAAAGTAGGATTCAACCATTGTACTTGATCACTATAACACTGCTGTAGCCATGCGGTTAGGTGGGAGTTGGTGGGAGCATTAAATGCATGAACTCCCGCATAGGAAGTAGGTGGATTCGAGGGGGGTAGTAGTAATCAACAGGGGGTCATCCGCTCGGGCAGAGTTCTATCACTCGACGAGGGGTCATCCGCTTGGGCGGACTTCCATCGCTCGAGGATGGGTCATCCACTCAGGCAGACTTCTGTCGCTCGAGGGTCCCGTCGAGCGAGAGGCTATCTTGGTTCAAACGATGCTGCTCGTGGGCCGGCCTAGTGTAGCTTGGTGTACGCCAGTGGTCCCGCATCTCTGTTTGTGGGCTTCTTAGATGATCTTGGGGTTTTTGCTATTGGGGGATTAATTTTCCTATATGTCGAGGGCTTAAGGTACCCCATTGTCCTAGTACCCGACAAATTCAATGGGCCCGACGCATTAGGAAACACACCAAGTTCAATGAGGAACCTCCTCAACCAAACACCTTCCTTTGTAGCTCCACCAGCCAAAATGTACTCAGCTTCTACTATATAATCGGTGATCATTTCCTGCTTGGAACCCTTCTAGCTTACTGCACCACCATTTATTGTGAACACAAAACCTAATTGAGGTAGTGAATCATCCGCTCGGTTTGGAAGCTAGCATCGGTGTAACCATTTACAACGAGCTCCTCCTCACCTCCATAGATTAGGAACACATTCTTAGTCCTCCTTAAGTATTTAAGAATATTTTTAACTAGCGTCCAGTGACTCTCACCAGGATTGGCTTGGTACCTGCTCGCAACACTTAGAGCATATGCGACATCTGGGCGAGTACATATCATGGCATACATGATGGAACCAACTTTCAAAGCGTATGGAACCTTACTCATGCGCTTGCGCTCAGCATCAGTGGAAGGACACTGCTTATCACTGAAGCCAATATCATGTGACGAAGGCAAGAACCCTTTCTTGGACTGTTCCATGTTGAACCGCTTCAACACTTTGTCAATGTACGTGTCTTGGCTTAATCCTATTAGCCTTCTTAACCTATCTCTATAGATCTTAATGCCCAAGATATATGCTGCCTCTCCTAAATCCTTCATAGAAAAACTATTGTTCAGTGAAGTCTTTACAGATTGCAATATTAGAATGTCATTCCCGATCAGTAATATGTCATCTACATATAAGATCAGAAACACAACAGCGCTCCCACTTTCCTTCTTGTAAATACAAGGTTCTTCTTCATTCTGATGGAAGCCAAAACCATTGACAACCTCATCAAAATGAATATTCCAACTCCGAGAAGCTTGCTTTAACCCATAAATGGATTTCATAAGCTTGCATTTTTTAGCATTTTTAGGATCAACAAAGCCTTCGGGCTGTATTATATACACGTCCTCTTCCAAATATCCATTTAGAAAGGCTATTTTGACATCCATCTGCCATATCTCATAATCGAAATATGTAGCAATTGCTAGAATGATCCGAATAGATTTAAGCATCGCTACCGATGAGAACGTCTCGTCGTAGTCAACCCCTTGAACTTGCCGAAAACCCTTTGCGACAAGCTGAGCTTTATAGACGTGAACATTTCTGTCCATATCCTTCTTCTTCTTGAAGATCCATTTGCACTCAATGGGTATAACCCCATCAGGCGGTTCAACCAAGTTCCAAACCTGATTGTCTCCCATGGAATCTATCTCAGATCTCATGGCACTCTGCCATTTCTCAAAATCTGGGTCCATCATTGCTTTCGCATAATTTGCTGGTTCGTCATTGTCTAACAACAATAGGTCACCACGTAATTCGCGAAGTCTTGCTGATCTTCGTGGTTGGGGCGGAGTACCGACTACAGGTATATCAACTTGTTCCGCTACGTTAGCATCACTCGTTGAGTCATTCACTAATGACTCATCTTGAACCTCTTCAAGATATACCTTCCGACCACTCCTATCTCCTTTGAGAAACTCTTTCTCTAGGAAGACACCATTCTGAACAACAAACATATTGCCCTCTGATCGGTTATAGAAGTAATACCTTAAAGTTTCTTTTGGATATCCCATGAAAAAACACTTGTCCGACTTTGGTGCTAGCTTATCAGATATCAACCGTTTGACATAAGCTTAGCAACCCCAAACTTTTAGAAAAGACAAACTAGGACACCGACCAGTCCACATCTCATATGGTGTCTTCTCTATGGACTTAGATGGTACCCTATTTAACGCGTATCCCCAAAATGATAAAGGTAGGTCCGACCGGCTCATCATAGACCGAACCATGTCCAACAAAGTCCGATTACGATGCTCGGACACGCCCTTCTCTGCGGTGTTCCAGGCGACGTAAGTTGTTGAACAATTCCGCAACTCTTAAGATGATTGCTAAACTCATGACTCAAATATTTGGCTCCACGATCAAATCGCAAGGCTTTAATTTTATTGCCACATTGATTCTCTACTTTAATTTTCTTGCCACGTTAATTTTCTCCATGTTTCAAACTAATGCTTCATTAGGTAGACACATCCATATCTACTAATGTCATCAGTAAAAGTAATGAAGTATTGAAATTCGTCTCTAGCTGTTGTGCTTAGTGGTCGGCACACATCAGTATGTATGAGTTCCAACAAGTCAGACGCTCTCTCAGGAAAAACCTGTGAAAGGTGCCTTGGTCATCTTGCCGAGCAGACAAGCTTCACATATCTCGTAAGATTCAAAATCAAACAAAGTTAGAAGCTCCATCAGCATGGAGCCTCTTAATGCGATTTTCACTTATATGACCCAAACGACAATGCCATATATATGTAGGACTTAACTCATTAAGCTGAGGCCTTTTGGCAGTAACATTACAAACAGGAGCATCATCAAGATTTAAAATAAATAATCCATTCACAATGGATGCAAAAGCCACAAACATGTTATTCTTGGAGATCACACAACCATTGTCTTTACTCGCAAAAGAATAACCATCCTTCATCAAACATGAAGGTGACACAATGTTTTGACTTAAGCTAGGAATAAAATAACAATTATTCAATTCCATGATAAATCCTGATGGTAGGTGAAGTTACATCGTCCCGATGTTCAACGTAGCAACTCTTGCATTGTTCCCCACACGGAAGTCAACCTCTCCCTTTCCAATGCTTCTACTTCTTATCATTCACTGCATCGTATTGCAAATATGAGCAACCAATCCGGTATCAAATACCCAGGAATTGATATAGGAGTTAGCGAGAAAAATGTTGGTAACATGAACAACAAGGGTACAAGTAGCAGTAATACCTTTACCGCCGCCATCCTTCTCTAAGGATGCCAAGTACTCCTTGCAGTTCCTTTTCCAGTGACCTTTCTCCTTACAATAAAAGTAATTTGAATTTGTAGATAGTCCAGCCTTGGCAACAAATGGGTTTGGCTTAGAGATCTCATCTTTAGCCTTGCCCTTCTTCTTCCAAGAATTGCCCTTCCTCTTGAATCGAGGCCTATTCTAGACCGTCCACACTTGGCTACTGTCGGCACTTTTCTTTATGTCAGCTTCTGCTATTTTTAGCATGCCACACAATTCACTCAAGCCTCTCTCCGCCCCATGCATATGGTAGTTCGAGATGAAGTTTCCATAACTGGGTGGAAGAGATGAGAGGATAAAATTAGTAGCCAACTCTTGGCCGATTAGGAAGCCTAGCTTCTCCAACCTTTGAGTGTAACCAACCATCTTGATTACATGTGGTCCGACTGCTGTGCCCTCTGCAAGCTTGGTTTCAGCAAGCGCCTTAGAGACATTAATACTTTCAGTCCTGGCTTGCGTGCGGAACATCACTTCAAGCACCACAATCATATCGTTCGCTGAATGATTATTATTCAACTGCATCTGCAGATCAGGTTCCATGCAAGCAAGCATAAGGCAACTCACTTCAAGGTCAGCATCTAATGCTCTCCTATAAGTGGTTCTTTCAGCAGCAATTGTATTTTCATTAGGCTCATTTGGTAATGGGGGTGTCTAGAATTTCTTCCTTTTTTCAGCCCTGAGAAAAATTCTCAGGTTGAGGATCGAATCCGCATAGTTTGTTCCATTCAACTTATCTTCCTCAAGAATTGAACGCAAAGTAAATGGTTGATTGCGGGTGGCCATTTATCTATAGCAAATGTAATGCAAAATACTAAGACAATGTGTCCATGTAGAGTAAATCATATCAAATAGAATCTACTCCCACTAAAATCAATATCCCTCAATTGATACTTAGTGATTCAAGAGCCACAGCTAACATGCCGACCAGTGAGCTTTAGCATCACCGCTGGTCGGTACGGTAGATCAGTAAGCAACACCTTGCTAATCATATCTCATATGACTCTTGTTGTTGGGCTAGCATCTCTATGCCGAGCACTCAACCTTCCCATGCTTCAAGATCCCTAACCGTTCGGATGACCTTGTTCAAGTTACCAAACCTTCTTAGAGTAAGTATCCGATACGAACCTATCTAGTCAAGGAAAACCAGTGGCACCCTAGTTTCATAGACCCACCACCGATCATACAAGACTTGTGATAGTGCAAGGTTTGGGGAAGCATGCAACTTAAACATTACTGAGGGAACATTCTACTTCACTACCGCACGAACGCAGACAAAACATTATAGCATGTGAAAGTAGAACATAGTAAGAACGACATAAACATAGATATGACTTGGTATAGCCCATTGTTCCTTTGAGATCTCCATTTCAATGTCAATCTGTTTGTCATGGTGATCTCCATCTCCATGGTACGTGTATGTCATATATCTGTGGTGCATCCGCCGAGACTAGCTATCACTACCGTGAATAAATTTACATATTCACAGATCATCACAGATTGGCACGCATGCCATTACATCAAATTGACAATATCTATACGGCTCCTGCCCATATTTTCCTCATAACGTGCAAGCCATGAATTAATTACATACATGCATCTCATGCACATAAGGGCTATACCAGTCACGAATTTCTGCAAAACAAAGTTAGCTGATATAGACATCTAACGTTGCAAGGCCTAAAACTCTATTTTCAAAGCAGTTTTTAGCAAATCCAATTTTGCTAAACCACGGCTTTTGTTTAGAGTTCATCTCAATCCAATGCCCGATAACAGATCCCATCTACTACCGCCGCACATCGCAAGTGCTCGACACTTGACCTAAGGCTCAATTCGATCAATCTAATTGATCTCAAACTCGCCATGACTAGTTTTACATGTATCACTTAACTCGGATGGTGGAATTCCGACCAGTACGATTAGATCGTTACAATACCAATGTGGCAAGACAATGAACCAAGATCAGAGACTCATCTACAACCAGCACACATCACCATATGCACATAGCCGGACCTATAACAAAGTAGCTATGGCTCCGATACCACTGTAGGGTTATGAGGGTGCTACACTAGCCAGAAACAAAACTTTTCTACCTCATAAACTAGGATCTACTGCTAGATATAGGTCACGGGATTACCACTAGATGCACAGATGCAGCGGAAGACTCGATGTAGTCAAACACGTCGCAGTAGTGCCGTGCAGTTGCGTGGTTGTCCGTCAAGTACACCCTTTGCTTGCGGATCATCCGAGCACGTTCCCGACCAGTCTAACTAGTCACTGACTAGTCCAACTAGTCGCTAACCAGTTGCCGACCACCGTGACCAACCAGGTCCATCCTTGTACCGCAGATGCAGCACCTCTAAGGTATCACACCCGTGTGGGAAGAAGCAATGCGCAATCGGACTGCTAGGTCCGCGAGGAGCAATGGCGTGAGCGTGGGGTGGGCGATGACGGTTGAATAGATCGATCAAATCAGATCATATTCAATTAGATTGCTTTTGCCTTGCCCCTATCCCTTGCTTATATAGGTGTCCCTATGCGACCCCGACCTGTAGGCCCATCAGGAACCCTAAGCCTTGTCTAATCCGGGTTGATATGATCCCGCTAGGGTTTGTGGTTGACCTTTTGATGAGAGGCGTGAGATAACTCGATTGGTGGATGGAGATGACGTTCATGGCCCGACTACAGCCTTCCAAGACCGCGCCTTAGCGACCGATACACCACTTCCAAAGGCTGTCACGATCTTGTGGAGATACGTGTGGCAGAACCTCCTAAATAATATGGCCCACACGCATGATTATTGTCTAAACAGACTCCAAATAACCATGACTGTGTTCCATATGATTTAAAAAGTCTGTCGGGTAAATCCTGAATCATCCACGATTCTCCGAGCAGGATCAATCATTGTAGAGAGACATCATAGTATTACAACAGTTTGATATAAATAAAATACAACGGAGTAAAACAGCGGAAGACTTACAATAACATAAGTTTACAAACTTCTGAGTTTCAAATGTTTACAACCATAAGTTTGAATTATACAAACCATAATAGTAGTGGAGTAGCAGTAGATTACAATATTAAACAAAAGCTCTGCCCACGAGCTAAAAAGCTTACTCGTCGTCGCTTTCCTCGACGACTGTCATGCAGCAGGATGCAAAACACTCCTGCCCATGAGGTTCACTTGCAACAAGGGTTTAACAAACCCTGAGTACAACAGTACTCAACAAGACTGACCCGACGAAAAAGAAGGGTAGAGACTTAAGAGATGCAAGCTAGAGGGACAAGGTACGGTCTATAGTAGATAAGAAATTTTGCAGAAAAGCTTTACAAAAGGGAAGGTTGCTTGGACTACTTCCAATTACCAACCAACTTCATTATTGAACCTTAATTTTTGTTCAAGTTGTTACTACGATGATGAACACCAATCGAGTCTTCTTCTCCGAGAAGCAACGGCGATTCGAATCCATTTTCATACCCAGCTGGGACCTAGGTGACTGAGCATACCGGAGACTTTAACTCCGAAGCACCCCAGGTGCATCGATATACCGGGATAACAACCTCAGCCGTATACCACCACATGATACACGTGAGCTCTGCGGCCCAGCGTACCAAGATACATGGGAACTTAAACCCCACAGCAAAACACACTATGACACAGATGGGATTCTCTGGCCCATGCTAGGTCACTCCATGGCATACACGGCTCCAACCATCCGTATACCACTTCATGCATGTGGATTTCTAAATTCTCGATATCACCAGTTCACCAACGGACGGGACCTAGGGGATCAACAGACGAGAACACTACAGAGGGACTCCATTCCCAGTGCAAGTTCGCCGTCCGGACTCAAATTATTACTATCATCAAGATTTCAACAGAGAAACCAATCTCATCTTTTTCATTCTTTTACCTTTGAACAATTAAATAAATAAGCAGGGCTAAGCATTACTACTTAT
>CM041632.1:36605452-36647953 GCA_023333625.1 Bothriochloa decipiens | reverse complement strand
GCGTGGCTGACTTGGATGTATGATTAGTGTTGATGTCCTCATCATATGTAGCGGCCAGACTTTCCCACTAGATCGAGGTAAGACTTGTTGAGATGGACTCCTCGCTCCATACGGTTTACAACAAAAATTTGTGGTTTAGGGTTTACAATAACCAATGAGGAATACAAAGCAGACGCAACCAAATATTAAATTCAATAAAATATCATGTGTGATAATTAGGCCATCCCCGCTCCTATGAGTCCTCCTTGTGTGAAACATGTTGACCTATAATATTGGACATATGTCCCCTGAAAATGGGAAATTATCTGCTCATCGCGTACAAGCTTTGGTTGTAGTCGCAGTAGGTGTGACGGAGAGGACCGCATGACATACAAGCTTTGGTTGCAGTCGTAGTAGAAGAAGCCAACAGTGAAACTCCATCAGCCGGGGCCACGCCCCCAACCTCATCAGCTCCTAGATCTGAGTTCGCCAGCCGTGACCCACAAAATCCACAGCAAAGTGCTACATCCTTGAAACAAAAGGAGGTCAGCAAGGTCGCCATCATACAATGAAATAGACTCACCAGCCTTGAACAGCAGACAAGGGGATACTACAATCAAAACTAACAAACCCATTATGTTTTGTCCTACAAGTTCAATTATGTAGCGGTCGGACTTTCTGGCGTTCGTAGACATGAACTGCGATGAGACAAGACTTGGGACTCACGAGATAGTCTAGTCATTTCTCTTTTGTGTGCCATGGAAAAGTCCAGCCATGTCTCTTTTGTTTACCATGGGACAGTCCTTAAATGTGTCGTGTGATAACTAGGCCATCCCTGGCTCCCCGCTGAGTCATCCTCCTAGTGTGGAACATGTTTGGACTTGCGGTACTAGCGGCGACGAAGGATCCCCGATGGATTTACAGCACTGGCGGTGGCAAAGGACCCCCGGTGTGCTGTGGTGGCTCCAGCGTCCATTTGGAGTCAGGCGTCGGGGCTTTCCCGGTGGAGCGCGGTGGCATTGCATCCGGTCGGTTGTGTACCGTGGCACAGGTGACAGATCCGATCCGCAGGTCTCCTTTCTCTCATTTCACTAGTGGATCTTTGTTGGATTTTTACCGCTGTAAGGATCCCATTACTAAGGAATCTCTAATAGTACTGCACACTCTGACCATCGTAGTCTCTTTGAACTAGAGGAGGCCCGCAAAACTTGGACACCGTGGACTGGTTTAATGAGGATCTTGTTTTTGAGATCATCCGCCGCCTCCCCGCCCACTCCTTGATCCGCTGCAAATTTGTCTATAAAAGTTGGCTCCGCCTCATGTTGGACTCCAAGAACTAGGAGAAACAGCCCCAGACTGTGGTTGGCTTCTTCTTTGCTGGTGCGGCCGACAAACGAGACTTCATCAGCATCACCGGTGGACGCCCCTCCTCCTTCAAATTCTTGCCATTCATAGAGGAATTATAGCTATATCTGATTGCTGCAACCGGCTCATCCTTTGCTAGTGCCTTGGGATCATGGATATCACTATTGTGTCTGCAACTCAGTGACTAAGAGGTATGAGATACTGCTGCCTATCACCTGTGTTGTTGGCCATGCATTGGGTGAGGCTCATTTGTGTTTTGAACCGACAGCTTCCTCGCACTTCCATGTGACTAAAAATGTGCATGGTGAAGAAAATCAGTTCGCAGGTTTGGAGATCTACTCATCTGAAATTGCATCATGGACCTATAAGGAATCTGAATTGCCTAAAGGTACAGATGGGATTTTGTAGTGGTATAAGTCACCAAGTGTGTTTCTTAACGGTTGGCACCACATTATGGGGTACTGTAATGAGGAAGGCTGTAAGATATTTGTTGTGGATATGGCAGGAAAAACATGGAGGAAAATCAATTGGCCTTGTGGGAAAGAGCACTCCATGCATCTAATTCAGGGTCACTTGTGTGTAAGTAGTCTTGATGGTTCAGTGATTCATTGCTTTCAATCTGGTTCCTGGAAGACTATGGTACTGATAATTAGATATTGAAGCATACTGTTAGCATCTTGGAGCCGTTTGGAAGCATTGATATTGGATTTGGGGACTATGTGTGGGGTGATGAGGAGTACTGGGTGATTGCACTCCACCTAGAATGGAATTTGATTTTCATTGAAGGGGAGGATAGAGCAAAGCTGGCATATGACATGGACCGCAGAGAAGTCCATGTCATCCTTGCCCATGAATTTGAGTATGTTACAAGTATCGTTAAATATGTTTTCATCTTTAGACAATTATATCTTCCTTATGTTCCCTTGTTCTTAGATTCATTGCAAGAAGCAAAATAAAGCCTAATTTGATGCTTGTGTACCCTTGTTCTCGGACATTAGCAGAGCACTAAATAAAGCTACATTTTTTATCCCACAGTCACGACATTTTAAATGGACTGAAGTTGTTTGCTTGTTTGAAGTAAAATAAAGCTCAAATTAATGTATCTCTGCATTGTACTGTGTTATTGTAAAAAAATATGACCAAATGTTGTTTTGTTGTTCATGGACATGCTAATTTTCTAAAGGATGGAAGTTGTACTTATTTCCACTAAACTATCATGCCATCTTTGTTCTGTTTGCAAATTGAATTATTTATTCGGTATGCAAAGTAATTTACAACGGTGTCACAACTCCTATCACCCTTGTTCTTGGAGTCATTAGCAGATATTGTTTGCTTGTTCTACGGATATGTAAATTTCCTCATAGATGGATGTTGTCATTATTTTAGCAAAACTAGTGAGCCACCACTGTATTTTGTTGTTTCAGAATTTGTTCTAGGATTTAGTGCCCGCCAGACAGATAACTTGCGGTCCAGCCAAGTCAAAGCTTGGCTAGCCAGACTATCCTGGCGTCTGCGAACAACTTTGGCCTGATCAACTATGGAACCTACTGTTAGACATGTTTAAATGTTCAGCGGTTGGACTTTCTCATGCGCAATAGTTTCTTAGTGTCAACTGGCTCCTCTGTTCTACTTTAGGATGCGGGGAAAATAGCCAGCAGGTAGGAGATTGATGCGATGCTATTGGTTTGTTAGTAGACTGATGGCTACAACACAGAGCAGATACCTTCACTTAATTGAGTTCGCAGTAAAACTCAGCAGGCACGTCTCATCCTTGATGCTCAAATAACCCGTGAGGTGTGTCCGGGTCAGTCATATTTATACTTTTTGGACGTTCTAACGTATGGTGTCTGTGAGGTCCTTCGTGCGTTGTTGAGGTCAGTCTCGGCATTGCAGGACCTGACCCTCAGGGATCGATGATGGGATAGAATCCTTCCTGAGTTGGTGGTTCCTCTGCTCATCACCTTGTCGTGCGAGGCCTGCAAGGATGTCTGCTTTACCCAAATGAAGATTGGGCTTGCAGTCGACCAAGTAATCAAGTTTATCATGTCCTCGGTGCTCTTGATGCTCTGCACAGAAGCGGCGGCACTGGGGTGTTGGGAATGCAGCACGTGCCTAGAGAATTTCAGATCTAGTGATGCGTTCGGTCTTGCTGTGCATGCGCCATGTTGCAGCCGAGCATTACACCGCAATTGCATAATAAATTGGTTCGATCGAAACTCCATCTGCCCATGGTGCGGGAAAGATTTGTCCACAGGTCTTAACCCGCTGTTGTAGGCGATCCTCAAGATCCTCGCCATGCCGGATGAGTCCATCTCTCTTATCGAAGGACGATGACAAGGATGACATGACGAGGTGGATGGTGGTGACACAAACGACTTTGAGGGTTGAGGCATCGATCGGTAGGTGTACTTAGTACCGTAGTAGAAGATCTAGTAGCACTAGTACAATGGTGGGTGCATGTAGTTCACTTTTTATTGGTTTTCATGATTTTGGCGGGGGCGAATAATAGATGGCAGGAGGGAATGCAGTCAGTCACAACATTGGAAACCACGTATTAATAGTACTAGTGCCTTTCATCTGTGTTGGACCGCACAGTAATTTAGTCACGTAAACTAGTATAAATGACACAGTAACAAGCATCATAGGATAACAAGGACAAATCATGGAGGAAGCTGTCATACACGGTCAAATAGAGAGGGGCTAGACTTTCATACGTTTGAAATAGCATTTCAACTCCAATGGAATCCTCAGTTCTGTGTTAGGATGCAGCGAGAAAGGCTCCTCGCTGCTAGATGGGATCTACCAAGCACCAGGTTGGCGATTGGTACATAGCTATTGGTTCGCTAGCAGACTAATTAGTATGACATTCAAAATAGACAACCCTTGGCACTTCATCCTCATGATCAAATATGTAGAGGTTGGATTTTCTTTCTTTTGCAGTAAAACTGAACAGCTATGTCTCATCCATGCTGCACTAGATCGAGGTGACACTTGTTGAGATGAACTCCTCACTGTCAATGGTTTACAACAAACAAGGTAAAAAGAACCACCAGGGGCCACAAAACCAGCTAAAAAATGACCAAGCGACCGATGCTACACTACCCTCAACAAAGCTTAACCCTACTAATTATTACATCAAGGTACAATTGTCTCCATTGAACAACCAAAACACTAATCGAAACATTGGTTACGAGGTACTTGAACATCACACCTATTTCAGAAACATATAACAAGGGCATGTATGTAATTCCATAAACACTAAATGATGACATCATCTGACCACGTGATTAATGCTCAGTTCAAAAGGAACAACACCAACAAGATTTTGGAGGAAAATTGATCAAAAGCGCTCAGATTCCAAAACCTGCACAAATTAGCCCTCCATGTCTTTCCCTTCGCTTCAACAGCAACCACGTAGTCAAATGCACAATGAGTAACAAGCATCATAGGAAAAGGTGGTAAATGCACAACAAGTAACAAGCATCAAAGGAAAAATAGGGTAAACTTTGTAGGGTACTGCCCAACGCAGTCAAATGCGCAGGGTCCAAACTTTCTTACCTTCGTGAAAATTTCAACAGTTGTCTATATTCCCCAACACCTTCGCATCCTTCTTTCCCATACTCTTTCCAAATTGAAAAAAAATCCCCCTTCCCGCCGCCTTCTTCCCATGCACGCGATGGGTTTCCCATGCTACATCTTGTCACCTAACCATATATTCTCGACGCGTGCCTCGTAGTTATTAAAAATGCAACATAGCCTCTAAACGTAACCACTTCTCCATTGCCCGTTCAGCTTGCGACGGTGAAGGAAGGTGTACTCTGGTGGTCTCTTTTCGATGTGCTGTGGTGGCTCTAGCGTCCATTTGGAGGCAGGGAACGGGGCTTTTCCGGTGGAGTGCCGCGGCATTGGCGTCCGTGGAGGAGCCGACAAATCCGATCCTCGGGTCTCCTTCCTCTTCTTGTTTGTTTCATCTGATCCACTAATTTTTAAGTTGTAGTGCACTTGTTACTACGAATGCCAATTAATGACGGTTAGACTTGATTTAGCTGATGTTGTGATGGTCTGAGCTCCATTATTAACTTCTAGTCTATATTACATATATATATACCTGCTACTCTAAATGTGGATATCTCCTACTCTATGTTCAGGTATTTCCTATAGCATAAGGTTGTTGTGAATTTCACTGATGAATCTTTGTTGTATTATTTTCCTCTTTAGTTATGTCATTATTTAGGAAACCGAGGCTTAATACACACCGACGAAATGGAGGAGGCCTGCAACAGGAGGACGGGCGCGTTTGCGAGCCTCCCAGATGATATTGTTGTCGATATCCTCCGCTTCCTCCCCTCCCGCTCCTTGTCTTGCTGCAAAATGGTCTGTAAATCCTGGAAAAGACTCATCTCGGACCCCATGTTCATTCAGCTAATGCCCCAAACTGTGGCCGGCTTCTTCTACGACACTTATAATGGCTATCGACACTTCACCAGCATCACGGGGGAACTACCCTCCTTGAAATTCTTTCCCTTTGACATTGAAATGGTAGCCATCTCAGATTGCTGCAACGGCCTCCTCCTATGCTGGTGGCACGTGACTGATGGAGACCGCTATGTTGTCTGCAATCTAGTGACCAAGATGTTCAAGGTACTGCCGCCTAGCACTAGGGATGTTGGTCATGCTGTTGGTGAGGCTCGCTTGTGTTTCTATACCACGGCCTCATCGCACTTCCATGTGATAGAATATGTTGATAGTGAAGATGTTGTGTGCGTAGGTGTGGAGACCTACTCATCTAAAATGGCAGCATGGATCTAAAAGGAATCTCAATGGGGCGAGGAAACTGATGTGACATTGTTTTATTGCAAAAAGTGTGTTTCTTAACGGCTGTATGCACATTATGGGGTACTCTAACTACTCTAGGATACTTGGTGTGGATATGGAGGGAAACAAAGGTAGTAAAATTGATAGGCCTGATGGTGCTATACACTCCATGCATCAAGCTTAGGGTCTCTTATGTGTGTGTCTTGTTGATGACACTCCGTTTAGAACCCAGCTTTCAATCTGGATCCTTGAAGACTATGATACTAACTATTGGACACTGAAGCATACAGTCAGCACCCAGGAGCTGTTTGGAGTGACTAATATGCGATTTGGTTCCTGTGAGCTTATGCAAGAGAAGCACACAGTGATTATAGTTCACCCCGAATGGAATTTGATTTTCTTTGCTGGTAAGGATGGAACAATCATCGCATACAACATGGACCGCAGAGAAGTTCATGACATCCATCATAGTGTCCATTGGTATGGTAGATGTCTCATTAAAAAGAGTTCGACTGCAGACTAGTCTATCTTCCTTATGTTCCCTTGATGTCGGATTCATTTGGATCCATTTGATGTATCTATCTCTCACAACATTTTAAATGGACCAATGTTGTTTTGTTGTCTATGGACTGAGTGATGGACGTTGTTATTATATGTCAGCTACATTAGTGTGTCATTATGTTGTGATGTATGGCATGATAGGTATCCGACCGCTAAGATATACAACGTGCGGTCCTTCTTGTGTTTAACATTAGGATAACGTGAGGTATGTCCAGCGCAGTCAGATTTACAATGGTCGGACTTTTTTACTTGTGCAATACAGTACGTACAACTGGTGTGGGAAAACAGTATGTACTACTCTGGCAATTGTAGTAGTAACGACAATGACCAATAGGAACATACTCGAGCGATGGTAACGATTGCATCTCCAGCGAGGAGCGGATGTTCCCGTGGGTGCGACTTGTCCAGCGAGCGATTTTAGTGAAGCGACGTATCTCACAAGAGCACTAGCAAGGAGGATGAGGTGGAGGCTTTTTCCCCCTCTTTTTCTACAAACTCAAATCCCACATAATCCATTACTTTAGTAGCTGAAATAAGTGGTGGGGTAGTTCAAAAGCCCCAATAGTTGTCCAAATCAGCACAGAGCAATCAGTATGTAACTTCTTCTTATTAATCAAAGCCGGGTAACCGGATCTTTCAAAAAAATCGGTGGGCTTTGTTTTGCGACATTGTGCTATTTTGTTTACTTGCACTGTATTAGTTCTTTATTAAGGAGGGTTTTCAATCCTAGGTGTGCTTGCCCTTTCCTTCCAAATTAGGCCTTAGGAACCATTTAGCCATGAACATTTCCTATTAACAAGCACGTAGTAGAGTAATATGTTTTCTTTGAGAAAAACAAATGTTAATATGTGGCGGCCTCAGCTGAGAGTAGACTGGGGCGTTCTCTCAGGCCGAATCTAATTCCTTTTATTAAAAAAATATGGAATATGTGGTGGTCTCTGCTTTAGAGCAGACGAGGCGGTTTCCCCGTCCGTAGGCTTGAATTTTTGCCAAAATTTTCGCTCCGCGCCTGCCAACACGTAGATATCTCTCTTGCCCTTTCGCATGGAAAATATGTTCACCTATGATAAGGGCATTTGTGGTATTGTGGGGACAGGCCTTCTCCGCTCCCATCTCCCATTCTCCCAGCCACACTCGTCTCTCTTCCTGCTCTCTCCACTTTCAAATTTTCAAGTAGTGTCGCCACGCTGCTAGCCCACCCCACTCCGAGCACTAGGCTCCATCGCCGCAGCAGCTTGACACCAGATCCGGATCCCTAGCTCGGCATCCGTCGTGATCCATCGGATCTGAACCCTAGCCAGATCTCAATCCGGTACGCCATCGTCAAGCCTGCCGCACCAGCTCCGCGACGATGATGAGACCTCAGGCCGACAATGAACACTAGTCAATCAAGGCAGAGTAACAGGTACCAAGATCCCTTTTTATGATGTGTTGTATTATAGTGGTTTTTTAATGATCTTTTACGACCTTAGTGGTTGAACCTGGGATGATTATTGCTGACACATATTTGCACACACCTGCTCTGTTTTTTACATTTGGTTTAAACTTTAGTTTATTAAATGCCTATGTAATGTAGATGTAGAGGAACCAAATCATTTTGAAGAAGCACGGATATCACAAGCATTCAACTAAAAATTCAAGAACTTGGACTGTCTGCGTGCCGAAACCCTATGTCTCCTACAAATGAAAAAAGTCAAGCGAAGATCTGGAATATATCCCTGAACCCTGTGAGTTCTCTAACGATGGCTATGAAGTAGATGAAATAGATTTAGACTTTGAAGCTGAGCCAGAGTCCCTACCAGTTAAGTTGCTTGTTCTATTCTGTATTTTGTTCGGAGGCAATGTAATCTGCACATGCTTGCTACTTATGTTTGTTTTGTAACCTTCAGTGTCTGGTTCCAGGAAAGCATAGAGGAGACTCTGCCAGTAGGATAAAAGGCTTTGGTAATATGGGTGCCGGGCGAAGTTGTATGAAGCGAGTGATGCCAGCAACACCTAAGTTGACTGGTGTTTGTAGTTGGTCAGGTAAACATAAAGTGCTTGATGGATCAGGAGGAGGCGACCATAGCCCTGTGGGCAACTTGTCACCTCCAGATAACAGTAGCCATGCCGGAGACGGACAGGTTCCCTCTGAGCATACTGATGTCTTCCTTGAGACGCATAACAGTAGCGAATGTTGTGAAGGTTGGTATTATCCTACATATCTCTATTTTTTGATTTGCAGTAGCTATTTGACATCCAGGCTACTTGTATAACAAATAGAAATTCTGCTAGATGACAATACCCATGCTGTAGAGGATCCTTCTGAGCAAGCTACTATCTCCCCCGACCCACAGAACAATAATGAAATTGTCCAAGGTTGGTATTAACTTGCATATGTCTATCAATCAATTTCACACTATCTATTAACAATCTGAATGTGTGAAAACTATGTAGAATGACCGCTGCCAAGAAAGAGGAAACGACAGGGAAAAGGTACGGGACTTATGCTTAATGGAATGATTGGTGCATTTGGAGGAATGAGGACGCCCATCTCTATTGCCAAGGGGAACAGACGGCCACATGATGCACTGCAAGCCGCCAAGTTTTCCTCAGTGGCCAGTATAGTAGTCATGGATCAAGTACCAATTTTCACCCATTTCAAACATTACAAGACACCTGATGGCAAGGTCCACTTTGAAAAGTTTCTGCATAAGCTATCTGTATGCATCGCTACCCCTTGTTTACATTCAACTGTGCCTTGAGCAATTAAGAAATTGATTTAATTTGCATGCACGCTGCTGCAGACAAAGCTGGCCTTTGACTAGCATCACCCACCAATGAGAGATGCTGGTTGGAATGTGTTTAGGTGTGCTATGAGGCAGGAACACTACAGGTTGAAAAAACTCTACTACAATAAAGTCCCTACTGATCAGATCATGATGTGCTCTCCTATTGAGTCCATGAATGATAAGCAGTGGAATGACTTTGTCAAATCTTGGTCTATTGCAAAGAACAAGATGCGTGTGAAGTCATCAAATGCCTATCTATTCCTGCTATGGTCTACTTGAGAATGGTGCCAACAATTGTAGTTGTTGCCAATAATAGTAAAACACAAAATAATTTTAATTCTAAAACCAGCACTTGCGGCCTCCAGTAATAGCAAGAAACGACATTTGCATATCAACTCTCCGAGTAATTCTTCATGGCAAAATAATTCTAAGTGATGCCAACCTTAGTAGATCCAACATAAATATATTTTCTTGGCTTAAAGATGATCATTGATGAAAGTCCACTTCCAAAAAATTTCCATCACCTTCTTTATATATTTTCTATTAGAAGAAAAGCACCAAATTTGAAGAAAGATGGATCTTTCATACTTTTAACTGATAAATCCCTCAAAATATTATTTTGCGGAGCCATGGACTCATCACCTCCAGACAGAAGCATGATGGAGAGTGATGTCCATCAGGTTAACCACGCCCTCCATGCAGGAGTAAACCATCATCAAAGCGATGAAAGCCTAGCTAGTCCATTGCTACTCTCGGCCTCATCTATGTCTCCCACTAGCATAGTTCCGTTAAGTTGACATCACACCACATGGTATGGGTAACCCTTCGGAATCACACTAGCGGTAGCATGTGCAATCTCTTTGGGAAACTGATTCAGGAGGTCTCTTAGAGCTTTGTAGGCTACCTCATTGGAAACTTCCCATTGTGTCAGGCCTCGTGCCATAATGAATCTGCCACACCAGACAGTCTCATGCTCCTCTTCTTGTTGGGACCATAACCTCAACTGTGACCAATCCCTAGTTCTCAACCTCTTCTTGTTTGCACTACTGATAACGAGGTTCTCTGCCCTCTAGGTATCCAACAGAGTGAAAATCCCTCCATAGTAGTGAAGGCATGCCATCTTTAGGAACCTCTTCGAATCATGTGGTGCTCTCTAGTGGCAAGCTGGTGGCGTGGAACTCTTCTGCTTGTGGACTTACGAGCAGTGCACTTCATGTGAGACTGTATGGGGTTGCGACTCTCTTGAGAATAGATATTAAGTTGGCAGATTTTATCAAAAAGATATAATCAATTATTAAGGAGAGAGACGATGCAATGACATGAGATGAGCATGCAACATGATGCATGCATGTTCTATTCGTCCTCACAAAACTACCAACCAAAGGTCATATTTACGTTCTATGTTGGTGGTATACTACGCACTCTCATATATACAGAATTAATTCATTCTACACGTTTGCTCTGTTAGTGTACCTACAAAAAATTCATTTCAACCTAGGTCCCACATGAATGCATTTCAACATAAAAATTCCACGCACCTTCCAGAAAGGTGAAAACACCGATTACTCACACCCCCCACCATCTATGTATATCCCCAAATATACATACATGTAGGTGTGCGCTACCCAAATCATCGCCAGAAGAAGGCATCGTCAGAAGACAAAAACCCACACATAGGGTACCTTTGTATAAACATGTGTGCAACATGTAAATAATCCAACACCATATAAGCACTCCCCTAGACCGGATGTGTATCCAATCATGCTGTCACCAACCACACTTACCTTGTTATCAAAACAACCTTACCTTGGCGTAGAGGCAAATGATCCATACATTACCATTCAAGTGAATGGCACCCATACGAATCTGCCATTGTTTGGGCAACGATAAATGGAAAATATGATGCAATCCCCCAAGCTAGTACATATCTAAGCCACTTGAAGTCCTATTGGGCATAAAGGGTATGACAACTGGCACACTCTTAAGTTTTAAATCATAGATTTAAACACCTATATATAGCTATAAGTTGGCAATTAGTTTTGTAAAACAAAACCCTTTTTGTTTAAATACACATATAAACAGTAGTATACTGATCCTTGCTCCGATACCAACTATAATGGAACCACCCAATTTATATAAGCTTAAGTCCAATTAACCTACCGAGACAGCTTAAGTTGCACCTAAGCCCATACAAACCCGGCAGTCAGTGAAGTCACGAAAGAATTTCAAACCAACTTACAACCAAGATTGTACATGATTTAGTAACCATAGTCCACATGTTACATAAAGTTCACACATTGCTCAAGTACATCAGAGTTTACATATGAATATTACCACACCTTTTAAATAAAGAATAGTGGAAGCAAAGTACTTTGAAATACACACTCACATTTTATTTAAATACAGTGCCATCTTAGGGTCAAATCCAACAAAAGCATCTAAGATAAGATATCAGGATTGATCATGCCCATGGGCCTGATAGAAACCAATCTTGCAGCCACAACAACCTAGATGAACACCTGCAACAAGTGGGAATAAAACCTGAGTACAAGAATGTACTCACCTAGACTTACCCATTAGGAGTAAAATAAAAAGGCTCTCAAGGATATGTAAGGCTTATTTGGTGGAGTTTAGTGGATAGCATAACTTTTGCGAAAAAGTGCATTACTATTACGAATCCTTACTTTGAGTTCTTTAGTCAATATTTTAGCATCAGGTTTAGTGAAGCTTATTATTGCTAGATTAGCACCTAGTCTATAGCCATCACATGATTAAGATTAAACAAGCAATAGTAACCATATTAGGTTTGGCATTTTCATCATTATTCTTAATAACCATAATACATCATCATGACCATCCTTGTGTTAATTCTTATCACGGGGTCGAAGCTCGAGTCAAGTGCTCATTGTCCAGGAGCGATGGCGATTCGAATTGATTACTAACCAGTTGGCGAGGTATTCCCCACACAAACCACACTCACTAGCCAAAGTGAGCTACAGGTCACCGTTGGTATTGTTCGGGTACAAGTCATGAGACCGCTATGGACCATTCTACACCCAGAGGTTATCTGGTGCCAGGTAGCTCAAGACATACCTGCCCACAGTAACATGTTAGGGTAACTCAGAGCATGCTAGCCCACGGTCAACCTGGCCTCTGACCACCCCACCACCATTCGGTGTTATGATTACATTTCGGTCACCAGCCCAAACAGAGCTACTAGGCTTCGCGGTGGAACGACTTGTCCTTCTAGCTAAATGTGGGGCATGCGTTCAACATGACTTGAGGGCCGACAATGATACCTTCCTTAAGTAACACCATGGGGATAAATAAGCACCCAAGACCTCTAAGCCTTGTTGCGTCTCTACCACAACCCATCAGGTCTCCAATTATCCATTATCACATGATTATTTTCCACGATAGCAAATATAGCGAACCGTGATCAAGATATCCACCTATACCTTGTAGGTGATAGGAATCACCTGACTTCTATCGGTCTAAGCATGGCTAAGCATAAATCATTATACCAATACTAGTAGGATCCAGGTATATATCCATAGTGGACAAGGTAGGAAGTATGCATCAATGGTTTCATCCAACTCCTAGCAACCTAATGCACAATATAAGATTATACTCAAAGTGTATTTTATAAAAGAGAGGGTAGGAGGCTTATAATGCTCCGGGGCTTGCCTTTCTCAGATGAACTAGGCTGATTCTCTGGGCACTCATATAACTCCACGTCTTGCTCCTTGTTCCTGATCACCTCCTGTGCCGGAACTTCTCCTTCTAGTTCCTCAGCTTTGCGACGGTGTTCTCTCGTGTGGTCTTGCATGATGTGTATGCATGTATGAATATGAGGAATGCACATGGGATAGAATGATATACAATGATGAACATGAATGCTTGCATATGGCTACTACATGGCAGTTAATCATTGTAAGACCCCTAGTGTTAACCACATCTTTGCATTGCATATCATAAGCATAATCATATTATTTGCATCAAATCACAATGTTAACGAGTTTTGCATTGATACCTATTTGCAATGTGTTTGAATTGTTTGGCCTGAGGGCATAGTTGTGGTGAATGTGTGCAAATGATTGTGGTTAGGACCTAAATGTGATTAGAAGGGTTTTAGGGTCAATACTTGCTTGGTCATATGGTTTCAAAATCAAGTATTAAAAAATTAGGATTTAATTTCCCTAATGGTGATTGCTCGATTATGAAAATGCTTTTTAGGCTTTCAAAAAGGGGCAAAAACAATAGGTAGAATAATGGAAATTAATATTTTTATAATTTAAATTTGACCCAATTTCACACTTTTAAATCTAGGCTGAATTAGCCAAAATGTTCTATATATGAAATATTCTACTTGACGAGAGGAACATTTTTCATATACAAAGTTTTTTCAAAATTTGGCTTAGATCTGAAACTACAGCGAGTCAAAGTTTTTAGTTCAAGACAAAAGTGGTGGGACCCACCCGGCCCCACATGTCATCATCCCTTCTCTCTCTTTTCCCATTTCCCCTATGTTTCCTCTGTTCCTGGCGCCAGGCCACAGCAGTGTCGCTGCGCCGCTGCCCCTACTGCCTTGCCTTCCTGCCTGCATCGTTGGCTTTCCGCATCGGGCCACGCACTACCGACGCGGCCGCATGCACTCAAGTGCCCACGTCATCGCCTGCCGCTCGCCCGCCATCATTGCGCGCCAGCGCTCATGGGCAAGCGCGTACGCCTTGCCCAACCGTGCGATAAAACACCTCACCCACTCCTCCTTCTTGTTCACAGCCGCGGCTGCGGGAAAACACCATTGCCTCCACCATCGGGCCGCCTTTGGTCGGCCCCCTCCACCCATTTTCCTCCCTTTTTCTACGTATCCACGTCGTGCTCCTCGTCTTGGCCCGCCATCGCCGGGGAAGGTGAGCCCACCGTTGACCGCGCCAATGGCCACCACGACCCGCGTGGCCAGGAGGCCACGGGCCACCTCGCGCCGCTCCAAGATCACTGGTGGGTGTGCGGGGCTCTCCCACTGCTCTATTGCCGGTTCGTGGTCGCCCTCGAGCCCTCGTTGGCCGAAACAAGTGAACTACAGCGCCTCCTCTGCTCTCCATCCCGCTAGGGACCTCAGTCTTGAATTTGAGGAAAGATAGGGGTTGACTGGCAAAGTAGCCAAAGAGAAAGGTTTACAAATCTAGGCTTCTCTAATTTTTAGAAAGCTCAGGGTTCCCGATGCAAAGTGTCTGTCCTTTATGGATTTCAGTTTATGCCAAAAATGATATCCAGATTTATGATAAAACCTTCCAAAATTCATATCTTTCTTATTTTTGGTCCAAATCGAGTGGGACAAATTTTGTTGGGTTTATTTTGAGTAGATCTACAAGCTAAAAATAGGATATGGCATGTTTATGATACTTTTCTGTGTAGGTCTATTTAAGTGATTAAATGCTTAGAATCTTTGGAAATGCATAACTAAATCTAGGATGCTCAGACACATGTGATTCTAGTTTTGTTAGTCTTCTTTGCTGATGTTATATCTGTGAAAAATGTATCATGTGCATGTGCTGTCTAAAAATACAAAATTGTAGTTCAAGTGGGGTTAATGGGCTATTCTTGAAATAATTCATAAATGCATTATATAGGCCTAGTTTGAAATAATTCATAAATGCATTATAAATGCTACTTGTATGCTATAAGGTATCTACTGATGTGATTAAACCTACAGTTTGGCATGCTTCATAATACAAACTATTTTAAGGCCATTTAATTGTGTTGCCTTGTCATTTTTGTGTAGGGTAGTGGACTTATCCAAATGAGTTTACGATTGGATGGTGTCATTACCCAGGAAATGGGTACCCCAAACCCTTGGTTTACCGGACTAAACCCCGCAAAATTAGCAACACCAACCCTCCAGTGACATCCCACGATTAACGTTCGAAGGCCCGCAGGCTAAAGCATATTGGGTTGACCCACGAACGGGCTACGACGGCCCAAAGCCAAAGCCTGCTCGAGGGGCTACCGAGCGGACTGGGATTGTACACTCGAGGGTACAACTCGGGCGACCCCTCGAGGACGAAACTTCGCCCGGCGAACAAGCCTGCCCTCTGGGCCCCCTGCTCCTGCTCCTACTGGGCCCCCTGCTCCTGCTTCCTCTGGGCCTCGAGCTCGCATAGCCCTGCCGGCCAGGGTCTCCGCTCTCCCGTCGAGGGGGGAAGGGCTGTGGTCTCCTCACCCTCGAGGTAGACGACGGCTACCTCCTTTCCCGGCTCATGGCCCTTGGGGGCTCCCGCCTTGGGTGCGGGGATCGAGGCCTCCGGTCGGCCAAAAGCGGAAGCTCCCGACGTCGGGGCTCCGCCCCCTGGCGCCGGGCCGAGCTCGAGGACCGCGGACGACGACGTCAAGGAGGCGCTCTCTCCCTCTTGCATCCTCCCTGGCTCGAAGTCACCGCCCGTCACGGCCCCCGAGACGCTCGACCCTACAGCAAGAGCAGAACCCGTCAGCCTACTGCGCGCCATAGCTCCGAGGGCTGAGGACAACCACTTGGCTTCCCACGGAGCCAAGGGCCTCGATGTCGCACCTGTGACCGGGGCCTCCATCTTCGCAGCTGCGTCCACCTTGAGCCGCTTAGTCGGCGCAAGAGACGCCTCCTCGATTTGGCACTTGGGCCTGGATGGGAAGCAGGACGGGCAAAAGCTTATTAAACTGCACGAGGAGGATGCAACGAAAAAAAAATTTGAATCAACAACACTTACCCGGAGGGGATAGAGGCCTTTCGGGTCTCCCTCGAACCGCCAGCAGATCTCGAGACCCCTCCCGAAGCCAAGCTCTTCCTGGGGCTGAGGCTACTCGGGGCCATTGGTGGGGTCGCCGCGCCTCCCTGCTCCGACGGGGCCTCCTGAGCACGGCTTTGCTCCGCCCACGCCGACGACCAGGACCAGGTTTCCCGGGTCGAAGTGGGTGGGGTCCCGCCTCGAGTACGACGGGAGGGGGTGAACACCCTCGAGTCGAGGCGTCGACCCAACTTTTCCCACGCCGGCGCTCCGAGGCCGACGTTACCGGCTCGGGAGCGCGCTGCTCCACCGCCTCCTCCTGCACGAAGGGGTGGTCAGCATGGGAAGAACCTGACAAGATGAGCTCGAGACGCCCCACCACCCCCTCGATGTCATCGCCATCATCGTCAACATCATCTTCATCTCCCTCGGACGAGGGAGACTCCTCCTCCGGGAGCCCGTCGCGCCTCTGCTGAGCGCGGCGCCGCGCAAGCCTTTCGCGCTCCCAGAGCTTCTTGCCCTTCTTCTCCTCTTCGTCCTTATGCCGCTTTTCTTGCTAGGTGTTGAAGCGTCTTACCTGACGATCGGGAGCGTCCTCCCTCAGCGGGGGCCATGATCTCCGGTAGTCGATTCTCCCCTACACGAAAATGTTTAGTCACAGTGTCGGTGTTCTGACCCTCGAGGGGTTAACACCAACGAGTAATATTGTATTCGCGTGCTCCCTAATCCGGTGGGTGATGCAAGAAGGACACAATGATTTATCCTGGTTCGGGCAAAGAAGGCCCTACGTCTAGTGGGGGGAGGATGATTCGTGTTATCTTGCACCGAAGTGCTAGTACAGGGGAAAATACAAGCAGGTGTGAGGAGTGTGAGGTGGAGTTTGGGCGTTCGGACGCCTTGCTCTCGACCTTGCACAGGCTCATGGTGTCGCTCTGTGATCTAAAGCCTTAATGTTTCTATGCTCTAGATTCTCTCAGTTTGAGTCCCGTCCCCATCTCTAACGCCCTGGCGCCTCCTTTTATAGATGAAGGAGGGGCACAGGTGTACATGTATTTCGAGTTCGCACAGCCTATGATGTACGACATTGAGGCCGATCATGTCGGTGCCACTGTAGTGATGTACGTTGGTATGGGAGGCCCTGCAACCGTCGCGTCGGGAGTTGTTGAAGTTCCTCTCAAGGGTTCACTTGATGAAGTCGAGGGGCGACAGTCGAGGGTCTTATCTGGAGTCGAGGGGGTCGTGCCGAGGAGGTCGAGCTTCGCTGGATAAGACCGAATCCCGGAAAACATAGAAAACACGTTAGTTTATACGTCTCGAGGCGGTGCGGGTCGTGGCACAGCGCTCGGTATGGCGCAACAGCGTAATATGACTTGCGGGATTCCGGGGTATGGGCGGTAAAAGCAGATTTGGCCGCCACGCCTGCAACTGTTACCGTAACTGTGGCCATGCGGTTAGGCGGGAGTAGATAGATTGTATTAAATGCGCTCGGATCCGTACGAGGGAGTTGGTAGCCGAGGGGTGCACCGCCCTCGAGGGCCACCCATTTGCCCAGGCGAAGTTCCATCCTCGAGGGGAGGCTCATTCGCAGGGCGAAGTTACGTCCTCGAGGGCAGGCTCGTTCGAAGGGTGAAGTTCTATCCTCGAGGGGTTGCTCGAATTGTACCCTCGCGTGTACAGTACTAGTCCGTTCGGTAGTTTTTTGAGTGTACAGTACTAGTCCGTTCGGTAGTTTTTCGAGTGTACAGTACTAGTCCGTTTGGTAGCCTCTCGAGCAGGCTTTGGCTTTGGACCGTCGTCGTCCGTGGCTCGGCCCGAAGCGTCTCAGCCTGCGGGACTTTGTACGTTCGCGCAGGAGGTCACAGGAGGGGTCGAGTTGACATTTTTGCGGGGTTTAATTCGGTAAACCTGGGGTTTTGGGGTACCCATTTCCTCGGTAACGACAGTAGCCCCCGAGCCCCTGCTCGAGTGATGGCATTCGGGTAGGGGGTCAGGAATTTGGAAATGGGACGTGATTCGGATCTTCTCATGGGGGGCGCGCGAGCGACCCCCGCGGGGGTAGCCCCCGAGGCCTCGTAGGAGTCGAAAGACTCCTGTGAGGGCTTTATTTATATTTAGTTAAAGGGTGCTCGTCCAGTCAGGTACAGGCCTGAACTGGAGTCGTAGCGCTTTACCGAGGGGAGCCCCCGGGGGATTTTCGACCCTCTTTCATCGAGTGGCGCCGGGCACAGGCGAGCCCCCGAGCCTCGTGCGGCTGGGGCGTTGCTGGCCTCGGCATTCTTCTCACAAGTCCTTTCGATCGGATGTGAGGCGAGAAGCATCGGACTACCCCCGATAGGGCGAGCCGCGAAGTTCTCAATGAGCTGGTAATGGGAAAATCCAAGCGAGAGCCCGTTCCTCGTTCGAGGTCGACAGGAGGCCCGGAGGCAGTCTCATTAAAGCAAAACGCAATGGTCCTACGGATACCGATTCCATTCGATAGGTCTCGGCGGCTCGATGCCTCCCTTCGGGGGGATTCCATAAAGTCCATAGCGTTTCACCTTGGATGCGTCCAAAGGGGTCTCGAGAGTTCGTTCTTGAGCAAGGCCTCGTGTTGGCTCCCCCTTGGTCGCCCCTGACTCGGGTGCTCGAGGGCGGCTGTCGAACCCTGTTCGTGGGGTCAGCCTTCGCTCCTTCGAGACTTAGGGCCGGAGCCCGATTTTTGGTGCTCAAGGGCGGCCGTTAAGCCCTCACTCGAGGACCGGCCTTCGCTCCCTCGAGACTTTGAGGTAGGGTCAGAGCCTGTTTTCTCCTTTCGTCGAAATCTCCGTCGACGAGTAACCATTCTCTTTCTTTCGGCGCTCAGGGGCGGCCGTTGAGCCCTCACTCGAGGACCGGCCTTTGCTCCCTCGAGGCTTCGAGGCGGGGTCGAAGCTCGTTCTTTTGCGGTGCTCAAGGGCGGCCGTTAAGCCCTCACTCGAGGATCGGCCTTCGCTCCCTCGAGACTTTGAGGCGGGGTCGGAGCCCGTTCTTTTGCGTTGCTCAAGGGCGACCGTTAAGCCCTCACTCGAGGACCGGCCTTCGCTCCCTCGAGACTTCGAGGCGGGGTCGGAGCCCATTCTTTTTTGGTGCTCAAGGGCGGCCGTTAAGCCCTCACTCGAGGACCGGCCTTTGCTCCCTCGAGACTTCGAGGCGGGGTCGGAGCCCGTTCTTTTGCGATGCTCAAGGGC
This sequence comes from Bothriochloa decipiens, assembly GCA_023333625.1. Classification (NCBI taxonomy): domain Eukaryota; kingdom Viridiplantae; phylum Streptophyta; class Magnoliopsida; order Poales; family Poaceae; genus Bothriochloa; species Bothriochloa decipiens. Next base: position 36,628,495 of record CM041632.1, on the reverse strand, counting down.
GGCCGTTAAGCCCTCACTCGAGGACCGGCCTTCGCTCCCTCAAGACTTCGAGACAGGGTCGGAGCCCGTTCTTTTGCGATGCTCAAGGGCGGCCGTTAAGCCCTCACTCGAGGACCGGCCTTCGCTCCCTCGAGACTTCGAGGCGGGGTCGGAGCCCGTTCTTTTTCGGTGCTCAAGGGCGGCCGTTAAGCCCTCACTCGAGGACCGGCCTTTGCTCCCTCGAGACTTCAAGGTGGGGCCAGAGCCCATTTTACCTTATGTAGAAAACTCCGTTAGCGAGTGACGGTTCTTTTTTCTTACCGTTGGGCACGCCTTTTGAGAAGAAGGGCTTAGCGGTGCGATCGTGGCGGGCCCGAGCAACGGCTCTCTGTCAGAGGTGTGACGCGTGCGTCCGGTCGAGGGTCGAGGGGGGAACGGTCAGGCAAACGCATTAATTGTGGGAAGTTACCTTTTCCCTGCCGTCGAGCTTCGCCCGTTGCTCTTCCCGAGTATAAAAACGGAGGGGGACAGGCGCTGTTCGCCCCTACTTTCGCCATTCTACCGAGCTCCTGCTTTCCTGCGCGCGTGAGGATAAAAATTTAGAGTGAGAAGTCGCGATTGGGAACCTTCCTGGTCGACCGTCCGCCGAGGAGATTCGTGCTGTTGTTGCCGTTGCCGCGCCCACCGAGCAGATCTGTGCTGCCGCTGCCGCCATGGCCCCCGTCCTCTAGCCCACCGAGCCCTGGCGCCGATCGACCATGACGCGGCAAAGGCTGCTCGAGCTGGTGAGGGAAGGACTTCTCCACCCCGTCACCGATTCGAATCGGCCGGAGTGGATTGCGCCGCCCAGGGACCACGAAGAGCCAAATCCGCCGGAGGGGTATGTGGTGAGCTTCCTCAAGTTCCATCGGCATGGGTTTGGTGTGCCCCCAAGCGAGTTCATGCGGGGGCTGACGAACTTCTACGGCGTCGAGCTCCACCATTTTTCCCCCAACGCCATCTCCAACGCCGCCATCTTCGCGGCCGTCTGCGAGGGCTACCTCGGAATGGCGCCACATTGGGAGCTATGGCTCCACCTCTACATGGGGGAGTGGTTTGCCTCCCCGGTGTCGGCCGGAGTAAGGCGAGTCATCAGAGCGGGGTGCCTCAACTTTGCGTTGAAGACCGGGAGGTCGGAGGAGCCACGCAAGTACATCCCCACCGGGTTGACGTCCAACCACTCCCGGTGGGACGAGCAGTGGTTCTATCTTCGCAACGACGGCGGCTATCTCCCGCCGTACACCGGGCGGCTCATCGCCGAGCGCCCATTCAACTGGCCGCACGGTGTCGCGGGAGATCTTCAGCGTTGACTTCATCCCCTCGTCGTCGCGATGAGGACCCTTCGAGAGGCGGGCCTGACGGCGGGTGTGGTGGTCTCGGCCTTCCACAGTCGACGGGTGCTCCCTCTGATGGAGCGCCCGTTGCGGTTGGACGAGATGCTTCCTTCGGCGGCGCCCGAGGTTCTCAAGAGGTGTCGGATGTCCGACGAGAGGCCGTCCGCCTTGGAAGTCATCGCGCGGGTAAAGAGCATGGTCTCTGGCTCGTTCAGGGTGGAAGACATGAACCGCCTCCCCATGCGGCCGGAGGAGGGTTGCCTTGACCTGGTGAGTGCCTCGACCCGGTGCCTTTCGTGTTTCCCCCCTCCCCCCTTTTTTCTCTTGCCTCTGTGACTAAAAGTCATTGTGTAGGGGAGAATCGACTACTGGAGATCGAGGCCCCCGCTGAGGGAGGACGCCCCCGACCGTTAGGTAAGACGCTTCACCGCCCAACAAGAGAAGCGGAGTAAGGACGAGGAGGCGAAGAAGAAAGCCAAAAAGCTCCGGGAGCGCGAGAGACTTGCGAAGCGCCGCGTTGAGCAGAGGCGCGACAGGCTCCCGGAGGAGGAGTCTCCCTCGTTTGAGGGAGATGAAGATGATGATGACAGTGATGACATCGAGGGGATCGAGGGGCGCCTCGAGCGCATGTTGCCAGATTCCTCCCATGCTGAACGCCCCTTCGTGCAGGAGGAGGTGGCGGAGCAGCGTGCCCCCCAGCCGGTGGCGTCGGCCTCGGAGCGCCGGCGTGGGAAGAGGGGGGCCGAGGCCTCGCCTCGAGGGGGTACACCCCCTCACGTCATACTCGAGGTGGGACCCCACCCACTTCAATCCAGGAAACTCGGTCCCGGTCGTCGGCACGGGCGGAGCGGAGCCGTGCCCAGGAGGGCCCGTCGAAGCAGGGAGGCGCGGTGACCCCACCGACGGCCCCGAGCAGCCTCAGCGCCGGGAAGAGTTCGGTCTCGGGAGGGGCCTCAAAATACGCTAGCGGTTCGAGGGGGGACCCAAAAGGCCTCTATCCCCTTCGGGTAAGCGTCATTGGTTTGTTTTCTTTTCGTTACGTCTTTCTTGCGCAATTTAATGAGCTTTTTGCCGTTCTTCTTCCCATTCAGGCCCAAGCGCCAGATCGAGGAGGCGTCTCTCGCGCCGGCTAAGCGGCTCGAGATGGATGCAGCCGCGAAGATGGCGGCCCCGATCACAGGTGCGACGTCGAGGCTCTTGGCTCTGCGGGAAGCCAAGTGGTTATCCTCTGCCCTTGGTGCTCTGGCGCGCGGTAGGCTGACGGGTTCTACTCTTGCTGCAGGGTCGAGCGTCTCGGGGTCCGCGATGGGCGGCGACTTCGAGCTGAGGAGGACGTATGAGGGAGGGAGTGCCTCCCTGATGTCATCGCCTGCGGCCCTCGAGCTCGGCCCGACGCCAGGGGGTGGTGCCCGACGTCGGGAGCTTCCGTTCCTGGCGGTTCGGAGGCTTCGATCCCCGCACCCAAGGCGGGAGCCCTCGAGGGCCACGGGCCGGGTGAGGAGGTAGCCATTGTGGACCTCGAGGGTGAGGAGACCTCGACCCTTCCCCCCTCGACGGGAGAGCGACGGCCCTGGCCGGTGGGGCTACGCGAGCTCGAGGCCCGGAGGGTGCAGGAGCAGGGGGCCCTGCAAGAAGCAGAGCTGCCACGGCCATAGCAGGAGGAGGAGAAGGAGCCATCGGAGCAGTGGGAGGAGGAGGAAACTGGGGCCAGCCCCAGCATCAGCAGGCGCAGCAGACGCCGTCGGGGGATGCGGCGCTGCTGGACCCGCCGGCACAGCAACCGCCCGAGACGTCGGAGGCAGAAGCGACTTCCGGACTGCCCAATCAATGGGTGTTCATGATTACTTTGGACGAGTTGCTGGCCAAAGGAGAAACGGCGTCGAAGGCGTCGATGGTTCTACGGCTGCCGGGGGTGCAACCGGAGGAGGCCTCGGTACCGAGCCCGGCGGAAGACGCATCGTTGGTGGTCTTGCCGGCGCCACAAGTCGTGGTGTTGGGGGAGGTGACGGCCTTGAAACCTTCGCTGCCTTTGGAGGCGCCAAAAGCCGTGTCGAGCCAGCCGCTACAACCATCGACGGCGGCTTCTGGACTGCTGAGGAGGTCTACCTCCGACCCCGGGCTGAGGAGTGCCGGCGCCATCTCGGAATTCGGTGGCCCGACGGAGTTGGCCGTGCGTTACGGCGCCCCACACGACGTGGTGGACGAGATCGAGTCCTTGGCACGAACCAAGGTCAAGACGGTCCTTCCATGTTGGGGCAAGGAGCGCATCATACTCCGAGAACTTGGCGACTCCAGCGCTTCGGGGATCGAGATGAACGACCCGGCGGAGGTCAAGTGCTGGGAGGAGGCCGAGCGGTCCCGGTCATGGCTGCGGCACTTGCTGAAGTTAGGCGTCGAGCTCGCGGAAGGCCTCGACCGGAACCTCGCGGTGAGTCACTGTGTTAGGTCATATGTAGTTTTTTAAGTTCTTTCGTATTGGATGCCTTAACCCTCGATTTCCTGTCCCCAGGAGGCGCGGAGGCGTTCTTACTCCAAGTCTGACTTCCTCCATCAAACGCACAACAGCCGGGAGGAAGTGCTTCGCCAACTCGAGGCCGGCCGCTCTACGCAGAGCAGGGTGGCCGAGCTCGAGGAGGAGCTCAAGCGGACCAGGGAGGAAGCCACCAAAGCCAAAGAGGAGGCCGCCCAGGCGAAGGAGGACTCCGACGCCGCTCGAGGGGAAGCCGCCCACCTCAAGGAGGAGCTCAAGCGTGCGAGGGAGGAGGCTGACGCGGCAAAGGCCGAATCGGAGAAGGCCAGGGGCGAGAGCGTCCGAGCCCGGGAGCGCGTCGAGCTACTCGTGGCGGAGGCTCAGAGCTCCGTGGAGCGCATCCGCTCACTCGAGGCCAGCTTTGCTGAAGTCTCCGCCACGCGCAACACCCTCTCCGCCTTGGTCCAGGAGGAGAAGAACCGAGCCGCTGGCCTGGAAACCCAGCTCGGGGCAATGAAGGCCACCCTCTAGGAGAAGGAGCAGGCCATCATCCTGGCTGGTGGTGCCCTCGAGACCCTCCGCTTCGAGAAGACGGAGGTGACCCGGGCCTTCAAGGAGGTCCAGCGGGAGCGGGACGAGGCTCGGGGGGAGCGCGACGCCGTTCTGGGGGATCGCAACGCCCTCGAGACTCGCTGTGCTGGTGAGTTCCTTAAAGGGTTTTTGATCTTTGTTCTTTCCATATGGTTTATCTAATTCTTGCTTTGTGTTTTAGGCCTCGAGTCCGAGCTGCTTGCAACCCAGACCGCCACTAAGGCGCCGCAGGAGAGCCCCGCAGCGGAGGGGGCGCTTCTTGGTCGGCTCTAGGTTGCCCTCGACGGGCTCTGCGCCTCCTAGGAGGTCGGGCCCGTCGAGGGTGCCGAAGAAGACATCCCGGGTGCCGCGCTCGTGGACCGGATCTACTACCTCGACGCCACCCTTCGCGATCGCGTGTGGGAGGCACTTCACACCGGCGTGAAGCAGGCGCTTGCAGTGGTCTCCTCCGGCTTCGTCTTTGACATGAACGTGGTGGCCCAAGGCTTTGTTCCAGACATCTCAAAGACCGACGCGGAGAACGAGGAGCGATGTCGAGGGCTCATTCATGACGCTGAGAGGCCGGGGGGGAGAGCTGGCGAAGTTATTCGAGGACGAAGTCCTCCCCCCACAGATGGAGGGTACCATGTCGAGGAGGGCGGCGACGGGGCAGGCCTATAGGGCAAGACTGGGCGAGGGTGCCCATGTAATGAATTAGTTTTTTGTAACTTATATTCAATGTGGCTTCGAAAGCCCTTTTTGAACATTAATACATCTATCGTAATGTGATGTGTCATTTTACTTTCAAGCCTTTTCTGCTTTCTTCTCTCCTAGACTTTCCTTTTTTGACTAAGTTTTTGATGCAAGCTTGTATCCCTCGAGGGGGGAGCGAGTGGAGGTACCGTAGCCCGGAGGCGTAGGAGAGTTCTGGCTCAACAGCCCTCGACCCCTAGGGAATTTGAGGCGTTTTCTACTTAGTCGCGAAGCGTATCGAGGTGTGAGAAAGAAGAAGCGCTCGAGTTTTGCTCGCCTGACTTTTGCTTTCCGACTGAGCGTTCGACGCAAGCTCGTATCCCTCGAGGGGGGAGCAAGTGGAGGTACCATAGCCCGGAGGCGTAGGAGAGCTCCGGCTCGACAGCCCTCGACCCCTAGGGAGTTCGAGGCATTGTCAACTTAGTTGGGAAGCGAAAAGGGAGGCGTGCGAAAAAAATCGTTCGTATTTTTAGGAACTTAGGGGGTTCCCCCCGTTAGCCCCCGAGGGAGGCTCGACTCTGGTGAGACAGGGTCGAGGCTACCTCTTGCATGTACAATAACAAGTTTGAACTTATAATCAAAAGTACTCCTTATATTTGTCATGCGGAAATGTACAAGACATGCGAGAATGTACAAGGGCACTGGTGCCCTAAGGGTAGAAATGACGTAGCTGTTCGATGTTCCATGCGTTGGTGAGGATTTTGCCTTTGTCGTTAGCGAGCTTGTACGTCCCGGGCTTTAGCACCTCAGCTACAGCGTATGGGCCTTCCCATGGCGGCGTCAGCTTGTGACGTCCTTTGTTGCTCTGTCGTCGACGTAGGACGAGGTCTCCAACTTGGAAGTCCCTCGGGCGCACGTGCTTGTCGTGGTAGCGTCGAAGTTTTTGCTGATACCTCGCGGAGTGAAGTAGCGCCATGTCTCGAGCCTCCTCGACCTGGTCAACGGCGTTTGCGAGGGCTTCTTCGTTGGTTTGCTCGTTGTACGCCTTTAGTCGAGGGAAACCATACTCGAGGTCAGTGGGGAGGACGGCCTCGGACCCATAGACCAAGAAGAATGGGGTGAACCCCGTGGCTCGACTAGGTGTTGTCCTTAAGCTCCATAGGACCGATGGCAACTCCGCGGCCCATTTTTTCCGTGCTTGCTGAGGCATTTGAGGATCCTTGGCTTGAGGCCCTGCAAAATCATGCCATTGGCGCGCTCAACTTGGCCGTTAGTTCGAGGATATGCAACCGCGGACTAATTCACACGGATGTGATGGCGATCGTAGAAATCCAAGAACTTCTTGCCGGTGAACTACGTGCCGTTGTCAGTGATGATGACGTTCGGGACCCCGAAGCGATGGATGATGTCGGTGAAGAACTCGACCGCCCGTTGGAAGCGGATGTTGCTGATGGGCCAGGCCTCGATCCATTTGGTAAACTTATCGATGGCAACGAGCAGGTGCGTGTACCCTTTGGTTGTCCTTTTGAGAGGCCCCACAAGATCGAGCCCCCAGACCGTAAACGGCCAGGTGATGGGGATCATTTGTAGGGCGTGAGCTGGGAGGTGCGTCTGCTTGGCGTAAAACTGACACCCTTTGCACGAGCGAACAATGCTTGTGGCGTCGGAGACGGTGGTCGGCTAGTAGAAACCCTATCGGAAGGCATTACCTACGAGGGTCCTTGGTGCTGCGTGATGGCCGCAAGCCCCCGAGTGTATGTCCTCGAGGAGCCTCCTGCCTCGATGATCTGCCGGTTGACTTCTCGGGCGCTGGCTCGGGCTCTACCGCCGGGCGGTCGCCGCTCTTGCTCAAGGGTCAGCTCGAGTAGGCGCAAGCGTTCCTGCTCGTCGGCGAGCTTCGCCTGCAACTCCCGAATCTGTGCCAGTTGTGCGTCATGTTCACCAGGACAGGGGCACGCTTCTCGAGGTGCGTCTGGTTGTTGGTCCTTTGCTCTGGGGGAGCGTCTCTCGCCACGGCGGTAGCCGCCGCGGCCGCTGGATCGCGGTTTCCTGATCGGAGTCGACGCCACCATCGATGTGGAGGCACTCACGGGTAGGATCCCAATGATCAGAGTCAGAGTCAGGGTTGCCGCCGTAGAAAACGAGGAATTGTCCCCGCGCCTCTTCCTGCAGCTGTCGTCGGAGCGTGCCGACGGTGTACCTCCGGGGGCCGGGCGCTCTTGCGAAGGCCAAACCCTCGGAGGCTGGTGTGACAGTCCCCATGTCCGTCATCGCACGGAGAAGGGTGCCTGGGTGGTCCTCCAATGTGCTCATGTTGGAGTGGGTCACTGTCGTAATCGTCATTGTGGGATTGTTGAAGTCGGACGAAGGCCACCGACGACGCTCGAACAGCCCGTGCGGAAGCGAGCTCGATCGAGCGGGGGTTTCGTCGCGCTTCCCCGATGAGCACACGGTGAAAGTGGAGTCAGGGTTGTGCTGGGATCCTGCCAGTTTGTCCTCTGCCTCTAAACTCAGGTCAGATACTCCCTCAACAAGAGGTTTCTCATCTCCGGTCAGGGGCGTGGAGAAAGCGGCGGGGACCCTTCTCGACTTGGGTTGACGGCGATGACGGCGCCGACCGTGCCTCCTTCTGGATGTGGAAGCATGGTCATGAGACTGGCGAGCGGCTCCCCATGAACGTGGGGGCGTACTGCGACCTCTGTTCGGGTCACTGATCAAGAGCAGGGTCATGTCGTAGCCCTGGCCGAGGGTCATGAACTCCAGGCTCCCGAACCAGATCACCGTAGCGTGCAGAAGTGGTGAAACAAAATTGCCCATCCAGAAAAATGGCGGGAAATCGTTAGTGACACGCGGCTCCCCTACCTGGCGCGCCAACTATCGGTGTTCTGACCCTCGAGGGGTTAACACCAACGAGTAATATTGTATTCGCGTGCTCCCTAATCCGGTTGGTGATGCAAGAAGGACACAATGATTTATCCTGGTTCGGGCAAAGAAGGCCCTACGTCCAGCGGGGGGAGGATAATTCGTGTTATCTTGCACCGAAGTGCTAGTACAGGGGAAATACAAGCAGGTGTGAGGAGTCTGAGGTGGAGTTTGGGCGTTCAGACGCCTTGCTCTCGACCTTGCACAGGCTCATGGTGTCGCTCTGTGATCTAAAGCCTTAATGTTTCTATGCTCTAGATTCTCTCGGTTTGAGTCCCGTCCCCTTCTCTAACACCCTGCGCCTCCTTTTATAGATGAAGGAGGGGCACAGGTGTACATGTATTTCGAGTTCGCACAGCCTATGATGTACGACGTTGAGGCTGATCACGTCGGTGCCGCTGTAGTGATGTACGTCGGTATGGGAGGCCCTGCAACCGTCACGTCGGGAGTTGTTGAAGTTCCGCTCGAGGGTTCGCTTGATGAAGTCGAGGGGCGACGGTCGAGGGTCTTATCTAGAGTCGAGGGGTCATGCCGAGGAGGCCGAGCTTCGCTGGATAGGACTGAATCCCAAAAAACACGGAAAACATGTTAGTTTATACGTCTCGAGGCGGTGCGGGTCGTGGCACAGCGCTCGGTATGGCGCAACAGCGTAATATGACTTGCGGGATTCCGGGGTATGGGCGGTAAAAGCAGATTTGACCGCCATGCCTGCAACTGTTACCGTAACTGTGGCCATGCGGTTAGGCGGGAGTAGATAGATCGTACTAAATGCGCTCGGATCCATACAGGGGAGTTGGTAGCCGAGGGGTGCACCGCCCTCGAGGGCCACCCATTTGCCCGGGCGAAGTTCCGTCCTCAAGGGGAGGCTCATTCACAGGGCGAAGTTACGTCCTTGAGGGCAGGCTCGTTCGGAGGGTGAAGTTCTGTCCTCGAGGGGTTGCTTGAATTGTACCCTCGCGTGTACAGTACTAGTCCGTTCGGTAGTTTTTCGAGTGTACAGTACTAGTCCGTTCGGTAGTTTTTCGAGTGTACCGTACTAGTCCATTCGGTAGCCTCTCAAGCAGGCTTTGGCTTTGGACCGTCATCGTCCGTGGGTCGGCCCGAAGCATCTCAGCCTGCGGGACTTTGTACGTTCGCACGGGAGGTCACAGGAGGGGTCGAGTTGCCGTTTTTGCGGGGTCTAATTCGGTAAACCTGGGGTTTTGGGGTACCCATTTCCTCGGTAACGACACACAGGGACAAGAGAAGGGGGCGGAATGAAAACGCGAAAGGCATGGGTCGGGGCACTCACCAAGTCAAGGCAACCCTCCTCCGGCCGCATGGGGAGGCGGTTGACGTCTTCTGCCTTGAACGAGCCCGCGATCATCCCCTTTACCCGCGCAATGACTTCCGCGGCGAACGGCTTCTCGTCGGACATCCGGCACCTCTCAAGAACCTCGGGCGCCGCCGAGGGGAGCATCTCGTCCAACCGTAGTGGGTGCTCCATCAGAGGGAACACCCGTCGACTGTGGAAGGCCGAGACCACCACACCTGCCGTCAGGCCGGCCTCTCGAAGGGCCTTCATCGTGGCGATGAGGGGATGAAGTCAACGCTGAAGATCTCCCACGACACCGTGTGGCCAGTTGAATGGACGCTCGATGATAAGCCGCCCGGTGTACGGCGGGAGGTAGCCTCCGTCATTGCGAAGGTAGAACCATTGCTCGTCCCACTGGGAGTGGTTGGACATCAACCCGGTGGGGATATACTCGCGTGGCTCCTCCGACTTTCTGGTCTTCAACACAAAGTTGAGGCAGCCCGCTCTGACGACTCGCCTTATTCCTGGTGCCACCGGGGAGGCAAACCACTCCCCCTTGTAAAGATGGAGCCACAGCTCCCAATGTGGCGCCATCCCAAGGTAGCCCTCGTAGACGGCCGCAAAGATAGCAGCGTTGGAGATGGCGTTGGGGGAGAAATGTTGGAGCTCAACGCCGTAAAAGTTTGTCAACCCCCGTGTGAACTCGCTCGAGGGTACGCCGAACCCATGCCGATGATATTTGAGGAAGCTCACCACATAGCCCTCCGGCGGGCTTGGCTCTTGGTGGTTCCTTGGCGGCGCAATCCACTCTGGCCGATTCGGATTGGTGACGGGGCGGAGAAGTCCTTCTCCCACCAGCTCATTCAGCCTTTGCCGCATCACGGTCGACGGGCGCCAGGGTTCGGCGGGCTGGAGGACGGGGGCCATGGCAGCAGCGGTGGCACGGATCCGCTCGGTGGACGTGGCGGCGGCAGCAACAACACGAATCTCCTCGGTGGACGGACGACTGGGAAGGTTCCCAATTGCGATTTCTTGCTCTAAGTTTCTACCCTCACGCGCGCAGGAAAGCAGGAATTCGGGAGGATGGCAAAGGTGGGGGCGAACAGCTCCTGTCCCCCTCCGTTTTTATACCCGGGAAGAGCAACGGGCGAAGTCCGGCGGCAGGGAAAAGGTAACTTCCTGCAATTAATGTGCTTACCTGACCGTTCCCCCCCTCGATCCTCGATCGAATGCGCGCGTCACACCTCTGGCAAGGAGCCGTTGCTCGGGCCCACCACGATCGCACCGCTAAGGCCTTCTCCTCAAAAGGCGTGTCCAACGATAAGAAAAGAGAGCCGTTACTCGCCAACGAAGATTTCTACGAAAGGTAAAACGGGCTTTGGCCCACCTCAAAGTCTCGAATGAGGGTTCAACGGCCGCCCTTGAGCACCAAAAAAAATCGGGCACCGGCCCTAAGCCTCGAGGGAGCGAAGGCTAGCCCCACGATCAGGGTTCGACAGTCGCCATCGAGCACCCGAGTCAGGGGTGACCAAGGGGGAGCGAACACGAGGCCTTGCTCGAGAACGAACTCTCAAGACCCCTTTGGACAATCCGAGGCAAAATGCTATGGACTTTATGGAATCCCTCGAAGGGAGGCATCGAGCCGCCGAGACCTATCGAATGGAATTGGTATCCGTGAGACCATGCGTTTTGCTCTAATGAGACCACCTCCGGGCCACCAGCCGACCTCTATCGAACGAGAAACGGGCTCTCACTTGGATTTTCCTGTTACCAGCTCACTGAGAACTTCGCGGCTCGCCCTATCGAGGGTAGTCCGACGCTTCTCGCCTCACGTCCGATCGAAAGGACTCATGAGATGAATGCCGAGGCCGGCAATGCCCCAGCCGCACGAAGCTCGGGAGCTCAACTGTGCCCAGCACCCCTCGACGAAAGAGGGTCGAAAATCCCCCGGGGGCTCGGCGTCCTGACGCACCCCTCGGCAAAGCGCTGCGACTCCAGTTCAGGCCTGTACCTGACTAGACAAGCACCCCTCGACCAAAGACAAATGAAGCCCTCACAGGAGTCTTCCAACTCCTACGAGGCCTCAGGGGCTACCCCCGCGGGGGTTGCTCGCGCGCCCCCCACGGAAAGATCCGAATCACGTCCCGTTTCCAATTCTTGACCCCCTGCCCGATTGCCATCACTCGTGTAGGGGCTCGGGGGCTACTGTCGTTACCCAGGAAATGGGTACCCCAAACCCTTGGTTTACCAGACTAAACCCTGCAAAATCAGCAACACAAACCCTCCAGTGACCTCCCATGATTAACGTTCGAAGGCCTGCAGGCTAAAGCATATTGGGTTGACCCACGAACGGGCTACGATGGCCCAAAGCCAAAGCCTGCTCGAGGGGCTACCGAGCGGACTAGGACTGTACACTCGACGGTACAACTCGGGCGACCCCTCGAGGACGAAACTTCGCCCGGCGAATGAGCCTGCCCTCGAGGACGGAACTTCGTTCGCGCGAATGGGCAGTCCTCGAGGACAGTGCACCCCTCGGCTGCTGACTCTCCCGTACGGATCCGGACGCATTTAATGCGTTTTACCTACCCCCGCCTAACCGTATGGCCACAGTTACGGTAACAGTTGTGGGAGTGGCGGTCAAATCTTGCTTTTACCGCCCATGCCCCGAAATCCCGTGGATCGTACTTCGCTGTTGTGCCATGCCGAGCACTGTGCCCCGTCCAGCACCCCCTCGAGATGCATAAATCAGCACGTTTCCCACATTTCCCGGGATTCGACCGTATCCGGTGAGGCTCGACCCTCTCGACTCGACCCCCTCGACTCGTGCCAGACCCTCGACCGCCGCCCGTCGACTTCGTCGGACGAACCCTCGAGCGGGACTCCATCGACTCCGGGCTGCACTTCAACAACTCCCAACACGACGGCTGCAGGACCTCCCATGCCGACGTACATCTCTACAGCAGCACCGACGTGATCGGCCTCAACGTCATACGTCACCAGCCATGCGAACTCTAAATATATGTACTCCTGTGCCCCTCCTTCACCTATAAAAGGAGGCACCAGGACGTTAGCAAAGAGGAGGAGGAGAACGAACGAGAGGATCTAGAGCATAGAAACGCTAAGGCTTTAGATCACAAATCAATACCGTGACAGTGTAAAGTAGAGAGCTAGGCGCCCGAAATGCCCAAGCTCCAGCTCACGCTCCTCACACCTGCTTGTATTTTCCCCTGTACTAGCACTTCGGTGCAAGATAACATGAACTATCCTCCCCTCGCTGGACGTAGGGCCTTCTTTGCCCAAACTAGGATAAATCGCCGTGTCCTTCTTGCATCACCCACCGGATTAAGGGAGCACACAATTACAAATATTACTCGTTGGCGTTAACCCCTCGGGGGTCGAAACACCGACAGATGGTATCCTAGAAATGATGTGTAATATCTCATGTAATTTTTGTGGATCTTTATGTGAAGTTAAACTAGGTGTTGTAGTTATACCCTATGACTATAAATGCTTTATTTAAACCTTGTTTGTGATGTCATGCCCTAACTGATGCTTTTCTATGCATTTATGAGATGTCTAATCTATTGGATGGTTAGTGCCTATCTAGACCCCAGTAGGATAGGGTAAGCTTATGGTTGTTTTATGAAAGTCTAAATGTGACCATGTTTTGGTGTTTTAAATAGGGCTGTAGTAGGTAGTGATTAAGGCATGGTGAATGTGTCAAGATGGTTATGCTTAGTATAGATCTTTGGCTTTACTCGCTTGTTTGCTAGTGGTAGTAAGATGGTTAGTTACTTTACTGGCTTATTTACTGGTGATAAGTAGAAAGAAGGTTTCACCGATAGACTTGTATTGTTTTTAGTAGAGAATGCAGTAGATGACATGTGCTTATGGTACATGTTCTTGGATGATGTTGAATGCCTTGTAGAAAGAATATGCAAGCATTCATCATCATCATACTCCATTGTCATACCATGTGCATTCTTCGTATTCATACATGCATCCGCATCATACAGGATCGCTAGGAGAACGGAACGTGATGTGAAACAGGAATTCAGAAGAGGAATTCCAGAAGGAAGCTTTTGTACGGAGGTGATCAAGAATAGGAGGCAGACGTCGAGTGATCAAGTGCCTGGAGCTTCAACCTCGCACGTCAGACGAAGGCAAGCCCCGGAGCATTTCTCCCTACTGTTTTAGAAATAACTTAATTTATGTTCTTTACTATTTATGATGCATTAAGTTTATAGGCATTGATCGATACCATTGATGCATTATGATTACCCTTGTCCACCTGAGTTACCCAACAGCCTGTAATGTATAGGTTCGTTTATATGCTTAGCCCTTCCTAATTAGATCGGTAGAAGTCGGGTGATTTCCTGTTATCCGTGAGATATAGGTGGTGACTCATAATGGTGAGCTATATTGTTGTTTTGGAATAACCATGTGGAGTAATAAATTAAGACTGGGCGGGATTGGTGTTGTGGACAGAACTGGAGGTTATGTATTGTTTTATCCCGTCTGTGTCGAACTAGGGCCCGGTCCAATGTCTCGGCCCTCTCATTATGTGGAACACATGCCCTACAGATAGCTAGAAGGGTGCGATCATTTGACCGCGAAGCCTTGATTTCTGTTTGGGCCGGGTTTTGACCTGCTGGAGACATTGTATTAGAGATGGCGTGGGTGATTACAGGGGCACGGAGAGTAAGCCTGAGGTCGGCGTCTGACTAGATGCAGCTAGGCAGCCCTTGGGTACGATGATTCCTGTTGATCCCGCGACTCTACCTGAACAGGCCAAGGTGAGATAAGGTGCCTTCGCGCGGGATGTCTAGGTTCGTGTGGGGAATACACGCCAGCTAGTCTGCAGTTGATTATAATTGCCATCATTCCTGGATAGTGAACACTGACTTGAGCACAGGCATCGTAGTAAAAACTTGAACAAAGAGATGAGATTGGTTACTATTCTTGCTTGATAATTACACCATGCTTGTTTAGTCCAGGTGCTAATCTAGTATGAGCAGGTTAATGACTTTAAAATGCAAAGCTAGAAGGTCATAATAATTATTCTTAATAAGGTCAAGCATTTATGTAAAGAAATGAGTCAGCTAACCTCCTTATAAAGCCTTGCATACTCCTTGAGTCTCTTTATTTTTGGTTTATGACGGGTAAGTCTATCTGAGTACATTCTCGTACTCAGGGTTTTATTCCCACTTGTTGCAGATCATAAGACTTTCGCTATGGCGACAAGATGGACTTGTATCCCACTACAGGAAGATCAGACCTTGGGTAAGGTCATCTCCTATATCTCGTCTAATTGCTGTTGTTGGACATCGACCCTGATACTGGCAATCTATTTAAAAACATTGGTGTGAGTATATGTCAAAAATATATCTACTTTCGCTATTTATTTGCAACTCTAATTTAAAAAGGAATTTATGTAACAACCCGTGATGTAATTATGCTATGTGTGAAAAGTAAGAACAGGTGAATGGTAACTGCTGAACTGTGCGATCTGGGTGTGTCATTGGAAAAGTTTGAAATCCTTCGAGATTTCACGGACTACCGGGTTAATATGAGCACAATGTGCTAACTAAATTGCCTCAGCAGTTTACTTAGTACTTTGGGTTTATATTAATTGGGCAGCTCTGTTACAGCTGGCATCAGAGCCATGGTTCAGCTACTACTGTTCATTTGGGTATTTTTGAAATAAAGAATTTGTTTTTACAAAACTATTTTGCCAACTTATAGTTATATAGGTGTTTGAAAAACTATGATTTTGAACTTAAGAGTGTGCCAGTGGTCGTATCCTTTATGCCCAGTTAAGGACTCCAGGGGGCTTATTTAAGTACTAACTTGGGGATTGCATCATATTTTCTATTTGTCGCGCTCATACACGACGGAAATGGATGGGGGCCATTCACTTGAATGGTTATGCATGGATCATTTTGCCTCTACGCCAAGGTAAGGTTGGTTCAATGCTAAGGTAAGTGTGAATTGTGAGAGCATGATCAGATACACTGCTGGTCTAGGGGAGTGCTTATATGGTGTTGAGTTATATACATGTTTACATATGTTTATATGAAGGTACCCCATGTGTGGGTGTCATCTTCTGGTGACTTGTTGTGTAGTATGCATCCATGGGAATGGATGTAAGTAATCGGTGTTTTCACCTTGTTCGAAAGGTGTGTGGATTTTTCGTCGCTTGCATTCATTGGGGGGTTTGGGCTGAAATGGAATTTTTTGCAGGTACACTAACTACGCAAGATCATGTAGGCCAACTAGATTTTGTTATATGAGAGCACGTAGGTATGCCACCATCTAGAATGCTAGCATACGTTGTATTCTAGGTTTGTGAGGACATACAGAATGTGCATGCATCATGGCATATGCTCATCTCATGTCAACTACATCACTTCTCTCCTTATAAAAGAATAATTCTCTTTTGATAAAAATCACCAACTTAATCTCTGTCTCATGAGAGTTGTAATTCGGTCGTACAGATGGCACGTATGAAGCACATCAAGTCTAAGGCAACCAAACTAAAGGTTTCGCATCAATAGCTTGCCACCCGTGAGCCACGTGGTGCCAACAAGTTTCTGAAGGAATATGGAATGCCTTCTTTGCTATGGCGAATTCTACACTCTGTGGGCTATCCCACGGGTAAGGAACCTCGCTATCAATGGAGTAAAGAGCTGGAGAGCCAGCGCCCGAGTTTACTCTGTTGAAGTAGTGATTCCGACCAAGAGCAAAGATGCGGCATTTTGGTGTGGACATTGGTTCATTGCTCGAGGTAGGAATCCTCAGGAAGGTGCGAATGTGGTTGCATACAAGGCCCTGAGGGATTTGCTTAAAAGATGTCTAGATGAGGTTGCTCGTGCCTGTAACATCCATAGTATTAGGCTTAACGAACCTTGCATTACATTGCATAAGCATCTCATGAGCATCTCATTTGCATCTTGATTTGGGGTTTGGTGCTTACTTGTTATATTTCAACTAATGACTAATTGAGATTTCAAAACCCATTTTAGAAAAATGCTATTTACATTGCCTATCTTGAGTTGGACCTTTAATATGTTTTGTAAAGAAAATAATTTGGAATAAAAAGTCTATTTTCACCAAATCATGAAAATGCTTTTTACTCCCTCAAAAATGGCAAAAATAGTGTCTATGTATTAATATTTATTAATTTTATAATTTAAATTATAGACAAATTTATATTTTCAAAAATATGCCGAATGAGCAAAACTCTCTATATATAAAATGTTCCTCTCTTCAAATGGAGAAAATTTCATATTTTAAGTTTTTTGAAATTCGCAATAGTTTGCAAACTACAGGGGGTCAAAATTTTAGTTCATTTACAAAAGCAGTGGGACCCACCCGTCTGTCTCTCTTCCTCCCCCTTGTCTCCTTCCTCTCGCTACGCGCGCCAGAGCGTGTAGCACTGCACCGTGCCACTACCGTGACTCGCTGCCGCCTGCCCTCTCCTGCACCACGCGCGCCGCTCGCGCAAGTACCCGAGTGCGCCGCACTCGAGGACGCACGCCCGCCTGCGCCCGGTTGACAGCCCGCGCGCCGCTCCGCCCGACGGACCGAAGCGCCGTGCTGCGCGCTCCGCCATTGCCGCACCACATGCCAACACTCTGTGCCAAATGCAAAACAACACGGCAAAATGGCACTCGAGCGCGCACTCGAGCACCCACGCGCGCGTGCCCGCTCCCCCTCGCTTCCCCGCTACATCGCTACGCCGAGAGCCATTGTCGCCGTCCTGTCGCTCCACCGCTTGGACCCGACCATGCGACCTCCATGCTCAAATTGAAGAGCCTGACGCCTTATCTACTCCCCCACCTACCTCACTCCCTCCCCCACTCCATTCCCTCCATTTTCCCCTCGCGACACCACCGCGCCCGCCACGCTCGCCATGGCTGCCGCTGAGCTCGCCGCCCACCCAAGCAACCATTTTCCAATCCAAGGGCATCATCGTGTTCACCATCGCCTTCTCCACCTTCTTGACCACCTTTCACGACCGATAATGCAAGGTAGAGGTCGAATCGACCGTTCCCCTTCTTCCCGCGCGCCACGGCCGCTATGGCTGCCGGTGCGGTTCGCCGTGGCCGTGCCTCTCCCATTCCTCTCCGCTCTGCCTCTGGCATGTTTCGGAATCACTAGGGTCAGTACAAGCTCATTATGGCGTTAATGGCGCTGGTCGTGGCCTCGTCTTGCCAGACCACGATCACCTCTCTGCCGTAGCTCGTCGTCGTCCGCCTCCGCAGCTCACCGTCGTAGTTAGAGGCGCCCCCGGCCTTCATCTTCTAGCCCGATAGGTTCGCCTCATCTTGCTAGATCCGTAGGTAGCGGCCATTTTGCCGGAGGAGCTCGCCGCTGGTTAGCGGTGCCCTGCTCCTGGTCCGGCTGACCGATAGGCCAAGGTTGACCCGCGTGCCCCGCCTATCTGTGTCTCAGGCGTGTTGGCCCTTGGGTGTGCAGCGTCGGGTACACGTAGCAGAGTAGGTCCGTGTGTCAGTCACAGTGGGTATGCGCCGGGGTACGCGTAGCATTTTCGGTGTGAGTGTTTTTGAAAAATAGTTTTTCAGAATATGTGATGAATCTTTGGAAAATCTTAACTTATTCATTATAAGTCCAAATGAGGTGGTTCTACTTGCAGTATTTTTCTTATGAGGAGTATTATGCATGAAAAATATGAGTATTAAGCTTTTTGAAATACATTTCTGTATAGTTTTATTTAAGGCTATTAAATGAGTGAATCTTTAGAAATGCATAACTAATTCTAGGTTTATCCTAAGAATATGATTCTTGTTTTGTTGCTCTAGTTAGGAGATGCTGGATCTATGAAAAATGTTAGTTGGCCAAGTCATGATAAAAGTTGCTCTGTCTTTTTAGGGTGCTAGTTTTGCTAAGGGATTAAGAAATTCATAATTAAATAATTAAGTAATAAAATTTGCTTGATAATTTCTTAGGCTGTTTTAGGGCTAAATAGAAGCTAGACATGCTCTGGAATATACCGTGACTTATTTCATAGTGCAAAATATTTTATGTCCACTTATTGTTTCTGCCCTATGATTTTTGTGTAGGATAAAATACTTACTGTTTTAACCTAAAAATTTTACAATGGTTTAACATGCTTAAGCTTCTATAATTTTTGTAGATTTTTCTAAGTAGTATAAATATTTGTTCCAGTTCTGCCTTATTTTAATTAGGTGTTTAGTTAGGGTTTTTGTGATGCCATGTTTTGTAGTTATGATGTTCTTTTTGTCTTTTATCCAAGATAATTGCTGGTGGGTTGCTAAAAGCTAATTCGGGGTTTTTTCTCAGTAATACCGACATATCGCATGCATCCTATCATCTGCCACATGATCATACATTCATTCATAATCATACATCATGTCCGCTGTAATGCATACATGGTATTCATGTGCATCAATGCATCATATAGGTTTACCACGGACGTTACGCTGGTAGTTCAGGAGGAGCCAGAAGGGGAAGGACAGCAGGGAGCAGTGCTGTAGGAGGCAGCAGAGGATGGGGACACAAACACTAACTTGCCAGAGTGCCCTGACCATCAGCCTAGCTGCTTTGAGAAAGGCAAGCCCCAGAGCATTCCCCTACTGTTTTACAAATAACTTAATTTGTGTTCTTTACTGTTTATGATGCATTAAATTTATAGGCGTTGATCGATACCGTTGATGCATTATGATTACCCTTGTCCACCTGAGTTACCCAACACCCTGTAATGTATAGGTTCATTTATATGCTTAGCCCTGCCTAATTAGATTGGTAGAAGTCGGGTGATTTCGTGTCATCCGCGAGATATAGGTGGTGACTCATAATGGTGAGCTATATTGTTGTTTTTGAATAACCATGTGGAGTAATAAATCAAACCGGACGGGGTTGGTGTTGTGGACAGAACTGGAGGTTCTGTGTTGTTTTATCTAGTCTGTGTCGAACTAGGGCCCAGTCCGATGTCTTGGCCCTCTCATCATGTTGAACGCATGCCCCACAGATAGCTGGAAGGGTGCGATCATCTGACCGTGAAGCCTTGATTTCTGTTTGGGCTGGGTTTTGACCGGCTGGACACATTGTATTGGAGATGGCGCGGGTGATTACAGGGGCGCGGAGAGTAAGCCTGAGGTTGGCGTGTGACTAGATGCAGCCGGGCAGCCCCTGGGTATGATGGTTCCTGTTGATCCCGCAACTCTACCCGAATAGGCCAAGGTGACCTAAGTTTCCTTCGCGCAGGCATGTCTGGGTCTGTGTGGGGAATACCTGGCTAGCTGGTTTGCAATCAATTATAATTGCCATCGTTCCTAGATAGTGAACACTGACTTGAGCACCGACATCGTAGTAAAAACTTGAACAGAAGGATGAGATTGTTAAGATGTTGATGCTGAATGATGCTCAACCAAAAATGGTTACTATTCTTGCTTTATAATTACACCATGACTGTTTAGATCAGGTGCTAATCTAGTATGATCAGGATAATGACTTAAAAATGCAAAGCTAGAAGGTATAACAATTGTTTTTAATCAGCTCAAGCTTTTTATGCAAAAAAATGAGTCAGCCAGCCTCCTTAGAAAGCTTGCATACTCCTTGGAGTCATTTTATTTTTAGTTTATGACGGGTAAGTCTAGCTAAGTACATTCTCATACTCAGGGTTTTATTTCCCATGTTGCTTGCAGATGGTGGGATGTTCTATGGCTATTGCCAGACCTGCTTCTACCAAGCTCTAGGTGATGAATAGACCTTGGGCAAGGTCACTCCATATTATCGCACCTCTATGCTTTTGTTGGATTCGATATGGACCTAGCACTATGTTCAAAACTATGCATGCGTTTGTGAAACAAAACCTACATTTGCTTTCGCTATTTGAACTTGAATTTAGTATTGTAATAACTTTCTTATGACTCTGATGTAATCAACTATGTGTGAACTTTATGTAATATTATGGATGGTGTATGTTGAACCTTATTCGATCTGGGTAACAAGTTGAGATGTTTGAAATCCTTCCAGATTTCACGGACTACTGGGTTAATATGGGCACAATGTGCTAACTAAATTGCTTCAGCGGTTTACTTAATACCTTAGGTTTATATTAATTGGGCGGTTCCATTACAGTGCCACTATCATTGTGTTTCCTAAGGGTGACCCATACAATGATGTGTGGCGTCAGCTTAGTGAGACTGCACTTGTTGGTGGTAACGATGAGGCTGACAACAGTAGTGGCCCTACTAGTAGCACCATGTTTGCTATGATGAAGGGCTACTCTTGCCTAGAGAATGCATTCGAGTCCCTTAACCATGACTTCATCTATGTCACCTCTGAGAAGTGTGAGATAAAGAAAGAATATGAGGAGGAAGTAAAAAGGGTGACTATGATTCTTGAGCAGATGACGCTTTCCAAGGATCAGGCTATTCAGAGAGAAAATGCTGCTGTCCATGAGACCTTTGTAGCGCAGAGTCATTTGTTGGAATTGCTTACCCTACTTGGCCAATGGTAGTAGGCCATTGATACAGTTGTGCAGCAATGGAATGAAGCCTAGAACAAGGAATACTGCCTAAGCGACCAGGTGATTGCCTTGGGAGTCATCAATGGTGCTCTACAAGGAGAACTACAATGGGTCTACAATCAGCTTCACCACAATCCTCCTAGAGCTGCTGAGGAAGGACCTCAAGTAGTGCCTGACATTGATGGTGCTAATGCTGGAACTGCAAGTGGTGTTGAGAACATGGACCACGATCATGAGTAGGCCTGATGATGCATCTCTATAGGGTTGATGCCTTATTTTGATGGACCTTTATGTAATGGCCTGTAATACTAAGCAGTTGGCATAATGGTATGAGGATCAGTGAATGTGGATGACATAGCATGCTTTGGTGAAGTATCTATCCTATGTAGCCTACAAGAACAAATACTATGTGCCCCTAATATTGTGAACTAGAACTACGTCGTGCTCCAATTTGGTTCGATCTTTGTCCCTGCAAATTCGCTGCTATTCCTCTTGGTCTATGATGATATGTTGACATTGATTCCTTGTTGTCACATTCCTAGACCAAATTTCTAAGCGAAGATTGCTTTTGAATGACCTCGGTGAACAACTTGACGATAGAATACATGGTAATTGCCATGATCGTTCCTGAACTACCCTTTCTATCCTCAATTTTGAAATCCCTGGTAATTCCTTTATCTTGTCTTGTGCACCAAGCTTAGTTGTGCAAGACATCCAGATATGACTCAATTATTTGGTGGGTTGTTCTGCGGATCATAGTTCAGTAATGTGGTTTCGATTAAAGGTTTTTACAGTGCCACGAAGGAACCTAGGATTACCCCTGTGAATTGATCAGCACATGGCTGGTTTTCTAGGAAACCCACTGGTATTGTAATATTTGATCATGACCTATTACTTCAACTACCCCTGAACTAATCTGAGAGGTGCAACTTCCCTTGAATGATTGTGTATACATATCTCCTCGAGATAGTCCAACAACCCACAACCCATGCAATTGGAAGTATCAAGATATTCTAGTCAATGGTGGTGAATCCTTGTCATCCATTGGCAATGAATTGTGCCTCGTGAATCCTTTCTAATTCTAGGACATAGGTGTATAGGGAGACGCCTCCTCAAAGGTGACTATCAGTTTCTTGATAGGACAGTTTCCCTGGTTGTTAGTCATGCATTAAGCAAGACATTGTTAATAGCTTAACCTTGCATTGTAGATTTCCAACCGTTGTCCCACTAGCCCATATGACATCGACTGACTTCGGTTTTGGAGATTTACACCCAACTACGCTGAGTTTTCTCGATAAGCCTTGCATCGAGGGATGGATATGGTACGTTTAAGACGTGTCCACACATACGTTATGCCAAATCCATCCGGTTGACCCTTCCTTGTTATCTGGTGATGTTACGACTATCCTTGTCTACTTCACTTCTGTCTTGGATGAGATGTCTCTTCGTGCAGGAACCCCCGTATCATGTGAATGTAGGGTTATGAGGGTGCTACGCTAGCCAGAAAACAAAAACTTTTCTACCTCATAAACTAGGATCTACTACCAGATATAGGTCACGGGATTACCACTAGACGCGCAGATGCAGCGGAAGACTCTGATATGAACCTGCTAGGGTTTGTGGTCGATCTTTCGATGAGAGGCGTGAGATAACTCGATTGGTGGATGGAGATGACGTTCATGGCCCGACTACAGCCTTCCAAGACCGTGCCTTAGCGACCGATACACCACTTCCAAATGCCGTCACGATCTTGTGGAGCGCGACAACTAGCCACTAGGGCTCCCGTCCTGCAAGCAATCGAAAAACTAGTAAGAACGAGGAAACAAGCACTAAAATTGCAAGATGTAATTGAAAGTTTCAATCTAAATCTTATTATGAGTGGGGTTCCGAAAACAAGGAGACGGGCGGCTGGATCAGCACGCGCGCCTTCAAGCAAGTAGCGACGGCTAAACTTGACCTAAACAAAACCCAAGTGTTCCTGGTGGTGGCTATGGGGAATATAACATGGGGAGGACGACCACAAGAGAGTTTGGGTCGTTCTCCAAACCTAGGACACGTCCCTATTGGACTCCAAATGATACAAGCCCATTAGGCCAAATTAAGGTGACGCAGCACCCTTGATAGAAAGACCTCTCGGTAGTTGTTGGCCCATTGACGCCGCCTCTGGACAGATATGGGTATGAGACCCGATCCATATGAAAATAGACTTGACAAGCTTTCCAAC
>CM041632.1:36380016-36598481 GCA_023333625.1 Bothriochloa decipiens | reverse complement strand
TTAGGCTAAATTAAGGTGACGCAGCACCCTTGACAGAAAGACCTCTCAGTAGTTGTTGGCCTATTGACGCCGCCTCTAGACAGATATGATTATGAGACCCAATCCATATGAAAATAGACTTGACAAGCTTTCCAACAAGTCCTGATTCATCCCAAACCGACTCCGTATGTAACCATGGCGACCGTAACGAATTGGAGGTGTGCTGTAGTCCGAATCCAGCCTACGCAAGTCCTTTTCCCTCTTGGTCTTCTCCTTGATTCCTAATTAAAAACAAAAGTGCACGTGTCTCCAAGATCTAAACAAGATGGACAAGAATTCAAGAACGAACTCACTTGATGATTAAGTTTGCGAGCACGCGCACGAGTAATAGGACCAGCAAGTATTGGCGTGGCTAACTTGGATGTATGATTAGTGTTGATGTCCTCATCAGACTCGATGTAGTTGAACGCGTCGTAGTAGTGCCATGCAGTTGAGTGGTCATCCATCAAGTACACCCTTCGCTTGTGGATCGTCCGAGCACGTTCCCAACCAGTCCAACTAGTCACCGACCAGTCCAACTAGTCATCGACCAGTTGGCGACCACTGTGCCTTGTGAAACATAGCCATCAACTATACATGTGCTGGTCTAATATTCAAGTATGTTCTCATAAGAACGCCGACCAGGGACAACTTTAGAATAACCATTCAAGTGATTGAGTTCCACAAACAATTCACATAATTGCCAATCAACATAAGTTGTCTATAATGGATATTCAATGAACACTTAATGCTTTTAACTAGCATCCAATGACTCTCACCAAGATTAGCTTGGTACCTGCTCACAACACTTAGAGCATATGCGACATCTTGAAGAGTACATATCATAGCATACATGATGGAACCAACTGCCGAAGCGTATGGAACCTTACTCATGCGCTTGCACTCAGCATCAGTGGAAGGATACTGCTTATCACTGAAGTGCATACCATGTGACACAGGCAAGAACCCTTTCTTGGACTGTTCCATGTTGAACCGCTTCAACACTTTGTCAATGTACATGTCTTGGCTTAATCCTATTAGCCTTCTCGACCTATCTCTATAGATCTTAATGCCCAAGATGTATGCTGCCTCTCCTAAATCCTTCATAGAAAAACTATTATTCAGTGAAGTCTTTACGGATTGCAACATTGGAATGTCATTCCCGATCAGTAATATGTCATCCACATATAAGATCAGAAACACAACAGTGCTCCCACTTTCCTTCTTGTAAACACAAGGTTCTTCTTCATTCTGACGGAAGCCCAAACCTTTGATGACCTCATCAAAACGAATATTCCAACTCCGAGAAGCTTGCTTTAACCCATAAATGGATTTCTTAAGCTTGCATATTTTTCCAGCATTTTTAGGATCAACAAAGCCTTCAGGCTGTATCATATACACGTCCTCTTCTAAATACCCATTTAGAAAGGCTGTTTTAACATCCATCTGCCATATCTCATAATCAAAATATACAGCAATTGCTAGAATGATCCGAATAGATTTAAGCATCGCTACCGGCGAGAGTGTCTCATCGTAGTCAACCCCTTGAACTTGCCAAAAAACCCTTTGTGACAAGCCGAGCTTTATAGACATGAACATTTCTGTCCATATCCTTCTTCTTCTTGAAGATCCATTTGCACTCAATGGGTCTAACCCCATCAGGCGGGTCGACAAATTCCAAACCTGATTGTCTCCCATGGAATCTATCTTGGATCTCATGGCACTCTGCCATTTCTCAGAATCTGGGTCCATCATCGCTTCCGCATAATTTGTAGGCTTGTCATCGTCTAACAACAACAGATCACCATGCAATTCGCAAAGTCTTGCTAATCTTCGTGGTTGGGGTGGAGTACCGACCACAGGTGGTTGGGATGTACCGACCATAGGTGGTTGGGGTGGTGTACTGACCATAGGTATATCAACTTGTTCCGCTACATTAGCATCACTTTTCGAGTCATTCACTAATGATTCATCTTGAACCTCTTCAAGATATACCTTTCGACCACTCCTATCTCCTTTGAGAAACTCTTTCTCTAGGAAGACACTATTCTGAGCAACAAACACTTTGCCCTCTGATCGGTTATAGGAGTAATACCCTAAAGTTTCCTTTGGATATCCCACGAAGAAACACTTTTCTGACTTTGGTGCTAGCTTATCAGATATCAACTGTTTGACATAAGCTTTGTAACCCCAAACTTTTAGAAAAGACAAACTGGGATGCCGACCAGTCCACGTCTCATATGGTGTCTTCTCTACAGACTTAGATGGTACCCTATTTAATGTGAAAGCGATTGTTTCTAGAGCGTATCCCCAAAATGATAAAGGTAGGTCTGATCGGCTCATCATAGACCAAACCATGTCCAACAAAGTCCGATTACGACGCTCGAACACGCCATTTCTCTGTGGTGTTCCCGGTGGCGTAAGTTGTGGAACAATTTTGCAAATCTTAAGATGATTGCTAAACTCGTGACTCAAATATTTGCCTCCACGATCAGATCGCAAGGCTTTACTTTTCTTACCACATTGATTCTCTACTTCACTCTAAAATTCTTTGAACTTTTCAAATGTTTCAGACTTAAGCTTCATTAGGTAGACATATCCATATCTACTAAAGTCATTAGTAAAAGTAATGAAGTATTGGAATCCGCCTCTAGCTGTCGTTCTTAGTGGTCCACACACATCAGTATGTATGAATTCCAACAAGTCAGATGCTCTCTCATGAAAACCTGTGAAAGGCACCTTGGTCATCTTGCCGAGCAGACAAGCTTCACATGTCTCGTAAGATTCAAAATCAAACTAAGTTAGAAGCCCATCAACATGGAGCCTCTTCATGCAATTTTCACTTATATGACCCAAACGACGATGCCATATATATGTAGGACTTAACTCATTAAGCTGAGACCTTTTGGCAGTAACATTACAGGTAGGAGCATCATCAAGATTTAAAATAAATAATCCATTCACAATGGATGCAAAATCCACAAACATGTTATTCTTGGAGATCACACAACCATTGTCTTTACTCACAAAAGAATAACCATCCTTCATCAAACATGAAGGTGACACAATGTTTTGACTTAAGCTAGGAACAAAATAACAATTATTCAATTCCATGATAAATCCTGATGGTAGGTGAAGTTGCATTGTCTCAAAGTTCAACGCAACAACTCTTGCATTGTTGCCCACATGGAAGTCAACCTCTCCCTTTTCAACACTTCTACTTCTTATCATTCCCTGCATTGTATTGCAAATATGAGCAACCGATCTAGTATCAAATACCCAGGAATTGATATAGGAGTTAGCGAGAAAAACGTTCGTAACATGAACAACAAGGGTACAAGTAGCAGTAATACCTTTACCGCCGCCATCCTTCTCTAAGGACGCCAAGTACTCCTTGCAGTTCCTTTTCCAGTGACCTTTCCCCTTACAATAAAAGCAATCTAAATTTGCAGATGGTCTAGCATTAGCAACAGATGGGTTTGGCTTAGAGATCTCATCTTTAGCCTTGCCCTTCTTCTTCTTCCAAGAATTGTCCTTCCTCTTGAACCGAGGCCTATTCTGGACCGCCAACACTTGGTTACTGCCGGCACCTTTCTTGATGTCAGCTTCTGCTATTTTTAGCATGCCACACAATTCACTCAAGCCTCTCTCTGCCCCATGCATATGGTAGTTCGAGATGAAGTTTCCATAACTGGGCGGAAGAGACGAAAGGATAAAATCAGTAACCAACTCTTGGCCGATTGGGAAGTCTAGCTTCTCCAACCTCTGAGTGTAACCAACCATCTTGATTATGTGTGGTCTGACTGCTGTGCCATCTGCAAGCTTGGTTTCAGCAAGTGCCTTAGAGACATTGAACCTTTCAGTCCTGGCTTGTGTGCGGAACATCTCTTCAAGCGCTATGAATATATCGTTCGCTGAATGATTATTATCGAACTACATCTGTAGATCAGGTTCCATGCAAGCAAGCATAAGGCAACTCACTTCAAGGTCAGCATCTAATGCTCTCCTGTAAGCGGTTCTTTCAGCAGCAGTTGCATTTTCATCAGGCTCATCTGGTAATGGGGTGTCTAGAATTTCTTTCTTGTTCTCAACCCTGAAAATAATTCTCAGGTTGCGGATCCAATTCGCGTAATTTGTTCCATTCAACTTATCTTTCTCAAGAATTGTACACAAAGAAAATGGTTGATTATGGGCGGACATTTATCTACAACAAAAGTAATGCAAAATACTAAGACAATGTATCTATGAAGAGTAAATCATATCAAATAGAATCTACTCCCACTAAAATCAATATCCCTCAATTGTTACTTAGTGATTCATGAGCCATAGCTAACATGCCAAACAGTGAGCTTTAGCATCACCGCTGGTCGGTATGGTAGATCAGTAAGCAACACCTTGCTAATCATATCTCATATGACTCTTGTTGTTGGGCTAGCATCTCTATGCCAAGCACTCAACCTTCCTATGCTTCAAGATCCCTAACCATTAGGATGACCTTGTTCAAGTAACCCAACCTTCTTGCAGTAAGTATCCGATACGAACCTATCTAGTTAAGGAAAACCAGTGGCACCCTAATTTCATAGACCCACCACCGATCGTACAAGACTTGTGATAGTCCAAGGGTTTGGGGAAGCATGCAACTTAAACATTACTAAGAGATCATTCTACATCATTACCGCACGAACGTAGACAAACATTATAGCATGTGAAAGTAGAACATAGTAAGAACGACATAAACATAGAAATTACATGGTATAGCCCATTGTTCCTTTGAGATCTCCATCTCAATGTCAATCTTGTTCGTCATGGTGATCTCCATCTCCATGGTCCGTGTATGTCATTCATCTGTGGTGCATCCACCAAGACTAG
Organism: Bothriochloa decipiens; assembly: GCA_023333625.1. Lineage (NCBI taxonomy): Eukaryota > Viridiplantae > Streptophyta > Magnoliopsida > Poales > Poaceae > Bothriochloa > Bothriochloa decipiens. The sequence continues at coordinate 36,593,594 of CM041632.1, read as the reverse complement.
TTATCACTACCGTGAATTAAAATTATATAGTCGCGAATCATCACAGATTGGCACGCAGGCCATTACATCAAAGTGGCAATATCTATAAGGCTCCTGCCCATATTGTCCTCATGATGTGCAAGCCATGAATTAATTACATACATGCATCTCATACACATAAGGGCTATACCAGTCATGAATTTCTACAAAACAAAGTTAGCCGATATAGACGTCTAATGTTGCAAGGCCTAAAACTCTATTTTCCAAGCAGTTTTTGTTTAGAGTTCGTCTCAATCTGAGTTACAGTTCAAAAGTTACAGCTGTTTTATGGAACAACACTTTTCTCGGCAACCCAGTACCCGGTAATAGATCCCATCTATTACCGCCGCACATCGCATGTGCTCAGCACTTGACCTAAGGCTCAATTCAATCAATTTGATTGATCTCAAACTCGCCATGACTGGTTTTACATGTATCACTTAACTCAGACAGAGGAATTCCGATCGGTATGAGTAGATTGTTACAAGACCAACATGGAAAGACAATGAACCAAGATCAGAGACTTATCTACAACCAGCGCATATCACCATATGCACATAGCCAGACCTATAACAAAGCAGCTACTTCTCTTATACCACTGTAGGATTATGAGGGTGCTATGCTAGCCATAAAACAAAAACTTTTCTACCTCATAAACCAGGATCTACTGCCAGATATAGGTCATAGGATTACCACTAGACGTGCAGATGCAGCGGAAGACTCGATGTAGTCGAACACTTCAAAGCAGTGCCGTGCAGTTGAGTGGTCGTCCGTCAAGTACACCCTTCGCTTGCAGATCGTCCGAGCACATTCCCGACCAGTCCAACTAGTCGCGGACCAGTCGAACTAGTTGCCAACTAGTTGCTGACCATCGTGATCGACCAGGTCCGTCCTTGTACCACAGATGCAGCACCTCTGAGGTATCACACACGTGTGGGAAGAAGCAATGCGCAATCGGACTGCTTGGTCAGCGAGGAGCAAAGGCGTGAGTATGGGGTGGGCGATGGTGTCTGAATAGATCGATCGGATCTGGTCTGCCTCGCCCCTACCCCTTGCTTATATTGGCATCCGTATGCGACTTGACGTGGAGGCCCATCAGGAACCCTAAGCCTTGTCTAATCCGGGTCCAACCCGAACTAGGCTTCCAACCCTTAAGCGTGTGAACCTATGTGCTCACACACACATAGACATGGACCGAGTACTCCTACTCGCTCAATAGTTGGCAGCGGCCTCTAGCAAGGCGTGACAACTCCTATGCATACGCAAAGATCATATCAGACGAACCACTATGACCACGTACAAGTTATTCCCTTTGCCACTAATATATGGTTCAACTCCTGGGTTAACACTTAACCCAAGCACGGCCATGCATTTGTTGATCCAATCACTTGAGTGATCTAGTGATATCTCTCTCATGCAGAGGGGGCAAATTCCATCTTGACTGTCCATGTCTCATAGCATGCTTCCCGACCCTCGAATACCACCTTTATAACCACCCAGTTACAGAGCAGTGTTTGATAATCCCTAAGTAGGCCGTTTCACATCTTGAGTACATACCACAATCTTAGGTCTAAGGACATAACGTACATGACGTGAAAAGAGACAATCTCAAGTTGGGTCGGTCTAGCCTACATGTCTCACATGTGCCAACATTATTAGTTTGACATCTCCATGTCCATGACTTGTGAAACATAGTCATCAACTAATACATGTGCTGGTCTAATATTCAAGTGTGTTATCACAAGAACGCCGACTAGGGATGACTTTGAAATAACCATTCAAGTGATTGAGTTCCACAAAAAATTCACATAATTGCTAATCAACAAAGTTGTCTATAATGGATATTCAATGAACACTTAATGCATATCATACAATCAGAATATCATCATCTCTATGATTACCTCTAGGGCATATTCCCAATAGTGAAGTAGCATCTCAAAAGTAAGATCTGTAGTGGTATCTTGATTAATAACTGAAGGTGCCATGATGAATCCAAGAGCCTCCTGTGGGCGGCCGACACATGGGTGCGCTGCTCGGCACGCGTAGGTATCATGTTTATTATTCTCGACCTACTAAGGAAATTGTCTCGAGGTGCTATTTTGCATGACCCTACCTTGATTATCTTCTATATTCATTATCCAGTCTGTGATGGCTTATCAATAATGAATTTTTCTCATGAAGCATAATGAAAGCCAACTCGAATAGAATAGGTTGTTAACATTAACATTACACCGACTACAAGAGATGGTAGACAAATGACTCTACCCAGTGTTTCTCCTGGAATCGCACCATCTCTTATAGAATATGTGTCTTTCTCTATGGTTTGACTAGAGATACACCATATTTGCATTGGATCAGCCTCGGATGAACATCGAGCTAAGTGAGAGCCTTTGGACTGGAATATGAATAAAACCAGTTAAATTCTCATTGTTGTCTGGTCATTTCATCTACTCGTCTCTGAAGCGCTTTATCAGTATGAACACTGGTGTCTTTGGAGCATCTAAATTAGTGTTAATTGGATTATGGGTTCTGTCTGATCAGTAGAATGATTCCCTGCTCCATGGTGCTTCTTCAAAAGAACTTAGAACTTCCCTACAACCCTAGATCTTCTAATGCCTCGTGGAGTATCCATGCTTTATGGGAATCAAAGAAGGAAATTCTTCAGACAAAAACCTTTACTTAGACATTCTTGAGAATTGTCCTGACTAATGTCATGACCTTGTGCTTACAACCTAGTAGTGTTCGATCGTTACTCCTATCCCTATATGAGAATCTAACGTGTCTTGCTTCTAAGGCACTAGGTCTCCTATATGGGCTGGTCGTTGGCAGCACTATTGGGATGGTACCTAAATTGTATCAAATCGCCCACATGCCAGGTTCAATTGTGCTTTAGGTAAGCATTGTATGCACGATTTGGTATAACCATGGGTTTACCGAAGTGCTTGGTTTCAAGTGTCAAGCAATCATCCTTTAAACGTGAGAATTTGGTTTAGTAGAGGCACCTTTGCATTGAGAAATTGGCATGATTATTTTTGGGAAAGCTATTGGATAACAAAGTCAGCAAGACCATATTACGAGAATATCGGTCTTATGCTAGATTGGTAATCGTAAGCCCTTCTCAAAGTATTTACTCGGTTAGCAATTCTACTCAGTGGAAAGAGAGAATTGGAGGTTTCTACTAAGTTAGGGAGTCAATGACCTAAGAACTTTGACTTCTACATGAGAAGACTTGGATCTCTCTGACATAAGAACTTTGATTTCTACATGTAAAAGTTGGGAGACTCTTAGTTCAGCTTGCTCATATCGGCATTTTGTTAGCTAGTATTCCTATGAAGGGTTATGCCAGTGTTGAACTCACTTCAAGGAATTCTATGTTGTCACACATTTGACCTTGCCTTCTTCCACACAGGTTCTAGGTGATATTGTAGAAGGTATTGCGAGTGCTATCCTTATTAACAACAAACTTGATTTGGATTTAGTTTGGTAGATGTTGAAACCTCTTCTTGCCCTGCTTATTAGTGATAAATCCCTTAGGATTTTGAAGCACCTTTTGATGTATTTGATGATGTGAATAACAGATTTCCACACATTCAACCCATCGATGCCTCCGAATGGGTAGTTGTCGGTCATATTTCATGATGAACTGCCCTAGTGAGATGTAATTTTGGATTTAATGAGAGAGTATGTCATACTATGCTTATCATCTTCATACTTCAAATTGAAAAAAAAAAGATTTAACATCATTTTAGAAGTTTGGGTATAAGCTGAAAATAACTTTGGAATGGACATGTAAGGAGGAAAGGATATTATATAGGCATTTAAGCATTTCAAGTGTCGATCGACAAAACAGGTTTGAAAGCCAATCGCCTTTCAGCATTTTAAAATCCTACTGAAGCCAAAGGTTGCACCACAATCAACCTAGATGAGGACTGTTGCATTCCTGGGGGACCCACCTGCGCACTGTTCCTGTATGACCGCGGTGCCGCACTTGTCGCACCTGTGCAGTGCGCTCTCCACTTTTCTCTGTGGCCCTGTCGGCCCTCGTGCCTCGTCCTTGTCCCTGTACCGGACCCCTCTTCTTTTTCTCGGCTTCAGGCCCGAGTGCTTGCACGCCTCCTCGCTGAGCAAATCTACCCCTCTCTTTTTCTTTTCCCCACCCGAGCATGAGCACAAAAAGCGTGCCATAGCCTGCCTTCTGCCTGCTCGGTGACTCATCGTCGATCCTCTTCCCCCTACCTTCACTTTCGATATACTGCATCACCACCTCTGCCACTCCGCTGTCGATGCCGTTTTGCGCATTTTTTCTTCTACACATCCCAAAAATCTGAAGCAGCGCTAAGTGAAGAGAAACCTGAGAAGCAATCTAGTTAGAAAGAGAGAGAGTAATCAGGAGCAAAGTTGCAAGATCTGGTGATTACTCATGGAGCTAGTATCGCGATCTCAAAGAGAAGGAAAGATATGTATTTCATGGAAGAAGTTCTAATCTGCTTTGGTTTGATCTTGATGGTTGGGATCACGATGATCGAGTTCATACTCGTTGTTTTCTAGATTATGTGGACATTCTTCATGTTCTGGATCATTATTTTCTTGCTATTCCTCCACTGTCCCCGTCTCAGTCAATATTTGGATTAAGTCAAGGGTTATGGTGCATTATTCATAGCCATGTTCTCTCCAAATCCTGAATGGCTTGGTAATCGAAGTCGTGTAATCCTCGATGTTATTCCAAATCTGTGAAATAAAGATTATGTTTCTCCTTTTTCCCCACTTCTTGCTTCAAACCTCGGGACGAGATTTCTTTAAGGGGGTAGGCTGTAACACCCATGGTGTTAACCACATCTTTGCACTGCATATCATAAGCATAATCATATCATTTGCATCAAGTCACATTGTTAATAGGTTTTGCATTGATACCTGTTTGTAATGTGTTTGAATTGTTTGGCCTAAGGGCATAGTTGTGGTGAATGTGTGCAAATGATTATGGTTAGGACCTAAACGTGTTTAGAAGGGTTTTATGGTCAATGCTTGCTTGGTCTTATGGTTTCAAAATCAAGTATTTCAAAATTAGGATTTAATTACCCTAATGGTGATTGCTCGACCTTAACTAGAAAAGGTAGCTACAGTGCTTATCTCAAGTTGGACCCTTAATATGGTTTGTAGAGAAAAATATTTAGAAAAAACTCCCTATTTTCACCAAATCATGAAAATACTTTTTAGGCTTTCAAAAAGGGGCAAAAGCAGTGGGTAGAATATTAGAAATTAATATTTTTATAATTTAAATTATATCTAATTTCACACTTTCAAATCTATGTCGAATAAGCCAAAACTTTCTATATATGAAATGTTCTAATTGACGAGAGGAACATCTTTTGTATACAAAGTTTTTCAAAATTTGGCTTCGATTGGAAACTATAGCGAGTCAAAGTTTTTAGTTCAAGACAAAAGTGGTGGGACCCACTCGGCCCCACATGTCATCATCCCTTCTCTCTCTCTTTTCCTCTTTCCCCACTGTTTCTTCTGTTCCCGGTGCCAGGCCGTAGCAGTGCCGCTGCGCCGCTACTGCCACTGCCCCCGCTCCTCTGCCTGCCCGCCCGCATTGCCGGCTTTCCGCACCGCGCCACGCACTACCGACGCGGCCGCAGGCACTCAAGTGCCCACGCCATGGTGGTGGATCCATATTTTTCTGACATACCTAGAATTACTTATGCATTTACAAAGATTGTAAGAATTTAGCAAATTAAATAAATCTACATATAAAAGTATCACAAAAATAATATTTAATATTTTATCTTGCAGATCTAGTCAAGACAAGCACAACACAATTTGGTTCACAAGAAATGGACATTCCTAGCAAGAGATATGCATTTTACAAGTATTAGATAGATTGTAGAAATTTATTTTCTTTAAAAAAAGATCAAAATTCATAAAATACAAGCACTTTTATCAGGGACCCTGAGTTTTCCTAAAATTAACTGAGGCCGGATCTTTAAACCTTCATCTCTGGCATAGTTGCATATGGGACCTTCTCTTTTCTCAAATTCAAGGACAAGGTCCTTGTCGCGATTTGGAGCAAAGGAGCACGTCAGGCTCGCGGTCCCAACTGCGGTGGTGGATCTCCGGCACCGATAAGAGGTGGGGGAGCCTGCGGGGGCTCGCGGGCACCCGCTGGTGGCCTCAGCCTGGCAGGTCAAACCAAGTTACTTCAAGGTCAAATCTAGTCAAACCAACCATACAAGCTTAATTAGCTAAAGTCATTAACATAAACCTAGGTTCACTTGGTGCCTAAAGCATGTCTAAGTTGTTTTAATGGACAAACATAAAACACTTGTACTACTTATCATGTTCCCATGCAATTAAAGCACAAATTAAACAAATCAAGCATCACAAATGAAATGACATTTAACCTTTTTATTAATGCCATGCATAATGATGCTTATGCTAATGAATGCAAGTCCTTATGCATGCTTAACACCAGGGGTGTTACAGCTGGATTGGTAGGGCGATCGACAACCCATAACATAGCTTGTCAGCTTATCCCAAAGATGATTAGTTGGCACCATAGGCATTTTCTTCTTGATATAAGAATATTCCTTTGTCGGCCTTTTGGCCCTCCATACTTTTACTTTTCAAGAGAAAATAATCTTATCATTCTACAACACTTCAGGATGCATCAAAAGGATCTATCTCCAATTACAGTTTCAAGATATTGTGATGCAGCTTTTCAATTCAAGGTTTCTGCAATCACATTTGCCTTATCCGAATGATAGTGCACTTTCACGTTATAATCCATAGTTGGCTCGAACCATCTTCACTGCCTCTTATTCGGCTCCAGTTGGGTGAAAATATACTTGAGAGATGCTTACGATCCATAGACATTGTACATGTTTCCAAACAAGTGGTGCCTCTTTACCTTCAAGCATGTACATCGGCTATTAATTCCAAGTTATATATCGAGTAATTGGCCTCATGCATTCTCAATAAGCACACAAGCAATTACCCGTCAATCGTCCATAAGGACATATCCTAACCCAACTTGGATGCATTAAAGAACACACTAAGGGTTCTTTATATCCAATTGCATGAGAATAAGAGAAGTGGTTAGCACTTTGGTAAGGTACCACTTCCACTTTTCTGTCTCAACAAACTTCACCAGATACAACTCGTGTCCAATAGTACCTTAGTTGAACCATAAACATTAGAAACTCATTGGGTGGCATCTAGTCCAACATTCTTGAAATTAGTGAAACCCTAGAAATCAACTCAATAGCAAATTTCCAAGCCTCTTATTGAAAAGAAAATTAAGAATTTTGCTAGGAGACATCTCTAAAAACTCGCACATCATGTGGAGTGATAATCAAGGCTACATAAATCCAACCATTATGAAGTTAATCAACTGCAACAACTTTCTAGTGTTGTATCTCTTTAGAAAGTTTTGTCTAAAGAAGTTCCTTCATTGACTCCCAAGAGGCCTTGTTACTTTGGGAGTATTCCAATGAACTAGCCTTCCAAGTACTTGTTCTTATGACAAGGGAGGTTTGTTTGGAGCATAACATACTACCTCCATCGTATGCAGGCACAATAAGTCTCACTTTATCATCCAACTGAAATCATGAACATGATAAATATACGCTGAGATAGTGAGAACCAGACCAATTCACAAGTGGTGCATATGTTTGTCATCACTTATACAAACACTAATTTAGGTACCAACCAATGGAAAGCTACATAAGACTCCATGTGTGCAGCTCTGTTTCTCTGATGACAACACTGCATTATCTGATTCCATTTAGTATATGGTGACTTTGCTATCTAGCTTCACTGAACTGTTACTCTTAATAATTCTGATCAAGCAGCAATAATCACCTTAGTTGAGTATGATGCAACCTCTTGGGTTAAAACATCAATTAGTGAAACCATACACTACTATTCTAGTTGAGTATCGTTTCTTTATGATGTAATTACACAAGGGTTAAGTCAATTCTCATGAAGCAAAACTAGCCTTGTTGGATTACTTTTGGCATCAAGGCTTCCCTCCTTATAAAAGAAGCGAGTCCTCAAAACCAATGGCACAATCTAAGTAGCTTTTGTAATGCATCATGAGAGTAAGGAGTCTATTCATTTGCATATAAGGATATACCAGCAGCAAAATATATCATACTCATAAATCTTTATACTAGTACATACATAGCCATCCAACATGAGGAACGATAGTAAAATTGCAGATTTTGTCCCTCTTGAGAAACTACTCTTTATTATCAAATGGAATCTCCGTTATACCTGAAACTTGGTGGTCGTGCATATCCATAAGTCCTCCGGTTACTGACCAAACTTTAGCTCAAACGGACATCTTTTAGGGTGCTCAAACAATACATGTACCAAAACTGCTCTGTTTTGGAATATCAGCAACCTTCATGGATGAACTCTTCTCATAACCAACACTTACTTATTAACAAATCCTCAACCCAATTGGTCATTTTGAAGTTTTCAAATGAAGGAGTGAGTTCACAAAGTTTGGCACCATTCCAATAATGTTTGAGCCACTTCTTAAAACCTTCTTACAGGTAACTACTCAGTTATCTCACAACCCTAAAAGCTCCAAGGCTTGAGCTTTTGCAGGCAACAATTGTAGTTGTTGCTTATGTAGATGACCATTCTCAAAGTCAACTGAAAGGAGTCACACCTTCAAAAGGCTAACTTATTCAAATGATCACCATATGTGCAACAATTAATTACTGAGTATAGGATCATGAGCATAAGGGATAGCCTATGGAAAACATATATCTCACTTGATCCTCATCCATCTGATGACCGGTCCAACTATGAGCATTGTGTGTCCTCTTTTGCTTCAATAGGGATGACACATATCCAATAGAAGATAGCATCTCTCATGGACACAGTCAGCACATCACTTGTCTATCATCTCTTGTAGGTTGTTAATGTTCATGTCAATGACCTGTTCTTCCAAGGATCATCTTCTTTGCAACTCCATAAGAAAGCTTCATTATAAATGGTCTGATAGGGATCTACCGAAAGAATATAGAGGGATAATCAAGGAAGAGTTCATGAGGAGATAACCCACTGGTGTGGTTTGCACAATCGATCCTGACTAAAACCACAATACCAATGCGTGCCGAGCAGCACAACATGTGTCTACAGCCACAAGGTGCTCTCGGTTTCATCACGACACCATAAGTTATTAATCAAGACACCATTACCGAACTTAACCAACGTGAAATCCCACATGACACAAGCAGATCTCGCATGGATAAGCATCATATGCAAGACAAAAGTTAAGCATCCAATGGTGATCACAAGGTTAAGAGATAACAAGGAGGGGATAAAAGAATGAAACAGGGCACAAGACAAAACGAATACGTCTCATGCCTACCAAGGTGATTACCAAATCTAAAGCTATTTAGAAGTTTAGTCTAGCAAAGCGACTTCATAGAACCAAGGTTAACAAACCCTTGAAGGATTAGAGAGGGAATGAGCGAAGATTTAAGGATGAGACAAAACATGACTAATCATGAAAGAAATTCAAGATTAGGGCATAAAAGATTCACATAGTATGGACTTCAAGGACAAACCATACAAGAAAAGTACCTCACTGAGAGTACACACTGTAAGTGATTCCTTAAGATTACACGCCCTATGTAAAGCGGCTAGAAAAGCAACATCAACGAGAGATACATCTACTAACAACTCCTTGTGCTCTTTATCAGCACTAGAGACATTGTCATCCTCGTCGTTTCCATGGGGAATTACTACTGGGCGCAGGCATCTCTTACTAGGTTGTATCAACCTCCATATCATCATCAGTAAGGACAACTTCAAGCTCCATCACACCATCATCAGGAAGGTCAACAAGATTAAGTTGGTCGTTCAACACATGTAAGCCTTCATGTAGAGCATCATCATAATTCTCCATCAAAAATAATTGTCCCTTAAGATCAGCTTCAACATCCCAAGTTTCATTCCACTATTGTAGCATTAGGTTAAGCACTTATTGATAGTGGGTAACTGTAGTTACCAACTCTCCAATCTAACCTTGCAAACCAAGGAGTCCTTGTGCAGCTACTGCCTCTCTCTGAACAGCTTGATCCCTAGCAACTGTCACCTATGCAAGTTGCTCCATTGTCCAGTTCAACTCTGTATCAAATTCCTCGGCGTCTCACTCCTCCAAATAGAAGCACAATGGCGAGCGGTGCCCATATGGTTAACCATGTCCTCCATGCAGGAGTAGGTCCTCATCAAAGCGAACATAGCCTGGCTAGTCCGTTGCTACTCTTAGCCTCATCTGTGTCTCCCACTAGTGTAGTTTCATTAAGTTGATGTCAAACCATGTGGGATGGGTCACCTTTGAAAACATGCCAGCATAACATGAGAAACCTCTTCTAGAAATGGTGAAATTATTCTCAACAGAATAATCTAAGTAAAACCCCTCGAAGAAGTGGCAGCTTGAGTGTCTTAAGTACTTGCATAGCAATTGAATGAAATGACGCAGTCGCTAGGTGATCCCAAAGTTCCAAACATGCATAGGCTATGAAGGAATGTCAGGGTCGCTGGGCTATCCTTGAGACAGAACGCATGTTTATTAGCTAAACACAAACATAGGAGTTGTACTCATCCATGTCCTCAGGCTTCTAGGTTCTTCACGCCCAAGGATGCCTGGTTAGTGGCTAAATATAGATGGCGTCCTCCTCCATGTCCTTCAGCCGAAAGGATGCATGTCCTCCAAGCCCTTCACATCAATAGGACGCATGGTTGTTGGCTAAAAGTAGATGACAACACATGCACAAAAAATTGATTCATCTCTTCCTCTCTTCATGGCCATGGACGCCCTTGCTTGCCTCCTAAGGAGGTGGCCAAGGTGGAGGATGTCCAAGAGCTTCCTTGGGTTGTTCTTTATCTCCTTTTGGCACACACCAACTTGGGCTAGGTTCCCAATAATAAATAACAAGCCTATGATGATGATGTAACTCCTAATAATGAAGCATTACCATGATGCCGATGAACTGAATGTTGGACTTCGATGACCTCGCACTTTGAGATACTTTTGTACCTACATTCAAATAATGATATGTACATGTGGAACCAAGTGAACTGTACCAAAAAGCACTATGAAAATTTGGGAACGAGCTTACCTTATCATCCATGGTCATATCCAAAGGTGTCATGTCCTCATCAACTGGTGACGTGGAACTCTTTTGCCTATGGACTTGCGAGCAATGTGCTTCATGTGAACCATCTATATAGGTTGTGACTCTGTTGAGAACAGATATTAAGTTGGTGGATTTTATCAAAAAGAGATAATCAATTTATAAGGAGAGAGACAATGCAATGTCATGAGATGGACATACAACATGATGCATGCACATTTCATACGTCCACACGACCTAATAAATCTAACGTGCCATGCGGTGGCATACATCACACTCTCATTATATGCAATTAATTCGTTCTACATGTTTGCGCGGTTAGTCTACCTACATAAAAATCCATTTCAGCCTATGTCCCACATGAATGCAATTCAACGCAAAAATTCCACGCACCTTCCAAACCAGGTGAAAACACTGATTACTCACACCCCCCGCCATCTATGTATATCCCCAAATATACATACATGTAGGTGCACACTACCTGAATCATCACCAGAAGACGGCATCGTCAGAAGACCGAAACCCACACATGGGGTACCTTCATATAAACATGTGTGAAACATGTAAATAATCCATCACCAAATAATCACTCCCCTAGACTGGCTGTGTATCTGGTCATGCTCTCACAACTCACACTTACCTTATTATCAAAACAACCTTAACTTGGTGTAGAGGCATAATGATCCATACATTATCATTCAAGCGAATGGCACCCATACGAATGCACCATTATATGGGCAACGGTGTAAGGTCGAGATGGCGGACTAGAGGGGTTACATAGTCCTTTCTAAAATTTATCGCATCGGCTAACCAAAATAAATGCGGAGTTAAACTAAACGGTCTAGCCAATACTTCATCCCTCTAAATATGACTCTAGATGCACCTTGTAAAAGATCCTAAATAAGATAATCAAGGTGTCAATCTAGCTAGTGCTCTCCTAATCAAGTCTAGCTTGCAATGTCATACAAACATAAACAACTAGTACTTTTACAACTGAGGGAGCACCTATACAATTCTAATGAGCAAAAGCACAAAGCCAACCTAAGCTCACTAGATGCTCAAAGACAAAGCTACACGAGCCAAACCCAAGAGCTCAAACACATAGCTACACAAACTAAGCAAAGCAAGAGATAAACTTTTAGCTACACAAGCAAGAAGACAAATAGAGCTACACAAGCTATTGAATCACAAGAGCAACTACACAAGCTATATATATAATGAAATGTAAATACAGAGTTTGTGAGGAAGATTACAAACCACCGTTAAGTGTGGAACAAGATGACACGGTGATTTTTCACCTGGTTCACTTGGTTGCCACCAAGCTACACCAGTTGTGTCGACCACCACACTTGTGATTCCTCCGGTTCTTGACTCGCAAGTCAAGGCCTTGCAAGGAAAACTCTTGCAAGAGCACTGCGAGCAAACCCACACACAAGAGGTTCTCTGGTTTGACTCGCAAGCCAATTGCCTTGCAAGGCAAGCTCCCTCAAGAGCACTGAAAGACACCGTTGTGTTAAGTGAGGTAACTCAATGACACAAGCAGCCCACTAGAGTTACTCTTCGTGATCCCCGCGAGGTGAGCACAAAACCTCTCCCAAGTCGACCTTCAGGGCACCGCACAATCTCCGTCATGTGCCTCATGAAGTCTCCAGCCACCAAGCCATCTAGGAGGTGGCAACCTCCAAGAGTAACAAGCTTGCAAGCTTGCAACACAAACACCTAGTGCCGCATGATTCTATCTCTTAAAGCAATCGTACTAGAATCGCTCACTCACTCTATCGAATGATCTCCTATCAAGCATATGTGAGTTCTAAGGCTTCCAAGCACCACAACACATCCCACCAAGGGTATAGTGTGCTCAGCTACCAGCTCAAGGTCGGCCAAGAGGCTATTTATAACCCTCCCATGAAATAGAGTAGTTGCTCCCCTTTTTCCCTTCTCTGCGTATGCATAGTATGTGGGCATAGTATGCATCCCAGCATACTATGCTCCTCCACCGTCCACGTGATAGCCACCTACAAACATGGACCGTTGATCTCCAATGGTTATATTGCATAGTATGCGTCCTATGCAGCACATGATGCACGCACAGTACCCACCGACTTCAATTTATGTGTAGCACACACACAGTACGTGCGCACAGCGAGTACTATGGCTGTCCAGTAAGCATCCCGAGCCTCCAAACTAGCATATGACTCATCCTTTGCCATTGCATAGTATGAGCCTGAGTGTACTATGCTACTGCTGCTCTCTACACTACACTCAGCTAGAGCAAAAGACACACGAACTAGCGTCCTATGCCTGCATACTGTGCAGATGATGCAACACTTAAAAGGACAATACTCTTTGCACCGAACTCCAATTTCGATGATCTTGGACTTTATGGAAAGCTTATTCAGAGGACTACACAACCAACATATACTCTTGATCCAAAGCATTAAGGATCAAAATAGTTTTCCAAACCAAGAACCATCACCTTCTCTTTTTAGCATAAGAGTTCTCAAAAATATCTTCTCCTTTGCAAATATGCCAGCACCACTAAGTGTACATCACCATGTGCATGTGTGTTAGCATTTTCACAATCATTTTCAAAGGATTTTCTCTTGCTCTCACAATGCCACTCGATCCTAGCATGTTGTAATGTTAGATCACTCAATGTGGCACTAGATGATTGATATACAAATAAGTTTGCCCCTCTTGATAGTACGGCCTTTCAATCCTAAATCCGGTCATCAATTTCCCTATACACCTCATAACCGGTGAAATAAAATGCCCTAGCTTATACCTTTGCCTTGCATCTTCATTTCCACCGTCACCTCCATTGTGCCAATGCAACATGCACTGACACGATCAATAAATGATATGATTCACTTCATATCATCACATGATTGTCTTGGTCCATCAATCTCAACCTCAGTTCCGTTGCATCGGTCCATCGGTGCCAAGTCTTGCCAAAGCTTCACCATGCATGTTCCTTCGCTTCCAAGCCTCGACTTGCCGTTCACACATGCAACCGATCCTTCGAGCCAAGCCTCATCTTGATCTTCACCATCTTGGTCACATGACTCCATGTCATGTCTCATATTCAATGAGCTCTTTCAACATGCAATCTTCTAGGTCCATTGATCTTGACCTTACTTGCTCTTCACCGTTGAGTCGGTCCATATCGGTGCCAAGTCTTGCTCAAACTTCACCGTCACACGGTCCTTCGCTTCAAAGCCTTGACCTGCCCTTCACACATCAACCAATCCATTGAGCCAAGCTTTATCTCGATCTCCACATTCTAGGTTACATCATCACATGTGTTGAGCTTCATAACATCTCTAGGCCATTTCCTCCACATGGCATATGTTGCTCACACACATGTACCTGTGGACTAATCCTGTGTATCTCAACATAAACACATTAGTCCACCTAAAGTTGTCATTCAATTATCAAAACCAAACTAGGGACTTTCAATCTCTCCCTTTTTGGTAATTGTTGACAACTTCTACAAAGATATGGAAATAATGAATTTTGGACTTTTATCCCACTTATCCAACATTTTGGCTCAGTGTTATGATTTGGATAAGTACCACAAAGTCAACTTGGTAGTGATAGCCCCCCTACATGTGTGCTTCAATGATTTAAATCTTGCACACATGCATAGATATGGAAATTTTGGGAGAGTTAGCACTACTAAGTTATGCTAAGGTATATAGGATAATCCTTTGAAGTGTGATATACCAATCGGAGTTGCACCATTGAGTTCACCTTAGCATCATGGTTAGCTAGATATCACATGAAACAAACGAGATACCCCATGAGATCAACATTATAAACAAGGCTCTAGTACCACATGAAAGAACACATGAGTCTAGCTAAACCATCCTATGGATGCTAGTTATCAAATCATCAATCAAGTTCTATGACTAGCATAACCACACAAGCATTGCATATTAAATTTAAAAACTTATGCAAATGCAAGCAAGCACATGAATATGCACATATCAAATGCAATCAACCAAGTTCAAGAGCTTGCTCCCCGTACTTGTGCGCTTCCATTTTGTCCAAGAATTTTTGATCCCCCTCCATTCTTCAACATTTCTCCCTCTTGGTCCATGTCCATGTCTTCTCCCATCTTTATCCAATTTCTCTCCCCTTTATGAGAATATGCTTCTCGCATATCTTTGTATATTTCTCTCCCCCTTTGTCATCAATCACTATAAAAGGTATGCCACTATCACTTGTAAAATCAATTTCTTGACGCAAATGGTTGGAACTAGGGGTTGATGGTTGAGTCTTGAATCTTCATTTTTGATGGACAACACCATATGTTGGAAAGAGACCACTTGTAAATACCACATGTAATTGCATGAAAACCACTTAGAATGATAACATGTAGTCTACTTGTAGGATCTTTGACCTTTATACTGATGAGTTGGGGCAACTCCCCCTATGTCAAAGCATGGGTCAACCAACTTGTAGATGAGGGTAGCTTTTTTTTATTTGATCACTTAAAGTTGAGGATCACTTGTGGAGACATGTTCTTGATGTACAGGATACCACTTAAATGAATGCCTTATATTAAATATTTAGGAAAGTGATATCCTAGACTATTGATGCAAAAATTCTATCTGCAAACACATCGGGCTAATACCCAAAGTCGATATCTACAGCGTGTCAGTCGATTTGACCTGTTAATAGACAAGGAAGATAACTTGAACAAAAAAATCGAACGAGACGACAGCGATGGCCCGAATGTTAAGGCTCGGATTGCTCGGATACGTGGAACTCGTGAGGTTGCCGGAGATCAAGTTGATGCAGCCCGTCAAATCTCGAAAGAACTCATTGAAAAAGAAAAGATACTTGACGAAGTCATCGAAAAGTAAAGTACAGATAGAAGTAAATTGCGATAAAAGAATAAATTTGTGTATTGATGCTTGGATCTCTATTACAATGCCCCCTGGCATATATTTATACTCCGCTAATCGAAGAGTCCTAATTTAACACGCAAAGCTCAAATATAGAAGAAATAAACTAATTCCTTATATGAACTCTTCCTCCTAAGGAAAGAAATAAAACTCGTATAGGAGTTGGACTCAAACTATACTACGAAAATCATAAGCTCTGTGATGCCGACCCTCTATTCGCTTCCGTCATGATGAAGTTATCTCCTCATCGGTATATTCCTGGCATCGGCAACAACCTCCTAGTCTTCCTACCATTCTTATCGGCAACAGCTCTTTCCGCCTCATCGGTAACAATCCTCTCGTTCTCTGCCAACCTAATCGGCAACAGCTCTTCAGCTTCATCAGCAATGTACGAGATCAACATGTCCTTCATTGGCAACCACCCATCGGCAGCTCGGAAGCAATGCTGAATAAAAACCAACCTCTTGCCGATTTAGTTTAGTCTCCCGATCCTTATTGACACGTGCCAAAAAATGGTGTCAACACATGCCCCCCAATTTCGGAGTATAGAATACTTTATGCACCGAAATTTCCTCCAAGTCATGATTACCCACTGCTGAGCCGCCTGAACATCTCCTCGAACGTTGTGCGCGCCGCCATAAAAACCCTATATCATTGGGCCCATAAAACACTTCCTCCGTCACGGCCCATCATTCACTCTCGATCCAACCCTAGCATTTTCTCTTTCCGGCGGCGACAACAGCAAGCAGTCTTCCAGCGAACTCGACTGGCGGCATTCTCAGCGGCCATCTTCCATCAGCATTCCTCGCTCTTCTTGGCTTCATCCACAGCCATGGCTGTCGACTTCGATGTCCCCAAGGTTTAATTTTTTCTTCTTTACCTGTTCTTTGACATTTCTTTTCTCCTTTTCTGCGCAGTTCATGACTCCTTATCTCAATCCTTAATCTCAGGAACTTTACAATAAGCTTCTCATCCCAACACATCAGAATCAATTTATCTGCCTAGGCCCAATGGGGAATCCAGACCCAATTGACATCATAAACGCAGAAACCAATCGAATCCCCTTTAGAGCCTAGAATTTTGATTTGCGATTCTGAACTGATACCTTTCGATCCTGGCTGTAAACCACTAAGGGATAGAAAGACTGGTACTTGAGGGTCGCCAGGCCGATGGAGCTGTATTGGGCAGAATGTAGATTAGAACAGTGCATCAGACTATCTATTGCCGATATGGAGAGGAATGAATCACTGTTAATCGCCGCCTCCTACTTCTGGTCTGATACTATGAATGCCTTCATCTTCAGACATGGACCAGCTTCTCCAACCCTTGCCGATGTGTACATGCTTACTGGCTTGGATATCTCATCTGCCGATGACAACACTGTTCTAGAGAAAACCTGAGCATCGGCTGACTACTAGGAACATCGGTGGCTGGACCGGTTATATCAGCAAGTATCAAAAATCCGAATCGGTCAATCAGAGGGAGCACTCAGCTTTCTTGAACATGTGGCTTGAGAAATTCATCTTCTGTGGCCGAACAGTTGGACCGACCAATATGCACCTTTCTGCAGCAGAGATGTTAGCTAACGGCGTCAGACTCCTATTTGGCCGATATCTCCTTGGCTCAGTTTACCATCTTCTTCACCAAGTGTCACAAAGGCTGCTGCAAGGCAAGTCCATCGGCAATCTGGGATGCCCTTGGTGGTTCATCAATATGTGGCTAAACGCCCATATGCACAAGTATCTTCACATTGATCTGTTCGCCTAGCGGTTCCCTAGGAATCTTCCTGAAGACTATCAACTCGGGGAAGAAGAATCGGCAACACGCCCCCCTCTCAACTTTGGAGAAGCACTGGCAGTATTACCAGGGGCAGAGGCAAACAAAGTTCAGATCGACAATCTCTTCCACAGACTCTACATCGACATCCCTTCTGAGCTTCAGGTCTGGGTCCCTTACATTGATGAAGAAACAAGGTTTCAGCTGCTCTTCAACTTTGCCGATGATGCCTTGAATAAAGATGCTGAGATCCTTAATGCAATAATCACCCCTCATGCCATCCCGGTCAACATGTTTGGAAGTGGGAAGAACATCAATACCACATATGAGTTCTACAATCCATCGGTAGTAGCAAGACAACTAGCTTTCGGGCAACTGCCTATCAAACTCTGCTATGCCGATATGATTAAGCCGAGAGAAATTATCATAAGCAGCATGGATTGGTGCAAGATAGTTACTCTTCCTCCTGATGCTGATACCTCTGATATCGATCTGACCGATTGGGCACTAGCTTCCTTCATCATCGAATCCTTCAAATTATGGTGGCAAGAATGGAAAGAGCAGCTATTCTTCGCATCTCCTCACCTTTACTGGAATCTCATCGATCCCGATCACGCCATCCCTGCCGATGCGGTAAGTCTGACCATCTGCACTTCTTTCAACTTCCCTTTAATCCATCGGCAACTAACTTTTTCTTAACAGGTTGACGATCCGATCCCCACACTAAGTAGGAGTGGCAAAGTTATAAAGCTGCGGCCGATATCCCTGATATCTATAATTGGCCAAAGAGCTCCTACATTAGATATTCTGATGTGCCGCGGTCGTTCCAAGAAGAGTTCCAAGAAGAGCTCCTACATTAGATATTCTGATGTGCCACAGCTCCTTCAACACAGACATCCCAGGTGACCATCCTATTTTCTTTTGTAGATACCGATTGCTGTGATTTATCGATCTCACATTTCAGGGCGCAAGTTTTACACCAATTGAATCTTCATCGGTAACTCGCCCTTCGTCTCCACCCGCAGCACCTTCTTCACCACACTTCGTCGTCCTTGACGATTCTCCAGAGGTACTGTCAATTTGATCTCTGATCATCACATCGGCATTTTTGCTTATCTGCTCCTCTCATAGCTCCAAATAGTTGCATCGACAATCGTCCCAAGTGCACTGATTCCTCAGCCATCCATTGCCGATGCCCCCAGCCATCCGATGTTGACGCTCCTCACAAGCGCAAGGCTTCATCAGGCGAAGAATCACAATCAAAGAGGGCGAGACTTACACAAGCTCCAATTTCGCCATCAGCATCCTTGCTTTGCCCGATATCGCCTGATGTACCTGTGCAGATTTCTCCATTGGCAACTGCTCTCCCATCAGCAATTGTACCCGTACATGGATCTTCATTGGTACTGGTATCGCGGCAGCAGCCGATCGAGGTACCAACACAGGAAACGCCATCGGCAATTATACCCGAGGTTGCTTCTTCAAGCCAAAGGCGAGAGATTGCCTTGAAACAAGTAAGTTAACTCCCTTAGCTAATCTTCGACACTTAAATGCTTCAGCTAACGACTTCTTCCTTTCCAGGAGCGAGATTCCCTCGATAGTTTATTCTCTTTTTCTATTAGTGGGATCATTCCTGATGATGAAGAGCCTGAAGAAAACTCCACTCCAGCCCTTGAAGCTCTATCATCTAAAACCAAGTCATGGCTGGAGACGCTACTATCTCTGTTGCAACAAGAAACCTCCTCGCTGATCCAGGACTATGATTCTACAAGAGCAGCCTTCAAAGCAATTCGAGGCTAGATTCTTGCCGATGTCGAGGAAGTACTCTTCCAAGCTGCACATCTGGAGAGCCAGCAGCTGCAATACCAGAAGGCGGCCCAGCGAATTGCCGATAGATCCATGCAGGCACAGCTCCAGGAAGATATGATGAAACATAAGCAATCTGCCGATGAGAAACACAAGAACATCGGTAAACTAGAAGCCTCTCGTGCAGATCTAGAAGAGTCGATCGCTCAACTGTCGGCAAAGAGAGAAGCCTTGTTAACGGAACTGAGGAAAGTAGAAGAAGCTCTGGATGCAGCGAATCAGGAGAAAGCTCAAATTCCTGAAGCTATCAAAACTCTCCAGCAAGAAAGGGACAATCAAGAACTCAAGACACTGGCGCTTAAGAAGAAAATCAAGTCAGTTGAAGGCAATGCCGATGAAGACGCAAAGACACTGGAGGAAGCCGACCAAATTCGCCTGCGTGCGATATCAACCATCCATTCATTGTTGAACTTGTAAACCTTCTTTCCATCGGCAACACAATGCATCAGTAATTTTAGAACTTCATATTCATGTAATGCCGATACGTTCTCATTGAATCAGTAAATGCACCTGTTCCTTCAAGCGTCTATCCAAATACTAGGATAATATTTCTTCAGATATTTACCGTTCAACGCTCTTGGAAATACTTCTCCTTCAAGTGTTTCTAGGATATAGGCATTACCAGGAACAGACCGATTGACGCGATAAGGACCCTCCCAATTAGGAGACCATTTACCAAATTTTGCGCTCTTAGTCCTAATCGGTAAAATCAGTTTCCAGACTAGATCGTCATTAACAAATTCCTTCACCTTTAACTTCTTGTCATACCACCTAGCAACTCTTTTTTATTCTCTTCAATGCTGAGCAAAGCCTTTAGCCGATGACCCGCCAAATCTTCCAACTCATCTTTCATGAGTGTATTGTAATCATCGGCTGACAGTTGATTTTGTTGAAATATCCACCTTGAACCTATCTTTATTTTCAACCCACTGCACGAGGCATTGGTGCATCGTACAAGGAATGCAACAATTAGCGTGAATCCAATCTCTTCCC
Source organism: Bothriochloa decipiens (assembly GCA_023333625.1). Taxonomy (NCBI): domain Eukaryota; kingdom Viridiplantae; phylum Streptophyta; class Magnoliopsida; order Poales; family Poaceae; genus Bothriochloa; species Bothriochloa decipiens. Next base: position 36,572,872 of record CM041632.1, on the reverse strand, counting down.
AACAGTAGATTATAGATACCTTTACCACCGATGACAAAGAACGTGGTCGGCAATGTTTTACTGCCGATGGTTAGCTCAGTGCACAGCACTCCTTTGACTGGTGATATGTTCCCTTCAAAGTCCTTGAGCTTCATGTCCGTCTTAGCTAGATCTTGATCTCCTTTTCTAAGCTTCCGAAACACAGCATATGGCATGATGTTAATCACAGCCCCTCCACATATGAGTATCTTTGACATTGGCTGCCCATCAACTCTACCCTTGATGAATAAAGCCTTAAGATGCTGTCTCTCATTATCGGTAGGCTTCTCAAAGATGGCCATCATTGGATCCAAGGTCAGCTGAGCCACTCGTTCTGAAAGAACTATTTCTTCTTCTTCATCGGCAAGTGCTCGGAATTCCATCGGCAACATGAAAACCATGTTGATGTCTACCGATGGGCCTTCAGCTTTGCACTTTGGTTGCTACACTTGAGACTTCACCCCACGGGAGTTTTCTTCTCTGCATTCACGTTGCAACTTCCTCTTCTGAGTCTTCGTCAGACCTTCAGGGCACCATTGAGGAAGCTTCGTCTTCCAAATGGGCTGATACAGTTTCGTACCTGAACCTGGACAGTTTATATTGGAGTCTCTGCAAAGAATTGCCTCATCAGGAACTCTTGCATTGGCCATCTCCTCGAGCTCCTCTCGGTTCATCGGCAAGTAATCGTCATGCCTACCCAGCCTTTCATGTACACTGGTTCTGCCCCCCAGCCGATCATGTACCGATGCCCTCTCTCTGATCGGCTTATCGATGTATTTGCTCCAATTACCATAGCGCGATCTTCTTTCTATCTGATCAGCTCGATCATAACCATTGCACTCGGGGCAGCTATCAATCATAGGCAATTTAATGCCTTCTTCCCAGCAGTAGATGAAGAAGGGGCATCTCCAATGATCTTCATGCCGATGCCACTCTTCCTGACGCAACACCTCCTGCCGCTGCCGATAGCGATCACCTGAAACTCTGTATGGAGCAGGCCTAGGAGGTCTTCTTGAACTACTGCTTTCTTCTACTACTTCTTTCCCCTTCAAGTTATCGGCAGTTACTTGATGTCTAGGATCTACCGATGCTCTCCTTTCAGCGCTTGCCGATGTCAACACTTTGGTCTTGCTTACGGCATCCACCATGTTTGCAGGAAAAGGATGTTGATCAATCTTCATCGGCCTCTGAGCTTTAGAGTTATCGAACTTGATCCTCCCAGATTCAATGGCCGATTACAACTGCTGCCTGAATACTTTGCAATCATTAGTACTGTGTGAAGTTGCATTATAAAATTTATAGTACCTCATCTTCTTTAGCTCTTCTACCGATGGGATCACATGATTAGGTGATAGCTTGATTTGGTCCTCTTGAAGCAGTAGCTCAAATATTCTATCAGCCTTCATGATGTCAAATGTGAACTTCTCTGGCTCCTTTTGACCAAAAGGACAAGATATTGGTTTCTTACCTTTCACCCACTCAGCCAGGCCGATAGTTGGTTCTTCATCTAAGTCTGATTCCTCTGCTTCTTCTACAAAGGACACCTTCTTATTCCAGCTCTTCCTAGGTTTTGGAGCTCGAGCACTTTGATCAGAGATCCTCTGCACAATATGGCTAAGACTTTCAAACTCCTGAGAATCGTACTTGTCCCTGAGATGCGGCAACAGACCCTGGAAAGCCAAACCAGCTAACTGGCAATCATCAAGCACTAGGCTATAGTACCTATTCTTCATGTCTCGTACCCTTTGCACAAAACTCTCCACCGATTTGTCGCTTCACTGTCACAATTTCATCAAATCGGTAAGCTTCTTTTCATGGACACCAGCAAAGAAGTACTTATGGAATTGTCTTTCTACATTGGCCCAAGTAAGAATAGAGTTCAGTGGCAATGAGATAAACCACGTGAATGCCGATCCAGACAAAGAGGACGAGAATAAATGGACCCTCAACTCATCCCTGTTAGCAGCTTCTCCACATTGGATGATGAATCGGTTGATGTGCTCCATCGTCGACGTATCATCCTGCCTAGAAAACTTAGTGAAATCTGGCACCTTGTACCGATTCAAGAAAGGAATTGAGTCATAAGCTGGAGGGTACGGAGTCCGATAAGAGTAAGTATTAATCTTGGGCTGAATCCCAAATTGCTCTTTCATCACCTCCACGATCTTATCGGTCCAAAACGCATCTTGATCTTGCCGATGCACTGGCTGAATTTCTGCTGGAGGTGCTGGCTGATATGCTTCTACGTATCCTTGTGGTACTTGGTTTGGAGGAATCAGCATATTCACAGCACTAGTCTGTGGAGCAAAGCTCATCGGCTGTCTTATCGATGTTTGATCCTAGAAAGCTACCTGTGGACAATACTGCTGAGTCCCCATCGCCTGGTAGCTTGGCTGAGTAGCATGTTGCTGAGCTGATGCTTGCCCTGACCAATTGTGATTATAACTCATCGGCACCTGACTTGCTGATGGCTGATAGCTCGCTGACAATTGATGCTCTTATATGATTGGATGATAACCAGCATAATTGCCTTGATTTGTAGGTAACCCAGATTGAGATACAAATGGCACTATGGGTTGTTCTGCAGTAGAAACCTTCTATTGCATTGGCAGGGAAGTTGCTAATGGATTCACATAAGATGTTTGCCATGGAGGCGCGTGGAATCCCATTGACAATGGCTGTATAGTAGGAGGTGTAGTAGAATAATGTGATACCTGGGTCATCGGTCGGACCAAAGTTGCCGATACCATAGGACTCTTTCCTGCTACATCATGCACCTGAGGCAATCCAGAATTGGCAGTAGATGGTCCTGGAGGCATCCCGTATCCCCACCAATTAGCAGCAACCTGACTGTGTTGACCTGAAGGACCTGACATTGCCGATGCCGATAGATCTGTACCCAATTGAGTGATCTGCCTTTTCTGAGACGTTAAATCTGATCTTATCGGCGTGGCTTCAATGTTAGATAATCCTAATAAAGCTGGAGGAGCAGGAGCTTCCATACTCTCAACGGCTGGAATTGCCGATGGAGTACTGACAGATGCCGATCCCGGCTGATGATATGCCAGCCCGACATAACCTGGTGCTTGTCCTTCTCTTAATGTTTGCACAACAGCATTGTAAACAGTATTGGACAGCACAGTGGAGTGGTTGATCAAAGCCTGATTCAATGCAGAATTAACCATCTCCTGTAATTTACCAGGGTTGAAATCAAAAGTTACCTACCAAGGCAACGACAGATCTTGCTTCTGGATGAATTCTCTGCCCCTATTCATGCTGAAAGACTTCAAGCAAAGCTGCTGTAGTCCTCCATGGCTTTTTCCATGGCAAGCTTCTGATCTTCCTTGAGATCTAACTCTGATATCTCGATGATGTTCTCTGGATTGATATCAACAGGATTCTTCATGATAAATCTGTTGACTTGGTCCCACCGAGCATGCCAAAAGATGTGTTGATGCAAAAATTCTATCTACAAACACACCGGGCTAATACCCAAAGTTGCTATCCGCAGCGTGCCAGTCGATTTGACCTGTTAATGGACAAGGAAGATAACTTGAACAAAAAACCGAATGAGACGACAGCGATGCGCCCGGACATCAAGGCTCGGATTGCTTGGATACACCGAACTTGCAAGGTTGCCGGAGATCAAGTCAATGCAGCCCGTCGAATCTTGAAAGAACTCGTTGAAAAAGAAAAGATACTTGACGAAGTCATCGAAAAGTAAAGTACAGATAGAAGTAAATTGTGATAAAAGAGTAAATTTGTGTATTGATGCTTGGATCTCTATTACAATGCCCCCTGGCATATATTTATACTCCGCTAATCGAAGAGTCCTAATTTAACACACAAAGCTCAAATATAGAAGAAATAAGCTAATTCCTTATACGAACTCTTCCTCCTAAGGAAAGAAATAAAACTCGTATAGGAGTTGGACTCAAACTATACTACGAAAATCATAAGCTCTGTGATGTCGATCCTCTGTCCGCTTCCATCGTGATGAAGTTATCTCCTCATCGGTATATTCCTAGCATCGGCAACAACCTCCTAGTCTTCCTGCCATTCTTATCGGCAACAGCTCTTTCCGCCTCATCGGTAACAATCCTCTCATTCTCTGCCAACCTAATCGGCAACAGCTCTTCAGCTTCATCGACAATGTACGAGATCAACATGTCCTTCATCGGCAACCACATCGGCAGCTCGGAAGCAATGCTGAAGAAAAACCAACCTCTTGCCGATTTAGTTTAGTCTCCCGATCCTTATTGGCACATGCCAAAAAACGGTGTCAACATAGACATATCTTGCATTCTGGTCACCACTTGTTGGATTTGTCAATTATGCTCAATGCTTGAACTAGATTGTTTCCATGACTTCTTTCTCTTTGACTTGAACTAACATATTTTGACTATAAGCTTTCAAGTCCGGTTAGAACCAATGACATGCTTCTTAACACCTCACTAGAAGGGTTATCTTGCCAATGTTGTACTTGTCACTTATGTGTAATCCAAACTAGATCAATTACTTGGGTTCACTAGCTCATGAACAAATCCATATCCATACCACTAGATTAGTTAACCAATCAAGATATAGTGGTAGACTATGAATTATAAACATTTCATTTGATATGCATGATCCTAATAAGCATGTACTATATGCACTAATCGCATACTAGTAAGGAATGAAATGATCATGCACATTACAATGATACCTTTGCTATCTTGGATTAGTGGATAGTCATTAGGTTCCAATTTCATTACTCCAATAGCAATGTGAAGTCCAATTATAAGATTGATAAAGCCAATAGATATCAATTTTGAATTCCATGCTTCACCCATATGAAATGATAACCACTAATGATCAGGTGCAGTTTCTTGTTGTGGTTGGCTTGCTTCTTCTTTTGACTTTGCTTGCATGAGATAATACCACTTGTATTATTTCTTGATTTACTATGTATTGCTCTCAATTTGGGTGTTGCTTGCTTTCTTGATCAACCCTTTGATTATTTCAACTAAGCAACTCCAATAATCCTTAGATCACCACTTTCATATTAGCCTTCCAAGTATTCCCACTTGGTTTACCCACTCATGGGCGGCAAACCCCTTTCTAGGGAGAAGTGACCTCTTTCCAAAGACCATTCTTGATACTTGAATTGCCTTTCTTTGATTGATCCAAAGACTTAATATGATGAGTAACCTTCAAATCTTTTTTAAGTCCATGTTTATGTCCTTTTCTTTCTTCCAAGTGATCTTTAATTGTTATTCAACTTCATCTTGATCTTGATCTTTAATTTGAGTACCAAGTGGTGTAACAAATACACTCTACAATTGAATGACCTTGTACTTATTACTTGTCATGTTGATAGATCAATTTAAAACCAAACATAGGTTCCTCAACCACTTATAATCATGAATCCAACTTGAGGACCTTTCAATTTGAGTGACTCTTGATATATCCATGTTTGTCACTTTCTAGTAGATTCTGTACCCTTCAAAAAATGATTCATATCTCCCAATGTACAGATCCAACTATAATGAAACTTGCACTAGTGGAGATTTGGCCTTCCATGATGAAAAGTCATTTCCATGATGTTTTTGTTGTTTTTGTCATTGATCTACGTGATGATTCCCCAAATAGTACATTTCTATGACTCGTTTTAAAAAGGTCACGAGAAACGTCACGGAAAACCTGACGGAATCATCACAGCGACTTTCATGGCACTGTTCACCATTGGATTGTGATGGCTTCACGGATATCCTCGAGTTGTGACCAATACACTTTATCACTGAAACCCGCACCACTCCATTCCACTATGAGAGCTAGCGTGGTTTGCTTGCGGGACAACTGCCTTTTTTCCATCCGCCGTTAGCACGCATCACTAGTACCCCCTATCCGTCGTTAGTCATGGGACCCGCCGGACACTTCTCCAATAGATGTTATGGGACCCGCCATTACTTATTCATTCTGAATGGGCGCTATTCTCCATCCGGCGTGCGGGACCAGCGTGTCAGTTAGACCACACTTCACCGATCGACCTATGGGACCTGCCTGCCAGGCAAACCTTGAGGCTACCCCCTTCTATGACTGACCTGTGGGACCTGTCTAGAACCGTTCTCCATCAGATGGGTGGGATCAGCATCGTTCTCAATCAGACGGGTGGGATCCGTGTGTCAATTTGATGGGACCCGCCAGAGGGGACCCATCTCTATTCACGTGGGGCCATACTTCCTAGACTGACATGTGGGACTGCGTCTGGTACCTTTCTCAACTTGACGAATGGGGTCAGAGTGTCAATTAGGTGGGACCCACAACTCAAGACCCATCTGTGTTCACGTGGGGCCACCATTCGTCTAGCACCCTTCTCCACTCACCACATGGGATGAGGGCGTCAGTCAGATGGGACCCGCAACTTGGGAACCCTTTTTCGAAGGACCTGTGGGACCTGCCCGCGATGTGGGATGCTCTCTGTTGACAAAGGACCACCGTTCTCTGACCGACATGTGGGACCACGTGTCAGTTAATCGAGACCCGCCACTAGGGGAACCCTTCTCAAACAGACCTATGGGACCTGCCCACAACGTGGGACCCATCGCTGTGCCGGCGAAGGGGAATTTCTCGCCAAACATGAATTTCCCAAAAATGGATAGGGTTTTCTAGGATTCGAACCCAGAATGTAGGCGTGAAGAACTGAAAGCCATTGCCATTGCACTAGGCGCCTGCATGTGTTCTCATCTCTTTTAGATCCTTCATATAACTATATGTTCTGGGCATTGCCAAACATGTTAACTTATAAGGATTTGTCCCCTCAAAGTAGGAAAATATCTGCTCTTGGACTTGCAATTGAGTCGGAGGTGGCAACAGAGGATCCTTAGTGTGCTCGAGTGGCTCCGACGTCCATTGGGAGGCAGCGGCGGGTCTCTCCCGGTGGAGCGCGGCTGCATTGGCATCCACACCCGTGGTTGTGTGCCGAGATACAAGCATCAGATCCGACCCGCAGGTGTCCTTTCTCCCCTTTTACTATCTGTTTCTTCATTGGGGAATGCCTATAAGATTTGGGGTTTAGGGTACTGTAACTGTGATGGTTAGACTTGATTTCATCAAATTTGTAGTGGTTACAGCTACATTAACTGCTATTCTAGTTTGAGTTATACATATCTATGTGCTGCTGCTCTAAATTAGGATGAGCTTTTGTCAGCCTGTCTTGTAGAATGATATGAACAAATGTAGACATTATTGCTCTCTAACCTTGTATTTCCTTTTGTTATTAATGATACTTTTTCAACGATCCACCCTGTGGTCTAAACTCTCACTGATTTTGCGTACTTTTTCTGCAGCAGGAAGATGGAGAGATCCTAGATTACAACAAGAAAGAAAGGCACAGATGAGTACTATATTGGAGCCACTCAGTTCATGGACTGGGTGAAGAAAAAGTACCCAGGGGTGAAGATGTCCGTTGCCAGTGTCAAAAATCCCTTAACAATGAAATTGTACCACTAAGAGACTTGTGAAAACACATTACTCGGAACAAAATGTCAACACACCAGATGGGTTCTTCATAGGGAAGAAGTGGAATCTTCAGGTGGCAACATCATAGAGTAATCAGATATTCTTGGATCTCATCATGAGGATAGGATTCCAGAGCAGAGGAGCAGGACAAAGACATTAGCATATTCATGGAAGATTGGGATTTGATTACAAACCTATTAACATGTGAAGAGCTCAAGGAGAAAAAATCTTTAGTGATTGAAAGAGTGGTAAATGATTGAAACAAGCATCCTCACTTGGATCTGCGTCCACAAGATTCTCTCTCGTTATCAGGTTGTTGTACATGAAGTCCTGCAATCGAGTCAGCAACAAATGTTTCGATACACTTTTATGGTTACTTTCGAAAGCATTCCCAAAGATTAACCTTCTAGACCCATATAACAAAGCATGCAAACATATTCGACATTTGGGGCTTGGTTATGATAAGATCGATGTGTGCATGAACAACTGTGTGTTGTTTTGGGGTAAAGTTCTTGAAAAGGCTGGTGTGTGCCTAGAATGCAACACGTCTAGATGGGAGGATGGTAGCTAGCAGACTCCTCATAAGGTTTTGAGGCATTTTTCTCTAACAAAGAGGTTGCAGAGGATCTTTGCGACACCAAAAACAGCAAAGGACGCCGAATGGTACAAGACTAAGCGAGATGAGGTTGACGGTGTATTGAGCCATCCAGTAGACGGGGAGGCATGGAAGCACTTTGATATCAAACATCCAGATTTTAAAAATGATGCAAGGAACTTGAGGCTATCCATTACCACATATGGTTTCAATCCGTTTGGCAACTTTAGCTTATCATATAGTATGTGTCCTGTTCTTGTAACACATCTCAACATGCCACCATGGGAGTGTGTGAACCCATTCAATTGCTTTGTGCCTGTCCTAATCCCAGGCATGAAATCTCCAGGAAAGGGTTTTGATTTATTCTTGGAGCCTCTTATAGATGAGCTACTGGAAATGTGGAAGGGTGTCAAAACTCATCATGAACTCCTTCCTACAAAAGAAACTTTTAATCTGCATGCTGCCGTGCTTTGGTGTGTACACGACTTTCCAGCATTGAACACCATGTCAGGCCAAACTACAAAAAGTTATTTTGCTTGTATTTATTACGACAAAAATCCTTTGTCAAGATCGCTAAGATCAAAGTTAGCCTACTGCGAACACCGATGTTACCTTCCAGAAGAACACAAATGGAGGGAACACAAGTTTCTATTTGACGGAACAATTGAGAAGAGAGGCACGCTAGAAAAGTTCACCTATAAGGAGATCATGGTGGAGCACAAGAGGGTGGAAGATCTCAGGCCAGGTATCAACGGTGGATACAAGAAACGTAAGCATGGAGAGCCACTAATAATTTATAATCGAGTGGCTGCTTGGTGGAAGCTACCGTACTGAGAGGACCTGCTACTGTCGCACAATTCTTGACGTCATGTACATTGAGAAGAACATATGTGACAACATTCTTTGGACTTTGCTGAAAACTGACAAGGCAAAGGACACAAACAACGCTAGGCTAGATTTTCATGATATGAAGATAAGGCCTAAATATCACTACGTGCAGAAAGGAAAAAAGTTTGGTGTTACAGATGCCCCTTACGTTGTTGAGTGAACACAGAAGAACATTTACCAAATTCCTTCAAGGTGTCAAGATCCTAGATGATTTTGCAGCAAACCTAGCATCATCCATAAGTGCAGATGGGGACCAAGGTAGTAGGCAAGCTGAAAACGCATACATGCCATGTCCTTCTGTAGAGGCTCATACCTGTTGGCTTACAAGGCCGTTTTCAAAAGGATTTGTACCAAGCTATTTCAGAACTTGGTAACTTCTTTAGGCAATTGTGTAGCAGAATTTTGAAGAAAGAAGTCATGGAAAAACTTGGTAACTTCTTTAGGCAATCGTTCTCATCTTATGCAAGCTTGAGAAGATTTATCCACTGGCCTTTTTTGATGTAATGGTGCACTTGGCTGTTCATCAACCTCAAGAGGCACTTCTTAGAGGCCTCGTATAGTACGGATGGATGTACCCAATAGAACGATGACTTGGCACATTGAAGTATTTTTGTAGGAATAGATGAAAGCCTGAAGGCTCAATTGTGAAGGCTTACTTAGAAAATTAGACCTGGAGGTTTGGGAGAGGTTCATCAATGACGTGGAAACAAGATATGACCAGGATGACAATGACATTATGTCACATGATTGGCCATCAGATGGTAACCTTGATATTTTTAGTCATGGTGTCAAGTTCTTTGGCCAGTGTACGAGAAGAGAAATCACATGCACAGAGTAGAACAAGCTAGCTTGGTATGTGCTCAATAACTGTGGAGAGGCTCGAGACTTTGTGGAGTAAGTGTGGTTTTTCATATGCTCATCTGCTGATTCATATATTACGTATGAAATGTTACCCATAGTAATGCGAATATGTTTTCCAGAGAGTATCGACAAAAGTTACATGACGAAGGGGCGTGCAATGCTTAAAAGATGCTACAAGAACGGTTTCCCCAATGGTTCAAGTCCCTTGTATGTGATTGGCTTATTTTACTCCTGTTAGGCCCACCATTTAAAGAATTATATCACAACTTATTAGTGACGGTGGTTTCATGTTTTTGTGCAGATCATGCAGCTACGTATCGATGAACCCACAAAGGTTAGTGAAGGTTTGTTCTCACTGTCTGGTGGCCCTGCTCCCTGAGTCGAGACATATTGAGCTTGCAGCATCAATGGCATCAAGTATTGCACTGTTGACTATGAGAAACACTAGGAGACACAGAACTGTGGTGTCATGAGCCACTCCACTCATGACGGTAGTGAATTGGAATTTTATGGTGTTGTTAGAGAGGTTATTAATTTGGTGTACCCAGGTAAACAAAGGATGGTCGTTCTTCTATGTTTGACTGGTACAATCTACGTGGCAAGTCAAAGCACAAGCTCAGTGGCATTGATGATGATGGATATTGGAAAGCCGTCAACATTTCATCACTCTGGTGCCACGATGACCCTTTGATTCACTAACACAGGCAAACAAGATATTTTATTTGGAGTTCACTAGGTTGGGTGAAAGTTGGCGGGTCATGCAGAAATTCCAACAAAGGGGTTCTTATGATGTGAATGAAATAGAGCCTCAGATGTTCTAAGATGGTCATTGTTTTAACGAGGTACTTCAAGTGCTCGAGGGTGAGGGTGAGGGTGAGGGTGAGGGTGAGGGTGATGGAGATATACATAGTCCTAGGCATGATGAAGAAGTCACTTACATTGTAGTCAACTGTTGGTATTTTCAAGACACACAGATAAATCCACAAGTGCACGGACACCGTTGTAGCCTTCACCCAGAGGGTTTTAAATATCATATCCACAGGGAAACATGTGTGAGTCGCTTAACCACTAGTTTATCTAGGGGTATAGAAATCAAGGTTAAGATACAGTGGGTAGAGAGGATTCCTATGGCAAAGATCCTATGCAAGGCAAGGTGATGGTTCAAATGTCCTTCTAATGTTCACTTCGGGACACCACTAGATGGAAGAGCACTACGAAGAGAACTCTATCGACATGACTACGGTCCTACTAATTTAAGAACCTACTCAAAGTAATGTGACGGGATAAAGTCACTCCCCATAACTACCACACAACTAAGAATAGGGCAAAAACATAGGTAATCGATAGCCTAAGCACCATGCTTACACTAAGAATTACTACTCTAATTCTGAGCGCAAATAAGAACTAGAGCAATCATAAGAACTTTGAACCAATGAACAAAAGAATAAGCTAAATACTTGAATAAAGATCAATTACCAGAAGCATCCTAGATGCAGGCTTGGAGAAGCCTAAATCCACTGAAGTACAAGTCGAAGAGGGAGCACTAACATGCCAAAACAACCTCCAACTCTTCCCTCGCCCTCTATCTCTCTATTTGCTAAGACTAGATCCTAATGAGGACTAATCTTCTCTTGAAGGCTAGCTATGGAGAGTAGATCCATTCAAGGGAGCCCTCTCCTCTGATCCTAACTTGAAATAATGGATTAGGGTTTCAAGGATGCCTCCTCCAGGGGCCAGGGCTTATATAGCCCCCTAGGATGCACCGCGGCCGTCGGATCAAACCGACCTTGATGCACAGCTTGGATTGGACCTCAAAGGCGGTAGGAGGCACATCCACAAGCTTGGCTCTTGTCACACCCCAATTTTAAGGATGAAATGGGATATTTAAAAGCCTTATGTGCACCCCTAGAAGTCACAAACATAAGTCGACAAATCGATAAACAATACCATCTCAATGTTTATTACATAGCGAACAGATATCCATTACATAGTCTCAAATATAAAAGTCTGATGAGTATAATATAACTAGCACACTCGTGGAAGTTTCAACCACAGGGACAAAGTTTACTGGTGAACATCAAGCCTAATACTCATTACGGTAGTCATCATTCCAGCCTTGATCTGTTACCCATCTGGGATTTTCCAAAATTGAAAGTAAAGCAAACATAAGTACACAACCATGCTCAGCAAGTATAACCAAGGGTTCATGAGGCACAAAAATAGCTGACATGGTTAACTGCATTTAGATTTTAGTAATATAACAAGTTTGCCAATTAGCATCAACAAGGTAGTTTCATCCCCATAACCACATGATCACAAAATATAACTAAGTAAATAAATTGCACATAAACCATTAAATGAACATAACAGATCCACTCAGTTTTCTGGGCCACCCATAACCATGGGCACAGACAATATATTGATTTAACTCTGCACAGAGGTGTACACTTCCACTGTGAGCCATGATTTACCCTTCCACCCGAGGTGATAAGCCTCTTAGCCCACTACCAAGGAAGACCGGTAGGGTTCACTATGAAGCCTTTCAAAGGTTCGTCTAACCAGTTAGGACTGTCAGATCATCAAATGTAGGAACCCCCTTCTAATATGGCACATTCCTTCTTGGCTATACTCATAAGGATAGAGGCTATCCTATACCCAACTCAGCAACCCCTAACAAGCTAGAAAAGGTCCTCATACTGAGCTAAAACCAGAGCCATTTAGTCCTCACAGTTGAACGAAAAGTCCCAGCTTTTGCCAAAGGAAATATATTCATCTTATATGGTTATCACTTACTCATTACTCCAGCATACATGATCATGGTTAATGATTTGCACTAGCCACATACTACCCAAATGCATATATACCAAGGTTAACAAGGTAAAAATATTCAATAACTAGGAATTCCCTGATTAGGCATCCAAGGACACATGCAAATGAATTTTAGTGTTTATAGTGAATAGGTAACAAGGATGGTCCTTAGCTATGCTTGCCTTGGTTCTCAAAACACCCCTGCTGGCCCTGCTGTTCCTCAAAGTGTCCTTGATCTTCCATGAATCCCTCACCATCTGAACTCAATTAACATTAACAATCCACACCATGCAAACCAACACGGCACACATACACAAAGCAAACCAAGAGCTATTAGAAGGCAGTACACCAAAACATCATAACAATAGCAAACAATAGCAAAGATTTATTCTACTTGTCAAGACGATTCCAAAAAGTATAAGTTTGCTAAAAACGGAGTTAAAACGTGAAAGTTACGGCCTATACAAGACTAGGGACTAATCTGCAGAAAACTGGACTAAAATCTAAATACTTTTGAACTACGACGGATGAAATTGTAATTAAATAGAAAGGCAGGGATTTTTTTTGCAAAAGGTCCCACGACCGCCGGGCGCTGTCGCCATGCCGCGGAACGGGAACGGCCGGGTCCCGTGGACCGGCCATGGACCGAGTCCACTGGTCCACCGTGGACCGACAGTGGTCGGCCGACTGGAGCGAGACTCCCGGCGGCGGTGGCTCGCCGACGAGTGGCGGCGCGGTGTCCAGGTTGCTCGGCGGCCCACACGGAGGAGATGGTTGGGCGCAACGTAGTCTTGTGGTCCCGATGGTGGAGATCATGGTGGTGGCAGTTGACCAGAGGCGGCTTGCCGAGCAGCATCGCCATGACTGGCGACGGGCGTCTCGATGGCGGCACAACGAGAGGGCGAGAGCGGGGGAGAACAGCTACGTGGCGAACTCGGGTGGTGGCGGCGGCGTGAAGCGGATGCAGAGCGGACACCGGGTGGCGGCTGATGGGTCGAACGAGGGAGTGGGGCCCACCTGTCGGCGACCAGGCATGGGCGGAAGCGCAGCGGCTTGCTGGGCCGCTCGGCCACTCAGCCCACGAAGGTAGGCGCACGTGCTTGCAGGCTTGGCTGGGCCGCTCGCGACCTGTGCTGCAGTTGCTAGCTGGATCGCTGCCTTGGCTCAGGCTGGCTAGGCCGCGCTGCTAGCGCGGGGGCTTGGCTGCTGCGGCTGCTGGTGGCCTGGCTGGCTACGGTGGCCGGCCGCTGCTGGTGCCGCCTTGTCCATGGCTAGCCAATGTTGGCCATGGCCGGATAGAACTGGCCACGGGTGGCCAGGGCTAGCCGTACTTGGCCAGTAGGGGCTAGGGTTAGCCAGGGTCCACTAGGGAGCAAAAGTTAGACAACAAGTTCAACAAATCAACCAAAACTTATGCAGCAGCATGAATGCACCAACGATTGCATATATAAATCAATTTAACTATATGCAAAAATTCCGGGCATGACAACTCTACCCCCCTTAAAAGAATCTCGTCCTCGAGATTGAACTGAGCTTACTCAAACAACTATTGATACGCTGCCCTCAAAGCATCTTCTCTTTCCCAAGTTGCCTCAGCTTCTGAACAACGATTCCACTGCAGTTTGCACATCTTGATAACCCTACTTCTAGTTACCTTCTCTGATGTATCCAAGATCCTTACCAGAAACTCTTCATAAGTGAGATCCTCTTTCATAGTGATTTCATCTAGAGGTAAATGTTCCTTCTCAGGTACACGCAAACACTTCTTGAGTTGAGACACATGGAACACATCATGCACACCAGACAAACTCTGAGGCAATTCCAATTGATAAGCCACTTCACCTCACCTCTCTAGGATTGTGAAAGGACCCACATACCTCGGTGCTAGTTTCCCCTTCATATTGAATCTCTTCACACACCTCATTGGGGACACTTTCAAATAGACATAATCCCCCACATTAAGGCCAATTCCCTTCTTCGAGTGTCTGCATAACTCTTTTGGCGAGATTGAGCCACTCTAAGATTCTCTCTAATCACTCTCAATTGCTCCTCCGCATCTCCAAGCACATCTAGCCCAAACACTTGAGTCTCACCAGTCTGATTCCAGAACAAGGGTGTTCTGCACTTACGCCCATACAAGGCCTCAAATGGCGCCATCTTGATACTCTGTTGATAGCTGTTATTGTAAGAGAATTCCACATAGGGCAAACTCTTATCCCAATTAGTACCATATTGCAATGCACAGGCCCTCAACATATCCTCCAAAATCTGGTTGATCCTTTCAGTCTGCCCATCTGTCTGAGAGTGGTAAGCGGTACTAAAATTCAATGTTGTTCCCAATGAATGATGTACCTTCTGCCAAAATTTGGATGTGAATTGACTACCCCTGTCAGAGACAATCTTCTTAGGAACCCCATGCAAGCATACTATCTTCTCGATGTATAGCTCTGCTAATCTGGTCCCTAAATCAGTGGTCTTGACTGGCAAGAAGTGAGCAACCTTAGTCAACCGATCTACGATCACCCAAATAGAATCATACCTTTCTGAGTACGAGGTAAACCCACTATAAAATCCATGCCTACTTCTTCCCACTTCCATTCAGGTATCTTCATTGGTTGTAGCAATCCAGTTGGTCTCTGATGTTCGGCTTTCACACGCTGACATGTATCACACATAGACACATACTTGGCCACATCCTTCTTTATACCAATCCACCAATACTTCTCCTTCAGATCCAGATACATCTTGGTACTTCCAGGATGAATAGAGTAAGCTGACTCATGTGTTTCTCATAGAATCATCTGACGAATGGCTTCTACCTCAGGCACACAGATCCTACTACCATACCATAAAGTACCCTCTTCATCAATGTGAAAACTAGGTTCCTTTCCTTCTGATAGCTTCTTTGCTATATACTTCAGACCCTTGTATTCTAACTGACCCTGTGAATCTCTTCCTCTAGTGTAGATGTCACCTCTATCTCCATGGCACTAGCAACAATGGCAAGGTTCAAGTGTGCAAACTCTGCACACAGCTGATCAGATTCTAGCTTCATCTGGAGTGCATTAGCATACCTCTTTCTACTAAGGGCATCTGCCATGACGTTTGCTTTCCTAGGATGGTAATACATATCAAAGTCATAATCATTTAATAATTCCAACCATCGATGTTGTCTCAGGTTCAGGTCAGACTGGGTGAAGATGTACTTCAAGCTCTTATGGTCAATGAAGATATCAATCTTGTGCCCAATCAGATAATGCCTCCAGATCTTCAAAGCATGAACAACAGCTGCTAACTCCAAATCATGAGTAGGATAATTCACCTCATGTTTCCTCAACTATCTGGATGCATATGCAACAACTCTACCTTCTTGCATGAGAACACATCCTAAACCCATACGAGACGCATCACAATAGATAGAGAACTTCTTACTCAAATCTGGCAATACCAGCACTGGAGCTGTAGTGAGTCTCTTCTTGAACTCCTCAAAGCTAGCTTGGCACTTATCGGACCACACAAATTTGGCATTCTTCTCTAACAAAGCTGTCATTGGTTTAGCAAGCTTGGAGAAACCCTCAATGAACCTCCTATAATAACCGGCCAACCTGAGAAAACTGCGAATCTCACTTGCATCAACAGGCGGCTTCCAATTCAGAACATCCTTCACCTTGCCTGAATCCACTGATATTCCCCATTAGAGACAACATGACCCAGAAAAGAGACCTCCTTCAACTAGAACTCGCACTTTCCTCGCTTGGCATACAACTTGTGCTCTCTAAGCTTCTGCAAAACTAACCTCAAATGTTCAGCATGTTCTTCTTCTGTCTTGGAGAACACCAGTATGTCGTCAATAAACACCACCACAAACTTATCCAGATACTCCATGAACACCTTGTTCATCATGTACATAAAGTAGGCAAGTGCATTGGTCAAACCAAATGACATGACAGTATATTCATACAACCCATACCTGGTAGGGAAGGCTGTCTTTGGTATATCTGAATTTCTAATCTTCAACTGATGATAACCAGAACGTAGATCAATCTTAGAGAACACACAAGCACCTCTCAACTGGTCAAACAAGTCATCAATTCTAGGCAATGGATACTTGTTCTTAATGGTAACCTCATTCAAAGAACGATAATCAACACACATTCACTGAGTTCCATCCTTCTTATCAACAAAGACCACAGGAGCACCCCAAGGCAAAGCACTAGGACGAATGAAACCCTTTTCCTCCAACTCTTTTAACTATTTCCTAAGTTCTTCTAATTCATTAACCCCTATTCTATAAGGATGCTTAGCTACAGGTGCAGTACCAGGTAATAACTCAATGATAAATTCAATGTCTCGGTCAGGCGGCATACCTGGCAAGTCATCTGGAAACACATCTGGGAACTCCTCCACAACACGGCTCTGAGGCTCAACATCTTCATCATCAAGCAAATTGATTATGGTGGCCGGTGGTGCTTTTAATGCTACCTCAACACTGATTCGGCCTCCCTTTGGTGATGTTAGAACCACAACCTTCTCCTTACATTGTATCACTGCTCCATGTTGCTTCATCCAATCCAATCCCAATATCACATCAATGCCAGAGGACCTTAACACAATAGGACTGACTGTGAAGTCTACCCCCTTAAAGTAAGTTTTGCTGAGGGGCAGAAGTAAGATGCTAGAATACCACCTCCCGGGGAATTCACTAACATTTGACTCTTCATGGCAATTACTAGGATGCTACGATTTCTAACAAATGCATGTGAAATAAAAGTATGCAATGCTCCAGAATCAAAAAGAACTGTAGCAGAGATGGAGTTGAGTTCAAACGTACCCAGCATAACTTCAAGACCATCCTGCACAGTCTCATTAGACACATGGTTAACTCTCCCATGATTACCACTTAGCTTGTGGTTGCTGCTCTGCCTCTGAGGGGTCTGCTGATTTTGCCTCTTGGGACAATGATTGGCATAATGCCCTGGTTCACCATAATGGTAGCACAACTAAGGAGTACTTGGAGACCCACTCTTCACTGGGATGTTGTTGGGTGGGGTGAGACGTGGAGTTTGATTCCCAAACTGCTGCAACGAGCGCTGATTGCCACTTTGATACTGGCTTCCATTCTGATGTTGATTCTCGTTCTGACGCTGGGAATATTGACCTTGGTTCCCCTAGCCAACTGGCCCCTGGTACCTCTGCTAGAAACCACGCTGAGAGTTGGGGCAAAAATGAGAGTTACCTCTAGAGCCCTGTCCACTATTCCACTTCCTGTTCTTGTCGTGGGCAAGACGCTCATTGTCTAGTACAATGGCACTATTCACCAACTCTTCAAAGGATTCATATTTGTTCCCCTTCAATTGTAGCCTGAGGTCATAATAGATCCCATTAAGGAAATGATGATGTTTATCAGCATCTGTGCAGACCTCATTAGGAGCATACCGTGCTAGATTCTCAAACTGAGCAAGGTACTCGCTCATAAGCATACTACCCATCCTGAGATTCTTGAACTCTTCTGCCTTCTGCTCTTTTAAACCTTTAGGGATGTGGCGAGCTATGAAATTCTCTTTGAACTTCTCCCAGGTGAGAGCGGGAGCATTGATAGGACAAGTAGCTTGATATGACTCCCATCATTCCTGAGCAGCCCCCTGAAGTTGCCTATAAGCATACAACACCTTCTCTTGGTCATTACACTGTGCAAGGTCTAGTTACTTCTCCACTGCACGAAGCCAATCATCCACCTCCATAGGATCAATGGCATGAGAAAACACTGGAGGGTGACCTTACATGAACTTCCTGCATTTGTTCCTTGGTGATTGTGCCTGTGGTAGACCTCCAGCTTATATTATTTGCACGAATTGTGTCATGGCTTGCATCATCTGGAACTGTTGGTCCATCAAGTCCTCTAGAGTTATTGGTCCATGGCCTCTGCCTCTGCCTCTGCCTCTGCCTCCACCTCTATCTACATGAGCAGCCATCTATAATGCAACACAAAAATCAAAGCTTAGAGAGATTTAGGGCACAAATCACTTATATAAAAATAAGCATTGCAAATCTAAAAATTTCTGGACAAGCTTCGATTTCCATAGTAAAGAAAATCGGTCATATCTAAAGATCCATATATCAAAAAGAGATGTTCTTTAAACGGTTTAAAAGCTTATGAAATTTTCTACAACTCCCCTTCAGACCAAGTTCCCAGAATCGGCAGCTAAGGTGGCCGAAATCAACACACAATAGAAACTGTTTCAGACCCGATACTGTGCAGAAACACTGACTTTGAAAGGCTATAACTCGCAACTTGGAACAGATCTAAAGGTGATTCTTATGGCGTTGGAAAGGTAATAAAGTCTAGTTTATTTCATCGAAATTTTACCAGATTTACGGTAGCCAAACTTGAGATATAATAGAAATATTGCAGGCTGCTCTAGAATTTCAGCACAGGACAGATTTGAGATTGAACAAACTACTCTTTATTAAAGACCCCAAAACTCTAATATGTTTGACTAGACAACATTGTGAACATTTCCACAAGCCCCATCACTCACTAAAAAGATCCAAATCACTCAAAGCATAAAAACATCTCATCTAACACACCCAGGTTCACTGGCAAACAAAAGACTCGACTCAACTTGACTAACGAAACTAACCACTATTACATAAGAGGTCTCCTGCACCTAAAGACAAAGAGGAAGGGCATGCTTCTCATAAATCTTCAGCTCTCTAATGGAAGCTGTAAGGTCGTCATGCATCTTCTAGAACTTCCTACAGTCCTGCCCTTGCTGGTAAAGCGTAGCCTCCAAGATCCTAACTCTTTCCATCATGTCATAGCCAAAGTGCGCCGTAGCTTGGTGTGCTGGATCAAGTTCTTAAGGAATCAGCATTGCCCATCCATCTTCCATATTCAGATCATCATATGGATGATAACGGTAGTGATCATGCTTCATTGGCTCATGGCGATTTCCTCGAAGACTCACCGATGCTTGAAATGCGGTGTCATCAATACTGCTCCTCAGGGTATGGTGATGTCCCCAATGGAAGTGAGCCCTCTCAAACTTGAAAACTCCTGGTCCCTCGTTCTCAGAGAAGATGTTCACCATGGTCTTCCAGTAAGTCGTCGCAAGAGGGTGAGTGTACCCTGTGCAGACATACTGTATTGCCGGCTTCCAATCAGCATAGTATCGAGTCAGCACCTCCACCAGACGACCATGTGCTATGGAGTCGTAGTGCCACAAGGTACGAGTCTCCTTAGTCCACTCCATTGAAGGGGTTCGTCATCTCCTTCAGTGATTTCCATCTCATCATCTTGAGCAATGTTCGTCTCATCATCACTGATGTTAATGATATCCTGCTCCTCTTCCACAGGCTCCAGTTCTTCTTCATCTTCTTGGGCTTCTTCCATAGGTTCTTCTTCTTCAGGCTTAGGTGTAGGTGATGGTAAAGGTGATGGCACTTGTTGTGCAGGGATTGCGGCCCTTACATCTTCTTCATCTTCGCTATTCCAGTCCCGCGCTTCTCCATCCCTAGGCTCCATTGGCTCATACACCACTCGTGGTGAAATGGAACCTCCAGTGCTCATGCGTGCAGTCTAACAGTTAAGCATCTACAAAAATTAAACTAAGTGAAGTTAGAATCAATGTTTTTATAATGAAATAGGATACAAGTAGCATATAAATTTAGAAAATAACAAGACCAGGATAGTAAGCAAGAATCTAGAAAAACAAAGAGAGCTAAACATGACCATTCTAACTAGGCTTGCGTCCTACAGTCAACATGGAGCTGGAACCAACTTGTCACACCCCAATTTTGAGGACAAAATGGGATATATAAAAGCCTTATGTGTGCCCCCGGAAGTCACACACATAAGTCGACAAATCGATAAACAATACCATCTCAATGTTTATTACATAGCAAATAGATATCCATTACATAGTCTCAAATATAAAAGTCTGATGAATACAATATAACTAGCACACTCGCGGAGGCTTCAACCACAGGGCTAAAGTTTACAAGTGAACAACAAGCCTAATACTCATTACGGTAGTCATCATTCTAGCCTTGATCTGTTACCCATCCGGGATTTTCCAAAATTGAAAGTAAAGCAAGCGTAAGTACACAACTGTACTCAACAAGTATAACCAAGGGTTCATGAGGCACAAAAATAGCTGACATGGTTAACTGTATTTAGCTTTTAGTAATATAACAAGTTTGCCAATTAGCATCAACAAGGTAGTTTCATCCCCATAACCACATGATCACAAAATATAACTGAGTAAATGAATTGCACATAAACCATTAAATAAACATAACAGATCCACTCAGTTTTTCGGGCCACCCGTAACCATGGGCACGAACAATAAATTGATTTAACTCTATGCAGAGGTGTACACTTTCACTGTGAGCCATGATTTACCCTTCCGCCTGAGGTGATCAGCCTCTTAGCCCACTACCAAGGAAGACCGACAAGGTTCACTATGAAGCCTTTCAAAGGTTCGTCTAACCAGTTAGGACTGTCAGATCATCAAATGTAGAAACCCCCTTCCAATATGGCACATTCCTTCCCGACTATACTCATAAGGATAAAGGCTGTCCTATACCCAACTCAACAACCCCTAACAAGCTAGAAAAGGTCCTCATACTGAGCTAAAACCAGAGCCATGTAGCCCTCACAGTTGTACGAAAAGTCCCAGCTTTTGCCAAAGGAAATACATTCATCTTATATGGTTATAACTTACTCATTACTCCAGCATACATGATCATGGTTAATGATTTGCACTAGCAACATACTACCCAAATGCATATATACCAAGGTTAACAAGGTAAAAATATTCAATAACTAGGAATTCCCTGATTAGGCATCCAAGGACACATGCAAATGAATTTTAGTGTTTATAGTGAATAGGTAACAAGGATGGTCCTTAGCTATACTTGCCTTGGTTCTCAAAACACCCCTGCTGGTCCTGCTAATCCTCAAAGTGTCCTTGATCTTCCATGAATCCCTCACCGTCTGAACTCAATTAACACTAACAATCCACACCATGCAAACCAACCGGGCACACATACACAAAGTAAATAAAGAGCTATTAGAAGGCAGTAAACCAAAACATCATATAACAGTAGCAAACAATAGCATAGATATATTCTACTTGTCGAGACGATAACAAAAAGTATAAGTTTGCTAAAAACGGAGTTAAAATGTGAAAGTTATGGCCTATACAAGACTAGGGACTAATCTGCAGAAAATTGGACTAAAATCTAAATACTTTTGAACTACGAAGGATGAAATCATAATTAAATAGAAAGGCAGGGACTTTTCTGCAAAAGGTCCCGACAGCCGCCGGGCGCTGTCGCCACGCCGCGGCACGGGAACGGCCGGGTCCCGTGGACCGGCCGTGGACCACGGCCATGGACCGAGTCCACCGGTCCACTGTGGACCGACGGTGGTCGGCCGACCGGAGCGAGACTGCCCGTGGCGGTGGCCCGGCGAGTAGCGGCGCGGTGTCTAGGGTGCTCAGTGGCCTACACAGAGGAGACGGTTGGGCGCGGCGCAGTCTCGCAGTCCCGATGGTGGAGATCGTGGCGGTGGCGGTTGACTGGAGGCGGCTAGCCGAGCGGCATCGCCATAGCCGACGACGGGCGTCTCGACGGCGACGCAACGAGACGGTGAGACCAGGCGATGACTACCACGGAGACAGCTACGTGGTCCTCGCGGTCGAGCGGAGCTCGACGCATGCTCACCTGGACAACACGGTGGCGGAGGTCGACGGCCAGAGCTCGAGCTCGAAGGCTGCGGCTATGGTGGCCAGTGAGTTAGGGTTTCGGGTGGCGGTGGGTCGAACTAGGGTAACGGGAGGGTGCAGCACACGGAGTTGAGCCCCTTTATGGGCCTCGGCCATCCTTGGGATGCGCACCCGAGGCGAACTCAGGCGGCTACGACGGCATGAAGCGAACGCGGAGCGAACACCTGGTGACGGCTGACGGGTGGGACCGAGGAGTGGGGCCCACCTATCGGCGACCGGCTGTGGGCGAAAGTGCAGCGGCTTGCTGGGCCGCTCGGCCGGCGCACGTTAGCGGGCTTGGCTAGGCCACTTGCGGCTTGTGCCGCGGTTGCTAGCTGGGCCGCTGCCTTGGCTCGGGCTGGCTGGGCCACGCTGCTGGCATGGGGGCCTGGCTGCTACGGCTGCGGGTGGCCTGGCTGGCCATGATGGTCGGTCGCTGCTGGTGTCGCCTTGGCCATGGCTGGCCAATGCTGGCCATGGCCGGCTAGAGCTGGCCACGGGTGGCCAGGGCTGGCCGTACTTGGCCCGTAGGGGCTGGGGTTGGCTAGGGTCCACTAGGGAGCAAAAGTTAGACAACAAGTTCAACAAATCAACCAAAACTTATGCAGCAACATGAATGCACCAATGATTGCATATATAAATCAATTTAAATATATGCAAAAATTCCGGGCATGATAGCTCTAATTGGTCAGGAGTTAGGGTGGGCGCCCTAGATGGTAGGCCAGGCGCCCTGACCCTGGGCCCGCTCATCCTCTAGTTTGGTCCAATGTCTTCTTGAGTCTTCTAGAGTATTCTTCTTCGTGCGTGGGGTCTTTCTCTCTAGTAAACCTTACATGTGGGCCTTTCTTGGTTCTTATTAGCTGACACCCTGCAGAAATAGACATTCACCAAAACTTGTGGAATTCTATCAGTGTAACCCCTATATCTTGATGATATTTATATTTATGTCCTTTTTCATTTTTCGTTGACGGTTAAAATTGACACTTATCTACCGTCAACAAACTCCCCCAATCTTACCCTTTGCTCATCCCTGAGCAAAGATAAACTCAGTAATGGATCAGGAGTTGCTGCAATGCTTTCACGCCTCAAAAGTACACATGCGTTCAAACAAGAACTCTCCTCCGGATAAGAGTGAACTATTCTAACTTTCAAACTTACCCATATTATCTTTCACCATGGGGCTTGTAGCCACCACTTGGGTCTTGCTCAGTTGAAAGACAGAATGGTTAAGTCAAGCGCCATGTTTCAAGCTCTTTGATCAACCTTTGTTCTGGAGTTTTTTTGCAAATTCTCATTTGTGGTATTTTGATCCTTACTAACACATTAATGGGGTATGTCTTCTCTCTTCTCTCAAGATATGTGGTATTTTTGTCGTCATGCATAGTAGCATTGCCTTCTCTTTCTTACCCTATAACTAATAGGCTTATATGAAGTTCATAGGTGGGAAAGAAAAGCTCATACATACTTGCAATACATATGTTGCCTAGTCTAACCATGGATCCAGAGAAACTAGTCATACAATCAAATCAAGATGTGCATGTGTGGTTGCAAATGAGTGGTGAACAATATGGAAGAGAATATTTGTGGAAGGTAGAAGAGGTGAAAGCCTAATTCTACAATGCTCCTTTACAAAGGGTAACTTCTCTCAACTTTGTACTTTGAAGGATTTGGAAAAGGATTTGGAAAATTGGGGCTTTACTCTCTGTATATATATTTTTTTATCAGACCCTCTTCTTTTTTCTTCTTTTTTGTCTTTTTGTTCTAAAGTAGCCCAAACTCTAATACAATGGAATTTTTGTGAGGAAAGATGATAACAACTTGGAGTATTTATTTTGGAACTTCAGTAGCAGACAAGGAAGACCTATGGAGAAATTTTTTTGTGTTCACTCCCAGTGTAGGAGTAGATCATTTTGAGTGGATCTAAATGGATGAATATGTGGTGCGTACTTCCAGGGTAGAAGTAGCAAGGGGTGCATAGTATGTGTGATCTTGATTTTAACCACATGAAAAGCTCCTAAGGGTCAACACAGCTGAACCAAACTCAATAGACACAAGCAGTAAATATATGTAGAAGTTTTCCTAGTCTAACATGCATGTATGGCTGTGGTACATATTTAAGCTCTCGTCATACAGGAACTCATCACGTAGCATTTTTAAGTTTTTCAAAAGATAAATCTCTAGAAATTCATTGTCACTAGGAACAGAATAAACAACAGCTCAGACCTTCCCATATCATATCCATCAACTACCTAGACTTAGATCAAGCATTCGCTACCCACAAGTTTTAGGTTTAGAGAAAATCTTGAATTAAAACAATAGGTTGAGGTTGAAAACTAGGTACTTGAAAGGAACTATGGCAGAGCAAATATTCATCATTTCCATGCAAGAGATTATTAAGATAGTCCTCTTTTATTAACAACTTCTTAAAACTGGATCAAACAAACTAGACACACCTTTTTATTTTGTTTTCAATATTTTAGACCATCATTACTACTAATTAAGAAAACTCATAAATAAGGTAGTACTAAGGGAAGAGAATACTTAGCTGGATACATGGGGGTGCTCTCCCCCAAGCTGGATGTTGACGGAGTCGTTTGATCTGGTGGTGTAACAGACCGACAGTAGAGGTGTACTTCCTCTACTAGAGCACTGGTTGATGTTGATGATGATTGAGGTATTGCTCTCGTAGTGGATGGAACATCTACCTGCATGTCAGGTCCTCATGATAACTCCTGCACACTCACATAGACAACACAACTCGTGGAACACATTAAGGGTTAGGAAATCAAGCATTAATTGTCTAGGGTGTTGCTGTTAGGAATATGCCCTAGAGGTAATCATAGAGATGATGTTATTCTGATTTTATCTATGACATGCATTAAGTGCTCATTGAATATCCATTATAGACAACTTGTGTTGATTGACAATTATGTGAATTGTTTGTGGAACTCAATTACTTGAATGGTTATTCTAAAGTTGTCTAGGTTGGCATTCTTGTGAGAACACACTTGAATTTTAGACCAGCATATGTATTGATGGCTATGTTTCACAAATCATGGACATGGAGATATCGAACTAATAATATGGGCACATGTGAGACATGTAGGCTGGACTAACCCAACATGAGATTGTCTCTATTCACGTCATGTACGTTATGTCCTTAGACCTGAGATTGTGGTATGTACTCAAGATGTGAAACGGCCTACTTAGAAATTATCAAACACTGCTTCGTAACTGGGTAGTTATAAATGTGGTCTTCGGGTGGTCGGGAAGCATGCTATGAGACATAGACAGTCAAGATGGAATTTGCCCCTCTCTGCATGAGAGAGATATCACTGGATCGCTCAAGTGATTGGATCAATAAATGCATGGCCGTGCTTGGGTTAAGTGTTAACCCACGAGTTGAACCATATATCGAGTGGCAAAGGAAATAACTTGTACATGGTCGTAGTGGTTCGTCTGATATGATCTTTGCGTATGCATAGGAGTTGCCATGCCTTGCTAGAGGCCGCTGTCAACTATTGGGTGAGTAGGAGTACTCGGTCCATGTCTATGTGTGCGTGAACCCATAGGGTCGCACGCTTAAGGGTTGGAAGCCTAATTTTCAGGTTGGACCCGAATTAGACAAGGCTTCAGGATTCCTGATGGGCCTCCAGATGGGGTCCCATAGGGACGCCTATATAAGCAAGGGGTAGGTGTGAGGCAAAAGTGATCCGCTTTAACTATTGAGCCGTCATCACCCACCCCACGCTCATGCCTTAGTCCCTCACGTACCTAGCAGTCCGGTTGCGTATTGCTTCTTCCCGCACGTGTGTGATACCTCCGAGGTGCTACATCTGCGGCACAAGGACAGACCTGGTCGATCACAGTGGTCGACAACTGGTCAGCGACTAGTTGGACTGGTCAAGAATGTGCTTGGACGATCCGCAAGCGAAGGGTGTACTTGATGGATGACCACGCAACTACACGGCACTGCTACAACGCGTTCGACTACATCAAGTCTTTCGCTGCACCTGCGCGTCTAGTGGTAATCCCATGACCTATATCTAGCAATAGATCCTGGTTTATGAGGTAGAAAAGTTTTATTTTCTGACCAGCGTAGCACCCTCATAACCCCTTACAGTGGTATCAGAGCCATAGCTGCTTTGTTATAGGTCCGGCTGTGAGCATATGGTGATATGCACTGTGGTAGATGAGTCTCTAATCTTGGTTTATCATCTTGCCATGTTGGTCTTGTAACGATCTACTCGTACCGGTCGAAGTTTTGCCATCTGAGTTAAGTGATACATGTAAAACCAGTCATGCGAGTTTGAGATCAATCAGATTGATCAAATTGAGCCTGAGGTCAAGAGCCAAGCACATGTGATGTGCGGCGATAGATGGGATCTCTTACTGGGCACTGGGTTGTCAAGAAAAGTGTTGTTTGGTAAAACAACTGTAACTTTTGAACCGTAACTCAGATTGAGATGAACTCTAAATGAAAATCATAGAGAACTCTAAACAAAGCCATGGTTTAGCAAAATTAAATTTGCGAAAAACTGCTTAGAAAATAGAGTTTTAGGCCTTGCAGCGTTACACGCCTATATCAGCTAACTCTGTTTTGCAAAAATTCATGACTGCTATAGCCCTTATGTGTATGAGATGCATGTATGTAATTAATTCATGTCTTGCACATCATGAGGATAATATGGGCAGGAGCCTTATAGATATTATCACTTTGATGTAATGGCCTGCGTGCCAATCTGTGATGATTCGCGACTATGTAATTTTAATTCACGGTTATGATAACTAGTCTTGGCGGACGCACCACAGATGGATGACATACATGGACCATGGAGATGAAGATCACCATGACGAACAAGATTGACATTGAGATGGAGATCTCAAAGGAACAATGGGCTATACCAAGTCATATCTGTGTTTATGTTGTTCTTACTATGTTCTACTTTCACATGCTATAATGTTTTGTCTACGTTCATGCGATAATAAAGTAGAATGATCCCTCAGTAATGTTTAAGTTGCATGCTTCCCCAAACCTTGCACTGTCACAAGTCTTATACGATCGATGGTGGGTCTATGAAATTAGGGTGCCACTGGTTTTCCTTGACTAGATAGGTTCGTATCGGATACTTACTGCAAGAAGGTTTGGTTACTTGAACAAGGTCATCCTAACGGTTAGGGATCTTGAAGCATGGGAAGGTTGAGTGCTTGGCATAAAGATGCTAGCCCAACAACAAGAGTCATATGAGATATGGTTAGCAAGGTGTTGCTTACAGATCTACCATACCGACCAACAGTGATGCTAAAGCTCACTGTTCGGCATGTTAGTTGTGGCTCTTGAATCACTAAGTATCAATTGAGGGATATTGATTTTAGTGGGAGTAGATTCTATTTGATATGATTTACTCTTCATAGATACATTGTCTTAGTATTTTGCATTACTTTTGTTGTAGATAAATGTCCGCCCGCAATCAACCATTTTCTTTATGTATAATTCTTGAGAAAGATAAGTTGAATGGAACAAATTCCGTGGACCTAAGAATTGTTCTCAGGGCTAAGAAAAAGGGAGAAATTCTAGACACCCCATTACCAGATGAGCCTGATGAAAATGCAACTGCTATTGAAAGAACCGCTTACAGGAGAGCATTAGATGCTGACCTTGAAGTGAGTTTCCTTATGCTTGCTTGCATGGAACCTGATCTACAGATGTAGTTTGATAATAATCATTCAGCGAATGATATGTTCGTGGCGCTTGAAGAGATGTTCTGCACGCAAGCCAGGATTGAAAGGTTCAATGTCTCTAAGGTGCTTGCTGAAACCAAGCTTGTAGAGGGCGCAGCAGTCGGACCACACGTAATCAAGATGATTGGTTACACTCAGAGGTTGGAGAAGCTAGGCTTCCCAATCGGCCAAGAGTTGGCTACTGACTTTATCCTCTCGTCTGTCCCGTCCAGTTATGGAAACTTCATCTTGAACTACCATATGTATAGGGTGGAGAGAGGCTTGAGTGAATTGTGTGGCATGCTAAAAATAGCAGAAACCGACATCAAGAAAGATGCCGGTAGTAGCCAAGTGTTGGCGGTCTAGAATAGGCCTCGGTTCAAGAGGAAGGGCAATTCTTGAAAGAAGAAGAAGGGCAATGCTAAAGATAAGATCTCTAAGCCAAACCCATCTACTGCCAAGGATGGACCATCTACAAATTCATATTGCTTTTATTGAAAGGGGAAAGGTCACTGGAAAAGGAACTGCAAGGAGTACTTGGCATCCTTAGAGAAGGATGGCGGCGGTAAAGGTATTACTGCTGCTTGTACCCTTGTTGTTCACATTATGGACATTTTTCTCGCTAACTCCTATATCAATTCTTGGGTATTTGATACCGGATCAGTTGCTCATATTTGTAATTCAATGCAGGGAATGATAAGAAGTAGAAGAGTTAAAAAGGGAGAGGTTGACTTCCGCGTGGGCAACAATGCAAGAGTTGCTGTGTTGAACGTCGGGACGATGCAACTTCACCTACCATTAGGATTTATCATGGAATTAAATAATTGTTATTTTGTTCCTAGCTTAAGTCAAAACATTGTGTCACCTTCATGTTTGATGAAGGATGGTTATTCTTTTACGAGTAAAGACAATGGTTGTGTGACCTCCAAGAATGACATGTTTGTGGCTTTTGCATCCATTGTGAATGGATTATTTATTTTAAATTTTGATGATGCTCCTGTCTATAATGTTGCTACTAAAAGGCCTTAGCTTAATGAGTTATGTCCTACATATATATGGCATTGTCATTTTGGTCATATAAGTGAAAATCGCATGAAGAGGCTCCATGCTGATGGGCTTCTAACCTCGTTTGATTTTGAATCTTACGAGACATGTGAAGCTTGTCTGCTTGGCAAGATGACCAAGGCGCCTTTCACAGGTTTTCCTGAGAGAGTGTCTGACTTGTTGGAACTCATACATACTAATGTGTGTGAAACACTAAGCACGACAGCTAGAGGCGGATTCCAATACTTCATTACTTTTACTGATGACTTTAGTAGATATGGATATGTCTATCTAATGAAGCATAAGTCTGAAACATTTGAAAACTTACCAAAGTGTTGGACATGTTGACAATCGCTCATCACACCAACAAAGGATGCTACACCATGATATGAAAAATTATGTGTTCGCAGGGGAAACCCTGAGGTAGACATAGTCCCTGACTTCAAACTCGAGGTCTCTACACCTCTTGTGAGCATGGCTCTTTTGACAACTCTAGGCAATCTTCAAATTCTCTCGCACTTGGGCGACTCCTTCTTCGGCCTCTTTGATGGTGGCGGGGCCAAAGAATGATTTTTCTCCTGCTTCTGACCACATAAGGGGTGTTCTGCATGGTCTTCCATACATAGCCTCAAATGGTGACATCTTGAGACTAGCCTGGTAACTGTTATTGTAGGAGAACTCAGCAAAGGGCAAACTCTTCTCCCAATCGGTCCCGTATTTCAGAACACAAGCTCAAAGCATATCTTCACTCTCTCCGTCTGACCATCTGTCTAAGGGTGGTAAGCGGTACTATAATCTAGCTTGCTTCCTATGGCCTCATTCAAGGCCTTCCAGAACTTGGATGTATACTGTGGTCCACAATCAGATATTATGCTCCTCGGGGCTCCATGTAGCTTGACAATCTCTTTAACATAGAGATCTGCCAATTGTCCAACTTGGGCGTTGCTCTTGATGGCTAGAAAGTGAGCTACCTTAGTCAGACGATCAACTATCACCCACATAGCATCATGACCTCGCGGGGATCAGGGCAGCCCCATGATGAAGTCCATAGATATGCTATCCCACTTCCATTCAGGTATCTCAAGTGACTTCAGCAGTCCTATAGGTCTCTTGCGCTCGGCTTTGACGCGTTTGCAAATGTCACATCTAGCAACATGTCTTGCAATATCTGACTTCTTGTTCTTCCACTAGAACTTTCTCTTCAAATCAGCATACATCTTGGTACTACCCGTGTGGACACAATACTTGGAGTCATGTCCCTCTGATAGGATCTCATTGCGGATAACTGGGTTTGCAGGCACACAAATTCTGTCCTTGTCCCAATAGGTTCCTTGCTCATCTTTGCTGAACTCTGGGCACTTGCCTTGCTTTAGGAGTTCATGTATCTCCCAAATCTCTGGGCAATGGCGCTGGGCTTCATGGATCCTGTCCATGAGGGTATAGTGCACACGAAGCTCATTCAACAGGCCATGGGGTATCACCTCAAGCTATAACTCGTCAATGTCCTCTTGCAACTCCTTGGGCAAAACTATGGTGAACAACGCATGACAATGGTTCTTGCAACTAAGAGCATCAGCGACTACATTAGCCTTTCCTGGGTGGTAAAGGATCTCCACATCGTAGTCCTTAATCAACTCTAGCCAACGACGCTGCCTCATGTTCAGATCTTCCTGGGTGAAAAAGTACTTCAGGCTCTTGTGATCGGTGTAGATCTCACACTTGTTCCTAATTAGGTAGTGTCTCCAAATCTTCAATGCATGGATCACAGCTGTAAGTTCCAGATCATGGGTAGGGTAATGTTGTTTGTGCTCCTTAAGCTGACTGGAAGCATAGGCAATGAATTTTCCATTTTGCATCAGAACACAACCAAGCCCGTGGTGAGATGCATCGCAATAGACCACAAAGTCCTGGTGGATATCGGGCAACGCTAGAACAGGTGTCATGGTGAGCTTCTCTTTCAGGTTCTAGAAACTCTGTTCGCACTGGGGCATCCATTCAAACTCATTGGTCTTCTTTAGGAGATTGGTCATGGGGCGAGCTATCTTAGAGAAGTTCTCAATGAATTGGCAATAATAACCAGCCAATCCCAAGAAACTCCGACATCAGTCACATTCTATGGCTGCTGCCATTCCTTCACTGTCTCAATCTTGGATGGATCCACAGCTACTCCATTGGCATTGAGTACATGGCCTAGGAAGGCGACCTCTTCAAGCCAAAACTCACACTTGCTGAACTTGGCGTAGAGCTGGTGCTTTCTCAACCTCTCCAACACTATCCTCAGATGCTGCTCATGCGCTTTGGCAGTGGCGTAATAGACAAGAATGTCATTAATGAAGACCACCATGAACTATTCCAACTCTGGCATAAACACTTTATTCATCATGTTCATGAAGTAAGCGGGTGCATTCGTAAGACCGAAGGACACGATGGTGTATTCATACTGCCCATATCTGGTGACAAACGCTATCTTAGGAATGTCCTCCTCTCTGATCTTCATCTGATGGTAGCCTGATCTATGGTCAATCTTGGAGAAGCACTTGGCATTACATAACTGATCTAGTAGGTCATCTATCCTTGGCAGGGGGTACTTGTTCTTGATGGTCATAGCATTCAGGTTCCTGTAATCAATGCACATCCTTTGCAAACCATCCTTCTTCTTAACAAACAGAATAGGAGATCCCCAGGGTGAGGCACTGGGCCTAATGAACCCTTTCTCAGATAGCTCCTCAAGCTATTTCTTAAGCTCCTCAAGCTCGTCAACTGCCATGTGGTAGGGTCACTTGGATATAGGACTCATACCAGGCAACAAGTTAATCATGAACTCAACATCCCTGTCTGGTGGCATCCCTGGTAGCTCTTTAGGAAAGACATTGGGGTACTCACGAACTATAGGCACTTCCTCGAGTGACTTCTCTTCAAGGGCACACAGTATGGAAACATCTGTCCCTTTGTTCGGCTCACATCTGATCTGGCGACCATTTGGATGGGTTATTTCCACAAATCTAGGTGAGCAAGATATCACTCCCATGTTCTGTGTTAACCAATCCATCCCTAGAATGATGTCTAGGCCTTCAAAGGGTAGCAAAGTAAGATCAGCTAAGAAGGTAAGACCCTCGATTGTGATACTCACTCCCTTACATCTCTTGGTACAATAGAAGCTGCCCAAAGGGGAACTGGTGTATAAGGCTTCTTTTCGTGGAGTGACAGGTATATGGTGCTCTCGTGCAAACTTAGAGGATATGTAAGAACATGTAGCACCTGAATCAAACAGCACGGAAGCCTTAACTCCATGCACTAAAAACATACCGTACACCACATCGGGGGCAGCCTGGGCGGCCTTTGCTGATAAGTTGGTGAGGCGATCACGGGGTGCTCCAGTCAGTACCTGCTTGTATGGGGTACCCTGGTTCTGCCTGGCCGGAGCTGGGGTAGCTGGTGCAGCCTTGTTCGAGCACTAGACTACTTTGTGACCCGGCTAGCCACAAGCGAAGCAAGTGTAGGTCGCGCCGCCTGTGGGGGTTGGTGCGGCAGCCTTCCACATGCTACCACCTGGTGTGGCACGAGTGTACGCCTGGAGGTCCTGAGCAGGGTGGGGGTAGACGTTGGTGTGGTTACCACGGCCCTGACTCGAACCGTGTGCAACTCCCTGGGTGAAGCAAGAGCGGGGAGGCTGAGACGCCTCACCACGCGACCTCCGTGGGGCAGATGCGCAGGAGGTGCCCTCAGCACGATGCTTCTTGGTCTTGCCAAGCGCCTCCTTCTCTATGAAAACCTCATCACGGTCCTTCTCAATCTCCATGCACCTGTCGATCAAGTCACGCAGGGTGTGGCTCTTGGTGCCTGAGAAGGAGAGCCTGATGTGGCTAGACAAGCCCTTACAGTAGTAGTACATCTTCTCCTTCTCAGAATTCACCACTGAGTAGGTGCATAGCGCAGCAGGTTGGTGAAGCGGGTGGTGTACTGATGCACCTTGTCAGCTACCATGGAGATGTTACGAAACTCGTTCTCCTTCTTCTCCAGTACACCCTCACGAATGAAGAATGCGTGGAACTCCTCCATGAACTCATCCTAGGAGATGTTGGCAGGGTCATGGTGAGTCTCATA
Organism: Bothriochloa decipiens; assembly: GCA_023333625.1. NCBI lineage: Eukaryota > Viridiplantae > Streptophyta > Magnoliopsida > Poales > Poaceae > Bothriochloa > Bothriochloa decipiens. The sequence continues at coordinate 36,539,563 of CM041632.1, read as the reverse complement.
GAGGCTGTCCCACCAAGATTGCCTAGCACCCACAAGCTGGTGAGCTACCAAGCCAACACTCCTCGTCAGTGCAACTGGTCAAGTCCAGCTTCTTCCTGACGTCCTTTAGCCAGTCGTCAGCAGCGATGGGGTCGGTGCTGGTGCCATCGAACGTTGGGGGCCTCAACTTGAGAAAGAACTCCAACTTCTTGTAGTAGTCATCGCACGGCTCCCTGTGGCGGGGGCGCATCACGTTCTCAGCTAGGACTTGAAGAAGCTCGGTCTACTGAGCCATCACCTCCTCCAAAAGTGGTGCAGGTGGTGGTGGCAGAGCTACATCTCCTCCAGCGGCAGGCTCAGGCTCCGACTCAATGACAGGCGGTGGCGGTCCTCCAGTCGTGCCTCCAGCAGCTGGTTCCGGCTCAACAACCGGCGGTGGTGTTGGTGGTGTAGGCTGTGGGGTGGCAGCGTGGGGTGACTCCTCAAGGTAGAGGGGTATGCGTCCACGACCACGACCACGACCACGACTGCGTCCACGGCCCATGAGGGGAGCAGGTGAAGGGGAGCGGTTGTTCAGGCGGGAGGAACGATAGGTGGACATCCTGCTTAACATATATAAGATTAGGGCATGAGTGCATGTGGCGTAACTTGACATTAATTGATGTAACAATTAAAATAGCTTAAATGATTTAAAAGCATTTAAATCTATCCAACACACATACAAAGAAGCATGAAGATCCCTAAAGATGCGATAAAATCTGAACATCCATCACATCAAGTTATTACACGGCGATGTCTCTTAAAGCTACGCTAGGAGACTCACGGGAAATGTGCTACATGCAGGTTGTTCTAACAAAAAAGGGGTGGACAATCTACTCAACAACATGGTGAGACTGGTCATATGGCCATGCAGGGCCCAACATCACTCCTGATCTTGTAGCACTGCTAATCCAATCCTGAGGTCTAGCCTAAACTATAAGCTAAGGTGGGAATATTGATGCCAGAAGCTTGGATCTATTCATTGGTCATCTGAAGGTGAGAAATATAATGACGGGCCTCCTCGAGCAGAGTAGTGGGCACTAACTATCCGCTGAGTCCAGTGGTGGGGCATCCAGTCAAGTTGAGGTGAGATTGCCCCAGCTTGAATGTCTCAATCCTGACTTCTTACGGGCTCGCAAGGGAAGCTTGTCCTGTAGGTCCTGGAACTCTCTGACTCTCTTGCGATCAGACCTCTTCTAAGCCTCCATGGTAAGATTGAGCTTGTCTATGAGGTATGCTGTTTTGTGGACATAGTTGATCAGGTGCCCCTGGTTGTAGTTAGCAAGAGTGTATTCCTGCAGCAACTTCTCACGTTGAGCCTTACACTGCTCACGTTGAGCCTCACATCTGGAAACTCTTTGCAATGTCTTCACTCTTCTCAGCTATAGTGGTCTCAAGCTCACCAACCCTCCTGATGAGACGGCTGTCATGGATCTGAAGCTTATCCATCTCATTCATAAGATTGGTGATCTGATCCCGATGGGTGTGCTCCTTGCATGCCAACTCATGTTCTAGGTCTGCAATCTTATGCTTATAGGCTGCCTCCTTGTCCTCTGACTTGCGGATCCTCTCATCAACCTCCATCAGGTAGTGACAATCATGGCACCCCTTTCACTCTAGCTCGGCGATGTACATGTCCTGGCACTGCAGGTACATCTCGAAAGTATGGAGGCAAGGGTTGCGCTCAACTCTGGCAGACTGCACGGCAATGATCTCCTCCCAAGTACCCTGGTGGGCGAGGGCATGAGAGAGCAGATGGAAATGGCTATCCTTTAGGTAGTCAGCCGTGTTGCGCAGTACAGTGCGAAGTGCCTAGTGCAAAACAGTCTATACACAAATGCTGGTCTCATTATCAAAGGCAAAGTCAGTGAAGGCAGCAACTCCAGGCAGGTTCATGCTTGCAGGCACATTGATGCGGACTGCCTTGTAGCCCTCAATGCCTCCTCCAAGGGCGGGCTTGCCACGACAAAGGTACTCAACATTCTCCATGGGAACACCAAGCTCGGTGAGAACCTAGCGAAGTACATGAGCGTAGCCTCCATACTCCGCTCTGTCGAGTCTGTACTCAACAATGTCCATCATCGACAGACTAAGCGGCGGGTTGGGATCCATCTGCAGGTTGGCACAAGAATGGAATTAGAAGTTTTGAAGAGTGAAGTAAGCCATACATAAAAGCGTATGCAGTGGTCGGTGTATAACCGAGAGAGATCAAGGTTCTCCTAAATCTATTGTCCAATCCTTTGGGTCTCGTCCTATGGTCAAGCATGGCTCTGATACCAATTGAAGCATACTCCATTTTCCACAAAGGGAAAATACACAGAATGACGAATAATATAATAGTTCGAAGCTCAAACCATCACATCATCCAGCAATAGTTGATACGAAATCCATACTTTGAACAAAAGAGTAAAATTAGAAGGGTTTACATAAATAGTCCATCACCACACTGGCGGAATAATCAGAGTAGCAGCAGCATCAGGGATAGCTGCGGTAGGCGAAAGTACAACAAATCTCCAAAAGAAGCCTGAACGTAGGAACGAGACGTCTACTCCTCATCGTCATCGAAGTCGTAGTCGATTTCACCTGCCAAATAATTTTCAGTATGGTTTGTACTGGCCACTCGTCCCACCCTATACCTTGCTTTTGCTATGTGGTATTTGGTAGATGCAAAGGATATAATCAAGAGACCTATTATTTGGTTGCGGTTTCCTATGCAAGTAATAAACATCATCATATAATATTAATTCATCAAGTTTTAACCCATTCTCATCCATCATCATTCCCATCCCATCATCAAACATATCTCACCCACTCGCACTCAGCCGACAGGTCCAACACCCTCTCGGAGCCTGTCTCAGCGGCTCACAACCGAAAAGGGTAACACCGGGGGAAAGAAGAGAAGGACTCATCTCACTACTCCCGAGAAGCGTAGGTCGAGGGAAAGGCCAATCCGAGGCCACGGACTATATATAGATTCAAAAACTCTGCAAAGCGTGTACTCTCATAGCAACAAGATTACCATCATCAGCGGTGGCCCGCCTAGGCTGATTCCGGCTGCTTTCTAACCAGTGCGATGCCACCCTACACTCAGTACTGGGACATCCTAGAATACCACCGGCACACTGAGACTATGAGACATAGTACCGGGCCCTGAGGTCACTATATTGTCTAAGAAAGGTGTGGGTCTTGATGCCCATACCTCCCAACACTAGGCCGTGTGCGGGAGGCAGGTGCGGGCGCGTGGTCGGCTTGCTGGGCCAGCTGGCACCTTGCTGGGTCGCGTGCGGGCGAGCAGACGGTGGCCTGGCGTGGGAGTGACGCTGTGGTCGGCCGCCTTGCTGGGCTGCCTTTGTGGGGAAGCGAGCAGGCCAGGCGCTAGTGGCGTGCTGGGCCAGCCAGCTTGCTAGCTTAGCAGGCCACCAGGGCAGCAGTGCAGGCCACAGCACTTGTGAGACTAGCAAGCCGAGGTGGGCCGCTGGGCTAGTTGGGCTGCTTGCTCTTTCCTTTTTCCCTCCCCTTTTTAATCTCTTTTCTATTTCTTTCCAAGCCTCTAATCGAATTATGCCATGATCTTTTTAGTGAGAGGGTGAGTGACCATGACACGTATACTTGTTGGGTCCCCTAGGGTCTTATGGGGTTGTTGGGTGCCATGTCCCTGGTTAGTGATACATATATACACATGTGATATAAAAGGGTTATTGATTTTATTAACAACACATAAAATCAATAAGAGGCAAATCATACTTGATCATTAAAATGCAAATGCTTCATCTAACTCTAGGTGCTATTTGTGCAATAAATGGATATTTTCCTTCATGACACTCACCAACCATTGGTTATTTAAGAAAAAATTTTGTTGGTTGTGATTTTTGGTGTTTGGAATTTTAGGGATGTTACAGTGCCTTTGGCTAGGTGGTTTGCCCTAAAAAATATCTAGGGGCAGAAGTGGAATTGTATAATAGGCATATAAATAAGAGTGGACTGCCCCCACTCAGACATACCTTAGTCATTTTTCATTTTCCCTTTTCCAGTATCCGGCTACCCCCTTTTTGTTTATGTTCTTGTTTAGAGGTCGAAGAACAAATTCTTGTGTGATGTTCTCTAGAGATTTTTGAGTGGGAAGAGGAGGCCCTAATCCCTCCTCGTGCCCTCCGAGTGTTGACTTTTGTTTTGTGATTTTCATGTGTCTCTGTGCTGTGTTGACTTTTGGTGGTATTTGAGGATGAATTTTTATTCATCGGATTTGGAGTGATTTGGTTCATTCTTTTTACGTTGATTGATGCTTTGTCGAGTGATGAACTAGATCACCAAGTGATTTGAACCAATTCCACTCGTGCATCAAGAAATCGCTAGATTTGCATTTTTGGGGAAAAACTGAGTTCTTGGCCTAGATTTGCTTTCCCCGACCATTGAATTTAAACTGAGTGATGATTTCTTAGGGATAGCTTTCCATCTCCCTTGTGATGGCCTGTGCAAAATCTGTTGTCGATCTATAGTGATCTAATCTAGTTTTCGTTGATTTTCCCTCTCGCGTCGCTGCTGTCTAGAGTAGGTGTTCTTTCCTGAGCTTCGTTCGTTCTTTGCTTTCTGAATGCGTGAGGAATTCTTGTGTGGGGTCTAACAGTAGTTCTACTAGCATTGTGTACTCAGGCGCCGAGTGAGCTTGTTTGAGCAGCACTTGCTGACCATAGTGATCGACATGGTCCCAACCAGTTCCAGACTAGTTTTCGACCACTTCCTGACCACCATGATCGACGTGGTCCTGACCAGCTCCTGACCAGTTTTTGACCACTTGCCGACCACCGCAATCGACGTGGTCCCGACCAGTTCTTGACCAGTTTTTGTCCTGTTGCCGATGACCATGATCAATGTGGTCCCGACTAGTTCTCGACCAGTTCCCATCTAGTTGCGAACCAGCTCCCGACCAGTTGTGTTTGATCTCCGTTTCTATCTTTGTCTCTTGCATTGGCTTTGTGGTGTTCCGCTGTGTTCCTAGGGAACATCCACCCACTAGTTGGGTCATGGACATCACATTGTTTGGTTTGCATGTTTGGTAGTGAAGTTGGGACAGTGGTCTAAATATTTCATGAGAAATTTTTACGGCTCCCATTCACCCCCCTCTGGTTGCCGTTTTTGGTCCTTCAATGACTCAGACTTTGGCTTCGCCATGCGCTCGTCGAGAGGATCAGGGATGACCTCTCTAGTGGGCATGGCCCCAACGCCACCTGACTTGCTTCCGCACGGGCTATTCAAGTCCCAACGACCGTTTCCGTTCAGTCTCAACAACACTGCCAAGTTGTACTCCTCATCGGTGAGCACCAACATGAGTGTGTATGGGGACCTCCCGGGGCACCTCCTTCGCACCACCATGGACTGGCTAACTTCCACACCGACCTCTGAGTGCCCAGAGTCTTCAGAGCCTCCTAGCTCAAGGCACTACACCCTCGGCACGATGCAACGCCAATTGGAGGAGGAGCGGCGGGGGTAGTTCCCCATCTTCTACTCCGGCAATCCCGACTCCGACTCTGATAACTACGACCCCACGCACGAGTGCTTCCACATCAATTTATCCATCGCATCGAGCGGTGACACCATCGACCCCATGGCCATGGCCATAGCTGCTCCTGCAGTGGGAGTCGCCCTCGTCATGGCAGATCAGGAGGAACAGCCACCAGCTGTGCCAAATGACACGCGGTTGCCTCAGGACGCCCAAGACGCCTAGCTCGCGCAAGTCTGGGAGATGCGAGCCAAGCTCGATGAGGACCGAGAGTGTCTGTGCCAGCTCAAGCGAACCCTCGAGTAGGAGCACGGACATCCGCCTGGCGGAAGGGCTCGAGCCAGAGCCTGAGAAGTCCACCAGCAGATCATCGGGGTGGGTGCGGTCGAACACCCCATCTTCAACCACGCCAGCAAGAACGTCATCGCGACGACCATGCTTCTCCTCAAACCCCGAAGCCCGTCGCATCTAGCAGGAGGTTCAGGGCCTCCTTAAGGTAGCTACCGCATAGGAGGCCAAAAGCTCAGCCTCAAGACGTCAAGGGGCGGTCTCAGAGCAACCCCTTGAACCCTCTCCTCATGAGAGGGAGGGCTCAGTCCATCAAGTGGATGCCCCCGACCAAAGAAGGCAATCCCCGTCCATGAGCGCTTCCACAACAACCACGAGCCTCGAGACGCGCGCCACGACATCAAAGAGAACCACCGACGCAAGAGTGGTGATGTTGAGGATCGAGGCTACAGTGCTCACAGGGGCGGGCGCTACGACAGCGACGAGGACCAACAACAGTCCCCCAAGCCACCGGGCCCTCGAGTCTTCAGCAGGACGATTTGAAGGATGCCACTGCGGAATCCCTTCCGTCCCCCACGAGCCTCGTCAAGTACAATGGCAAGACCAAGCCCGAGCTATGGCTAGCCGACTTTAGGTTGGCATGCCAGTTAGGACGCGTAATAATCACACCATCATCCGTCAGCTTCTCCTATTCCTATCAGACACCGCTTGAAGGTGGCTCGAGGAGCTCCCCCCTCATCAGATCTATGATTGGACCGATCTCATCAGGGTGTTCAAGGGAAACTTCAAGGGAACCTACGTATGGCCCGGCAACAAGTGGGACCTCTGAAGCTACAAGTAGAAGCTCGGGGAGTCCCTCTGTGATTTCGCTCGGCGCTTTTCCAAGCAACACACCGAGCTCCCCATATCCCCGATGATGATGTGACCCTGACGTTCATTGTCGGCACTACCTACAAGGAGCTGGTACGCTAGCTGGGACTTAACCCCCCAAGACAGCCGACAAGCTAATGGACATCGTCGCTAGTTACGCCGCTAGAGAGGAGGTTGTCAGCACCTTCTTCAATGAGGACCAGGACAGGTGGAAGGCCAAGCAAGGCGACCCTGAGAGCTTGAACCAGGGCGCCAAGAGGAAAAATAATAATAAAATGAAGAAGAACAAGCACGGCAAGCATGAAGCCGCCCCTGATAAGCTCGTGGCCGCCGTCGAGCACAAGAATCCCTGAGGTCCTCCCAAAAAGGGCCTCTTTGACGAGATGCTGAAAAAGTCATGCCCCTATCACAAGGGGTCGGCCAATCACAACCTCAAAGACTGCTGGATGCTCCGGAAATACTTCGAGAGCTTGGGCCTTGGGAAAGACGACAAGAAGAAAGACCCCAAGGACAGGGGCGACGACAAGGAGGACGGCTTCCCCGAGGTCTATGACTGCTATATGATCTACGAAGGCCCTCGGGCCGGCTAGGTTTAAGATCCTTGTCGTCCCGGCATACCTGTTTGCGTAGGGAGTCAAGGATCATACCGTTGGCTCGCTCCACTTGACCATTTGCTCGAGGATGAGCGATGGACACGTATTTGACTTTGATGCCATTATCATCGTAGAAGTCAAAAAAATTATTGCTGGTGAACTGAGAGCCTAAATCGGTGATGATGGTATTGGGTATGCCAAACCGGTGGATAACCTCATCGAGAAACTGTACCGCCTTTTTAGATGAGGCTTTCTTGATGGCTTTGTACTCGATCCATTTGGAAAACTTGTCGATGAGTATGAAAACACAAGTGTGTTCACCAGGAGCCTTCTTGAAAGGACCGATCATGTCAAGTCCCCAGCATGAGAATGGCCAAGCGACCGGGATGGTCTGGAGTTCATGTGCGGGGACATGAATCTGCTTGGCGAACATTTTGCATTTTTTGCACCGGCGCACAATCCTCTGCGTCAGAGACGGCTGTTGGCCAGTAGAACCCTGCTTGGTGGGCTTTGTCGACCAGCTTTGGGGATGCTGCATGGTTCCCACAAGTGCCCTCGTGAATATCCTTCAGGAGGTTCAAACCCTCTGCTTGGGTGATGCAATTCTAGTAAATCACGGACCTTGGGGCCTTGCGCATCAACTCATCATTTACCATGAGATAGGCATGGGCTCTGCGGACCAGCTGTTAGGCTTTGATCTTGTCCTCCGGAACAAGGTGGCCATTCAGGTATCTGACAAAGGGCTCTCTGTAGTCAGTCTAGGGAGGTGTTGCCTGCTCGGTTGCTTCATCAATAGGCGACTACTCATTACGTTGTCAGATCCCTGCTGGCCGAGGTAGATGTCTTCTACCTCTCTTGTTTTGCCTCTGAGCGCTGCTACGAGCTGATCGGTAGTAGTACTAGGCGCAGGTGCTTCATAAGTCTGATCGGGGATCGAAGGCTTAAGCAAGTCTTCGACAAAAACACTAGGTGGAATCTTGGCTTGGGGCAATCCAAGTTTAGATAGCTGATCAGCACCTGTGTTCTCGGCACGTGGAATGTGTGTGAACTCCAGTCCATAGAACGTATTCTCCAGCTTGCGAATTTTAGCAACATATGTATCCATCTTTTCGTTGACCACATCCCAGTCTTTGTTGACTTGATGGATGACGAGAGCAGAATCTTCATACACCAGGAGCCATTTAATGCCCAGCTCGACTGCAATATGGAGGCCGTGCAAGGCAGCTTCGTACTCGGCCACATTGTTGGATGCCTTAAAGTGTATGCGCAAGATGTAGTGGAGCGTGTCCTTGGATGGAGATATGAAATATACTCCTCCCACGGTGCCATCGATGTTTAAAGAACCATCAAAATACATCTTCTAGTGCTCGGGAGATGTATCGGCCAGGGGCAAGCTGAGGTCTGACCACTCCACAATGAAATTGACTAGGGCCTGAGAATTCACAATATTGCGACTGTGGAAGTTCAGCGTGAACTCGGAGAGCTCTAACGCATATTTGACAATACAGCCACTAGCATCTCTATTGCAGAGTATGTCGCCGAGTGCAGCTTTGGTGACCACCGTGATCTTGTAGGCTTCGAAGGAGAAGCTTCCGTTTGGTGATCAGGAGCGCGTATAGCAATTTCTGCACGTGGTTGTATCGCTGCTTGGTTTTGTTAAGAACCTCGCTAATGTAGTAGACCGGGCGCTGAACCCGTTGATGTGCCCGGGTTCCTAGTGTTCGACAACCATCACGGTACTGACCATGTTAGTTGTGGCGGCAATGTAGAGTAGCTCCTCACTTTCTTGCGGCACCGTGAGTATTGGGGGAGTTGCCAGGTACTCCTTGAGCTGTCTAAAAGCCTTGTCGGCCTCCTCCATCCACTTGAATTTCTCCTTAGCTTTGAGTAGCTTGAAGAAGGGGAGCCCTTTTTTGCCCATGCGGGAGATGTAGCGGCTAAGGGCCGCCATGTAGCCAGTGAGTTTTTGGATATCTTTGACGTTTCATGGTGGGTGCAGATCCAGCACGATTTGGACCTTCTCGAGATTCGGATGTATGCCTTCTTGGTTGACGAAGTTGCCAAGCAGGATCTCGAAAGGGACGCCAAAGATGCACTTGTTGGGGTTCAGCTTCCAACAAAAATTGTTGAGGGCCAAAAATGTCCGCTGGAGGTTGGCAACCAGTGTTGGAGTTCTGCTTGATGGGCTTAGCAGTCTTCGAGATGTCAAGGTAGTGCTTGGCCTTTTCCCTCGGGCCACTTGGCATGTCGATGGGTTTCCACGCGAACACACTAATGTGCTCTCGAAGGAATTAGACGAGCACGTCTTCCTATTTGGGGGGAAGGGTAGCCCCGATCTTGATGGTCTTTGAGGGATCATTCGGATGGAGCTGGATCAGCTTGTGCTGCTTGGCCTTGTTCAAAGGCCGCCACGTAGACCCGACTGGAACCTCAAGCTCCGCAGGGTGTGGCAGAACCTCCTAAATCATATGGCCCACATGCATGATTATTGTCTAAACAGACTCCAAATAACCATGACTGTGTTCCATACGATTTAAAAAGTCTGTCGGGTAAATCCCGAATCATCCACGATTCTCCGAGCAGGATCAATCATTGTAGAGAGACATTGTAGTATTACAACAGTTGATATAAATAAAATACCACGGAGTAAAACAGCGGAAGACTTACAATAATCATAAGTTTACAAAACTCTGAGTTTCAAATGTTTACAATAATAGGTTTAAATTATACAAACCATAACAGTAGTGGAGTAGAAGTAGATTACAATATTACACAAAAGCTCTGCCCAAGGGCTGAACATCTTTATTCGTCGTCGCTTTCCTCGACGACTGTCATGCAGCAGGAAGCATAACACTCCTGCCCATGAAACTCACATGCAACAGGGGTTCAACAAACCCTGAGTACAATAGTACTCAACAAGACTGACCCGACGAAAGAGAAGGGTAGAGACTCAAGAGATGCAGGCTAGAGGGACAAGGTAAGGCTTGTAAGAGCTAAGAAATTTTTGCAGAAAAGCTTTACAGAAAGAGAAGTTGCTGGGACTATCTCCCATTATCAACCAACTTCATTATTGAACCTTAATTGTTATTCAAGTTGTTACTACGATGATGATCAGTGATCGAGTCTTCTTGTCCGAGAAGCAACGGCGATTTGAATCCATTTCCATACCCAGCTGGGACCTAGGTGACTGAGCATACCAGAGACTTTAACTCTGAAGCACCCCAGGTGCACCGATATACCGGGATAACAACCTCAGCTGTATATCACCACATGATACACATGAGCCCTGCGGCCCAGCGTACCGAGATACATGGGAACTTAAACCCCACAGTAAAACACACTATGACACAGATGGGATTCTCTGGCCCCACGCTAGGTCACTCCATGGCATACACGGCTCCAACCATCCGTATACCACTTCATGCATGTGGATTTTCTAATTTCTCGATTATCGACAGGTCACCATCGGACGGGACCTAGGGCATCAACAGACGAGAACACTACAGAGGGACTCCATTCCCGGTGCAAGTTCGCCATCCGGACTTGATTTATTACTATCATCAAGATTCCGACATGAAAACAAATCTCATCTTTTTCATTCTTTTGCCTTTGAACAATTAAATACATAAGCAGGGCTAAGCATAACTACTTATCTTCCTAGTAGGTAACAAGGAATAAGGAATAAGACAGGTAATGCGATTTGTGGGTTTTCACTCAACTCCTATTACTTAATGCAACATATCAGAGCTGAAGCGGTAAAACTTTTATAAATAGAATAGGGTTTAAATGCATCCGGGGCTTGCCTTGATGTTCGGGGAAGAAGTTCTCAAACTCTGGATCAGCTCCCGATTCTTGAATCTGCTCGTCCTTCGGATCTGGGCGATAACGTTAACTCTCCGTTAACGGAAACTACTCGATAAGTAATATGCTTTACATGCTGAAATAGTAAACATGATGCTCGATGGATGCATGATCAGATTAAAGGATCGAGTACAACTTTTCTTCACGATAAAGTTGCAAGCTAACAAAACTTCGCTTATATAACTGATTAGGGTTAACTACGCCATTTTTATAATTAATTAAACACATAAAATAACGTCAATTAAATCTTAACGACATGATTAAGGTAAGCGCAAAAAATTAATTAAAGTGCCAAAGGTCATTAGTGTTAATGACCTAAGGTCATCAATCAATCCCAAAGCCAAACAATTCCTATAATGATTAAGTTAACTAAAAGGGGTTAATTAATTACTTAAAAGCATTAAATAAAGGCATAAAATTTAAAGTTATTAAATTAAGCCCAAAATTTTATTTTAGAAAGCTCTTAGCCTAATTAGATGGCAAAACAAATTTCAGAATTAAAAGCCAATTATTTTAATTATTAAAAATCATTAAAGGTCCATTTTTCAATTAAAAGGGCTAATTTTAACATATGCAAAAAGTACTCAAATTTGGCATTTCACATTTTTCCTAGGTAGATAACATCATAAGGAATACTCACAAAAATTTTCAGAATTTTTGAAGCTATACATGAATTACTATGAATTTTTAAAGAAAATAGCATTTAAATCATTTTCTAAAAATGGAAAAAGAAAATCGGCACAGTAACTCCGCGCTGACCGACGGCGGCGCGGCGGTTGACCGCCGATTCCTCATCGTCGGCGAGGTCTCCGGCGATGGGGTTTCTTCCTACTTGCTCCTCTTACCCAGCGCATCGATTGAGGTGGCTAACGGGGCTGGGGAGCGGCGGCGGCACCCACACCGGCGGCGATGGCAGCGCGGCGGAGCTCGGGCACGGCGGCGTCGCTCACCGGAGCGGTTTCCGGCGACGGCGAGGTCACTGGAATGCGCAGGGTACCTAAACGGACCGGTTTGGCCACTACATGATGGTATGGGCTGGTCTCTATCCAAGGCAGCAACGCGTGCGGCGGAGCGGCAGCACTGCGCCGGCGGCGGGCTACGGCTACCGGCGGCCACGGCATGGGATTGACCAAATTGATGACACAGACAGACGCAGGAGCTCACCACGGTGCCGATGCGCACGTTAATGGAGGTCCGGAGTGGCTGGGTTGAGCGGCGGTCGTCGGCAGTGATGGCGGCGGCGGCGCTCCGATGGCACGACGGCGTCACGGCAGACTCCGGTGATGCACTGCTCGAACCAAGGTGCGCTTCAGATGCAGGATGACACAGAGAACATGATTACGAGGTCGAAGGTAAAATATTTTCACCTCCGGCGACGGCAAACGACGGCGCGACTGACCGGCCACGAAGAAGAAGACTGCGTGCGGGTGGTTCGGGCGATGAGAGCAAGCATGAACTGACCCAAAAGGACCGTGAGGAAGTGGCAGAGCTTTGGGCGAGAGCAATTGGACAGAGGTGGAGCATCGACGGTGAATTTCGGCGGCGGAGCGAGGTCGTCGGCGACGGCGGCGGGAGGAAGAAAGAAGGAGAACGACGGCGTCCGATCGGTATTTATGGCATGGAGTCGATGAAGGAGCAGGTGACACGACGATGATGAAGTCTCTCACGTCCGAGAGCGCTCGGTTGGCTGGGAAAGCGCGGCGGTGGACGGCGGCGCGCGATGAGAAGCCGGCCATGGCGTTCGCCGATAGGATTAGGTACTGTTCGAGTTATTTACAGAATTGCGATTTGGTTTAAAATACAAATTACTCCAAAATTTATATAAGAACTTGAAAAACTCCAAAAATATCATTTGCAAAAATTTTCAAGAGCTACACTTTTCCTTTAACTGGCATCCTCAAATTCTACATAGATTTTGAAATTTGAATCCAGATTTTAAAAGGGGATAAAACCCTAGAAATAAGTATTTGAAATTACTTTTGATTTTTCAATAAAACTTGAAAATCTTCAAAACTATGAAATGTTGAGTTTGTCAAACCAAACATTTTTCATATACAAGGTTTCCTTAGATGATGCATAATTTTTGAATTATGGTTTCAAAATCAAAAGGGGATAATTGCTGGAAACTGTATTTTCAAATTAATTTGAAATTCCTTTTGGAAACTTGAAAAACTTTATATACCAACTTTGTAGCTCTTGTCAAGATCTACAAACTGTCTTTTTAGAGTATCTCCAAATTCCTTATAGATTTTGAATTAGAATAAAGGGGGTAAATCTAGGTTTGAAAATAAAGGGTTTTTGAAATAAAATTTAAACTCAATTTGGTTTCTAACTTAATTGGTTGGTTATTAGTGAGCACAAACATCATCCAAGGACATTTTTAGGTCATTGACCCAATGACACCCTGGGTTGACCAAGTTGACTTTTGAAAAACCTTTTATAGCATTTCCAATTTGACTTTAAATTTGAATTGCCAGGCTTAGAAATAAGCTTTGGAATCCAAATTAAATTTCAAATATGGAAATCATTTTTAGGGTTGGACTTAGACTTATACACTATGCTTGATAATAGTGTAAACACAGTTTACATCTCAAGTACATAGAGTATAAACTAAGCATTTGTGATTACATTCAAAAATAGGTTTTATGATTTCATGTGACCAACCATTACAGAAGCTCAATCAACCTATGAAATGTAAACTTGTTTTAGTGAATGCACATTAAGGTTGACCTAATCATGAATGCTTTGCAGTGCATATGATGACATGGCATGTTTTAGTCATTATAACACCAGAGGTGTTACACAGGGGGCGCCTCCTTGACTCCAAGGTGGGTGTGGTCCATGGCGTGCTTCAACTCCTCGACCTCCGCAGCTGCATAGGCGTCAGACTCGTATGCACGCGCCGTGAAGATGTTGCCGTGTAGGGACAGGACACCCTGCTTAGTCGAGAGCTTCAGCATGAGGTACCCGTAGTGAGGAATCGCCATGAATTTGGCAATCCTAGGTCGGCCAAGGATAGCATGGTATATACCCTCGAAGTTGGCCACGATGTAGGTAATGTGGTCGATGCAGAAGTGTTGTTTGGTCCCGAACTGGACGGGCAGCGTGACTTGCCCGAGGGGGTTCGAAGGTTTGCCTAGCATAATGCCCCAGCACGGAGCATTGTATGGCTTGAGGTCTTCATACTTCAGCCCTAGCTCCTTGAAGGCTAGGTAGAATAGGATGTTCAGGGAGCTGCCGCCATCAACGAGCACCTTCTTGAACCGGACACCGTCTGTCACCGGGTCAAAGACCAGCGAGAACCGACCAGCATGGGGGATTTTGGCCCACATATCATTGCAGCTGAACAATATGGGCTGCTCAGACCAGGCGGGCACCTTCACATCAGCAACGGAACCGTCAGCCTCCTGGATAGCCACGATGGCTTGCGTCAACAGCTTCTTGTCGTGGGTGTTCTCCAGCCCGACTTTGGTGCCAAAGATGACGGTAGTCACGTTCTTCACCGGATCCCTATAGGATTCTTCGACGACATCTTCTTGCTGGACGGGACTTTTGCCCTTGGCTTTGGGGGCCAGACGCGGCTTCTTGTTGGCTGTCCTGTCCAGTGCCTCCTTCAGGACCCTGCACTCGCCCAGCGTGTGGCCCTTGCCAGGATGACGGGGGCAATCCTGACTAAGGACCTTGTCGAGTTCGTCATCGTTCGTCCTCTTCTGGCCCTTTACCGTGTTGACAGAGGGGTCATTACAGTTACGCCGACCACTGTTGTAACCGTCCTGACCATGTTGCTTGAATGGACGCTTGTCACCATGATGGTTGGGTTCGTGGTTGTCCTAATGGTTGCGATGATCGTCTCGCCGATCTCGCTAGTGGTCTTGGTTGCTATCGCGGTCGTGGTCGTCGTCGTGGCGGTAGTTGCGGTTGGGGGGAATGGGGTCCCCCTTGTTCAGCCTGTCGTTAAGATGAGCGAACTTGTGGGCGATGGAGAGGAGATCTTCCCTGGTTCTTGGTCGCTCGAGGAGCAATTCCTTCTTGAGGTCTAGGCTACATGGTTGAGCCAAGCCGACGAAGAAAAGGTCGATCCCTTCCGCCGGGGTGACATCGACCACATGGTTCCACGCGTTGGAGAACCGCCGGATGTACTGTCACAGCAATTCCCTTGGACAATGCTGGACTTGCACCAAAGTGTACTTGGTGTTCGGCTGCACGCAGGTGGGCTTGAAGTTATCGATGAACATCTGCCTGAGCTGGGGCCAGCTGTGGATGCTGCCGGCGCGCTGATGGAGCAGCCAGGAGGTAGCGACATTGCTCAAGAGTACCAGGAGGTAGTTTGACATGATGTACTGGTCACCTCCTGCTGCTCGGACTGCTACTTCGTACAACATGATCTAGTGCTTAGGATCATCTTGCCCATCGTACATCTTGACATCCCCGATCTGGAAGTTCTTTAGCCAAAGGACGGCCTTAAGTTCCTCCGAGAATGGTGCTGGTCCGTTTAGGTGTCACCGAGCACGGTACCGTTCTTCAAGGTGGTCACGGAGGTCGCGATCTTGGGGCTGCTCGACTTCCTGGTAGCGCTCGACACGTTGGTTGTCCTACTGCCTATTGGCACACTGGCAATTGCTGCGTTGGCGCTCGTTGCTCGACATCTCTCATGGAGCGTTGTCGGCGTCAGCCTGCCAGGGCTGCTCGAGCGAAAGGCCACCGTGATTGGACTCGTTGTCAGAGCCACTTTCTATGGGTTGGCAGTGATGGCTGTGCTGGGACCACCACGACCAATGTGATGTGGTCAGCGACCCGACAGAGCGGAGCTGAACCACCTGCGCTTCGGTGGCGATTAGAAAGTCCTGAATTGCTTCGACCCCGAGTTCGCTTGGGGGAAGGTTGTTGAGCTGATTCATGGCCATGGCGATGTTGGTCGTGGGAGTCTCATGGACAATCTGGTTTTCGACCATGTTGAACTCGCCATCGAGGTTACGGTGAAGGCGACACGGCTGAGGGCCTACACCATTGCTGCCGTTGCCTCCATCGTTGGCTGCATTCGTGTCATGTGCCTCCAGGAGATGTCGACACTCCCAATTAGTGTTGCGGCCTTCCTTTGCTTGCCTCTCCTGCTCTGCTTCATTTGGGATGGGAGGCTCGTCCACACTGACAGCAAATACGACACTGTTGAAACCAGGCGGACTCCTCGGGGTGCCTAGCGCCATGTTGGTAGAACGGGCTTGGTGATCTAGCGTGGTTGGGTCCTTTTCCTTGACGTTTTCCTAACTCTGGGCCTCGGGACCCTCTTCCTCAGAGAGGAGGTACTCGGTAAGGTCGAAGGAAACGAAGGGCGTCCCGTTGAGCCAAGAGAGCAAATTGGACATGGTGCTGTCTTGGGGGACCGTCGCGCCCGATCTGGAAGGATTCTACTGTAAAGGCACCATGCCGATCATGGGCCTTGGATCATCGGGGACCAGAACCAGGCTGGGATCTAGGTCTGGTAGATGATCGTCACATCGCCGGGGAGCATCCCGCAGGTTCCTCGCGTTGGATGCGGCTGTGTTGCTCGACCCATGCGGGAATACAGGTGCATGGCTCTGGTCAGGGACGATGGGATCTGTCTGCCCTAGGATAGGTTGGGCCTGTTGCACCTGGCGCTGCTACGTCTGCTCTGCTCGGGCCTATCGAGCGGCGCGGTTAAGTGCTTGGCGATGCTGATGCACGTCGATGAACTCATCCAGCCTAACTAGAGGCGGAGCCCGAGTGGCGGCCAAAGTTGGATCTGGTCGGCATGGGTGATGAGCCTGACTGCATGCAGGGCGTTGCTGACGGTGCCCCTGGTCGGTGGCCGGTGGCCCTCCTCTATGGTTGGTAGGGGTGCTCGGGCCAAAGCCAGATTTGGATCTGGTCGATGCAGGCCACCAGCTTGGCCTGTACGTCCTTGTTGGTGCTGAGCATTGCCATCCTGGCGGATAGGTGGCGGCCCACGGACCACGAGCAGATTTGGATCTGCACGACGTGGCTACTTGGCACGGTCACGCTAGCATGGTTGGACAGGGGTGAAGTCCAAGTTACTCTTCACGGAGCCTAGCCGGAGTAGACTCTACAACTCTTCAAGGAGCTCAACCATACCTACCCCGTGCCGGTCGATCACGTCGATCAGATCAGAGTTGTCGATGTGCCTCCTCTGGTAGCGAGGAAGCTGCCAGTTCACCGTTGGCGTGGCCATCATCTCCGCCCTTGTCATGGGTGGCTCGAATGACCCTAGGGGTGGCCCTGAGATCTGAGTTGTTGGAGACGTGGTTGGTGCAGTTAGTGCTGGGGCCGACTGCATCACAGTCGAAGCTGGGACCGGCTGTGCTGCTCTCGCGAATGTGAGGGACGTCATCACGCCGGTGGTCCACGTGAATGAACAAATGGTGAGGGAGATGCCCGCCTCAAAGTCCATGGAAGCTAGGAACGAAACCATCTGGATCGCCTGAAGATCAGATCGCGCACCCCCTACCTCGTGCGCCACTGTCGATTGAACCTCGTCGGCAGTCTACCACAGGATACCCCGAGGTAGTAGATTGCGGTGAAGGGCGCGCTGAGACCTACGTTAAGTTCAGGTGCGTTCTAGGGGGGTCCTTGCCCGCCTTATATAGTGGAGGGGCAAGGTTAGATATCTAGGGTTTCCCCTATGGTCGGTTACATTGCACCGCATTCTTGGAGTACATGACTAGATCTAACCAACTAAGACTCCTTGCATGCCAAGTAGCCTTTAGCGCCCGCGCGGCCCACCGACCTGGTAGGTAGCGGACCACGGGCTCCATGTTATCGTCCAGCCCATCAATCAGGATGATGATGGACCAGCCTTCATCTTCTGGTCTGGGCCATCTGGACCAAGCAGCCTAAAGTCTAGCCGTAAGGGTATATGGGGTCTATACCCCCACACTCATACTCATCAATACAACGCAATAGGCTCACGCCGATTGGACATAAAGGTTTTTACTCGACGCAAATTGAGGGCCTGAACTAGTATAAAATCATCTATCTCGTCAAGCTTGTTGCCACAACCATTGAGTTCCGTAATCTATCAAGCTCCTCCGAACAAAAACACTCTCCTAGGTACCCGGTGGTGGGCTATCGGTGATAAAACATCGAAAGGGTTCCCTGGTGCTGCTTATAAAAAGTAAAGCTCCTTGGAAGCTACAGTTGCTGCCCTCAGCTCCTATGAAGCTAAGCTCGTGTAATGACTTTAGTGTGATGGTTAGACTTCATTTAGCTACATTTCTAATGGTACTGTATCTGTGATGGTTAGACTTAATATATCTAAATTTGTAATGGTATTGTTAGTGTGATGGTTAGACTTGATTTAGCCTAAATTATAATAGTTAAAGCTCCATTAACTACTATTCTAGTATGAGTTCTATATATCTATGTGTTGCTACTCTAAATTTGGAGGAGCTCGTACCATGAAAAATGATAATCCTACCGGTTTGCCAACAGACTAATTGCTACGACATTCAAAACAGATAACCCTTCACATTTGGTCCTACGAGATGAAATAAGCCTCTAATCTTCCACCCTTACACCATGGCTTTGGTGCTGCTCAAGCTGCCCATTTTCAAAGGTTGCTTAGATAGAACACACTATAGTTATAGTGTCTTCAGCTATAAGTTGCAGATCTGGCAGAGTAATCCTTTATCTGAAACCTATGTGTCATCAGATGAGGAAAGTAGCTTATAAAAATTGGGAGTCATTTTTGTTTATTGTAATGACTTTTTAATTATTAGTTTGGTTTGTATGAACTTGATGTATCGATGATCGTGTATTCCCTTGTGTTTTATGTCATAGATGTCGATACTCTTACCTTAAACTAGTAAAGGACACAGTAACAACCATCACATGGAAACAAGGATAAACTATAGAGGGTACTGTTAGACGCGGCCAAATGTACAGGGCCAGACTTTCTTATGTGCACACTGCATTTGAACATGAATGGCTTGTCCTATGAGTTCAATTGTGTAGCGGTCAGATGAACTGCCAGGAGCCAAAACTTGGGACATGCGAGATCAAGAGACGGAACATTCCATCCATTTTTGTTTCATATAGCATGGGAAAGTTCGGCCATATCTCTTTTGTGTACCATGAGACAATCCTTATATGGGCTGTTTGATAATTGGGCCATCTGTTGAAGGTGGATATACCATAAAAATCCACATTCAAAACACCATCAACATGCCTCGGTTCCAAGGAAGAATAACATAACATGAGCATATTTTAACAATAACTAGCTTGTACTCTTAGCTTGTGATTTTAGGAAACAAGAAATATAGCTCAGGTGGACCCACATAGGGCGTCGGCCGACCCCTACTTGGGCTCACCCTGGCTTGAGCTTCGAGCATGATCCATGCCAAGGTCCCTAGAGTCCAACACAGCCATTAGATCAACTTGTGTTTTCATCCAACGACAAAGGATTATTTCACATGGATTCATGGGCCCACAAAGAAGCAAGCAACGTGACAAATATTTGGCAAAAGACCAAACCACTGCGGATGACAGGTGGGGACACCTTCTAGAAGACCTCGCCAGGCCTACCTATCAATGGGGGGTCGGCCGATCCCCACCTAGTGGGCCACTAGGTCGGTTGGCCCCCCACCGCCTTCCTGGATGCCTCCATGCATCAAGCTTGATTGTGGACGTCCATCTGAGGCGGTTTCAAGGTCGGTTCATCCAAGGGTGTAGAGGGATTGAGCACATGGATCACTTACATGGCACCTCCTCTCCTTCCCATATAAAAGGAGGCTGCCACCACCCTTGGAAAGCATCTCTCATTCCTATCTCCACTTCTAATCCTCTAAGGGAGATCAAGCAAGAGTAGTAGTAGTTAGTCTAGAGTGGGAGTTAGAGTCGAGTCGAGCGAAGCTGGGGGGTCTCTGGAGTTGTCTTCTGGAGAGTCTGGTATGGCTCTTGTATCTTTCTCTTTTTGTGTGACTTTTCTTTTATCAATATATTATTCTTACTTTACTGAGTATTTACTTAGTGCAAGTCTATATTTATAGTCTTGTTGTGTGCTTTTCTTAGTAGTATAGTTGTCTTAGTTAGATTGGTTCCCTACAAACAACTCCTTGTGTGTGTATCATTGTCCTATCTCTATGTAAGAGCTTTGGCTATCTGCGCGTTAGCTAGAGCTATAAGAATAAGTGTGAGCATGGTGCTCAGACTTAGTCTTAACTTTGATTGCCGTGGGTCCACATGGATAGTTCATGAGCGCACTCTCGAGAGGTGACAGGTCTTAGGCGGCATTAGGGTTTTCTCATGATGTTCGGACTAGTTCTTAAAAGGTAGGGCGTCCATAAGCCAAATAGTCGCTTTAGTAGAGGTTCTGTCTTCTACTGTCTCATCTATCCCCACCACATAAGTAGTAAGGCGCCGGTCTAGTTAAGTCATCTATCTGTTAGGATTAAGTGCATAGAAGTAAAGTTAGATACATAGGAGTCCTTTACTCACTCGTGTCCTCCCACCTAGCTAACACTCTACTAGTTATCTTTAGATTAGAATCTTTGCTATCTTACTTACCTATCCTACCTTTTATTTGTTTACCCCTCTTCTACACTAGTTGGTACTAGATTGTAGTAGACACAAGGATCTCTTTCCCCTTTTATTAAATATTCCTAGCTACTGATTTCCCCTGGGATAAAATAAATAATGATACCTTGGAAAACTCATCCTCAGTGAAGTGCTACATTGGTACATTCAATGCGCTTGCGGAATAATTCAATTGACATAAGAAAATACCCCACAGGCCTTTGTGGTGCTGTTACCAATCTTTGGTAGCAATACTAAGAATTACCAACAAGCATTTCTGGTCCATTTGCTAGGGATAGGCTTTCTGTCTATTTTTGGTAATTGCATTAAGATTTGTCAACAAGTATTTCTAGTGCCGTTGCCAGGGAAAGCGTTAGCCTAAGAATTTTAATAAAAGTGAATCTAGAGTATACTATCAGTTTAGTTATCAATTAGTGTTAGGGGCTTACCCCTCACATGTCTTGTTTTTCGTTATCGTGAAACTAGAAGGTGCATGAGTGGTTTCCAGTTGCTGTCAAATTTTGTTGAAGATCCTAAGCAGTTATTAAGGAGAACTAGACGTCATCAAGTTCTACCTCAAAGGATCATCTCAGATCTGAATCCGCTCGAGGAAGGAAGTCCCGCACCAATCATTAAGGAAGCTATGGCCACCCAAAAGACCATCTTTGAATACTCTGCGACATCGGCTGACTATGTCACCACGGGTCCGCAGCTTAACTTGGGGGATGTGACCTTTGAGCTTAAGCCTGCGCTCATCAATATGGTGCAAGCCAATCCATTCCGTGGAAAGTCGCACGAGCACGCCAATGCCCATCTCCAACATTTCCTGGAGGTGTGTGGTACCTTTACCATCAAGAATGTCTCTGCAGATGCCATCCATCTTCACCTTTCCCATTCTCGCTATTGGGGAAGGTGAAGCAATGGTTCTATTCCAACAAGAGTGAAGTCACCACCTGGGAGAAGTGCGCCAACGCGTTTCTCGAGAAGTTCTTCCCGATGGGCAAAACCAACGCCCTTCGTGGAAAGATTTTTAGCTTCTAACAGCAAGCTAATGAGACGATTACCGAAGCATGGGAACGTCTCCAGGAGTACATTCATGCCTGTCCTCACATGGGATAGAGGAATGGCTCCTTATTCAAGGTTTCTACCATGGAATGATCGGTTTGGCTCGGAGTCACCTTGATGCTGCCGCTAGAGGAGAATTCTTACAACGCAATGTCAAGGATGCCAAGGACCTCATACAGAAGATGGTCACAAACCAAGGATGGAATGAGGAACGCCTTTAGCCCAAGAAGAGAGGTGGCCATGCCCTCAATGAGGTGGACATGCTCTCAGCAAAAATGGACCTCTTGATGAAAAAGATGGAAGAATATTCCAAGAAGGAACAAGAGGCCATTCAACCTTACGGCACTGCTCAGGCCGTTGAAGCCAATCCATGGTGCAAGGTGTGGAGGAGATGATCATTAAGGAAATAATTGTCCCAAAATGAAAGAGGAAGTGAGCTTCATTAACAACAACAACAAAAACAACAACAACGGGTACCGACCCCAAAAACAGCAACAAGGATGGAACTTGCGCCCCTTCTACCAAGGAAACCAAGGTAACGGTTACAATCATAATTTCATTGATTCTTTTGGTAACCAATCTTCTTTAAGAGAACTTATCTTAGGCCAATCTAAAATAAATGATAGTATAACAAGAAAATGATGGCTAATGATAAGATCCTTGAAAATATAAGTGAGAAAATGGATAGCTTTACTTCTGCTACAAAAAATCAATTGAGCTTTAATAAAATGCTAGAAACACAATTAGCTCAGTTAGCAGCAGCTGTCCCATCCTTCAAGCAAGGTAAGATCCCAGGAAAACCTGAGGACCCAATTGAAGGTGTGAAATTGGTAACTATGAGGTTCGGTAAGCCTCCGGTACGCTCCGACTGGAGCTATCTTCTTGATCCACCATTCATCGCCAAGAAGAACGATCCAGGCCTTCCAACCATCACCTGTGAGATTGTACAACAAATCTTCCACAACGTCTTCTGCGACCTTGGATCGGGTGTCAACATCATGGCCAATGTAACATATGATAATTTGCTAGGGGGCCTTTGCACCCCACATTTGTTCTTTTGCAGATGGCTGATCAAATGATTCGGTTCTCTGAGGGACTGGCAAGGGATATACTAGTCAAAGTTCAAGACGCATACGTCCCTACCGACTTCATCATATTGGACATGGCTGCCAACAATGAAGTCCCCGTCATCTGGGAAGGCCATTCCTCAACACGGTGAACACTGTCATCTATGTGGGGTCTAGCCAAATTCATTTCCAATCCTAGGAAAGAAGATAAAATGTCCACTCAATGGTTATAAAGCTAACATACAGGTGAAGGATAAAGAACCAAAGAACAAACCTCGCTACTACCCACCCCGAAGGAACAACAAGAAAGGTGAATCGGCTAAAAAGGCCGAAGTAAAGAAGGAAGAACCCGCCGAACCTCAAGCCAAAAACAAGCAAGTGTGGTGGGAGAAAGAGGTGCAATCATGGTCCCCATCTCCGGGACCAACCGAAGCACCCGAAGAATGAACAAGATGGAGAGGTCCTGCTCTACGGACCTAAAACATGGAGCCCTTGCTGGTAAGGTAAATCAGTGTTTATCTCATATTTATTTTCTACATTTCAATTCTTGCATTTCATTTCAAATTGCATTCTTAGTTTTTAATTTTGCATTTTTACTTTCGATAAAACATTTAGTCATAATAAATAAAATTTTGGTAATAATTTGCAATAAAGTTTTGAGCTATTGGATCACCCAGGGTGGGGTCGGCCGACACCACCAGTGGGCCCACACCAACTTTTTTCACTTTGGCTAGATGTTGGTATTTCTTAGCATAAGCAGATTAATCTGCAAGCGCACGGAGTACTGTTGTAGCTTTTACCCGAAAGTGTTCAGGGTATCATATTTTCCACAGGGAACGGAAGTGTACTGGAGAGAAGCAAGAACACCCAAGAGAAGAAGATAGAAGGATATTGTAGTAGGGTGAGAGGGTTCTCTAAGCTCAGCCCATGGTGACCAGATAACTAAAGTCTCGGCTTACTGAACTCACTCACTTCGGAGTAGCGGTACCTTTTTGACCCTCGAAAAGACTTGGAAAAGCTGATCGGGAGAAGGCCACCAAAAGCTCTATGGAAACACCAACCTGAACATGGTGGAATACAAAGGCCTTGTCGGGTCTGTCACCCCCGGGGCTACCACAACTATCCATGGGGTTGGGCACAAACTCAGGTAACTCGCTAGCCTAGACACCACGTCTATGCTAACGGCTACTACTCTAGTCCGATATTTTAATTAGACTAAAGCACTCGGTCGAGCGGAGATCCCGTAAGCAAGTAAGTAAGCACTAAACTTTAATTAAATAGATCACTAGGGAATTGCAAAGAAAGAATGCGGATATTACTCACGAAGGAGTCGGCTCTGTAGAGGTACAAATTGGAGGAGAACCCGATAAGCCAGCTCCGCCTCCTCTCTGTGCCATCTCTCTTCCTCTTTTTCTAACTTGTACACCAAGGTGAGAGCACCTAGAGGGATACTACTACTACTAAAAAAATGATATGGAAGTGAAGCTCAGGTGTAGAATATAAAGTGTATGGCTCAAACTTGTAGTGTAGAGTATGATTACAATAGGGGGAATAGCCCTATATTTATAGTAGAGAGGAGGGGCACACTTTTGCACATCACCCCCTCTCTAATGATGGTTCTGGGCATGCAATCGACCTCCCCTATGATGGTACCTTAATTGCCAATCAATCAGCATCGAAAATCAGAAGAGAACCGACCAGGAAGGCGGTGAACCAGATGTGAACCAGTGGATTCTGCACTGTCTGCAATTACTGGGTGGAAATCCTGGCGCCTAACTGGCTGGACCGGGCTGAACCAGGGCAAAACCGTGGCCTTGCCGCTCGCGGACCGCGCAGGCCACCAACCGCCTCGCGTCGGCCAGTCTCAACGCGCCATGTGTCCCTGGATCACCAGCCTCCCGCGTTCGCATTCCAATCACGCGTGGGCGCGTGCACGTGGGCACTGTGGCCCTGCCTGGCATTGTGTGGCGCCGAGCCACTGGCTGGCCCGGTCACGTGCTGCGTCAAGGCCGACAACTCTAGCACTGGGGCCTGCCTGGCCATGCGGCCTTTCCTGGTTTGCCAGGCCGGTCGCCTGCCTCCAGCTGGCCCGGCAGCCATAGGGCCAGCTAGGCCCAGCATGGCCCGCTGTGTCCTCTCCCAGCGCAGGCAGCCGTCGGCAGCAACTGGTGCTGTGCTGCCGCAACGTGGCCGCCGCTGGTTGGCTATTGTTAGGGGTGCTGACGTTAGCAAAGACGTCTGCACAAAATTGATAACTATTTATTGGTAGCTCCAAAAATAGCAAATGATATATGCATTTCGCTCAGCTCGACGGGAGCTTCGTCGGTGTGCTCTGTATCATTGTTTGAGATACTTTTATATTGTGAAAAAGTAAATATTCCTGTAACACAAGTGAAAATAACAAAACTCATGGAACTTGTTAGATAAATAATATTTTTACTATAATGTACCATGGGTTTCTATCATTTTAGATTAGTTCGGCGGTCAGATTATATTCAATAAGGAGCGACAACAGGTTTCCCCACACTTAGTCCTTTGCTCGTCCTCGAGTAAAGGCTCGAAGGACTAAGTGGGTTTATCTCTTTAATTTGAAAATCTGCATACAAGTTATTCCAAGCTTCACCTGAACTTGTGAACTTTTAAGTGTCTACCAAGTCATCTTTGGCAATTGAAAAATGGAATAGCTTAGATTCAAATCTTCTTACTTTGTCCTTACTCAGAGACTTGGGTTTTTGCAAGGTTTTGAAAACATAAAGATAGCTTTTGTTCCTTGAATGATTCTCTCAAATCACACATATTTGTATGTGGTTCCTCAACAAGGTATATATAGAGGAAATGCCTTTACTTGATCATCCTACCTCTAAAAGGTTTATATGGAGCTTTAGGTAGGAATGAAAATACCACCACACTTACCTTGCATGTGTTGTCAAGCCAAATCCCGGACCTCACTGGAGGAAAGCATCATACTCTTAGATCAGAATTGTGCAAGTGTGTGGATAAGATGGAGGATATAAATGGTGTCCAACCTAATTCCACTATGCTCTTTAAAATAAATCTCCCTCTTTATTAGTACTTAGAAAAATTCTTCTATGAGGGCATGGACTATCCTTATTCTCCATCTTTATATATTTTTTTCCTCTTTTTTTCCATTTTTTTACCTCTTTTTTTCTTCTTCTCCATTGATAGCCTCATGCCTCTTCTTGCAACAACAACTTTAAGGGAGATGTGAGCAAGGATTCAAAGCATTTATTTTGATGGAACCTAATAGGAATATTTTTGGTTCACTCCTAGTGTGGGAGTAGAACATTTTTGGGTAGATCTAAGTGGAAGAAATATTTTGCGCCTACTCCCAGGGTAGGAGTAGTGTAATTATTTGGTGGATGAATGAATGAATGAATGTTGTGCGCAACTCTCAATGTAAGAGTTGTCAACTTTATTTGTGGGTGCACGTGAAATCTGATCTTGAGAGCATGAAACATCTCTCAATAGGGGTCACAAAACTTGACCAAACTCAACACAAAGTAAGAGGCATATGTGGAAGGTTTTGTCATGAAAGATCATATATCACCTTGGTAGGTATTTGAACATCATTCAAGGAACATGCTATTTTGATTTTTGTTTCTTAAAAAATAAACCCAAGTTCTTCATAAGAAATGAGCAAGCATCATGTCATCCTACTATATCTCATTCGTCAACTACTTAGACAAAATGGGGTCCCTATGATAAGTGTTCATAAGATGTAGGAATGTTGGCAAGGAATAAAATGTATGCAAACTTTAATCATAGGATGACATGGAGATGGAGCATCAAAAGTTTTGTCTTTTTAAATTTATCAATGATAAGATTCAAAACTTTGGGAGGAGCTGGGGTAGAGGTGCACAAAGCACCGTTGAAGATGAAGGAGCTAATGAAAGTCATTTGTCTTGTCCTTCTATATGATGGATTGCTCGATGTTTGTGCAACGTGTTGGGGAGACCTCCAATTTGTCTTAGTTAAGCTTGAGAGATCTCCCCCACACTTATTTCTGTACTTGCTTTATTTTGACAAAACAAAACAAGAGGGAAAAAACAAGGGTCCTAACGACTAGGAAACCAAGGAGTATAAATTTTATTTTCCAAATTATTATTACTTAATTATCTTTATTTTAATAGAAACATGTTCAACCAACTTTTATTAGTGCTCGTGCAAGGATTAGATAAAAGATGCAATGTAAACATAGTCAAGATTTATCTCTTTTAGATTACTGCCATTGTTTATGACAACTCAAAGTTCATTAGTCAAATTTCAGCACCATGCTAAAACTTGATTAAAGAAGGCTATTTCAACCTAAGCACCATACTTAATTTGAAAACAACCTATGGATGTTACTCATGTGAATATATCCAAATGAGAGCATATGACATTAACAAGGAAGCATGAATTTGAATGATCATATGAAGGTAAGTATGTGGATTTCTTTAAAGATGTTGTACCGATGGCATGGTCGTATAGGCTCCAACTCAGATGAACCATAAGGCCAAGTTATACACACAACTAGTGTATGTTGACTTTGGGCCATAATGGTAGCAGAGGCGTAAAGGAGGAGGATCCTCTTCTCTCTCCTTTTTTCTTTCCTTTTTTTATATTCTTTTCTTTTTTCTCTTTCTTATATTTATTTCTCTTTTTTCTTTCATATATCGTATGCATTTAATAATATTATTTTTTTTCATTATCTCTCCTTTTTTTCAACTCTCTTTTTTAGCACTCCCTTTTTTTTTCTATTTTTCTATAGCAAGGCAAAACTAACATTGACTTTCATTCATTTTCATGGTTCTCACCATCCTCCCCCACACTTGAACTTTTGTATAAAAGTCAAGTGTATTGGGTTAGGGTCTCCTTTTGAGTGTGTTTCACCCCTCAAGAGCATCATGGTTAGTGACAAGAATACCTGAAGGTGCATACTAACTTGATAACATGTCTTTGCTTTTATTTGAAAAGGAAAGATTTTTTTCATTATGATAATAAAAATATTTTTTATAAATATTTTTTCAAGATAATCCGAGGTATCTCCTGGTAGTGCTTGTTTTAGGACAAAACTTCATCCTTAGGAAACCTTTTTGAAATTAGTCCAGTGTTGATGATGTGGTTTCCCCTCCAACATCAACCTTTGTGGGTCAATGTGTAAAACTCATGCCAAACATTTCGAGATCTGCAAAACTTATGATAGACAAAAGTATCTATAACAACCCTTTCAAAATTTTTGTGGACCGGAAGCAAAAAGTGTTTGTAGATCTTGCTTGAGATGGCAGAGTTACAAATTGATCTAGGAGATTTTTCTTATGAGCATGGAACAACTGGGGTAGCTAATTAATAGCTTCCATGCTCATCGATAAAATCTTTTGTCTTTGGGGAGGTTTTTCTTTCTCATGGCAATTCGAATCCTTCGCAATATAAGGATGGTTCATGGTTATTGCAGAGATTAACATAAATTCACCCCTAAGATTAAAAATGGATGTGGATGAGACATTGAAGTTTGACATAGAGGGGGAAGGGATAGAAATGTCTTCTATTTTTGATCCTCCCTCTATGTCTTGAAAGTGATGTTGATGTCTCATACAAGAATTTGAGGCATATGATGATGGTGAAGTGGAAAACTCTATGTTATTCCCAAAATCAACATCAAGAAAAATATCGTCCTCAAATTTAAAGGGGCATGAAATAGGATGAGGATCACCATCCTCGGAAGTGTGATGCATCCCCTCAATGGGAGGTCCTCAATAACCGAATTATGAGAAGGATTAGAAAGAAATTCTAGTTTGTTGTAGGTGCAAGAAATTCTAGTTTGTTGTAGGTGCCTCCTCTTGTTGGTTGGGGCTTGACTCCATTGTTTCTTCAGGAAGCTCATCATATATACCAGTGTAGGGAGTGTTCTCAAGGATTTTCTCCAACATGGCTTTCCCTTCACTAATGGACATGTGCACAAATGAGCCTCCAGAAGATATATCAAGATGGAGAGCAGCTTCTTTGCTAAGACCATGGTAAAAGTGACTTAGAACGATAGTTAGGCAAAGAGAGGTTTGGGTCGGTATTGATGAGACTTAAGAACCTAGCCCGAGCTGCTCCTAAAGTCTCCTTCTCCTTCTATTGAAAGGTTGTTGACGGTAGATAAGAGTCAATTTTAACCATCAATGAAATATGAAAAAGACCTCAATATAAATATCGTCTAGATATAGGGATTACACTGACAGAATTTCACAAGTTTTGGTGAATGTCTATTTTTGCATGGTGTCAGTTGAAAAGAACTAAGGAAGGTCCACATGTAAGGTTTACATAGAGAGAAAGAACCCACACACAAAGAAGAATAATCTAGAAGACTCAAGAAGACACTAGATCGAATCAGAGTGCGAGCGGGCTTAGGGTCAGGGCGCCCGCCCTACCATCTAGGGTGCTTGCCCTACCTCCTGGCCAATCAGAGCCAAGCTTTTGGATCATGCCTCCCACTGCCTTTGAGGTCCAATCCAAGTCATGCATCAAGGTCAGTTTGATCCGACGGCCGCGGTGCATCCTAGGGGGCTATATAAGCAAGGCCCCTGGACCATGGAGGAGGCATCCTTGAAACTCTAATTCATTATTTCAAGTTAGGATCAGAGGAGGGGGTCCCTTCAATGGATCTACTCTCCATAGCTAGCCTTCAAGAGAAGCTTAGTCCTCATTAGGATCTAGTCTTAGCAAATAGAGAGATAGAGGGCGAGGAAAGAGTTGGAGGTTGTGTCGGCATGTTGGTGCTCCCTCTTTGACTTGTACTTTGGTGGATTCAGGCTTCTCCAAGCCTGCATCCAGGATATTTCTGGTAATTGATCTTTATTTGTGGACACATGATTTTCCATATCATGGTGTAGCATCTTTGTTGGTGTGATGAGTGATTGTCAACATGTCTAACACTTGTGGTTGGTGGTTGGTTCGGTGGTTCAACTGATCCCTTGGCACAGGGTTATGTGTCAAAATGTGTCTCTTGGCTTGTGATGTGTAGGTGTGGAGTCCGGATGCAGTGACAGTGGTCGGGAGAAGGTCAAATAGGGCGTGCCGTGCTGACGGACCGGGTGCGGTGAAGGGCGGACGCTATGCTTGGACTAACAGACCAGACAGCCGGGTGGTCACCTACGGTAGCTGACACTTGGGACATCGACGAGCGCAAGTGAACACAGTGGGGGACACATACAGGTTACGCTACTCGAGAAGAGGTTTGGTGGTTTGTCCTCAAAACCATCGGCGGGGGACGCGTATGGGCTACGCTACTCATGGATAGTTTGGTGGTTTGCCCTCAAAACCATCGGCAACAGGTTTCGTGGGTTTGGGCCTCAAAACCCAGGTGGAGGTCCCGATGTGAAAGGACGGCACCTGCCGGCATCGGGGAGATTGCGTCGAGGCAAGGCTACCGGTGAGAAGGTGCGGTGGTCGTCGGTTTAGGAAATCTTGAGTTGGACCACAGTGCCCTTGGCTAGGTGGTTCGGTCTAAAAATATCTAGGGGCAGAAGTGGAATTATGAATAGGCATATAAATAGGAGTGGACTGCCCCCACTCAGGTCACCTCTGTTACCTCTGTCACTTTCAATTTTTCCTTTCTGTATCCTATTTTCCCTTTCTATTCGTGTTCTTGCTAGAGGCCTAAGAACAAGAATTTTACCCATGTATTTGTGAGATATTTTGTGTGGGAATGGAGACCCAAATCCTCCTCATGCCCTCTAGGCTTTTTCTAACCAATCTGTGAACTTGGTTTGTTTTCTGTGCTGTATTGATTTTTGGAGGTATTTTTGGATCAATTTTTATTCATCGAATTTTGAGCAATTTGGCTTTTTTTTTGCGCTGATTGATGCTTTGTTGAGTGATGAACTAGATCATCAAGTGAATTGAACCAATTCCATTCGTGCATCAAGAAATCGTAAGATTTGTATTTTTGAGGAAAACTGAGTTCTTAGCCTAAATCTACTTTCTCCAGCCATTGAGTTTAAATTGAGTAACAATTTGTTGGGGATAGCTTTCCATCTCCCTTGTGATGGCTTGTGCAAAATCTGGAGTCGATCTATATTGATCAGATCCAGTTCTCGTTGAATCTCTTTCTTGCGTCGATGCTCTCCAGAGCAGGTGTTCTCTTCAAAGTATTGTTCGTTCTCCGCTTTCTTACTGTGTGAGGGACTCTTGTGTGGGACTTAACAGCAGTGCTACCAGCATCGTGTGCTTAGGCACCGAGAGAGCTCGTTTGAGCAGCACTTGCCAACCATCATGATTGATGTGGTCCCAACCAGTTCCTGACTACTTTCCTACCTCTTGCCGACCACCAATTTCTGTTCTGTTGCTGACCACCGTGGTCAACATGGTCCCGACCAGTTCCTGTTTTGTTCCCGACCACCGTGATCGATGTGGTCCGGACCAGTTTTCCGACCAGTTTCCATCTTGTTGCCGACCACCGTGGTTGACATGGTCTGAACTAGTTGCCGACTAGGTTCCTTTCAGTTCCCGACCAGCTTCCGACCAGTTGTATTCTGATCTTCATTTCTATCCTCTTTTCTCACATTGGTTTTGTGGTGCTCGGTTGTGTTTCTAGGGAACGTCTACCTGGTCGGGTTATTGAAGAAAATTTCGGCTCCCATTCACCCCCCTCTGGTCATCGTTTTCGGTCCTTCAATTGGTATCAGAGCCGGTTAAGGATCACTTCCACCTTAATTGATTTGTGATCCGCAGAAGGTGACATGGCTTTGAATCACCGACCAGGCAAGCCACCCCAATTCAATGGGGAGAACTACTCGTATTGAAAGATTCGAATGCAAGTGCATCTTTTGGCAATTGATTCGCGTGTTTGGGAGATCATTAAGAATGACGATTACGTGGTACTTGATGCCCGTGTCAATCAAGAGCAGATTGACCAATATAATGCGAACAATATTGCCGTGCTGAGCTTTATGCTGCTCTTTCAATTCCTAAGTTTGATCGTGTTTCCGATTGTGTGACTGCTCGTGAGATCTGGAGGAGGCTTCAAAGCTTCCATGAGCATACAGCTCATGTCAAAACTAGACTCTATGAGACATACAAGTGGGAGTGCGAGAATTTCACCCAAGTCGATGGGGAGTCTGTTGATTTGATGTTTTCTCGCTTTACCACCATTGTGAACAACATGCGAGCTAACAATACAGCAATGCCCTATGATGATCATCAGAGAGCACTCAAGCTGCTATATGCTCTAGATCAGAGGGTTTGGGAGGTCAAGGTGCAGGCGATCATCGAATCGGCCAACTATGAGACTCTCACTGTGGATGAGCTGTTCAGCAAGCTCAAGCCCACCGAGATTGACCTCAAGACGCAGGCAAGGATCAAGGATCTGTCTGCTCCTACCATGGCTTTGGTGTTAGGTAACTCAAGTTCAAATTCCTCTCTGGCTAACCCATCACAGTTGTCTCTTGCCTTGTCCTCTCTTGTGTCTGTAACAGAGGAGCAGATGGAGCCTTTTGGGGATGATAAGCTAGCGCTTGGCATCAACAAGTTCTTGCGGTTTCACAACAACTGCTTGAACCGTTGACGTGGTGGCAACAAGCAAGGCTGCTTTGGATGTGGAGAGCCTAACCACTACATCGTTAGCTGCCCCAACAACAACAAGAGCAACTCCGGCAAGCACGACCACACCAAGCACAAGGACAAGCAGAAATTCGACCCCGAGCGCCTGAAGAGGAGGTACTTCAATGAGTTGGAGGCCAAGTATTGTGCCCTCATTGTGAACTTCAGTGACATCGATTGTGATGGTGACTCTCCTTCAAGTGAGGATAAGTCCGAGAAGAAGGTCAAGAACAAGTTCAACGGCTTGAGCTTCTACGCCAACAAGCGCCGAGGAGGTTACTGCACCATGGTGCTTGATGACACCACCACCGACCACAACGATGAGACCGGCACCGAGCCTGAGGTAGAATACACAATCGAATCTCTTCTCATTGAGCTTGAATCTGTGAATGACACCATGCTAAAGCAAGACACCTTGCTTATTCGTGCTGCTAAGGAACACAATAACTTCAAGTCCAAGTTTCTCAAGGCTTTAGATGAACTTGAGCGTGTCAAGAAGGAGAGAGTTGTTCTGCCTAATAAGACTGAGTGCGATGAATGCGCTGTTCACATGTCTAGTCTTGTTTCTTTGTAGTTTAAGTACTCTGCTTTAGTTGAGGAGTTGGATAGGGCTAGAGCTGAGCCTATGTTGTCAGGTCCTTGCAAGTCTTGTGCTGAGTTGTGCTCTGTGCTTTCTGAGAAGGTTGCTAGGATAGCTTTTCTTGAGAAGTCTAGTGTGGATGGTACTAGTACTCAGTGTCTTTGATGTGAGGCTTTGGAGCTAGAGCTAGCTAACTGTAGGCATGACAAGAGAAAAATCAAAGAGGAAACACATTCCTTCGGCACATATTGAGTTGGCTTTCTTGCAATGAGCCACAGTTGGGCATGATGATGAGTCAGTACAAGAGGGGTACTGACATAACGGGTTTAGGCTTTGTTTCAGGTGGGAAGGGTAACAATGTCTTTGGCAAGGTTGGTGAACATAGTGGTTTGAGCACGAGTGAGAAACCCACCAATCCCCAAATTCATAAAGATCAACCCACCAAAGCCCTCTGAGCCTACCAAGGTCAGTGTGAGGGATGGAGTACTCAAAGAGCCTCTCAAAACTCCTCCTCAGAAACAAGTGTGGATTTCAAAACTGAACCACCTTAGGAACCCACTTGACACTCTGCCAAACATCTCTGTTAAGCCCCTTCCTAAAGCCAAGACACCTCCAAGAGTGAACCATGTCCACAATAGAGTGAGTCATCCACCACCTAAGAGAGTTGTACCACTGTGACTATTGCAAGAGGGATGGTCACTTGTTTGAGTTTTGCTTTAGGAGGAAGAGAGATGAGAGGCGTGAGTTTGAGCTTTACCGGCAGGACATGCATCTCCCATCTCATGGCATGCATAGTTCACCCGCTCAGAGGCGTAACACGAGAGCAAGAGGTGCAAGATCTCAAGGTGCTAGGCCTCAGTTTGTGAGTCCATGTGATGGTCATGCCCGGCATGGACCAAGTCATCCTCAATATGACTCCTGGTCCTGTGGCAGTGGCTCTCAGTCCTACACTTCTAGTGGACCACATTTTCTCTCTCGTGGTGATTGCTTCTCTCCCATGGGACACGGCCTGTGTGGTGTTTTTTCTAACACTTTTCCTAGGCAAATGACCCAGCACTGTTATTCTCCTTAGTTTACTAACCCCAGTGTTGGATCATTTGCTCATCCCATGTTTTTCTATTGATGCAGCATGGAGGCTTGGAGAACATATGGCTTGTTGATTCTGGGTGTTTGCGCCACATGACCGGTAATTCAAATTGGTTCTCTAGCCTCAACCCCATGACCTCCAAGGAGTACATCACATTTGGGGACAATGGTAAGGGTAATGTGCTTTCTCGTGGGTTGATAAGGCTCAATGAGAACTTTGTGCTCAAGGATGTTGCTTCGGTTTCGAGCTTGCATTTCAATCTTCTTTCGGTTTTGCAACTCCTTAGAGATGGTTTCAAAGTGCGCTTTAAGCCGGGTCTTTCTCGCATTTTGGATTCTCATGGTGATCTTGTGTGTTTGATTGCACCTTTTGGGCTTGTCTTTCGTGTCAATTTTTCTTGCTCTTTCAGCACTTCTCGGTGTTTGGTGGCAGGCACATCTTCTGAGCTTTGGAAGTGGCATAGGAGGCTTGGTCATTTGAGCTTTGACTTGCTTGCAAGGTTGAGCTCTCTTGATCTAATCCGAGGATTGCCTAAGCTAAAGTTCAAGAAGGACTTGGTCTGTCACCCGTGTCGTCATGGGAAGATGGTTGCTGCTTCTCATTCTTCTATAGACCAAGTGATGACCAAACAACCTGGTAAGCTTCTTCACATGGACACTGTAGGTCCAGCTCAGGATCGGTCGGGTGGTGGGAAGTGGTACGTTATTGTGATCATGGATGACTTTTCTCGCTGTTCTTGGGTCTTTTTCATGGAGTCCAAGGATGAGGCATTTTCCCATGTGTGGGAATTGATTCTTAGGCTACAAAATGAGCTTCCTAAGAATGCCATGAGAGCTATACGCAGTGACAATGGCATCGAATTCAAGAATTCTCATTTTAAAGCCTTTTGCAAATCTTTGGGTCTTGAGCATCAATTTTCTTCACCTTATGTGCCTCAGCAGAATGGGGTTGTTGAACACAAGAATCAAACCCTTGTTGAGATGGCCAGGATGATGCTCGATGAGCATAGGACTCTTAGGCATTACTGGGCCGAAGCGATCAACACAGCTTGTCATGTTTCAAACCGCATTTTTCTTTGAGCTTTTACAAAGAAGACTTCTTATGAGTTGCGGTTTGGGCGTCTTCCCAAGGTGAGTTACTTCTGAGTTTTTGGGTGCAGGTGTTTCATTCTCAAGCAAGGTAACTTAGACAAGTTCGAGTCTTGTTATTCTGATGGCATCTTTCTCGGTTATGCTAGTCATTCACGTGCATATAGAGTGCTTAACCATGAGACTAATCGTATCATGGAGACTTGTGAAGTTACCTTCGACGAAACCACACCTTGTTCTTCTCTTGTTTTTGAGCGTGTAGGTGATCAAGAGATGGGTGAAAGCATCTTTGTGGAGGAGGAGTAGGATGATGCCGATTGGGGTGCTTCCAAGCCGACTATGTTGGTTCGAGGCCCCGATCCTTCTTCTTCGACTTCATGGGAGCCGGACGACCAGTATCCCTCTCTTGCACCTGAGTATGCTCTAGCTATGGTTGAGGAGGAGGCTACTTCATCAAGAACGGTGCCTATACACATTCAATGTCATCATCCTCCTAAGAACATGATCGGTAACCTCAACCAGCATGTCACTCGCAATAGGTCATATGAAATCTCTCATTTTGCACATTTTTCTTTTGTTGCCAATTTTGAGCCCAAAAATATTAGACACGCTTTATCTAATGCTGATTGGGTCAATGCCATGCTTGAGGAGCTTGAGAACTCTGAGAGAAACCAAGTTTGGTTCCTAGTTCCTCCACCTCCATAATGTCAATCCATAGGTACCAAGTGGGTGTTAAGAACAAGCAGAGTGAGGATGGGGTGATAGTTAGGAACAAGGCTAGATTAGTTGCTCAAGAGTTTTGCCAGAAAGAGGGGGTAGACTTTGAGGAAACCTTTGCTTCTGTTGCCCGTTTAGAAGCCATTAGGATCCTTTTAGCATTTGCAGCTTCGAAAGGGTTCAAGCTATTTCAGATGGATGTCAAGAGTGCTTTTCTTAATGAGTACATAGAGGAGGAAGTGTATGTGAGGCAAATCCCTGGCTTTGAAAATCCTAAGCACCCAGACCATGTTTACAAACTCCACAAAGCCTTGTATGGTCTCAAAGATGCCCCCAGAGCCTGTATGCTAGGTTGAAGTCCGTTTTGCTTGGGAAGGGTTTTTCCATGGGATCTGTTGATAAAACTTTGTTTCTCCTCAAGCAAGGCAAAGACATTCTCATTGTGCAGATATACATGGATGATATAATCTTTGGTGGCTCTTCACATGCCCTTGTGGCAAAGTTTTCTGATTTGATGAGCAGGGAGTTCGAGATGAGTATGATGGGTGAGTTGACATTCTTTCTCGGGTTGCAAATCAAGCAAACTCGGGAAGGGACGTTACGCATCAAGGCAAGTACACCAAGAACCTGCTAAAGAAGTTCAACGTAGGCAAGGCCAAGCCTCTTTTGACGCCCATGGCGACTATCATTGCCTTGGATGCTGATGTTGAGGGAGAAGCCGTGGACCAGAAGGAGTACCGCAGCATGATCGGGTCACTGCTGTACTTGACAGCAACGAGACCGGACATCCAGTTCGTGGTCTATCTTTGTGCACACTTTCAGTCTTCACCACGTATGTCTCATCGTCAACCCGTCAAGCAGATCATGAGGTACCTTCATTTCACTCCTGAGTTTGGTCTTTGGTACTCGACCACTTCCACCCTCTCGCTTCCTGGTTATTCCGATGCTGATTATGCTGGCTATCGTGTTAAGAGAAAGTCAACTTTTGGTACTTGTCAGTTTCTTGGTTCGTCTCTTATTTCTTGGTCCTCTCGCAAGTAGTCCTCCATAGCCCTATCCACCTATGAGGCTGAGTATGTTGCTACTGCCGCGTATTGCTCTCAGCTGCTTTGGATAGTTGCTACTTTGAGAGACTTTTGCTTAGATTTCACCCGAGTGCCACTTTACTGTGACAGCACCAGTGCCATAAGTGTAGCCAAAAATCTAGTGCTTTATGCCAGAACCAAGCACATTGAGGTGAGGTACCATTTCCTAAGAGACAACCAAGAGAAAGAAACCATAGACTTGAGACATATTTGCATCGAGCGCCAGCTAGCTGACATGTTCACCAAACCTCTTGACCAAACCCAGTTTGCACACTTGCGAGGGAGTTGGGTGTTTGCTTCCCATTTTCGTTGTGGGATGCTTTGTATCTTGTATAGTAGTCCTTCTTACTTTGTCTCTTTTTGCCTTTGCTTTTGTATCATATTGCACTGCATCTCATCATGTATCATACATCATGTGCTTAGCTTCACTTGTATAGCTTGTTGTTACAGATTGTGCTTTTGTTGGTATGTCTTATGGATACATGATGGCTATAGCAGCTTAGGCTCTTTTTGATCATCTTGATACATGTTATGAACTAAGCTTGTTTTATAAATGTGAACTTGCTTAATGAATGATGGAATCTGAAAAATGTTCACTTTTGAGATGGCAACTAGCATGTGTAGGATGTGTCGAGATCCATGCTGCTTTCATATGTATGCTTTAGTTGCTATGTCTCATGTTTCTTGAATCATATACTTAGCTCGGATCTCTTGATATCTTTGTGCTAAAACTTGATGTCTGAGCTAAATAATGATGAAAATGCTTTGGAGTTGGATCTTTACTATCCCATGGCAATGTCACGAGACTACTTCTCATTCACTCGAGTGAGATGAACTTGGGCATTGTAGTGCAAGTCCACAATCACTCGTGATGAGACGGCTTCCCACTTGCACAAAGGGATGAACTCGGCGTGGTTGAAAAACATGATAAAAATAACAAAATCTTTTGACGTACAGTTTGATACTCTCACATACACATATCTAAAAGTAACCTCGTAATCCGCTATAAAACTCCGATCAATGTTGAAGCTATAACTGTTAAGTGCTTTCTTGAGACATGATGTATGATTGTTATATGGGGTAGTTCACTTTTGTATACATGTGCTAGCTCTAGTTTGATCTCCTGCTTATAGTTGCTATATGCTATCCTCTTTGGTGAACACCTTTTATGAAATATGCTTAAAATTGGTCAAAATGCTTATGATTCATATTCTGTTTCATTTTATTAGTTTGAGCATTGGCTTTGTCTTGCCCCTATTGTAATACATGTGCCGTACCAAATTGAGCATGATTTTATTCAACTTTCTATACTCCTGAAGCTTTGTATTTTTGCATTGTACATCTTGTGCATTTCAAGCATGCTTTAAGGGGGATCTTCTATCTTGTCCACTTGATAAGTGCTTTTGTTAGCAAGGGGGAGAATGTTTCCACAAATCCAGAGTGTGCATTCATGTGCATTTGTGAGGTTGATGCACTTATCAAGGGGAGTTGCACATTTGATCTTTGCTAGATGTGTCGAGCTGTTTGCCTCCGTCTAGAGGGTCTAGCCGCTTTCAGGTGTTTTTGAGCCTATTTTGCTTGGTTGCATTGAGCCGTTGCCCATGTCTTTGGGGAACAAGTTGTTGCTCTTTCTTTGCTCATGGCAAGTGACTATTTTGAGCTTTTCGTTGGCTTTTGATCATTTGAGTGGGTTTTCTCTGGCTTTGTGTTGGTGTTGACAATGCACTCATCAAGGGGGAGATTACGGACACATGATTTTCTATATCATGGTGTAGCATCTTTGTTGGTGTGATGAGCGATTGTCAACATGTCCAACACTTGTGGTTGGTGGTTGGTTCGGTGGTTCAACTGATCCCCTAGCACAGGGTTATGTGTCAAAATGTGTCTCTTGGCTTGTGATGTGCAGGTGTGGAGTTTGGATACAGTGGCAGTGGTCGAGAGAAGGTCAAGTAGGGCATGCCATGCTAACAGACTGGGTGCAATGAAGGGCGGACGCTAGGCTTGGACTGACGGACCAGACGACCGGGTGGTCAGCTGCGGTGGCTGGCACGACGAGCACAAGTGAACACGGCGGGGGATGCGTACGGGTTACGCTACTCGTGAGGAGGTTTGGTGGTTTGTCCTAAAAACCATTGGCGGGGGACATGTATGGGCTACGCTACTCACGGACGGTTTGGTGGTTTGCCCTCAAAACCATCGGCGACGGGTTTCACGGGTTTGGGCCTCAAAACCCGGGCGGAGGTCCTGATGCGGATGGACGGCACGTGGCAGCATCGGGGAGATTGCGTCGGGGCAAGGCTACCGGTGAGAAGGCTCGGTGGTCATCGGATCAAGAAATCTTGAGTTGGACCACAGTGCCCTTGGCTAGGTGGTTCGCTCTAAAAATATCTTGGGGCAGAAGTGGAAATATGCAATTGGCATATAAATAGGAGTGGACTGCCCCCACTCAGGTCACCTTTGTTACCCCCGTCACTTTTGGTTTTTCCTTTTTGTATCCTATTTTCCCTTTCTGTTTGCGTTCTTGTTAGAGGCTCAAGAACAAGAATTTTACCCATGTATCTTGTTAGAGGCCCGAATCCTCCTTGTGCCCTTTGGGCTTTTTTTAACCGATCTGTGAACTTGGCTTGTTTTCTATGCTATGTTGATTTTTGGAGGTATTTTTGGACGAATTTTTGTTCGTCGGATTTAGAGCGATTTTGCTTGTTCTTTTTGTGCTAATTGATGCTTTGTTGAGTGATAAACTAGATCACCAAGTGAATTAAACCAATTCCACTCGTGCATCAAGAAATCGCAAGATTCGCATTTTTGGGGAAGCTGAGTTCTTGGCCTAGATCTGCTTTCCCCGGCGATTGAGTTTAAATTGAGTAACAATTTGTTGGGGATAGCTTTCCATCTCCCTTGTGATGGCCTGTGCAAAATCTGGAGTCGATCTGTATTGATCTGATCCAGTTTTGGTTGAATCTCTTTCTTGCGTTGCTGCTCTCCAGAGCAGGTGTTCTCTTCAGAATATTGTTCGTTCTTTGCTTTCTTACTGTGTGAGGGATTCTTGTTTAGGACTTAACAGCAGTGCTACTAGCATCGTGTGCTCAGCACTGAGAGAGTTCATTTGAGCAACACTTGCCGACCACCATGATTGACGTGGTCTCGACCAGTTCCTGACTACTTTCCTACCTCTTGTCGACCACCAGTTTTTGTTCTGTTGCCGACCACCGTGGTCAACATGGTCCCGACCAGTTCCCGTTTTGTTCCCGAACACCGTGATCAACGTGGTCTGGACTAGTTTTCCGACCAGTTTCCATCTTGTTGCTGACCACCGTGGTCGACATGGTCTGAACCAGTTGCCGACCAGGTTCCTTTCAGTTCCCGACCAGCTTCTGACCAGTTGCATTCTGATCTTCGTTTCTATCCTCTTTTCTTGCATTGGTTTTGTGGTGCTCGGTTATGTTTCTAGGGAACGTCTACCTGGTCAGGTTATTGAAGAAAATTTTTGGCTCCCATTCACCCCCCTCTGGTCGCTGTTTTCAGTCCTTCATTATTCAAGTATTTAGCTTATTCTTTTGTTAATTGGTTCACAGTTCTTATGATTGCTCTAGTTCTTATTAGCTCTCTGAATTATAGTACTAATTGTTAGTGTAAGCGTGGTGCTTAGGCTATTGATTACCTATATTTGCGCCCTATTCTTAGTTGTGTGGTAGTTACGGGGAGTGACTTTATCCCGTCCTCATTACTTTGAGTAGGTTCTTAAATTAGCAGACCGTATTCGTGTCGATAGAGTTCTCCTAGTAGTGCTCTTCCGTCTAGCGGCGTCCTGAAGTGAACATGAGAAGGACATTTGAACCAGCACCTTGCCTTGCATAGGATCTTTCATAAGAATCCTCTCTACCCACCATATCTTAACCTTGATTGCTACACCCCTGGATAAACTAGTGGTTAGGTGACTCACACATGTTTTCCTATGGATACGATATTTAAAACCCTCTAGGTGGAGGCTACAACAGTATCCGTGCGCTTGTGGATTTATCTATGTGCATCTTAAAAATACCAACAAGCTTTCTAGCGCCGCTGCCGGGGAAACGGTTACTGTGATTCATCAAACCAAATTTGTCCTTGTATCTTTCCTTTTCAAGCATGGATAACATTACTCCTATCAATCAATATGCTGCTCCCACGGGTGCGCAACTAGAGCCACTAGAATCTTCTAAACCAATCCTCACACCTGGCTATGAGTTGTCCCCATGTTTGATAAATATGGTCAAGGACCATCTGTTCTTAGGAGAAGAAGAAGAAGACCCATACACCCACCTATGGGAATCAATCTAATTTGTGCATGCCTGCAAATAGAGGGCATGTCACATGAAACATTAGAGTGGAAGCTATTTCTGTTTTCTTTAATGGGAAAAGCTAAACGCTGGTATTCCCGAACCATAGGGAGTGTACAAGGAGATTGAGAAACTTTATATTCTAGCTTTTTCTTACATTTCTTTCCCATCTCCAGTGTGGTTAAACTTTGAACTGAGGTTCTGACCTTTAAACAAAAATATAAAGAATCTCTTGGTGTAGCATGGGCACGCTTTAATGACTTAGTCAATTCTGGCCCTAAACTTTCCATTGAAGACCAAGTTCTCTTACAACATTTTTATATCAGTCTTAGTGGAAAAGCTGAACAACTTCTTGACACATCCTCTGGAGGTTCTTTCCTGCATCTCTTAACTAGTGAAGGGAGAGAAATCCTTACAAAAATCCTTGAGAATACACCTTGCACCAGCATTCCCGATGATCCCCCAGAAGATGTAGTTGAGGTAGCTCCTGAGGAAGAACTAGTGATAGTTGAGCCTTTAGATACTCCACCAGAATCCTCAACTATCCTCCAAATTCCTGAACCACCAATGGAGGAAGAAATTCCATATTCAGAATATATATTCGAGGAAGATCTTTTCTCCAATTTTAGAAACACCTCAAATTATTCTATAATAAGGAAATCTTCGGCACCATCTGCACCTAACAAGCACCTTTTTGATCCAACTGAAGATGAGTTCCTTAAAGAGATTATGAAGAAGTTGACAACGATCATAAGCAATGAGTGGTTAAGAGAATCTGAGCTTTCTCTTGAAGTCATTCGTCTAACTTCTCCTTCTACCACTATTCATTGTCAGATTCATAGAACCTCCTTCTACGCTCTTTACAATCCAATTGTAGGAGTAAATATCATGTCTATGTGTTTTGCACGTACACTTTTTGAAGACATGAAATTAGCTCCAACAACCAAGCTTCTAAAAAGTCTCTTAGGCCAAATCCTCCCTAGTGAAGGAATCTTCCATCTTGTCCCTATCAAAGTAGATGAAACCAAGGTGTACCTTAGATTCTATATTTTTGATACTTGGGAGTTTAATCTTTTGATAGGGCATCCAATAGAGAGACTTATCCATGAAGGAAGAAAGGGGAGTGTAAATATACATATCGAGAAAAGCTTAAACCTTTCCTTTTCGCAACCTGAGAATTGTTCTCAAGGCTGAGAAAAAGGATGATATTCTAGACACCCCATTACCTGATGAGCCTGAGGAGAGTGCTCCTGCTGCTGAGAAAAAAGCTTACAAGAGAGCATGTGATGCGGATCTTGAAGTGAGTTGCCTCATGCTTGCTTGCATGGAACCTAATCTGCAGATGCAGTTCGACAATAATCATTCAGCAAACGATATGATCATGGCGCTTGAAGATATGTTCCAAACTCAAGCGCGGACTGAAAGGTTCAATGTCTCTAAGGCGCTTGCAAAAACCAAGCCAGCAGAGGGCGCAGCTTTTGGTCCACACATAATCAAGATGGTTGGTTACACTCAGAGGTTGGAGAAGCTAGGCTTCCCAATCGACCAAGAGTTGGCAACTAATTTCATTCTTCCATCTCTTCAGCCCAGCTATGGAACTTCATCTCGAACTACCATATGCATGGGGCGGAGAGGGGCTTGAATGAATTGTGTGGCATGCTGAAAACTGCAGAGGCTGGCATCAAGAAAAGTGCTTGCAGCAACCAAGTGTTGGCGGTCCAAAACAGGCCTAACTTTAAGAGAAAGAAGGGCAATGCTTGGAGGAAGAAGAAGGGCAAGGCTAAAGATGATATCTCTAAGCCAAACTCATCTACTCCTGAAGCTGGACCAACTCCAAATGCTGAGTGCTTTCATTGTCATGGGAAAGGTCACTGGAAGAGAAACTGCAAGCTGTACTTGGCGTCCTTGAAGAAGGATGGTAGTAGTAAAGGTACTC
The DNA here is from genome assembly GCA_023333625.1 of Bothriochloa decipiens. Classification (NCBI taxonomy): domain Eukaryota; kingdom Viridiplantae; phylum Streptophyta; class Magnoliopsida; order Poales; family Poaceae; genus Bothriochloa; species Bothriochloa decipiens. Next base: position 36,496,358 of record CM041632.1, on the reverse strand, counting down.
CCGCTCATACACTTGTTGTTTATGTTATGGACATTTTCCTCGCTAACTCTTATATTAATTCTTGGGTGTTTGATACCGGATCGGTTGCTCATATTTGCAATACGATGCAGGGAATGATAAGAAGTAGAAGCGTGAAAAAAGGAGAAGTTGATTTCCGCGTGGGTAGTAATGCAAGAGTTGCTGCGTTGAACGTCGGGACGATGCAACTTCCCTTGCCGTTAGGATTTATTTTGGAATTGAATAATTGTTATTTTGTTCCTAGTTTAAGTCAAAACATTATGTCACCTTCATGCTTGATGAAGGATGGTTATTCATTTGCGAGTAAAGACAATGGTTGTGTGATATCTAAGAATGACATGTTTGTGGCTTTTGTATCCATTGTGAATGGGTTATTTATTTTAAATCTTGATGATGCACCTGTCTGTAATGTTAGTGCTAAAAGGCCTTAGCTTAATGAGTTAAGTCCTACCTATATGTGGCATTATCGTTTGGGTCATATAAGTGAAAATCACATGAAGAGGCTCCATGCTGATGGGCTTCTAACTTTGTTTGATTTTGAATCATACGAGACATGTGAGGCTTGTTTGCTAGGCAAGATGACCAAGGCACCATTCAAAGGTTTTCCTGAGAGGGCATCTAACTTATTGGAACTTATACATACTGATGTATGTGGACCAATGAGCATGACAGTTAGAGGTAGATTTCAATACTTCATAACTTTTACTGATGATTTTAGTAGATATGGATACATCTACTTAATGAAGCATAAGTCTGGAACATTTGAAAATTTCAAAGAATTTTAGAATGAAGTAGAGAATCAATGTGGCAAGAAAATAAAGGCCTTGCGAATATTTAAGTCACGAGTTTAGCAATCATCTAAAGAGTTGCGGAATTGTTCCACAGCTTACGCCACCCAGAACGCCTTAGAGAAATGACGTGTCCGAGCGACGTAATCGAACTTTGATGGACATGGTTCGGTCTATGATGAGCCAGTCAGACCTAAATTTATCGTTTTGAGGATACGCTCTAGAAATAGCTGCTTTCACATTTAATAGGGTATCGTCTAAGTCCGTTGTTAAGACACCATATGAGATGTGGACTGGTAAGTGTGCCAGTTTGTCTTTTCTAAAGATTTGGGGTTGTGAAGTTTATGTCAAACAACTTATATTAGATAAACTAACACCCAAATCGGACAAGTACTTTTTCATGGGATATCTGAAGAAAACTTTAGGGTATTGTGTCTATATCTGGTCAGAGGGCAAAGTGTTTGTTACTCGAAATGATGTTTTCTTAGAGAAAGAGTTTCTCAAAAAAGAGAAGAATGGACAGAAGGTGTATCTTGAAGAAGTTCAAGATGAGCCAATAGGGAATGACTCTACGAGTGATGCTAGTGTAGCAAAACAAGTTGAGACACCCGTGGCAGTGAAGACATCGACACAACCATGAAGATCAGCAAGACTTCGCGCATTGTGTGGGGATTTGTTATTGTTAGATGATGATGAACCTACGGATTATATGGAAGCAATGATGGACATAGATTTTGAGAAATGACAAAGTTCCAAGAGATCCAAGATAGATTCTATGGGAAACAATCGAGTTTGGAACTTGGTTTACCCACCTGATGGGATCAGACCCATAGAGTCCAAATGGATATATAAGAAGAAAAGGATATGGATGGAAATGTTCATGTCTATAAAGCTTGACTTGTCGCAAAGGGTTTTCGGCAAGTTCAAGGAATTGACTATGACGAGATGTTCTCGCTGGTAGCGATGCTTAAATCTATCTAGATCATTCTAGCAATTGCTGCATATTTTAATTATGAGATATGGCAGATGAATGTTAAAATAGCCTTTCTAAATAGAAATTTGGAAGAGGACGTGTATATGATACATCCCAAAGGTTTTGTTGATTCTAATAATGCTGGAAAAATATGCAAGCTTAAGAAATCTATTTATGGGTTAAAGCAAGCATCTCGAAGTTGGAACATTCATTTTGATGAAGTGGTCAAAGGGTTTTGCTTCCGTCAGAATTAAGAGGAACCTTGTGTTTACAAGAAGGAAAGTGGGAGCGCTATTGTATTTCTGATCTTGTATGTGGATGATATACTATTGATTGGGAATGATATTCCAATGTTGCAGTTCATAAAGACTTTATTGAATAATAGTTTTTCTATGAAGGATTTAGGAGAAGCAGCATACATCTTGGGAATTAAGATCTATAGAGATAGGTCAAGGAGGCCAATAGGATTTAGCCAGGATACGTACATTGACAAGGTGTTCAAATGTTTCAATATGGAACAATCCAAGAAAGGGTTCTTGCCTATGTCACATGGCCTGCGCTTTAGCGACAAGTAATGTCCTTCATCAGATGAAGAGAGCAAGCGCATGAGTAATGTTCCATACGCTTCGGCTATTGGTTCCATCATGTATGCCATGATATGTACTCGCCTAGATGTCTCATATGCTCTAAGTGTTGCGAGCAGGTACCAAGCTAATCCTGGTGAGAGTCACTGGACGCTAGTTAAGAACACTTAAATACTTGAGAAGGAGTAAGGATGTGTTCCTAATCTATGGAGGTGAGGAGGAGCTTGTTGTAAATGGTTACACAGATGCTAGCTTCCAAACTGACACAGATGATTCATAATCTCAATCATGTTATGTGTTCACAATAAATGGTGGTGCAGTTAGCTAGAAAAGTTCCAAGCAGGAGACGGTGACTGATTCTACAGCAGAAGCTGAGTACATTGCAGCCTCTGGAGCTGTAAAGGAAGGTGTTTGGATGAGGAGGTTTCTCATTGAGCTTGGTGTGTTTTCGAATGTGTCAGGCCCATTGAATTTACATTATGACAACAATGGGGCAATTGCACAGGCTAAACAGCCAAGGGATCACCAGAAGAACAAACATGTACTAAAAAATTTCATCTCATTCGACAGTTCATTAAAGATGATGAAATTAAGATGTGCAAGATACACACGGATTTCAATATTGCAGATCCTTTGACAAAGGCTCTTCCACAGCCTAAGCATGAGGCGCACATGAGGTCTATGGGTATTAGACATCTTAGAGATTAACTATAGTACAAGTGGGAGATTGTTAGGAATATGCCCTAGAGGTAATCATAGAGATGATGATATTTCCATTGTATCCAAGATATATATATTAAGTATTCATGGAATATCCATTATAGACAACTTGTATTGGTTGGCAATTATGTGAATTGTTTATGAAACTATTTTACTTGAATGGTTATTCTAAAGTTGTCTCTGGTCGGCATTCTTGTGAGAACACACTTGAATATTAGACCAGCACATGTATGAGTTGATGGTTATGTTTCACAAGTCATGGACATGGAGATGTTGAACTAATAATGTGGGCACATGTGAGACATGTAGGCTGGACTGACCCAATGTGAGTTGTTCTTATTATCTCTTTACACATCATGTATGTTATGTCCTTAGACATGAGATTGTTGTATGTACTCAAGAAGTGAAACGACCTACTTAGGGATCGTCAAACGGTACTCCGTAACAGGGTAGTTATAATGGTGGTCTTCGGGTTTGTCAGGAAACATGTTGTGAGACATAGACAATCAAGAAGGATGTTGCTCCTCTCTACGTGAGAGAGATATCACTAGATCACTCAAGTGATTGGATCAACAAATGCATGGTCATTCTTGGGTTAAATGTTAACCCACGAGTTGAACCAAATATTGTGTGGCAAGGGAATAACATGTATATGGTTGTGGTGGTTCGTCTGATATGATCTTTGCATGCACTTAGGAGCTGTCATGCCTTGCTAGAGGCCGCTGACAACTATTGGGCGAGTAGGAGTACTCAGCCCATGTCTATGTGTGCGTGAACCCATAGGGTCGCACGCTTAAGGGGCTGGAAGCCTAGTTTGGGTCGGACCTGAATTAGATAAGGCTTAGGGTTACTAATGGGCCTCCAACTCATGGGCACATTAGGGACGCCTATATAAGCAGAGGGGAGGGGCACGGCCTGATCTAATCCACACCTTTTGGCAGCCGTCGTCGCCCTCCACGCTCATGCCTTCTACTCCTCGTGGACCTAGCAGTCTGGAGGCGCATCACTTCTTCCCTGCATGTGTGGGATTCCTCGGAGGTGCTGCATCTGGAGCATAAGGATGAACTGCACGAGGGGATTGACGTGATAGATGACCATGCAACTGTACTACCTGCTGTGATGCATATGACTACATCAAGTCGTCTTCTGCTGCATCTGTGCGTCTAGTGGTAATCTCATAACCTGTAACTAGCAATAGATCCTGGTTTATGGGGTCAAAAATTTTTGTGTTTCAGCTAGTGTATCATCCTCATAACCCTTCATGGACGGTGGCGGATAATTTGCACATAGCAACACTTACCATTGGATCGGATCAAATCAGCCAAGGCTACTCGAGTGGGGTCAAGCCAGGAGAGGTGAACCCTAGCGACGGCGGCAAGGAACGCCGATCATGCTTGGAGAGGGCACGGGTGTCTGGGTATGGCTGGGGATGGCGCTCAGGAGATCACGAAAAAACAACTGGTCATGGCGCTGATAGGAACGGTTAGGAGGTGAAGAGGTGTGGTAGTAGCGTTAGAATCAGATCACCAGGAGGTGACCAGATGTGTGGTGGATGTAGATGTAGGGAGTCGGTCTCCTCCTTTCTTCCAAATTTAGAAAAAGAAAAGAAATATTTACGCCACATCCAACGGTCCAACTTTAACGGCTCCGCTAACATTCATACTATATCCAAATGAAACAAGTGAGTAGTCAAACAAATTCATTTTGACGAGATCTACACAACCACGATCTCCGATCTTCCATACGACTTGTGGTTCAAATGGTCAACTTTTCAAAGATCCCTTGATCAACGTGATTTATTTATTTTAAAAAATCAAGGTATTACATGGCTGTTGTTTTTACTGTTGACAAGTTTAGATCTTACTTAGTAGGAGCTAAAGTAATTGTTTATACTGATCATGCTGCTTTGAAATACCTACTCACTAATAAAGATGATAAACCACGTCTTATAAAATGGATCTTGTTACTCCAAGAATTTGACTTAGAAATAAAAGATAAAAAGGGAGTAGAAAATTTTGTAACCGATCATTTGTCCAGGATGTAGTTTGAAAATCCACAGGAACTGCCCATCAATGACTACCTATGAGATGACATGCTCTACAAGGTCATGAGCTTCAACCCCTGGTACGCAAATATTGTTAAGTTTATAGTTGTAGGTTATGTACCACCAGGGGAGAACAAGCGCAAGCTCATCCAAGAAAGTCGTCTCCATATATGGGATTAACCATACCTATTCTGAGTATGCTCTGATGGTCTACTCAGGAGGTGTGTCCCAATAGAAGAAGGAATCAAGATAATTGAAAGATGCCACTCATCGCCATATGGAGGACACTATGGGGTATTCCGCACTCATGCAAAAGTTTGGCAATGTGGATTTTTCTGGCCAACCATGTATGAAGACACAAGATTTCATCCAAGATGCGGAGCATGTCAAAGGCATGGGAACATAAATACACGTGATGCAATGCCACTCACCAACAACCACCAGATAGAACTCTTTGATGTCTGAGGAATTGACTACATGGGACCATTTCCAAAATCTCGGCAATGCAAATATATCTTGGTGGCAGTTGACTATGTTTCAAAGTGGGTTGAAGCTCTACCATGTCGAGCTACAGACTCAAACCACGCCAAGAGGATGTTTGCAGAAACCATCTTCACACGCTTTGGAGTTCCATGCATGGTAATTAGTGATGGAGGCTCTCACTTCATTGATAGGAAGCTTCAACGCTTCTTACACAATCATGGGGTCCGTCACAATGTTATGACACCATATCATCCTTAAACAAGTGGGCAAGCAGAAGCCTCAAACAAGCAAATTAAGAACATTCTACAAAAGACTGTCAATGAGATGGGGACAGCTTGGAAGGATAAGCTTCATGGAGCACTATGGGCTAATAGAACAGCTTGCAAAATGCCTCTTGGAATGTCACCATACCAACTGGTCTATGAAAAGACATGCCACTTACCTGTCAAGCTAGAATTCAAAGCACACTGGGCCATAAAGTGATGGCACATGGACTTTGAAGAAGCTGGGGAGAAAATAAAAATGCGACTCTCTGAGCTAGGAGAATGGCGAGAAAAGTCTTATGATAATGCAAAGATTTTCAAAGAGAGGACAAAAAGGTGGCATGACAAAAGATTGAAGAAGAAGGATTCAAACCAGGTGACAAGGTGTTACTGTTTAACTCTAGAGTGAAGTTGTTTGGACATGGGAAATTACAAAGCAAATGGGAAGGACCATTCAAGGTGATTGAAGTTGCGTCGCATGGGGCAGTCACTCTTCAAAATGATGAAGGTAAGATTCTCAAGGTAAATGGCCAACGTTTAAAAGTTTTCCTTGATGCACAATTGCCAAAAGAAGAATTAGACATAATTAATTATCTAGAATCTGAAACAATTAAAAGAAAGAAAAAGAATATCTTGCGAAATTCTGCTTAGAGATCATAGGCAACACCCTAGATAATAATGCTTGATTTCCTAACCCTTAATGTGTTCCACGAGTTGTGTTGTCTATTTTTGTGTGCAGGAGTTATCATGAGGACCTGACATGCAGGTAGATGTTCCATCCACTATGAGAGCACTACCTCAATCATCATCAACATCAACCAGTGCTCTAGTAGAGGAAGTACACCTCTGCTATCATTCTGCTACACCACAAGATCAAATAACTACGTCAACATCCAGCTTGGGGGTGAGCACCCCCATGTATCTAGCTAATTATTTTCTTCCCTTAGTACTACCTTATTTATGAGTTTTCTTAATTAGTAGTAACGATGGTCTATTGAAAACAAAATAAAAAGGTGTGTCTAGTTTATTTGATTTAGTTTTTAAGAAGTTGTTAATAAAAGAGGACTATCTTAATAATCTCTTGCATGGAAATGATGAATATTTGCTCTGCCGTAATTCCTTTCAAGTACCTAGTTTTCAACCTCGAACTCTCTTGAGTTTTAGACACAATTGTTTTGATTTAATATTTGCTCTGAACCTAAAACCTGTCCGTAGCAAATGTTTGATCTAAGTCTAGGTAGTTGACGAATATGATATGGAAAGGTCTAAGCTGTTGTTTATCCTATTCCTAGTGACACTAAATTTCTGGAGATTTATCTTTTGAAAAACCTAAAAATGCTACATGATGAGTTCCTTTATGAAGAGAGCTTAAATACCTACTACAGCCATACATGCATGTTAGACTAGGAAAATTTCCACATCTATTTACTTCATGTATGCGTTGAGTTTGGTCCAGTTGTGTTGACCCTTAGAGCTTTTCATGCGGTTAAAATCAAGATCACACACAATATGCACCCCTTGCTACTTCTAACATGGAAGTACGCACCACATATTCACCCATTTAGATCCAATTAAAATGTTCTGTTTCTACACTAAGAGTGAACACCAAAAATATTTCCCCATAGGTCTTCCTTGTCTGCTACCCAAGTTTTAAAATAAATGCTCCAAGTTGTTATCATCTTTCCTCTCAAAAATTCTATTGTATCAGAGTTTGGGCTATTTTAAAAAAGAAAAAAGAGAAAAAAAGAAAAGAAAAAAAGAGAAGAGAGTTCGAAGAAAAATATATATACACAGAGAGCAAAGCCCCCGTTTTCCAATTCATTCAAAGTACCAAGTTGAGAGAAGTTACCCTTTGTAATGGAGCATTATAGAATTAGGCTTTCACCTCTTCTACCTTCCACAAATATTCTCTTCCATATTGTTCACCACTCATTTGCAACGACTCATGCACATCTTAATTTGATTGTATGACGAGTTCCTCTGGATCCATGGTTGGACTAGGCAACATATGTATTGCAAGTATGTATGAGCTTTTCTTTCCCACCTATGAACTCCATATAGGCCTATTAGTTATAGGGTGAGAAAGAAAAGGCAATGCTACTATGCCTGATGACAAAAATACCACATATCTTGAGAGAAGAGAGAAGGCATACACCATCAATGCCTTGGTAAGGATTCACAATACCACAAATGAGAGACTTGAGAGGGTCATACAAAGAAATCTCTGAGTTTTATCTAAAAATCTATAAAAAAACTTCAGAATGAAGGGTGATCAAAGAGCTAGAAACATGGCGCTTGAATTAACCATTCTGTCTTTCAACTGCTCAAGACCCAAGTGATGGCTACAAGGCCCATGGGGAAAGGTAATATAGATAAGTTTGAAAGTCAGAATAGTTCATTCTAATCCGGAGGAGAGTTCTTGTTTGAACGCAAGTGTACTTTTGAGGCGTGAAAGCATTGTAGCAACTCATGATCCATTACTGAGTTTATCTTTGCTCAAGGACGAGCAAAGGGTAAGTTTGGGGGAGTTTGTTGATGGTAGATAAGTGTCAATTTTAACCGTCAACGAAACATGAAAAAGAACCTAAATATAAATATCATCTAGATATAGGGGTTACACTGACAGAATTCCATAAGTTTTGGTGAAGGTCCACATGTAAGGTTTACATAGAGAGAAAGACACCATGCATGAAGAAGAATACTCAAGAAGACACTAGACCGAACCAGAGGGTGAGCAGGCCCAGGGTCAAGGTGCCTGCCCTACCATCTAGGGCGCCCGCCCTACCTCCTGGCCAATCAGAGCCAAGCTCATGGATCGTGCCTCCCACCGTCTTTGAGGTCCAATCCAAGCCGTGCATCAAGGTTGGTTTGATCTGACACCCGTGGTGCATCCTAGGGGGCTATATAAGCAAGGCCCCTGCACCCTGGAGGAGGTATCCTTGAAACCCTAATTTATTATTTCAAGTTAGGATCAGAGGAGAGGGGTCCCTTCAGTGGATCTACTCTTCATAGCTAGCCTTCAAGAGATGATTAGTCCTCATTAGGATCTAGTCTTAACAAATAGAGAGATAGAGGGCGAGGGAAGAGTTGGAGGTTGTGTTGGCATGTCGGTGCTCCCTCTTTGACTTGTACTTTGGTGGATTCAGGCTTCTCCAAGCATGCATCCAGGATACTTTTGGTAATTGATCTTTATTCAAGTATTTTGCTTATTCTTTTGTTCATTGGTTCACAGTTCTTATGATTGCTCTAGTTCTTGTTAGCGCTCTAAATTAGAGTAGTAATTGTTAGTGTAAGCATGGTGCTTAGGCTATCGATTACCTGTGTTTGCGCCCTATTCTTAGTTATGTGGTGGTTACGGGGAGTGACTTTATCCCGTCCACATTACTTTGAGTAGGTTCTTAAATTAGTAGGAAAGTAGTCACGTCGATAGAGTTCTCTTCATAGTGCTCTTTCGTCTAGCGGCGTCCCGAACTGAACATTAGAAGGACATTTGAACCATCACCTTGCCTTGCATAGAATCTTTTCTATCGGAATCCTTTCTACCCACCATATCTTAACCTTGATTGCTACACCCCTGGATAAACTAGTGGTTAGGCGATTCACACACGTTTTTCTATGGATATGATATTTAAAACCCTCTGGTGACGGCTACAACGGTATTCGTGCTCTTGCGGATTTATCTATGTGCGTCTTAAAAATACCAACAAAGGTAAGAATTTCTATTCTAAGAGCAGCAACTCTAGAAAGAGGGAAGAAAGCAAGAAAAAAATTGTCTCATAGTTCATCACAATTTCCAAGAACACCTCCTATGGTACGAGCATAACATTGATTCGCATTTCCTAGAAGTGAGAATTGAAACAATTTCCATTTGAGGGTATCTTGTGTCATGCCAGAAAAAATTAGGCAAGAACACAAGTGCTCAAATTCTTGAAGGTGGGTATAAGAATTTTCATTTTGTTGCCCGGAGAAGGGTTACGCCCAAACCATGGCTATGAAAGCGAGGTGAACTTCATAGACATTTGTAAGAATGGGATGGGACGATGATGGAGGTTCCAATGAATCGCCCTTTAGAACCAAAAAATTAATGATTGGAGTGGAATCCATGTGATCGTGATGGTGGTGGTAGAGGTATGGTGGTTGTCGATACCCTAGAAACGGGTACCCCAGACCCCTGGTTTACCGAACTAAACCCCGTAAAATCAGCAAACACTAACCCTTCAGTAACCTCCCGCGCTAACGTACGAAGGCCCACAGGCTGAGAGGTATCGGACTGGCCCACGAACGAACAACGACGGCCCACAGCCAAAGCCTGCTCGGGAGGCTACCGAATGGACTAGTACTGTATAACCAAGAGGCTACCGAACGGACTAGTACTGTATAACCGAGAGGTTACTGAATGGACTAGTACTGTATACCCGAGAAGTTACCAAACGGACTGGTACTATACACGCGAGGGTACGATTCGAGCAACCCCTCGAGGACGGAACTTCGCCCTGTGAACGAGCCTGCCCTTGAGGACGTAACTTCGCCCGTCGAACGAGCCTCCCCTCGAGGACGAAACTTCGCCCGGGCGAATGGGCGGCCCTCGAGAACAGTGTACCCCTCAGCTATCGACTCTCCCGTACGGATCCGAGTACATTTAATGCGATCTATCTACCCCCGCCTAACCGCATGGCCACAGTTACGGTAACAATTGCAGGCGTGGCGGTCAAATCTGCTTTTACCGCCCATACCCCGGAATCCCGCAAGTCATACTACGCTGTTGCGCCATACCGAGCGCTGTGCCACGACCAGCACCGCCTCGAGACGTATAAACTAACGTGTTTTCCGTGTTTTCCGGATTCGGCCTTATCCAGCGAAGCTCGACCTCCTCGGCACGACCCCCTCGACTCCAGAAAAGACCCTCGACCGTCGCCCCTCGACTTCATCAAGCAAACCCTCGAGCGGAACTTCAACAACTCTCGACGAGACGGTTGCAGGGCCTCCCATACCGACGTACATCACTACAGTGGCACTGACGTGATCGGCCTCAACGTCGAACATCAGTAGCTGTGTGGACTCGAAATACATGTACCCCTGTGCCCCTCCTTCATCTATAAAAGGAGGCGCCAGGACCTACGAAAGGGGGATCGAGAGATAGAAACGCTAAGTCTTTAGATCACAGAACAACACCGTGAGACAGCGTAAGGTTGAGCACTAGGCGTCCGAACGCCCAAGCTCCACCACGCGCTCCTCACACCTGCTTGTATTTTCCCCTGTACTAGCACTTCGGTGCAAAATAACACGAATCATCCTCCCCTCGCTGGACGTAGGGCCTTCTTTGCCCGACCAAGGATAAATCATTGTGTTCTTCTTGCATCACCCACCGGATTAGGGAGCACCCGATTACAATATTACTCATTGGTGTTAACCCCTCGAGGGTCAGAACACCGACAGTTGGCGCGCCAGGTAGGGGAGCCGCATGTCACTAACGATTTCCCGCCATTTTTCTGGATGGGCGACTTTGTTTCACCACTTCCGCACGCTACGGTGATCTGGTTTGGGAGCCTGGAGTTCATGACCCTTGACCAGGGCTACGACATGACCCTGCTTCAATCAGCGACCCGAGCGAAGGTCGCGGTACACCCCCATGCTCATGGGCGGCCGCTCACCAGTCCCACGACCATGCTTCCACATCCAGAAGGAGGCACGGTTGGCGCCACCATCGCCATCAACCTAAGTCGGGGAGGGTTCCTGCCGCTTTCTCCTCGCCCCCGATCGGAGATGACGAACCCCTTGTCGAGGGATTGTCTGACCTGAGTTTAGGGGTAGAGGGCGAACCAACAGGATCCCACCACAATCTTGACTCCACCTTCGCCGTACGATCATCGAGGAGCCGCAACGAAGTCCCCGCTCGATCGAGCCCGCTCCCGCACGAGCTGTTCAAGCATCATCAGTGGCCTTCGTTCGACTCCCACGATGCCACAATGACGATCTCGACAGTGACCCACTCCAACATGAGCACGTTAGAGGGCCACTCAGGCGCCTTTCTTCGCACAATGACAGACGTAGGGACTGTCACACCAGCCTCCGAGGGTTCAGCCTTCACGAGAGCGCCAGGTCCCCGGAGGTACACCGTCGGCACACTCCGACGGCAGCTGCAGGAGGAGGCACGAGGGCAATTCCCCATCTTCTGCTACGGCGACCCTGACTCTGACTTTGATCATTGGGATCCTACCCGTGAGTGTCTCCACATCGATGGTGATGTCAACTCCGATCAGGACACCATCGATCCAGCGGCCGCGACGGCTACAGCTGTGGCGGGTGACGCACCCCCTAGAGCAGAGGAACAACAACCAGATGCACCCCGAGAAGCATGCCCTCATCCTGGCAAGCAGGACATGCAGCTAGCACAGATTCGGGAGTTGCAGGCGAAGCTCGCCGATGAGCAGGAATGCTTGCGCTTACTCGAGCTGACCCTCGAGCAAGAGCGGCGACCGCTCGGCGGTAGAGCCCGAGCCAGGGCCCGAGAAGTCAACCGGCAGATCATCGAGGCAGGAGCACCCGAGCAACCCGCCCACCGCTATCCCCGAGCAAGCAGGAACATTGTTGCGGTGGCTATGCTCCTTCGCAATATGCCCGCGCCATCCAACTCGCAAGCTCGGCGGATACAACATGAGGTCGAGGATCTCCTCCAAGTTGCTGTTGTCCAGCAAGCCGAGAGCTCAGCCTCGAGGAGTCGAGGGGCTGCCTCCGAGCCTCAGGTCGAGCCCTCCCGGCCCGAAAGGGAGGGCTCGGTCGATCAGGGGGCGACCCCCCAACAGAAGAAGAATCCGGCCCGAGAACGTATCAACGACGAGAACCAAAGACGCAAGCATGGGGATGTCGAGGATCGAGGGTACAGCGCCCACCGTGGAGGGCGTTACGACAGCGAAGAAGACCGACAGGCCCCAGAGCCACCGGGCCCTCGGGTCTTCAGCAGGAGGATCCGCTGCGCCCAGCTTCCCAACAAGTTTTGACCCCCACGAGCCTCGTCAAATATAACGGCGAAACCAATCCCGAGCTCTGGCTAGCTGACTTCCGGTTGGCTTGTCAAGCGGGCGGGGCGCGTGACAATCACGCCATCATACGTCACCTTCCCCTGTTCCTGTCTGACACTGCACATAGGTGGCTCAAGGACCTTCCCCCTGACCAAATTCACGGCTGGACCGACCTTGTCCGGATCTTCGAGGGGAACTTCAAAGGTACCTACGTGCGTCCCGGGAACTCCTGGGAACTGCGCAACTGCAAGCAGAAACCAGGGGAGTCTCTCCGCGACTTTGCTCGATGATTCTCCAAGCTCTGCACCGAACTACCCCACATCTCCGATCTCGACGTCGTTCTAGCATTTGTTGCGGGTACAACCTACAAGGACCTAGTTCGTGAGTTAGGGCGTAACCGCCCCGACACCGTCGAGGAGCTCATGGATGTGGTCGCCAACTACGCAGCTGGCGAAGAGGCTGTCTGCGCCTTCTTCAGCGACGGGAAGGACAAGGGAAAAACGCCGGTAGCCGACAACGCCGGAGGCTCGAGCAAAGGGCCGAAGAGAAATAACAAGAAGAAGAAAAATCAGCAAGGCAAGCGTGAGGCCGCAGAAGATGATCTCATCACAGCAATCGAACGCAAAAGACCTCGAGGTCCCCCTGCGCCCCCTGAGGGTGCCATCTTCAACAAAATGCTCGAGGAGCCCTGTCCTTATCACAAGGACGGGGCAAGGCACAAGCTTAAGGACTGCCGTATGCTTCGAAGGCACTTCGAGCAAGTGGGCGTGAAGAAAGGTGACGACAAGAAAGACCAAGGCGGTGGTGAGGGAGACAACGGGGAAGACGGAAAATTCCCCGAAGTCTATGACTACTACATGATCTACGGGGGCCCCTTGACCCAGCTCACGCCCCGACAGCGTAAGCGGGAGCGTCGAGAGGTCTTCTCCGCTCATGTCGCGACCCCTCACTACCTCGACTGGTCTGATGCGCCCATCACGTTCGACCGCGATGACCATCCGGATCGAGTCCCCAACCCCGGGGCCTATCCGCTCGTCGTCGACCCAATCATCATCAACACCCGCCTCTCAAAGGTCCTCATGGATGGCGGCAGCAGCCTAAACGTCATCTACCTCAAAACCCTCGACCTCCTGGGAGTCAGAAGGCACCAACTCTGACCCAGTGCCGGGGGGTTCCATGGCGTCGTGCCAAGGAAGAAGGCTTTCCCCGTCGGCCGTATCGACCTTCCTGTCTGTTTTGGCACCCCTGCCAACTTCAGGAAAGAGACCCTCACCTTCGAGGTGGTCGGTTTTCACGGAACGTATCACGCCATCATCGGCCGACCGGGCTACGCGCAGTTCATGGCGATCCCAAATTACACCTACCTCAAGCTCAAGATGCCAGGGCCCAAGGGCGTCATCACCGTCGCCTCCTCCTACGAGCACGCGTACGACTGCGATGTCGAATGCGTCGAGTATGGAGAGGCCATCAAGCAAAATGCCATGATAGCCGCGACCCTCGAGCACCTCGCCGACGATATGCCAGACCCCAAGCGACACGCCGGCAGCTTCGAGCCTGCACAAGACACCAAGAAAGTCCCCCTCGACCAGAGCTGCCCATGCGAGAAGGTGCTAACGATCAGCGTCGACCTCGAGGAAAAATAGGAAGCCGTGCTCGTCGACTTTCTCCGCGCGAACGCCGATATGTTTGCGTGGAGTCCTTCGGATATGCCGGACATACCGAGGGAAGTCGCCGAGCACGCCTTGGAAATCCGGGCCGGGTCCAGACCGGTGAAGGAACGCCTGCACCACTTTGACGAGGAGAAGCGCAGGATCATCGGCGAGGAGGTACACAAGCTTTTGGTGGCTGGATTCATCAAGGAGGTCCGTCACCCCGAATGGTTAGCTAATCCCATGTTAGTTAAGAAAAAGAATGGAAAGATGCGGATGTGTATTGACTATACTAGTTTAAACAAAGCATGTCCCAAAGTTCCGTTTCCTTTACCACGCATTGATCAAATTGTCGACTCTACCGCGGGATGTGAAACCCTCTCGTTCCTCGATGCTTATTCCGGCTACCACCAAATTAAGATGAAAGAGTCCGACCAGCTCGCGACTTCCTTCATCACACCTTTTGGCATGTACTGCTACGTGACCATGCCCTTTGGCCTCCGAAACGCCGGGGCAACGTATCAGCGGTGCATGCTACACGTCTTCGGCGAACACATAGGCGACACGGTCGAGGCCTACGTCGATGACATCGTGGTCAAGTCCAAAAGAGCGGACAACCTCATCCGAGACCTCAAAATCGCGTTCGGGTGCCTTCGAGCCAAAAACATAAAACTCAACCCCGAGAAATGTGTCTTTAGAGTGCCTCGAGGCATGCTCCTCGGATACATCGTCTCCCAGTGCGGGATCGAGGCCAACCCCGAGAAGGTGGCGGCCATCACACGAATGGGGCCGATTCAGGATCTCAAGGGCGTGTAGAGGGTCATAGGCTATCTCGCGGCCCTCAGCCGCTTCATCTCATGTTTAGGGGAGAAGGCCATGCCTCTATACCGCCTCTTGAAAAAATCCGAGTGATTCACGTGGACCGCAGAGGCCGAGGTGGCCCTCGACGAACTCAAAGCCAAGCTGACATCCACTCCGATCCTCGTTCCCCCTCGACCGGCGACGTCGACTAAACCACCCGAGCCCCTCCTCCTCTATGTCGCCACAACCACCCAGGTGGTCAGCACGGCCATAGTGGTGGAGAGGCAAGAGGAAGGGCGTGCCTTGCCCGTCCAGCGGCCGGTTTATTTCATCAGTGAAGTGCTTTCGGAAACGAAAATCCGCTACCCACAGGTGCAGAAGCTGCTCTACGCCATCGTCCTTACGCGTCGCAAGCTCCAGCCCTATTTCCTCAGCCACCCGTTTACTGTGGTATCCTCGTTCCCCTTGGGGGAGATCATCCATAACCGAGAGGCCGCTGGAAGGATTGCCAAGTGGTCGGTCGAGCTAATGGGTGAGACCCTCACCTACGCACCACGGAAGGCCATCAAGTCTCAAGTGCTGGCGGATTTCGTCGCCGAGTGGACCGACACTCAGTTGCCACCAGTCCAAATTCAAGCCGAGCTGTGGACGATGTACTTTGACGGGTCACTCATGAAGACAGGAGCAGGCGCGGGCTTGCTCTTCATTTCACCCCTCAGAGTCCACATGCGCTACGTCATTCGCATCCACTTCGCCGCTTTGAACAACGTCGTGGAGTACGAAGCACTTGTCGCTGGATTACGAATCGCCCTTGAACTCGGGGTCTGATGCATCGACGTTCGAGGCGACTCGCAGCTAATATCGACCAAGTGATGAAGGCCTCGAGCTGCCACGATGCCAAGATGGAAGCATACTGCAACGAAGTGTGCAAGTTGGAAGACAAGTTCCACGGCCTCGAGCTTAGTCATGTCGCTCGACGATACAACGAAGCCGCGGATGAGCTCGTGAAAATAGCATCGACTCGAGGTACAGTCCCTCCGGACATGTTCTCGAGGGACCTCTTCGAGCCCTCCGTCGATTTGGGATCGGGGGCTTGCACAAAGCCCTCGAAGCTCCACCCCACGACCTCGACTGGGGCCCCCTTGATCGGGGCCCAGGTTATGGAGATCCTGGAGACCCCTCCTCCATCGAACCCGCCACCGGATTGGCGAGCCCCTTTACTCGACTGCCTCATTAGGGGAGAGCTTCTGGAGGACCGGACCGAGGCTCGACGGATCGCGCGACGGGCCAAGTCCTACGTCATCTACGGCGACGGCAAGGAACTCTACAGGCAAAGCCCCTCGGGCGTTCTTCAGCGTTGCATTACCATCTAGGAAGGCAGGAGGCTCCTCGAGGACATACACTCGGGGGCCTGCGGCCATGACGCAGCACCAAGGACCCTCGTGGGCAATGCCTTTCGACAGGGCTTCTACTGGCCGACCGCCGTTTTCGACGCCACGAACATTGTCCGCTCGTGCAAAGGGTGTCAATTTCACGCCAAGCAGACGCACCTCCCAGCTCACGCCCTACAAATGATCCCCATCACCTGGCCGTTCGTGGTCTGGGGGCTCGATCTCGTGGGGCCTCTCAAGAGGACAACCAAAGGGTACACGCACCTGCTCCTTGCCATTGACAAGTTTACCAAGTGGATCGAGGCCTGGCCCATCAGCAATATCCGCTCCGAACGGGCAGTTGAGTTCTTCACCGACATCATCCATCGCTTCGGGGTCCCGAACGTCATCATCACTGACAACGGCACACAGTTCACCAGCAAGAAGTTCTTAGATTTCTGCGATCGCCATCACATCCGTGTGAACTGGTCTGTGGTTGCTCATCCTCGAACCAATGGCCAGGTCGAGCGTGCCAATGGCATGATTTTGCAGGGCCTCAAGCCGAGAATCTTCAACCGCCTAAACAAGCACAGAAAGAAATGGGCCGCGGAGCTACCTTTGGTCCTGTGGAGCTTAAGGACAACACCTAGTCGAGCCATGGGGTTCACACCATTCTTCTTGGTCTATGGGTCCGAGGCCGTCCTCCCTACTGATCTCGAGTATGGTTCCCCTCCACTAAAGGCCTACAACGAGCAAACCAATGAAGAAGCCCTCGCAAACGCCGTCGACCAGCTCGAGGAGGCTCGAGACATGGCGCTGATTCACTCCGCGAGGTATCAACAGAAACTTTGACGCTACCACGACAAGCACGTGCGCCCGAGGGACTTCCAGGTTGGAGACCTCGTCCTACGTTGACGACAGAACAACAAGGGACATCACAAGCTGACCCCGCCATGGGAAGGCCCATACACCGTAGCTGAGGTGCTAAAGCCCAGGACGTACAAGCTCGCTAACAACAAAGGCAAAATCCTCACCAACGCATGGAACATCAAACAGCTACGTTGTTTCTACCCTTAGGGCACCAGTGCCCTTGTACATTCTCGCATGTTTTGTACATTTCTGCATGACAAATATAAGAAGTACTTTCGATTATAAGTTCAAACTTGTTATTGTACATGCAAGAGGTAGCCTCGACCCTGTCTCGCCAGAGTCGAGCCTCCCTCGGGGGCTAACGGGGGGGACCCCCTAAGTTCCTAAAAACACGAATGACTTTTTTTTCGCACGCCTCTCTTTTGCTTCCCAACTAAGTTGAAAAATGCCTCGAACTCCCTAGGGGTCGAGGGCTGTCGAGCCGGAGCTCTCCTACGCCTCCGGGCTACGGTACCTCCACTCGCTCCCCCCTCGAGGGATACGAGCTTGCGTCTAATTGCTCAGTCAGAAAGCAAGAGTCAGGCGATCAGAACTCGAGCGCTTCTCCTTTCTCACGCCTCGATACGCTTCGTGACTAAGTGGAAAACGCCTCGAACTCCCTAGAGGGTCGAGGGCTATCGAGCTGGGAGCTCTCCTACGCCTCTGGGATATGGTACCCCCACTCGCTCCCCCCTCGAGGGATACGAGCATGCGTCAAAAACTTAGTCAAAAAAAGCAAACTCTAGGTGAAAAGAAAGCAGAAAAGGCTCAAAAGAAAAATAACAGATCGCATTAATGATAGACGCATTAATGTTCAAAAAGGGCTTTCGGAGCCACATTGAATATAATTTACAAAAAAACTAATTCATTACATGGGCACCCTCGCCCAGTCTTGCCCTACAGGCTCGCTCCGTCACCGCCCTCCTCGACGTGGTACGCTCCATCCACAGGGGGAGGACTTTGTCCTCAAACAGCTTCGCCAACGCTCCCCCTGGCCTCTCGGCGTCATGAATGTGCCCTCGGCATCGCTCCTCATTCTCCGCGTCAGTCTTTGAGATGTCTGGAACAAAGCCTTGGGCCACCATGTTCATGTCAAAGACGAAGCCAGAGGAGACCACTGCAAGCGCCCGCTTCACGCCGGTATGAAGCGCCTCCCGCACGCGATCGCGAAGGGTGGCGTCGAGGTAGTAGATCCGGTCCACGAGCGTGGCACCCGGGATGTCTTCTTCGGCACCCTCAATGGGCCCGACCTCCCAGGAGGCGCAGAGCCCGTCGAGGGCAACCCGGAGCCGACCAAGAAGCGCCCCCTCCGCCGCGAAGCTCTCCTACAGCGCCTTGGCAGCGGTCTGGGTTGCAAGCAGCTCGGACTCGAGGCCTGAAACACAAACCAAAAATTAGACAAACCATACGGAAGGAAAAAAGATCAAAAACCCTTTAAGGAACTCACCAGCACAGCGAGTCTCGATGGCGTTGAGATCCCCCAGCACGGCGTCGCGCTCACCCCGAGCCTCGTCCCGCTCCCGCTGGGCCTCCTTGAAGGCCCGGGTCACCTCCGTTTTCTCGAAGCGGAGGGTCTCGAGGGCACCACCGGCCAGAATGATGGCCTGCTCCTTCTCCTGGAGGGTAGCCTTCATTGCCCCAAGCTGGGTTTCCAGGCCAGCGGCTTGGTTCTTCTCCTCCTGGACCAAGGCGGAGAGGGTGTTGCGCGCCGCGAAGACTTCAGTGAAGCTGGCCTCGAGCGAGCGGATGTGCTCCATGGAGCTTTGAGCCTCCGCCACCAGTAGCTTGACGCGCTCCTGGGCTCGCATGCTCTCGCCCCTGGCCTTCTCCGCTTCGGCCTTGGCCACGTCAGCCTCCTCC
This sequence comes from Bothriochloa decipiens, assembly GCA_023333625.1. Lineage (NCBI taxonomy): Eukaryota > Viridiplantae > Streptophyta > Magnoliopsida > Poales > Poaceae > Bothriochloa > Bothriochloa decipiens. The sequence goes on along the minus strand of CM041632.1, from coordinate 36,476,877 downwards.
CTCGCACGCTTGAGCTCCTCCTTGAGGTGGGCGGCTTCCCCTCGAGCGGCGTCGGAGTCCTCCTTCGCCCGGACGGCCTCCTCTTTGGCTTTGGCGGCCTCCTCCCTGGTCCGCTTCAGCTCCTCCTCGATCTCGGCCACCCTGCCCTGAGCAGAGCGGTCGGCCTCGAGTTGGCAAAGCACTTCCTCCCGACTGTTGTGCATTTCATGGAGGAAGTTGGACTTGGAGTAAGAACGCCTCCGCGCCTCCTGGGGATAGGAAATCGAGAGTTAAGGCATCCCATACGAAAGAACTTAAAAAACTACATATGGCCTAACACAGTGACTCACCGCGAGGTTCCAGTCGAGGCCTTCCGCGAGCTCGACGCCCAACTTCAGCAAGTGTCGCAGCCATGCCCGGGACCGCTCGGCCTCCTCCCAGCACTTGATCTCCGCCAGGTCGTTCATCTCGATCCCCGAAGCGCTGTTGTCGCCAGGTTCCCGGAGTATGATGCGCTCCTTGCCCCAACATGGAAGGACCGTCTTGACCTTGGCTCGCACCAAGGACTCGATCTCGTCCACCACTTCGTGTGGGGCGCCGTAATGCACGGCCAACTCCGTCGGGCCGCTGAACTCCGATGCGACGCTAGCACTCCTCAGCCCAGGGTCGGAGGACGACCTCCTCAGCAGTCCAGAAGCCGCCGTCTTCTCCAGTCGCTCCATCGACGATTGTAGCGGCTGGCTTGACGCTGCTTCTGGCACCTCCGGCGGTGGCAGCGGAGGTGTCGAGGCCGTCGCCTCCCCCAACACCATGACTTGTGGCGCCGGCAAGACCACCAATGATGCGTCTTCCGCCGGGCTCGGTACCGAGGCCTCCTCCGGTTGCGCCCTCGGCAGCCGCGGGACCGTCGACGCCTTCGACGCCGTTTCTCCTTTGGCCAGCAACTCGTCCAGGGTAATCACGGACACCCATTGCTTGGGTAGTCCGGAAGTCACATCCACCTCCGACGTCTCGGGTGGTTGCTGCGCCGGCGGGTCCAACAACGCCGTGTCCCCCGGCGGTGTCTGCTGCGCCTGCTGAGGCTGGGACTGGCCCCTAGTTTCCTCCTCCTCCCGTCGCTCCGACGGCTCCTTCTCCTCCTCCTGCTACGACCATGGCAGCTCCGCTTCTTGCAGGGCCCCCTGCTCCTGCTCCCTCCGGGCCTCGAGCTCACGCAGCCCCGCCGGCCAGGGCCGCTGCTCTCCCATCGAGGGGGGAAGGGTCGTGGTCTCCTCACCCTCGAGGTCCACGACGGCTACCTCCTCTCCTGGCTCGTGGCCCTCAGGGGCTCCCGCCTTGGGTGTGGGGATCGAAGCCTCCGGCCCGCCACGAACGGAGGCTCCCGACGTCGAGGCACCGCCCCCTGGTGTCGGGCTGAGCTCGAGGGCCGCCGACAACGACATCAAGGAGGCGCTCCCTCCCTCATGCGTCCTCCCCGGCTCGGAGTCGCCGCCCACCGCGGACCCCGAGACGCTCGACCCTGCAGCAAGAGTAGAGCCCGTCAGCCTACCGCGCACCAGAGCACTGAGGGCAGAGGATAACCACTTGGCTTCCCACGGAGCCAAGGGCCTCGACATCGCACCTATGGTCAGGGCCGCCATTTTCGCAGCTGCATCCATCTTGAGCCGCTTAGCCGGCGTGAGAGACGCCTCCTCGATCTGGTGCTTCGGCCTGGATGGGAAGAAAAACGGCAAAAAATTTACTAAAACCGAGCTCAATGACACTTACCCGAAGGGGATAGAGGCCTTTCGGGTACCCCTCGAACTGCTAGTGGATCTCGAGACCCCTCCTAAAACCGAGCTCTTCGCGGGGCTGAGGCTGCTCGGGGCCGTCGGTGGGGTCACCGCGCCTCCCTGCTTCGGCGGAGCCTCCTGGGTGCGGCTCTGCTCCACCCGCGCCGACGACCGGGACCGGGTTTCCCGGATCAAAGCGGGTGGGGTCCCGCCTCGAGGACGACGGGAGGGGGTGAACCCCCTCGAGGCGAGGCCTCGGCCCCCCTTTTTCTGCGCTGGCGCTCCGAGGACAATGCCACCGGCTAGGGGGCGCGCTGCTCCGCCACCTCCTCCTGCATGAAGGGGTGTTCAGCATGGGAGGAACCCAGCAACATGTGCTCGAGGCGCCCCTCCACCCCCTCGACGTCATGACTGTCATCATCATCTTCATCTCCCTCGGACGAGGGAGACTCCTCCTCCGAGAGCCCGTCGCGCCTCTGCTCAGCGCGGCGCTTCGCAAGTCTCTCGCGCTCCCGGAGCTTTTTGGCTTTCTTCTTCGCCTCCTCGTCCTTACTCCGCTTCTCTTGTTGGGCGGTGAAGCGTCTTACCTGACGGTCGGGGGCGTCCTCCCTCAGCGGGGGCCTCGATCTCTGGTAGTCGATTCTCCCCTACATAATGACTTTTAGTCACAGGGACAAGAGAAAAAAAAGGGGGGAGGGGGGAAACACGAAAGGCACGGGTCGAGGCACTCACCAGGTCGAGGCAACCCTCCTCCGACCGCATGGGGAGGCGGTTGACGTCTTCCACCCTGAACGATCCAGAGACCATGCCCTTTACCCGTGTGACGACTTCCGAGGTGGACGCCCTCTCGCCAGACATCTGACACCTCTTGAGAACCTCGGGCGCCGCCGAGGGGAGCATCTCGTCCAATCGCAACGGGAGCTCCATCAGAGGGAGCACCCGTCGACTGTGGAAGGCCGAGACCACCACACCCGCTGTCAGGCCCGCCTCTCGAAGGGTCCTCATCGCGACAACGAGGGGATGAAGTCGATGCTGAAGATCTCCCACGACACCGTGCGGCCAGTTGAATGGACGCTCGGTGATGAGCCGCCCGGTGTACGGCGGGAGATAGCCGCCGTCGTTGTGAAGGTAGAACCACTGCTCGTCCCACTAGGAGTGGTTGGACGTCAACCCGGTGGGGATGTACTCGCGTGGCTCCTTCGACCTCCCGGTCGTCAACGCGAAGTTGAGGCACCCCACTCTGACGATTTGCCTTACTCCGAGCGACACCGGGGAGGCGAACCACTCCCCCTTGTAAAGGTGGAGCCATAGCTCCCAATGTGGCGCCATCCCGAGGTAGCCCTTGCAGACGGCCGCGAAGATGGCGGCGTTGGAGATGGCGTTGGGGGAGAAATGGTGGAGCTCGACGCCGTAGAAGTTCGTCAGCCCCCGCATGAACTCGCTGGGGGGCACGCCGAACCCATGCCGATGGTACTTGAGGAAGCTCACCACATAACCCTCCGGCGGATTTGGCTCTTCGTGGTCCCTGGGCGGCGCAATCCACTCTGGCCGATTCGAATTGGTGACGGGGCGGAGAAGTCCTTCCCTCACCAGCTCGAGCAGCCTTTGCCTTCGGTCGACGGGCGCCAGGGCTCGGCGGGCTGGAGGACGGGGGCTATGGCGGCAGCGGCAGCATAGATCGCTCGGTGGGCGCGGCGGTGGCAACAACAGCACGAATCTCCTCAGCGGACGGGCGACCAGGAAGGTTCCCAATCGTGACTTCTCACTCTAAGCTTTTACCCTCACGCACGCAGGAAAGCAACGGGCGCGCAGGTTCGGCAGGATGGCAAAAGTAGGGGCGAACAGCGCTTGCCCCCCTCCATTTTTATACTTGGGAAGAGCAACGAGCGGAGTCCAGCGGTAGGGAAAAGGTAACTTCCCGCAATTAATGCGTTTACCTGACCATTCCCCCCTCTTGATCCTCGACCGGACACACGCGTCACACCTCTGGCAAAGAGCCGTTGCTCAGGCCCACCACGATCTCCACTACCACATCATTTTAGCTTCCTCCTCAAAAGGCGTGTCCAACGGTAAGAAAAACAAGCGTCGACTACCGGCGGATTCTTCCAAGAGAAGGTAAACGGACTCCAGCCCTATCTCAAAGTCTCGAGGGAGCGAAGGTCGGTCCTTGAGTGAGGGCTCAACGACCGCCCCTGAGCACCAGAAAAATACGGGTTCTGGCCCTACCTCAAAGTCTCGAGGGAGCGAAGGTCGGTCCTCGAGTGAGGGCTCAACGGCCGCCCCTGAGCACCAGAAAAATGCGGGCTCTGGCCCCGCCTCGAAGTCTCGAGGGAGCGAAGGTCGGTCCTCGAGTGAGGACTCAACGGCCGCCCTTGAGCACCGAAAAAGGACAGGCTCTGGCCCCACCTCAAAGTCTCGAGGGAGCGAAGGCTGGTCCTCGAGTGAGGGCTCAACGGCCGCCCTTGAGCGCCAAAAAAGAACGGTTACTCACCGATGGAGATTTCCACGAAAGGAGAAAATAGGCTCAGACCCCACCTCAAAGTCTCGAGGGAGTGAAGGCCGGCCCTCGAGTGAGGGCTCAATGGCTGCCCTTGAGCACCAAAAATCGGGCTCCGGCCCTAAGCCTCGAAGAAGCGAAGGCTGACCCCACGAACAGGGTTCGACAGCCGCCCTTGAGCACCCGAGTCAGGGGTGACCAAGGGGGAGCCAACACAAGGCCCTGCTCGAGAACGAACTCTCGAGACCCCTTTGGAAGCATCCAAGGCGAAACGCTACGGACTTTATGGAATCCCCCCGAAGGGAGGCATCGAGCCACCGAGACCTATCGAATGGAATCGGTATCCGTAGGACCATTGCGTTTTGCTTTAATGAGACCGCCTCCGGGCCTCCTGCCGACCTCTATCAAACGAGGAACGGGCTCTAGCTTGGATTTTCTCGTTACCAGCTCACTGAGAACTTTGCGGCTCGCCCTATCGAGGGTAGTCCGATGCTTCTCACCTCACATCCGATCGAAAGGACTCGTGAGAAGAATGCCGAGGCCAGCAACGCCCCAGCCGCACGAGGCTCGAGGGCTCGCCTGTGCCCGGCACCCCTCGACGAAAGAGGGTCGAAAATCCCTCGGGGACTCCCCTTGGTAAAACGCTATGACTCCAGTTCAGGCCTGTATCCGACTGGAAAAGCACCCTTTAACTAAATATAAATAAAGCCCTCACAGGAGTCTTTCGACTCCTACGAGGCCTCGGGGGCTACCCCCGCGGGGGTCGCTCACGCGCCACCCACGAAAAAATCCGAATCACGTCCCATTTCCAAATTCCTGACCCCCTCCCCGAGTGTCATCACTCACGCATGGGCTCGGGGGCTACTGTCGATACCCTGGAAACGGGTACCCCAGACCCCTGGTTTACCGAACTAAACCCCGTAAAATCAGCAAACACTAACCCTTCAGTAACCTCCCGCGCTAACTATGAAGGCCCGCAGGCTGAGACGTATTGGACTGGCCCACGAACGAACAACGACGGCCCACAGCCAATGCCTGCTCGGGAGGCTACCGAACGGACTAGTACTGTATAACCGAGAGGCTACCGAACAGACTAGTACTGTATAACCGAGAGGTTACCGAACGGACTAGTACTGTATACCCGAGAAGTTACCAAATGGACTGGTACTATACACATGAGGGTACGATTCGAGCAACCCCTCAAGGACGGAACTTCGCCCTGTGAACGAGCCTGCCCTTGAGGACGTAACTTCGCCCGCCGAACGAGCCTCCCCTCGAGGATGGAACTTCGCCCGGGCGAATGGGCGGCCCTCGAGGACAGTGTACCCCTCGGCTACCGACTCTCCCGTATGGATCCGAGCGCATTTAATGCGATCTATCTACCTCCGCCTAACCGCATGGCCACAGTTACGATAACAGTTGCAGGCGTGGCGGTCAAATCTGCTTTTACCGCCCATACCCCGAAATCCCGCAAGTCATACTACGCTGTTGCGCCATACCGAGCGCTGTGCCACGACCAGCACCGCCTCGAGACGTATAAACTAATGTGTTTTTCGTGTTTTTCGGGATTCGGCCTTATCCAGCAAAGCTTGACCTCCTCGGCACGACCCCCTCGACTCCAGATAAGACCCTCGACCGTCGCCCCTCGACTTCATCAAGCAAACCCTCGAGCGGAACTTCAACAACTCCCGACGCGACGGTTGCAGGGCCTCCCATACCGACGTACATCACTACAGCGGCATCGACGTGATCGGCCTCAACGTCGAACATCAGTAGCTGTGTGGACTCAAAATACATGTACCCCTGTGCCCCTCCTTCATCTATAAAAGGAGGCGCCAGGACCTACGAAAGGGGGATCGAGAGATAGAAACGCTAAGTCTTTAGATCACAGAACGACACCGTGAGACAGCGTAAGGTTGAGCACTAGGCGTCCGAACGCCCAAGCTCCACCACGCGCTCCTCACACCTGCTTGTATTTTCCCTTGTACTAGCACTTCGGTGCAAAATAACACGAATCATCCTCCCCCCGCTGGACGTAGGGCCTTCTTTGCCCGAACCAGGATAAATCATTGTGTTCTTCTTGCATCACCCACCAGATTAGGGAGCACGCGATTACAATATTACTCGTTGGTGTTAACCCCTCGAGGGTTAGAACACCAACAGTGCTGCATATATTTTTGGTATAAAAAAATAAAAAGGATACAAGGGCGAACTTGGTTCAAATCTAGAACAACTACCGATCCCTAGCAATAGTGCCAGAAAGCTTGTTGGTATTTCTTAGCGTAAGCAGATAAATCCGCAAGTGCATGGAGTACCATTGTAGCTTTCACTGGAAGTATTCAGGGTATCATATTTTCCACAAGGAACGGAAGTGTACTAGAGAGAAGCAAGAATGCCCAAGAGAAGAAGGTAGAAGGATATTTTTGTAGGGCAAGAGGGTTTTCTAAGCTCATCCCAAGGTCACCAGATAACTAAAGTCTTAGCTTACTGAACTCACTCACTTTAGAATAGCGGTACCTTTCCGACCCTCAAAAAGACTGGGAAAAGGTGATCAGGAGAAGTCTGCCAAAAGCTCTACGGAAACACCAACCCAAACATGGTGCAATACAAAAGCGTTGTTGGGTCTGTGACCCCCGGGGCTACCACAACTATCCGTGGGGTTGGGCGCAAACTCAGGTAACTCGGTAGCCCAGACACCACGTCTACGCTAATGGCTACTACTCTAGTCCAACATCTTAATTAGACTAAAGAACTCGGTCGATCGGAGATCCCATAAGAAAGTAAGTAAGCACTAAACTTTAATTAAATAGATCAGTAGGGAATTGCAAAGAAAGAATGCAGATATTAATCATGAAGGAGTCAGCTCCGTAGAGGTACAAATTGGAGGAGAACCTGACAAGCTGGCTCTGCCTCCGCTCTGCGCCTCCTCTCTCTTCCTCTTTTTCTAACTTGTACAACTAGGTGAGAGCACCTAGAGGGAAACTACTACTACTAATATGATATGGAAGTGAAGCTCAACCATAGAATATAAAGTTTATGGCTCAAACTTGTAGTGTAGAGTGTGATTACAATAGGGGAATAGCCCTATATTTATAGTAGAGAGGAGGGGGACACTTTTGCACATCACCCCCTCTCTAATGATGGTGCTGGGCATGCAATCGACCTCCCCTATGATGGTACCTTAACTGCCAATCAATCAGCGTCGAAAACCAGAAGAGAACCGGCCAGGAAGGCGGTGAACCCGATGTGAACCGGCAGATTCTACACTATCTACAATTACTGGGTGGAAATCCTAGCGCCTGGCCGGCTGGACCAGGCTGAACCAAGGCAAAGTCATGGCCCAGCCGCGCATAGACTGCGCAAGACACCAACTGCCTCGCGCTGGCTAGTCTAAGCACACCATGTGTCCCTGGACTGCCGGCCTTCCGCGTTCGCGTTCAAATCGCGCGTGGGCGCGTGCATGGGCGTTGTGGCCCTGCCTGGCACTACGTGGCGCCCAGCCACTGGCTAGCCCGGTCACGTGCTGCGTCCAGGCCGACAGCTCCAGTGTTGGGGCCTGCCTGGCCACGCAGCCTTTCCTGGTTTGCCAGGCCGGTCGCCTGCCTCCACCTGGCTTGGCAGCCGTGGGGCCAGCTGTGCCCAGCGTGGCCCGCTGTGTCCTCCCCAAGTGCGGGCAGCCGCCGGCAGCAACTGCTGTTGTGCTGCGCAACGTGGCCGCTGTTGGTTGGCGGTTGTTGGGGGTGCTGACGTCAATGATGACGTCAACACTCCTTTTTAATTTGGAAAATTGATAACTATTTATTGGTAGCTCCAAAAATAGCAAATGATATAGGCATTTCACTCAGCTCGACGGGACCTCCACAATGGTGTGCTCCGTTTCTTTGTTTGATGTACTTTTATATTGTGAAAATAACAAAAATCATGGAACTTGTTAGATAAATAATATTTTTACTATAATGTACCATGGGTTTCTGTCATTTTAGATAAGTTCGGCGGTCAGATTATATGCAATAAGTAGCGCCAACACTAGATGCTCTGATCCACAAGCAACACTTGGATGCCCTTTGGGCACTCAAGTGGGGGTCGGCCGACCCCCACCTTGACCCCTTTGGCAGCCTACTATCTCCTGTGTGCCTCACTTTGGAATCCTGTGCACGCCACTTCAGTCAAAGTTTGAAAAGAAATGGTCCCTTGGTTCATCACTTTAAGCATAAGATCTCTTTTTTCATCTTGGATGCTTTTGGGACCACACCACCAGCTCAAAATCTACAAAGTGGTCACCTAGGCATGCTCTAGTATCCCCACGGTCCATGGGAATCTCTTTAGCCATGTCTCCACTTTAGCCATTCATCTTTTCTCTTCCAGAAAGCACTAGGCAAGGGAATCTCTGAATAATCCATCACTTTTTGTCCACACCCAGCCTTCACTTTACTAGACACTTGATGACACAATATTTGAAGTTCTAGAAGGCCTAGGATGAGGGTCGGCCGACCCCCACTTTGGAAATTTCTGAAAAAACTTTCATGCATGTTGCAAGATTCCCTGCCAGAATACCAATAAAAGTTTTAAAGTGCTTATGGGGGGCGACCCCTGCTTTGGGTGTCCTCCAATTGCCCTTTTCCCTCTATAAATACCCCTGCATTGTGAGCTCATCTCCACACCCAAAATAACTAGAATCATCTCGAGCTCACAATCTCTCTTCTTCTCTCCTTTGTTGCAAGTTCTTTCTCAAGTTTAGCTTAGTAGTAGTCTTCCCAAAAACAGAAACCAAAAAATATTTTCCTGCATAGTAGTAGTAGGAAGAGCTTGGTTGTCTCACTTGTGCAGCTAGATGAAGAAAGTACTCTTCTCCCAGCTCAAGAACTCCAAGAAGGGTGAGACTTCTTCCCCGGGCTCTCACCACACTGAAGAAGGAACCCATGGGAGAAGAGAGGAGGAAGAGAGCTATCACTCGATGGTACTCTATGAGGCTCCCTCAAGAGTAATAGAGCCCAAGAGCAGCCTCATGCTGAGCCAAGAAGAGCTGTAGAAGTTCAATATCCTTCAAGAAAGCAACTTCCATCAAATGGGCATCCTCGACCCAGTCCTCTTGGACCACACAGGTATGAGTGCAGAGTTTAATACAGCATTTAACACAATTAGTTAGGGAGGATTTTGGCAAGTTCATGAATTTGGTATAAAAGTGCTTACCTAAGAATTTCTACATACCTTACAAGTAACAAATGATGGGGTAGCCTTTCAAACACTACTTTAGGATGTGATCATGATTGTGAACTTGATTTAGATCATGCCACTAATGGTTTCAACAAGAATAAATTATGGAATGCCATTTCTGGTCCAATGATTGCTCTAATCTTATAGCCTCCAAAATCCATAATCCAACTCTGCGCTTTCTTCATTATTGGATGAATGTTACTCTTTTTCCTGGCTCTAGAAGTAACACCCTGAGTGATGATGAACTTAAACTACTCTATGACTTGGTATGCAAAACTAAAGTCTCACTTGTCAAACTGCTAGTGAACTTTTGGCTTAATTCCATTGAGAATGAAAACTCCATCTACTTCACATCATTCATTACTCGTATAGCCGATACATGGGGTTTAACAGAGTCACATAATTTTGAGTACATTGCCTCTGCTAGAGATGCTATAAATGAATATAGCATCATTAATGCTAATATGCTCAAAAGAGGTCCAAGAGGTGGGCTTAAAATGATTTATCCTGGCCATACAGTCGAAGTTCCTCTCTCTTGTGAGAAACGTCGACTGTATGTGCTCCGTACACTAACCATCAAATTTGATTGAGAGGCACGAGGCAAAAAGGTTGCAGGAACAGATAGAGTGACAAGAGGAATGTCATGAGCTGCCCAGATGGAGTAGGGTGGCCCCTCACACCATGCGGAAGAAGTTGAAGAAGGCGATGAGGTGAGCTCCATGGACATCTCAGGGTCCATGGGGAGGCCTCCATGTCCGTAGTGCACTCCTCGCCCATGGGGTAGGGAGAGGTGCCACCAAAGGACGAATGTGGATGACCTCATCAACAACATGGGCGCAATGCACATTGAATAAGAGGCACCATTGTAATTGGCGCAACAAAATGCCCAATATTTGCAAGCAATGCAAGATGAGGAAGCACAACGTTGGGCCAGATGGTTCCAACACTATCCGCCACCACAGTGAGCAAGAGCCAAGCTTGGGGAGATCCTCTCCCCCACTAAGGTAAGTATTCTATCTAAGCATTTGCATTCTAGTTGTTTGTCTTATTGCATATAAAAAAATGATGAAAATTTTAATACCAAAAAGATTTGTTTAAATTATTAGCACCTATGCTTCATGTATGTTTATCTTCCTCATAGAAATGATGACTAGTTGCGTTGTCAATGTTTTCTAGTGCCTAGTTTACAATTAGTGCTTCTCTAAGTATGGATTACTTAGCTCTCTTAAAACCATCATGAACCTGAAAAATTTGTGGGTTGCGAGTGCTAGAAGTAAGTCTAAGTTGTTGGGAGACATGAGATAGTGAGACAAGAGCTGCTATAATATTGTTCTAAGCATATTGGATTACCGAAGATTTATTCTTAAAATAAATAAAACCTTAATTGTTCTTCAGTGGTGATAAATTCCTACCACAGCCATATATGCTCTACATATTTACAAACCTTCCATATAGGCTATTTGCTTTGTGTTGAGTGTTGTCAAATCTTGTTGATCCCTATTAAGAGACTTTTCATGCCTCTAAGATCAAGATCGCATGCATGCCACATATATAATTGTTGCTTCTACACTGGAAGTACTCAAAAACATGCCTTCCATTTCCACAAAATAGATTACTCCATGCTCTTAAGTGTTAGAATATCTCTCTAGATATTGTTTAGTAGATGAGACAGAAAAAGGGCTAGGCAAAATAAGCATTTAGATGGACACATGAAAGTCCATGAAAAAAATGCTAGCCCTGTCTCAATAGAAAAATAAAGAGAGATATCTTATCAAATAAAGGAGCAACCTAGTCTACCATATACCACACACTTGCACATCTTGATCTGGGGGTATGACACTTCTCTTCAAGGATCCGAGCTTTGACTTCGCAACAAATGCAAGTATGCTACCTCCTTCTATCCCTACCTTGAGCTCCACATAAGCCTTTTTAACGGTAGGATGAAATAGGAAAGGCAATCTTACTTTGTGCCTTGGTGAGGAATCATACACCATTTGAGCGACATAAGAGTACCATATGAGGAACATTAACTTTTCTTTTGAAAAATATTATAAAACCTTCGGTATGAAACCTGCTAGGAATAAGAAAGTTAGTGCTCAAGTCAAACTGTTCTGTCTTCCAACCATCCAAGACAAAGGTAAAGCCATAAACCCCATAGAGGACTAAGGTAATATGGGTGAGTTTTCATAGCTAATTTTTCCGTTCAAGGAGAAGAACTTTGTTGTGCAAATGGTGCTCTTGAAATGTGGGCATAGTAATAATACCTGATCCACCGAGGCTAAGTGTGATTGTTTGCTCAGGACAAGCAAAGGTTAAGCTTGGGGGATCTTGTTGACAGTGGATATACCATACAAATTCACACTCAAAACACCGTCAACATGCCTTGGTTCCAAGGAAGAATAGCATAACATGAGCATATTTTATCAATAACTGTTTCCCTTGTACTCTTAACTTGTGATTTCAGGAAACAAGAAATATAGCTTAGGTGGACCCACATAGGGTGTTGCCAACCCCTACTTGGGCTCACCCTGGCTTGAGCTTCAAGCATGATCCATGCCAAGGTCCCTGGAGTCCAACTCAGCCATCAGATCAACTTGTGTTTTCCTCCGACGACAAAGTATTGTTTCACATGGATTCATGGGCCCACAAAGAAGTAAGCAACGTGACAAATATTTGGCAAAAGACCGAACCACTCCGAATGACAGGTGGGGACACCATCTAGAAGACCAGCCGGTCCCACCTATCAATGGGGGGTCGACCGACCCCCACCTAGTTGGCTATTAGGTTGGTTGCCCCCACATTGCCTTCCTGCATGCCTCCATGCATCAAGCTCAATCGTGGACATCCATCTGAGGTGGTTTTAAGGTCGAATCATCCAAGGGTGTAGAGGAATGGAGCACACGGATCACTGACATGGCACGCCCTTTCCTTCCCCTATAAAAGGAGGCTGCCATCACCCTTGGAAAGCATCTCTCAGTCCTATCTCCACTTTCAATCCTCCAACAGAGATCAAGCAAGAGTAGTAGTAGTTAGTCTAGAGTGGGAGTTAGAGTCAAGTCGAGCGAAGCTCGGGGTCTCCGGAGTCGTCTTCTGGAGAGTCTGGTGTAGCTCTTGTATCGTTCTCTTTTTGTAAGACTTTCCTTTTATCAATCTATTACTTTATTTTACTGAGTATTTACTTAGTGCAAGTCTATATTTATAGTCTTATTGTGTGCTTGTCTTAGTAGTATAGTTGTCTTAGTTAGATTGGTTTCCTATAAACAACTCCTTGTGTGTGTATCATTGTCCTATCTCTGCATAGGAGCATTATCTATCTGTGCGTTAGCTAGAGCCGTAAGAGTAAGTGTGAGAGTGGTACTCAGACTTAGTCTTACCTTTGCCGTTGGTCCGCATGAAAAGTTCATGAGCGCACTCCCAAGAGGTGACATGTCTTTGGCAGAATTAGGGTTTTCTCACCATGTTCGGACTAGTTCTTAAAAGGTAGGGTGTCCATAAGCCAAATAGTCGCTTTAGTGGAGGTTCTGTCTTCTACTATCTCGTCTATCCCCACCACACAAGTAGTAAGGCACCGGTCTAGTTAAGTCATCTATCTGTTAGGATTAAGTGCATAGAATTAAAGTTAGATACATAGGAGTCCTTTACTCACTTGTTGTCCTCCCACCTAGCTAACACTCTACTAGTTATCTTTAGATAAGGATCTTTGCTATCTTACTTACCTATCCTACCTTTTATTCGTTTACTTCCTTCTACACTAGTTGGTACTAGATTGTAGTAGACACAAGAATCTCTTTCCCCTTTTATTAAATATTCCTAGCTACTGCTTTCCCTAGGGATAAAATAAATAATGATACCTTCGAAAACTCATCCTCGGTGAAGTGCTACAGCGGTATATTCTATCTGCTTGCAGAATAATTCAATTGACATAAGAAAATACCCCACATGCTTTTATAGTGTTGTTACCAATCTTTGGTAATGACGCTACAAATTACCAACAAGCATTTCTGGCGTATTTGCCAGGGATAGGCTTTCTGCCTATTTTTGGTAATTACGTTAAGATTTGTCAACACCATCCTCACTCCTAAGGGAGTCATACATACTCATCGTTGGAACGTGTTGACCTCATGTGCCTAGAAAAATACTAGAAATGAACATAAATTCAGTTTAAACTAGTTTTATGTAATTTTTATGAATATAAACTAGTTTAAACATACTCATTGTGTGGAATGTGTTGACCTTATGATGGGGCGAAGAATAATTAGTAGGAGGAACTGCGGTCGATCACAATATTGAAACCTCGAATCAGTAATACTAACGAGGGGGTTTCATCTGTGTTGGACCACATAGTATGATAAGGCCATTTCAATATATTTAGTCAGGTAAGCTAGTAAACAACATGATAACAAGCATAAGAGGAAAACGAGTTGTATAATTATGGAGGATACTGTTAGATGCGTTTCGATGCAGGGGCCGAACCGAACCACTCTACAACCACTGTCGAACACACCCCGCTGCTACGCCGCTATCTTCAATAAGTAATTGGGTTAGACAAATGAGGATAATCTATAGATGATACTGTCAGACATTGTCAAATGTACATGAATGGCTCCTTCGTTCTGCATTAGGATGCATCAAAATTGGATCCTCGTTGCAAGGGTGAAGCCTCAATTTAGTTGATGCAATGCTATCAGTTCCCAGTAGACTGATTGCTACGCCATTCATAACAACCCTTCATAGTTGGTCTTACAAAATCAAATATGTCACGGTCAGAAATTATCATTTGTAGTACAAATCAACAACACCTCTCATCCATGATGCACAGGATGGTCTCACAGTTTCAAATCTTGCTTTGGCGTGTTCCCGTACATTCTATGACGTAGGCATGTTGATCTTCCTATGAAGTTAGTCATGTAAACTACTTGCCAACATAGTAACAAACATCACAAGAAAACAAGGATAAAATATGGAGACACTATTAGATGTGATCAAATGTAATGGCGCTGGACTTTATTGCCTTCGCAGTAAATTTCAACAGCTATCTGCACTCCTCTGATGTCTACCTGTGCGACCTATAGCTACTCCGATAGGCACACCACCATGCCACTCAAAATCAGAACATACGAGTAGCCTTTGAACGCTAGGATCGGTGTGCTGTGGGTGTGCTGTGGTGGCTCACGAGTCAAGTTTTCAGCAGGCTGCGGGTCTTTCCCGTGGAGAACGGTGCCATTGGCTTCTGCGTTAGTAGTGTGACGTGACAGTGGCGTTAGATCCGATCCATGGGTATCCTTTCTCACATTTTACTGTTCATTTCTTCATCTGGAGATTGCTTCAGCATGTGTTGCCTATGGTACTAGGGGATTGCATTTGGATTGAAAACCGATGATGCATGGCTATTGGGGGTGTTAGGTGGAGCGCATATGTTTCTTTTGAGCTGAACAAGAAATGGAGGAGGCCCATGACAAGAGGACAAACTCATTTGCCAGCCTCATGGATGATGTTGTTGTCTTGGTCTGTAGATCCTAGAAAAGACTCATCTCGGACCTGAAGCACCTTAAGTTGCTACCCCAAATTGTGGCCAGCTTCTTCTATGACACTTATAAAGGCTATAGACACTTCACCAGCTTCACTGGTGTAGAGTTGTCCTTGGAATTCTTGCCCATGGACAATGTAGCTGTCAGTGATTACTGCAATGGCCTCATCCTATGCTTCATCCTATGTTGGTGCCGTGTGCCTGATGGATTCCGCTATGCGGTCTATAATTCGGCAATCCAGTGGTTCATGGAACTGCTGCCTAGTAACCATTCTGTTGGTGAGGCTTGATTGGCATTCGATTCGACAGCCTCCTCACACTTCCATGTGATTGAATATATAGAAGATGAGGGTGAATGCATGGTTGTGTAAATCTACTCATCCAAAACAACAACTTGGATCTCTAAGGAATGTGGATGGAGGATCGATGGTACAAATGTGACATTAGTAAGATCAACAAGTGTGTTTCTTAAAAGTTGTCTACACATGGTTGGCTACTGGGGTTGGGTACTATCACATACTTGCTATAGATGTCAAGGGAAACAAATGGAGAAAAATTCCTAGGCCTGATGAAATTGCTGCCTCCGTACATCAAGCTCAGGGTCACTTGTGTGTGTGTACTCTTGATAGGCGCACTAAGTCTCAACTTTCAGACTAGGTCCTTGAAGACTATAATACTGATGAGTGGATACTGAGCATACTGTTAGCACTCATAATGTATTTGGAAAGACTAATATTCAACTTGGTCATGGGGAATGGAACGAAGACTACGTATCGATTACAGTTCCCCAGAATGGAATTTGATCTTCTTTGCCGGGGAGGCAAGAACAATTATCACGTATGACATGGACAACAGAAAAGTGCATGTAGTCCCTGCGATGTCTTTTCTTATGTTAGAAGTTTGGTCCTGATAGAATTTGTCAGCAGACCTTGGTATATTCCCTATGTTCCTTTGTTCTCAGAGTCATTAGCAGAGGAGTAGATTAAAAATTTCCATTTGATGCAAGTCACGTTGCATTTGATGTATCTTTTGTACGTCGAGAGTTGAGACACAAATGTTACGCTTTCCTATTTTTTTAACTCTTCCATCTGTATATTACTTTGATTTTATGTCTCATAAGTTGTTACTCATTGTTATAATGAAGTTAGTCACATAAATTATTAAAAGAAATAGTAACCAACAACACAAGAAAATGAGGATAAACTACGAAGACTCTCAGATACGTTCAAATTTACCAGGGGCCAGACATTACGACACAGTAACATTTCATCACCAAATGGCTCCTCCATTCTGTATTAGGATCAAGTAAATCTTTCTCATTGTGTTGTACTATGTTATACTAAAAAATTAAACAAATGTTGTTTTGTTGTTCATGGACATCTTAATTTCCTCAAGGATGGATGTTGTAGCTATTTTTGCTAAACTAGTGTGGCTCCTCCAATCTTCATTAGGGTGAGGCGAGTCTTGCTCATTGCAGCAAGGTTCTTCTAGGTTCAACAACTTTGGTAATGCATTGTTAACCAACATCAGCATGAAAACCAGCTTCAGCAATTTGGCATCGCGCAGACCAAACCATGTAACTAGGCCCCCAAGTCACAAGCAACTTCTTCTATTCTCCTCCCTCGACACCTACCTCTTCCAAAACACATTAGCCACCCATGGTGTGAATGTGCCCTGTTATGGTTTGCTTTATTAATAAATGTTTTTCAAGAATGACTTAAATTTGACTATCTTTGTGCATTTTTTAAATAACACAAGTGTTCAAACTTGGCGTCAAAAGTCAATTCTTTAGGACAGTCCGGTCATTTATCTTTCATGTACCAAGGGAAAGCCCAGCAATATTACTTTTCTGTACCATGGGATAGCCCTTAAACAGGCCATGTGATAATTGGGCCATCCCTACTCCTAAGGGTCCTCCTCGTGTGGAACTTGTTGACATATATACTAGATATATATCACCTAAAAAAGGGAAAAATATCTGCCCATTGGACTTGCACTGGCTAGGCGGCGGAGCTAGAGGCGGCGGCGGAGGATCCCCGCTGTGCTGGGCTGGCTCCGGCGTCCATTTGGAGGTAGGCAGCAGGCTTTCTCGGTGGGGCGCGGCGGCACTAGTGTCAGCGTCGCTTGTGTTTGCAGAGGTGTCAGATCCAATCTGCAGGTCTCCTTTCTCCCCTTTTTACTATTTGGTTTTTATTTGGGTTTTGCCTCATCATGGATCTACTATAGGACTTGGGGATTTCGCTTAGCTTGAACACCTTTGATGCATACCACCATATCTATTAATTTTAGATAGATGCGGTATGGTAATGGTTTTGGTAGTCCTTGTAGCTCATGGCTGTTGCACTGAATTTTTAATGGTATTATTAGTGTGATGGTTAGACTTGATTTATCCGAAATGAGCTCGTACCATGAAAATTGTTAATGGTTGTTAAAGTTGCATTTTGGTATGAGCCGTGGACTTAACTGATCGATCTTTGTTGCATTATTTTCTACTTTAGTGATCTAAATACCTGCTATGTTGTGTTGTTTAGCCGTAGGCCTAATTGGTATTGGTATTCTATGTGTGATGGTTAGAATTGATTTAGCCAAAATTGTATTGGACTAATGGTTACAGCCATATTAACTACTATTCTAGTTTGAGTTGTATATATAATTTGGATGACCTCGTAACATGGAAATTGTTAATGGCTATTAAAGTTGCATTGTGGTATAAGTTGTGGACCTCATTGATGGATCTTCTGATGCCAATGATGTTCTCTCAACCAGTGCCAACGATTTTTTTCTATTTTGATTGATCTCATTACTTAGGAAGCATAGGTTTACAGCACATTTATGAAATGGAGGCGACCCCAACCAACTGGGCAGACACATCACTCAGCCTACAAAAAGTAGAAGAATACGTTCTGGAATGCATCTGTCGCACTGATTCTGCGAACACATGATTTTCCATATCATGGTGTAGCATCTTTGTTGGTGTGATGAGCGATTGTCAACAAGTCCACCACTTGTGGTTGGTGGTTGGTTTGGCGGTTCAGCTGATCCCCTACATAGGGTTATGTGTCAGAACGTGTCTCTTGGCTTGTGATGTGCAGGTGTGGAGTTTGGATGCAGTGGTAGCGGTCGGGAGAAGGTCAAGTAGGGCGTGCCTTGCTAACGTACCGGGTGTGGTGAAGGGCGGATGCTAGGCTTGGACTGATGGACCAGACGGCCAAGTGGCCAACTGTGGTGGCTGACACTTGGGACATTGACAAGCGCAAGTGTACATGGCGGGGGACGCGTACGGGCTACGCTAATCGCGAGGAGGTTTGGTGGTTTGTCCTCAAAACCATCGACGGGGGATGTGTATGGGCTAGATACTCATGGACGGTTTGGTGGTTTGCCCTCAAAACCATTAGCAATGGGTTTCGTGGGTTTTGGCCTCAAAACCCGGGTGGAGGTCGCGATGCGGACAGATGCCACATGGCGGCATCGGGGAGATTGCGTCGAGGCAAGGCTACCGGTGAGAAGGCACGATGTCCGTCGGATCAGGAAATCTTGAGTTGGACCATAGTGCCCTTGGCTAGGTGGTTCGCTCTAAAAATATCTAGGGGCAGAAGTGGAATTATGTAACAGGCATATAAATAGGAGTGGACTGCCCCCCACTCAGATTACCTCTGTTACCTCTGTCATGTTCATTTTTCCTTTTTGTGTACCCGATTTCCCTTTCTATTTAGGTTCTTGTTTAGAGGTCCAAGAACAAATTTTTGTGTGATGTCCTCCAGAGATTTTTGAGTGGGAAGAGGATGCCCTAATCCCTCCTCGTGCCCTCCGGGCGTTGATTTTTGTTTCAAGATTTTCGGTTGTCTCTGTGCTGCGTTGACTTTTGGTGATATTTTTGGACAAATTTTTCTTCATCGGATTCGGAGGGATTTGGCTCGTTCTTTTTGCACTGATTGATGCTTTGTCGAGTGATGAACTAGATCACCAAGTGATTTGAACCAATTCACTCGTGCATCAAGAAATCGCAGGATTTGCGTTTTTTGGGAAAAACTAAGTTCTTGGCCCATATTTATTTTTTCCGATCATTGAATTAAATAGAGTGACGATTTCTTGGGGATAGTTTTCCATCTCTGTTGTGATGGCCTGTGCAAAATATGGTGTCTATATGTATTGATTTGATCTAGTTTTCATTCTCGCGACGCTGCTGTTCAGAGCAGGTGTTCTTCCCTGGGTTTCGTTCGTCCTCTGCTTTCTGACTGCATGAGGGATTTTTGTGGTGGGCCTAACAGCAGTGCTACCAGCATCGTACGCTTAGGAACCGAGTGAGCTCATTTGAGCAGCACTTGCCCTTGACCCCTGTTCTCTGATTCTTTTGTCGGTGGTTTGATAGCTGCTTTGGTGAAACTAGTCGGTAGGTGTGGGAGAACAAGCAGTAGCACTGTAGCACAGAAGCGCATCCCAATTCAGGTCGGGTGCTCCCGACCAGTTCACAACTACTTTCCGACCTCTTGCCGACCACTAGTTCCCATCTAGTTCTCGACCACTTTCCAATCACCGTGATCATTGTGGTCTCGACCAGCTCTCGACCTGTTTTCATCCTATTACCGACCACCATGATCGGGTCCCGACTAGTTCTCATCCAGTTTCCAACCAACTCCCGACCAGTTGTGTTTGATCTTTGTTTTTATCTTCATCTCTTGCATTAGCTTTGTGGTGATCCGCTGTGTTTCTAGGGAACTTTTGGGATCGTGGACATCACGGTGTTGGTTTTGTGTGTTTGGGGTTCAAGTTGGGACAGTGGCCTAAATATTTTGAAAGAAAATTTACGTCTCCCCCCTCTGGTCATCACTTTTGGTCCTTCAATTAGTATCAGAGCCGGTTAAGGATCACTTCCACCTTAATCAGTCCATGATCCATAGAAGGCGACATGGCTTTGAATCACCGATCGGGTAAGCCACCCTAATTCAATGGGGAGAACTACTCGTACTTGAAGATCTGGATGCAAGCGCATCTACAAGGGATCGATTGGCATGTTTGGGAGATCATTGAGAATGCTGACTACCAGGTGCTTGATGCACATGTCAATCAAGAGCAAATCGAGCAGCACAATGCTAACAACATTGCCTGTGCAGAGCTTTACACTGCTTTGTTGATTTCTAAGTTTGATCATGTTTCTGATTGTGTGACTGCTCGTGAGATCTGGAGGAGGCTTCAAAGCTTCCATGAGGGTACAACCCATGTCAAAACCAGACTCTATGAGCCATACAAGAGGGAGTACGAGAACTTTACTCAAGTTGATGGAGAGTCTATTGATTCAATGTTTTCTCTCTTTATCACCATTGTGAACAACATGCGGGCTAACAATGAAGCGATGCCCTATGACGATCATCAGAGAGCACTCAAGCTTCTATATGCTCTAGATTAGAGGGTTTGGGAGGTCAAGGTGTAGGCGATCATCGAATTAGCCAACTACGACTCTCACCGTGGATGAGCTATTCAGCAATCTCAAGTCCACCGAGATCAACCTCCAGACACAGGCGAGGATTAAGAATCTGTCTGCTCCTACCATGGCTTTGGTGTCAGGTAACTCAAGTTCAAGTTCCTCTTTGGCTAACCCATCACGGTTGTCTCTTGCCTTGTCCTCTCTTGTGTATGCAACAAAGGAGTAGATGGAGGCTTTTGGGGATGATGAGCTGGCGCTTGTCATCAGCAAGTTCTCGTGGTTTCAAAACAACTGCTTGAACCATCGATGTGGTGGCAACAAGCAAGGTTGCTTTGGATGTGGAGAGCTCAACCACTATGTCGCCAGCTGCCCCAACAAGAACAAGAGCTACTCCGACAAGCACGACTACTCCAAGCACAAGGACAAGCATGAGTCGTCCCCTTGCAAGTACAAGTCCAAGAAAAACTTTAGCCCCGAATGCATGAACAAGAAGTACTTCGAGCAGTTGGAAGCAAAGCAGTGAGCCCTCATCGTGTCTTTCAATGACATTGACTCTGATGGTGACTCTCCTCCGAGTGATGATGAGTCTGAGAAGAAGGTTGAGAACAAGTTCAACGGCTTGAGCTTCTATGCCAACAAGCACCGAGGAGGTTACTGCACCATGGCATTTGATGACACCTCCACCGACAATGACGACGAGGTCGACACCGAGCCTGAGGTAGAACTCACAATCGAATCTCTTATCATTGAGCTTGAATCTATGAATAACACCATGATAAAGCAAGACACTTTGCTTATTTGTGCTGCTAAAGAATGCAATGACTTCAAGGCTAAGTTTCTCAAGGCCTTAGATGAACTTGAGCGTGTCAAGAAGGATAGAGTTGTTCTGTTTAATGAGAATGAGTGCGATGAATGCGCTGTTCACATGTCTAGTCTTGTTACTTTGTAGTCTAAGTACTTTGCTTTGGTTGAGAAGTTGGATAGGGCTAGAGCTGAGCCTGTTTTGTTAGGTCCTTACAAGTCTTGTGCTAAGTTGTGCTCTAAGCTATCTGAGAAGGTTGCTAGGATTGCTTTTCTTGAGAAGTCTAGTGCGGATGGTACTAGTGCTCAGTGTCTTTGCTGTGAGGATTTGGAGCTAGAGCTTGCTAATTTTAGGCATGACAAGAGAAAGACCGAAGAGGAAAACACATTCCTTCGACACATGTTGAGTTGGCTTTCTTGCAGTGAGCCACACTTGGGCATGATGGTGAGTCAGTATAAGAGGGGTACTGACACAACGGGTTGAGGCTTTGCTTTAGGTGGGAAGGGTAACAATGTCTTTGGCAAGGTTGGTGAACATAGTGGTTTGAGCACGAGTGAGAAACCCACCAATCCTCCCAAGCTCATGAAGATTAATCCACCAAAGCCCTCTGAGCCTATCAAGCCCATTGTGAAGAATGGAGTGCTTGAAGAGCCTCCCAAACACCCACCTCAGAAACAAGTGTGGATTCCAAAACCTAACAACCTCAGGAACCCACTTGACACTCTACCAAACATCTCTAATAAGCCCCTTCCTAGAGCCAAACCACCTCCAAGAATGAACCATGCCCACAACAGAGTGAGTCATCTACCACCCAACAGAGAGGTGTATCACTCTGACTATTGCAAGAGGGATGGTCACTTGTTTGAGTTTTGCTTTAGGAGGAACAGAGATGAGAGGCGTGAGTTTGAGCATTACCAGCAGGACATGCATCGCCCATCTCATGGCATGCATAGTTCATCCGCTCAGAGGCATAACACTAGACCGAGAAATGCAAGATCTCAAGGTGCTAGGCCTCAGTTTATGAGACCACGTGATGGTCATGCCTGGCGTGGACCAAGTCTTCTTCAATATGACTCCAGGTCCGGTGGCAGTGGCTCTCAGTCCTACACTTCTAGCGGACCACATTTTCTCTCTCGTGGTGATCGCTTCTCTCCCATGGGACACGACATGTGTGGTGTTTTTCCTAACACTTTTCCAGGGTAAATAACCCAGCACTGGTATTCTCCTCAGTTTACTAACCCCAGTGTTGGATCATTTGCTCATCCCATGTCTTTCTATTGATGCAGCATGGAGGCTTGGAGAACTTATAGCTTGTTGATTCTGAGTGTTCACGCCACATGACCGGTAATTCAAATTGGTTCTCTAGCCTCAACCCCATGACCTCCAAGGAGTACATCACATTTGGGGACAATGGTAAGGGTAAGGTGCTTTCTCGTGGGTCGGTAAGGCTCAATGAGAACTTTGTGCTCAAAGATGTTGCTTTGGTTTTGAGCTTACATTTCAATCTCCTTTCGGTTTCGCAACTCCTCAGAGATGGTTTTGAAGTGCGCTTTAAGCTAGGCCCTTCTCGCATTTCGGATTCTCATGGTGATCTTGTTTGCTTGATTATGCCTTTTGGCCATGTCTTTTGTGCCAATTTTTCTCGTTCTTTCGACACTTCATGGTGTTTGGTGGCCGGCACTTCTTCTGAGCTTTGGAAGTGGCATAGGAGGCTTGGTCATTTGAGCTTTGACTTGCTTGCAAGGTTGAGCCTCTTGATCTAATCCGAGGATTTCCTAAGCTAAAGTTTGAGAAGGACTTGGTTTGTCACCCGTGTCATCACGGGAAGATGGTTGCCGCTTCTGATTCCTCTATAAACCAAGTGAAGAACCAAACAACCCGGCAAGCTTCTTCACATGGACACTGTAGGTCCAGCTCGAGTTCGTTCGAATGGTGGGAAGTGGTACGTTCTTGTGATCATGGATGACTTCTCTCGCTATTCTTGGGTCTTTTTCATGGAGTCCAAGGATGAGGCATTTTCCCATGTGTGGGAATTGATTCTTAGGCTACAAAATGAGCTTCGCAAGAATGCCATGAGAGATATACGCAGTGACAATGGCACTGAATTCAAGAATTCTCATTTTGAAGCCTTTTGCAAGTCTTTGGGTCTTGAGCATCAATTTTCTTCACCTTATGTGCCTCAGTAGAATGGGGTTGTTGAACACAAGAATCAGACCCTTGTTGAGATGGCTAGGACCATGCTCGATGAGCATAGTGCTCCTAGGCGTTACTGGGCTGAAGTGATCAACACAGCTTGTCACGTTGCAAACCGCATTTTCCTTTGAACTTTTACAAAGAAGACTTCTTATGAGTTGCGGTTTGGGCGTCTTCCCAAGGTGAGCTGCTTCAGAGTTTTCGGGTGTAGGTGTTTCATTCTCAAGCAAGGTAACTTAGACAAGTTTGAGTCTCATTCTTTTGATGGCATCTTTCTTGGTTATGCTAGTCATTCACGTGCATATAGAGTGCTTAACCTTGAGACTAATCTTGTCATGGAGACTTTTGAAGTTACCTTCGACAAAACCACACCTTGTTCTTCTCCTGTTTTTGAGCGTGCAGGTGATCAAGAGATGGGTGAAAGCATCTTTGTGGAGGAGGAGCAGGACAACGTCGATTGGGGTGCTTCCGAGCCGACTCCACCAACAGCCCCTGTCGACCCTACAACGACTACGTCGGTTCGAGGCCCCGATCCTTCTTCTTTGACCTCGTGGGGGACAGATGACCAGTATCACTCTCTTGCACTTGAGAGAGCTCTAACTATGGTTGAGGGGGAGGCTACTTCATCAAGAACGATGCCTGTACACATTCAGCGTCATCGTCCTCCTGAGAACATGATCGGTAACCTCAACCAGCGTGTCACTCACAACAAGTCATATGAAATCTCTTATTTCGCACATTTTGCTTTTGTTGCCAATTTTGAGCCCGAAGATATTGGACAGGCTTTATCTAATGCTGATTGGGTCAATGCCATGCATGAGGAGCTTGAGAACTTTGAGAGAAACCAAGTCTGGGTCCTAGTTCCTCCACCTCCATAGTGTCATCCCATAGGTACCAAGTGGGTGTTTAAGAACAAGCAGAGTGAGGATGGGTGATAGTTAGGAACAAGGCTAGATTAGTTGCTCAGTGGTTTTGCTAGAAAGAGGGGAGAGACTTTGAGGAAACCTTTGCTCCTGTTGCCCGTTTAGAAGCCATTAGGATCCTTTTAGCCTTTGCAGCTTTGAAAGGGTTCAAGTTGTATCAGATAGATGTCAAGAGTGCTTTTCTCAATGGGTACACAGAGGAGGAAGTGTATGTGAGGCAACTCCCTGGTTTTTAAAATCCTAAGCACCCATACCATGTTTATGAACTCCACATAGCCTTTTATGGTCTCAAACAAGCTCCCAGAGCCTGGTATGCTAGGTTAAAGTCCTTTTTGCTTGGGAAGGGTTTTTTCCATGGGCTCTGTTGATAAAACTTTGTTTCTCCTCAAGCAAGCAAAGACATTATCATTGTGCAGATATACGTGGATGATATAATCTTTGGTCGCTCTTCACATGCCCTTGTGGCAAGGTTTTTTGATTTGATGAGCAGGGAGTTTGAGATGAGTATGATGGTTGATTTGACATCCTTTCTTGGGTTGCAAATCAAGCAAACTCGAGAAGGGATATTTGTGCACCAAGGCAAGTACCCAAGGACCTGCTGAAGAAGTTTGACATGGGCGAGGCCAAGCCTCTTTCGACGCCCATGGCAACTACTATTGCCCTGGATGAAGACCTTGAGGGAGAAGCCATGGATTAGAAGGAGTATCGTAGCATGATCAGGTCGCTGCCGTACCTGACGGCGATGAGACTAGACATCTAGTTCACGGTCTATCTTTATGCATGCTTTCAGTCTTCACCACGCACGTCTCATCATGAAGCCATCAAGCGAATCATGAGGTACCTTCATTTTACTCCTAAGTTCGATCTTTAGTACATGACTGCTTCCACCCTCTTGCTTTCTGGTTATTCTGATGCTGATTATGCTGGCTGTCGTGTTGAGAGAAAGTCAACTTTTGGTACTTATCAGTTTCTTGTCTCATCTCTTATTTCTTGGTCCTCTCGCAAGCAGTCTTCCATAGCTCAATCCACCTGTGAGGCTGAGTATGTTGCTGCTACCGCTTGTTGCTCTCAGCTGCTTTGGATAATTGCTACCTTGAGAGACTTTGGCTTAGATTTCACCCGAGTGCCACTTTACTATGATAGCACCAGTGCCATAAGTGTAGCCAAAAACCTAGTGCTTCATGCCAAAACCAAGCACATTGAGGTGAGGTACCATTTCCTGAGAGACAACCAAGAGAAAGGAACCATAGACTTGAGACATATTTGCACCGAGTGCCAGCTAGCTGACATTTTCACCAAACCTCTTGGCTAAACCTAGTTTGCACACTTGCGAGGGGAGTTGGGTGTTTGCTTCCCATTTTAGTTGTGGGATGCTTTGTATCTTGTATAGTAGTCTTTCTTTGTTTCTCTTTGCTTTTGCTTTTTATCATATTGCATTGCATCTCATCATGTATCATATATCATGTGCTTAGCTTCACTTGTTTAGCTTGTTGATTAAGGTTATGCTCTTGTGGATATGTCTTATGGATACATGATGGCTATAGCAGCTTAGGCTCTTTTTGATCATCTTGATACATGTTATGAGCTAAGCTTGTTTTCTAAATGTGAACTTGCTTAATGAATGATGAAATCTGAAAAATGTTCACCTTTGAGATAGCAACTAGCATATGTAGAATGTGTTGAGATCCATGCTGCTCTCACATGTATGCTTCAGTTGCTATGTCTCATGTTTCTTGAATCATATACTTAGCTCGGATCTCTTGATATCTTTGTGCTAAAACTTGATGTCTAAGCTAAGTAATGATAAAACTATTTTGGAGTTGGATCTTTACTGTCCCACAGCAATGTCATGAGACTGCTTCTCATTCACTTGAGTGAGATGAACTTGGGCATTGTAGTGCTAGTCTACAACCACTCATGACGAGACGGCTTCCCACTTGCACAAAGGGATGAACTCGGCGTGGTTGAAAAACATGATAAAAATTAACAAAATCTTTCGGCAGACAGTTTGATACTCTCACATACACATGTCTAAAAGTAACCTTGTAATCCGCTGAAAAACTCTGATCAATGTTGAAGCTACAAGTGTTAAGTGCTTCCTTGAGATATGATGTATGATCGTTATATGGGGTAGTTCACTGTTGTATACATGTGCTAGCACTAGTTTGATCTCCTGCTCATATTTGTTATATGCTATCCTGTTTGGTGAACACCTTTTATGAAATATTCTTAAAACTGGTCAAAATGCTTATGATTCATATTCCATTTCATTTGATCAGTTTGAGCATTGGCTTTGTCTTGCCCCTATTATATTATGTGTGCCATACCAACTTGAGCATGATTTTATTCAACTGGCGATACTCCTGAAGCTTTGTATATTTGCATTGTACATCTTGTGCATTTCATAACATGTTTTAAAGGGGAGCTTCTATCTTGTCCACTTGATAAGTGCTTTTGTCAACAAGGGGGAGAATGTTTCCACAAATCTAGAGTGTGCATTCATGTGCATTTGTGAGGTTGATGCACTTGTCAGGTTGAGGGGGAGTTGCACATTTGATTTTGCTAGACGTGTCAAGCCGTTTTCCTTTGTCTAGAGGGTCTAGCCAGTTTTAGGTGTTTTGAGCCTATTTTGCTTGTTTGCGTTGAGCCGTTGCCCATGTCTTTGGGGACCAAGTTTTTGCTCTTTGCTTTGCTCATGACAAGTGACCATTTTGAGCTTTTCTTTGGCTTTTGGTCATTTGAGTGGGCTTTCTCTGGCTTTGTGTTGGTGTTGACAATGCACTCATCAAGGGGGAGATTGTGAACACATGATTTTCCATATCATGGTGTAGCATCTTTGTTGGTGTGATGAGCGATTGTCAACATGTCCAACACTTGTGGTTGGTGGTTGGTTCGGTGGTTCAACTGATCCCCTGGCACAGGGTTCTGTGTCGAAACATGTCTCTTGGCTTGTGATGTGCAGGTGTGGAGTCCGGATGCAGTGGCAGTAGTCGGGAGAAGGTCAAGTAGGGTGTGCCATGCTGACGGACTAGGTGCAGTGAAGGGTGGACGCTAGGCTTGGACTGACGGACGAGATGGCCGAGTGGCCAGCTGCAGTGGCTGACACTTAGGACATCAACAAGCACAAGTGTACATGGGTGGGGACGCGTACAGGCTATGCTACTCACGAGGAGGTTTGGTGGTTTGTCCTCAAAACCATCGGTGGGGGACGCATATGGCCTACGCTACTGACGGACGGTTTGGTGGTTTGCCCTCAAAACCATCAGTGACGGGTTTTGCGGGTTTTGGCCTCAAAACTCGGGCGGAGGTCCCGATGCGGACGGATAGCACATGGCAGCATCGGAGAGACTGTGTTGAGGCAAGACTACCGGTGGAAGGCGCTGTGGCCGTCGGATCAGGAAATCTCAAGTTGATAGTGCCCTTAGCTAGGTGGTTCGCTCAAAAAATATCTTGGGGCTAAAGTGGAATTATGTAATAGGCATATAAATAGGAGTGGACTGCCCCCACTCAGATTACCTCTGTTACCTCTATCATTTTCGTTTTTCCTTTTCGTGTACCCGATTTCCCTTTTTGTTTAGGTTCTTGTTTAGAGGTCCAAGAACAAATTTTTGTGTGATGTCCTCTAGAGATTTTTGAGTGGGAAGAGGAGGCCCTAATCCCTCCTCGTACCCTTCAGGCGTTGATTTTTGTTTTGAGATTTTTGGTTGTCTCTATGCTGTGTTGACTTTTGGTGGTATGTTTGGACGAAATTTTATTCGTCGGATTCAGAGGGATTTGGCTCGTTCTTTTTGCACTGATTGATGCTTTGTCGAGTGATGAACTAGATCACCAAGTGATTTGAACTCGTGCATCAAGCAATGTAGGATTTGCATTTTTGGGAAAAACTAAGTTCTTGGCCCAGATTTGTTTTTCTCGGTCATTGAAGTTAAATTGAGTGACGATGTCATGGGGATAGCCATCTCCCTTGTGATGGCCTGTGCAAAATCTGGTGTCGATATGTATTGATCTGATCCAGTTTTTGTTCTCATGACGTTGCTATTCAAAGCAGGTGTTCTTCCCTGAGTTTCGTTCATCCTCTGCTTTCTGACTGCATGAGGGATTTTTGTGGTGGGCCTAACAGCAATGCTACCAGCATCGTACGCTCAGGCGCTGAGTGAGCTCGTTTGAGCAGCACTTGCCCTTGACTCCTGTTCTCTGATTCTTTCGTCGGTGGTTTTATAGCTTCTTTGGCGAAGCTAGTCAGCAGGTGTGGGAGAACAAGTAGTAGCACTGCAGCGTAGAACGCCTCCCAATTCAGGCCGGGTGCTCCCGACCAGTTCATGACTACTTTCCGACCTCTTGCCGACCACCAGTTCCCAACTAGTTCTCGACCACTTGCCGATCACTGTGATCGTTGTGGTCCCGACCAGCTCCCGACCTATTTTTGTCCTATTGCCAACCACCGTGATTGACGTGGTATCGACCAGTTCCTGGCCAGTTTTTGTCCTGTTGTCGACCGCCGTGATCGGGGTCCCGACCAGTTCTCATCTAGTTGGCAACTAGCTCCGACCAGTTGTGTTTGATCTCTGTTTCTATCTTCATCTCTTGCATTAGCTTTATGGTGATCCGCTATGTTTCTAGGGAACTTTTGGGGTCGTGGACATCATGGTGTTGGTTTGTGTGTTTGGGGTTCAAGTTGGGACAGTGGCCTAAATATTTCAAAAGAAAATTTGGGGCTCCCATTCACCCCCTCTGGTCACTGTTTTTGGTCCTTCAGATTCAAAGGTCCTCTGCATAATCTTGGATATTCAATGGAAGTACTCGTCCACTATCTATAAGCTGATGTTTACTTTTGTATGTCACAGGTGATAGTGCTTTATGAACAGCTTGTAGCTCAACAGGAATTTTCTGCCATGTTCATCAATTGACTGACCAATAGGATGGGCGCAATGGCCAGCACCTGGAACCAAAAGAACTCAATCTCAAAGCCATCCGCCTCATTGTTTCCAAGGCCCACTACATAATCTCTTAGATTTTCAATTGAAGTACCCTTCCACAATCTATAAGTTGATGTTTATTGCTTGGGTTTCATAGGAGAGAATGCTTCGCGAACAACTGGTAGCTGGATAGAAATATTTTCCCGTGCTCCCCAATTAGCTAAAGAAAATGTTAAGGGAGATGGTACAAGTTCGACTGGAATTAGAGGAGTTCATCGGAAAGCATATGGAGGAGTTATATAAGCTCCGTGAGTATTCCATGTGTACCTTTAGAGAGACATAGGAGGAGCTCAATAAGATCAGTGAGTATGCCATGCATGCCTCGACAGAGAAACAGGAGGAGTTCAAAAAGCTCCGTGAGGATACCATGCGTACCTTTAGAGAGAAACAGGAGCAACTCAATAAGAGCATCGATGTCTTGCGTGGCTCCCTGAGGATGTGATGCGTGCCTAGCTCTCAGTCTTTAAGTCCTGGGGGTTTGGTTGAGTGATCATTTGTGGTCTGAGCTTTTGGGGTCTCAGTGCTTTTGAACAAATTCCCTCTGAAGTCCATGTTCGTGCAGTTCTTCTCAACAAATCTTGCTTCGGCATGCTCCCTTGCATTTTATGTCGTAGACATCATTACTCTTTGCTATAGAGTTAGTCACGCAAACTACTAAATGACATAGTAACAAGCATCACAGGAAAAAGAGGATAAACTACGGAGAATACTATCAGACACGGTCTACTTTACAGGGGCCTAACTTTCTCATGCTAAATAGCATGACTTTCTTATGCGCAATAGCATTTCAATACCAATGCCTCCTTCATTATGCATTAGGATGTGGCGAGATGCGTCCTCACTGCAAGATGCGAGCTAGAAGGTGGGCAATTCATGCATTGCTATCAGTTTCCCAGCAGACTGATTGCTACAACATTCAATATAGACTACCATTCACAATTTGTCCTACGAGATCAAATATTCAGTGGTCGGACATTCTTGCGTCCACAGCCACGTCTTAAACATGATGCTCTAGATCGAGGCGAAACTTGTTCAGATAACTCCTGGCTGCCAACAGTTCACAACATACAGGTGAAATGGATTGTTGCCTTTCATAAGACTTGTTGAACTTGCCCTTTGAAATAAGTACACCAAAAATGCATATCACAACTGCACCAGGCATGTCAAGTGTGTCACTATGGAGAATACTATCATATGCGCACTCAATTATGCAATGGTCGGATTTTCTTATGGTCCCAACAATATTTCCTTTAAAAAACTTGCTGTAATAATACCTTTGCACATGATATATTGTTAAACTTTATATTATTAAAATCATTCGTGCCACCAGTACATATTGACCAAAAGCATAACTATCAGTGAGCACTCAGCAAAATGATTGCAAAGAGATTCAAATAGAAAATACTTCACATGTTGTCCTACGAGATCTAGTATGCAATGGTCTGACTATCCCACTAGATCAAGGCGAGACTTGTTGAGATGGACTCCACACTCCATACGGTTTACAACAAACATGTAATAAGAACCAACGGGGGGTGCAAAGCAGACACAACCAAATATTAAATTCAACAAAAGATCACGTGCATGGAGATATTGCCAAAGATTACAACGACCTTTGTTTTCACAAATGTTACAACTAGGGATGTCTTGGCAAGGTTTGGGCCCAAGTGGGTACTATGCCCAGGTCACCCGACCCCTATTTGGGAGGTTCGGAATGAACAGGTTCTGGATTAGTACTTCCCCACATGATAGAGATGGTTTGGCCAAACATGGGCTTGGTTAGCCACAAAGAGGGGGTCGCCCAACCCACCTATGGAGGTTTCACAGGACTAGTTCTTGTCGTAGAGACTAGCCTAGGTGTGTTCATTCTAATCTAGTGGCCAAACCATATAGAAATAAAAAGAAGTTAAGGCATGTAGGTTTTAGTCTTTTTGAATCATTAGCAAAGATGAGTTCTAGCATGTCAACTTCTTTGATCAAGGTTCATGCTCATGGAAAACTATAAGAAGGTGGCCACTTACCTTAAATATGATGAGTTGCAGCATTGGTCCTCCTCAGTTGCATCAAAATACTCCTTGGCCAAGCAACTTGATCTTTGACCACTAGGATCCCAATCTGTCTCCATGAATGATCTTATGACTCACCCGTAGAGATGTCGATGTTCTTGCTACACCAAAAGTGCAACCAAGTCCCATGCAAGTATGCTTGGTACAATATTCATGCTTAACACCATGTCAAGTTCAATTAAGGTAGTATGTTTAACCTAAGCACCATGCTTAATTTAAAAAGACTATGGAGGTATGATTAATACACCCAAACCAAAGCATGCTAACAAAGAAAAAGGAAGCATGATAGGATAAACAAGATTCATTCTACTAGAGACAAGAGAATGAGTGGTGAAGACAAGAAGCATTTTTTATTTTATTTTAGAGGGTTGAAGACAAAAGTAAGAGGAATGGACTCAACAAGAGGAATGGAAAGTGATGAACTAGTCAAGAAGTATGGCTCAACATAGTGGAGGTTGACTGGTGGGCTAAGGGGCCCAGCTCTAACCATTGTAGTGTCTTCGAATAGGAGGAGGCCCGCAAGAACATGGACGCAGTGGACTGGCTTATCGATAATCTATAAATTGGTCTATAAAACCTAGCTCTGCCTCATCTTGGACTCCAAGAACCAGGAGAAACTGACCCAGACTATAGACGGCTACTTCTTTGCTGGTTTGGCTAGCAAAACAAGACTTCATAAGCATCACCGGTGGATGCCCTCCTCCTTCAAATTCTTGCCTTTCATAGAGGAATTAGTAGTTGTATCAGATTGCTACAACGGGCTCATCCTTTGCTGGTGCCTTGGGGGTCATGGATATCACTATTGCATTGGCAACCCAGTGACTTATAGGTATGAGATGCCGCCTAGCACCCATGTAGTTGGCCAAGCATTGGGTGAGTCTCACTTGTGTTTCGATCTGACATCTTCTTCGCACTTCCATGTGATTGAAAATGTGCGTGGTGAAGACGGTCGGTCGCAGGTTTGGAGATCTATGAAGGGTTTTGAGGGTGCTACACTAGCTAGAAAACAAAACTTTTCTACCTCATAAACCAGGATCTACTGCTAGATATAGGTCATAGGATTACCACTAGATGCGCAGGTGCAGTAGAAGACTTAATGTAGTCAAACGCATCACAGTAGTGCTGTGCAGTTGTGTGGTCATCCGTCAAGTACACCCTTCGCTTGCGGATCTCTCGAGCACATTCCTAACCATGTTCAGCAAGTCACCGACTAGTCCAACTAGGCACCAACTAGTTGCCAACCACCGTGACCATCCAGTTTTGTCCCTGTGCCACAGATTTAGCACATCTGAGGTATCACACATGTACGGGGAGAAGCAATGCACAACCGGACTGCTAGGTCTGCGAGGAGCAAAGGCGTGAGCGTGCGGTGGGTGATGGCAGCTGAATCAATTAGCTCTGCAACCCCGACTTGGAGGCCGATCAAGAAACCGATGCCTTGTCTAATCTGGGTCCAACCCGGACTAGGCTTCCAACCCTTAAGCGTGCGACCCTATGGGTTCGTGTACACATAGACATGGACCGATTACTCTACTCGCTTAATAGTTGATAGTGTCCTCTAGCAAGATGCGACAACTCCTATGCGTACACAAAGATCATATCAGACGAACCACTATGACCATGTACAAGTTATTCCCTTTGCCACTGATTATGGTTCAACTCATGGGTTAACTCTTCACCCAAGCATGGCCATGCATTTGTTGATCCAATCACTTGAGTGATCCAGTGACATCTCTCTTATGCAAAGAGGGGCAAATTCCATCTTGACTGTCTATGTCTCATAGCATGCTTCCCGACCACCCGAAGGCCACCTTTATAACTACCTAGTTACGGAGCAGTGTTTGGCAATCCCTAAGTAGTTGTTTCACATCTTGAGTACATACCAAAATCTCAGGTCTAAGGACATAACGTACATAACATGAATAGAGACAATCTCTTGTCGGGTCAGTCCAGCCTACATGTCTCACATGTGCCCACATTATTAGTTTGACAACTCCATGTCCATGACTTGTGAAACATAGCCATCAACTAATACATGTGCTAGTCTAATATTCAAGTGTGTTCTCACAAGAATGCCGACCAGGGACAACTTTAGAACAACCATACAAGTATTGAGTTCCACAAATAATTCACATAATTGCCAATCAACACAGGTTGTCTATAATGGATATTCATTGAACACTTTATGCATGTCATAGATATAGCTAGAATATCATCATCTCTATGATTATCTCTAGGGCATATTCCCAATAGTCTCCCACTTGCACTAGAGTTAATCTCTAAGATGTCTAATCCCCATGGACCTCATGTGCGCCTCATGCTTAGGCTATGGAAGAGCCTTTGTCAAAGGATATGCTATATTCAAATTCGTACGTATTTTGCATAGTTCAATCTCTCCTAGTTTCACAAACTGTTGAATGAGATGAAACTTTCAGAGTACATGTTTGTTTTTCTGATGATCCCTAGGCTGCTTAGCCTATGCAATCTCCCCATTGTTATCACAATGTAACTTCAATGGGCCCGACGCATTAGGAAACACACCAAGTTCAATGAGGAACCTCCTCAACCAAACACCTTCCTTTGCAGCTCCACCAGCAGCAATGTACTCGACTTCTGCTATAGAATTGCTGACCGCTTCATGCTTGGAACTCTTCTAGCTTACTACACCACCATTTATTATGAACACAAAACCTGATTGAGATAGTGAATCATCCTGGTCGGTTTGGAAGCTAGCATCGGTGTAACCATTTACAACGAGCTCCTCCTCACCTCCATAGATAAGGAACACATCCTTAGTCCTTCTCAAGTACTTAAGAATGTTTTTAACCAACGTTTAGTGACTCTCACCAGGATTGGCTTGGTACCTGCTTGCAACACTTAGAGCATAGGCTACATCTAGGCAAGTACATATCATGGGATACATGATGGAACCAATTGCCGAGGCGTATGGAACCTTACTCATGTGCTTGCGCTCAGCATCAGTGGAAGGACACTGCTTATCACTAAAGTGCACAACATGTGACACAGGCAAGAACCCTTTCTTGGACTGTTCCATGTTGAACCGCTTCAACATCTTGTTAATGTACGTGTCTTGGCTTAATCCAATTAGCCTTTTCCACCTATCTCTATAGATCTTAATGCCTAAGATGTATGTTGCTTCTCCTAAATCCTTCATAGAAAAACTATTATTCAGTGAAGTCTTTACAGATTACAACATAGGAATGTCGTTCCCGATTAGTAATATGTCATCCACATACAAGATCAGAAACACAACAGCGCTCCCACTTTCCTTCTTGTAAACACAAGGTTCTTCTTCATTCTGACAGAAGCCAAAACCTTGGACAACCTCATCAAAATGAAGATTCCAACTCCAAGATGCTTGCTTTAACCCATAAATGGATTTCTTAAGCTTGCATATCTTTCCAGCATTTTTAGGATCAACAAAACCTTCGAGCTGTATCATATATGTCCTCTTCTAAATACCCATTTAGAAAGGCTGTTTTAACATCCATCTGTCATATCTCATAATCAAAATATGCAGTAATGCTAGAATGATCCGGATAGATTTAAGCATCGCTAGCGGCGAGAATGTCTCATCGTAGTCAACCCCTTGAACTTGCCGAAAACCCTTTGCAACAAGCCAAGCTTTATAGACATGAACATTTTTGTCCATATCTTTCTTCTTCTTGAAGATCCATTTGCACTCAATGGGTCTAACCCCTTGAGGCAGGTCAACCAAGTTCCAAACCTGATTGTCTCCCATGGAATCTATCTCGGATCTCATGGCACTCTGCCATTTCTCAGAATCTGGGCCCATCATTGCTTCTGCGTAATTTGCAGGTTCGTCATCATCTAATAACAACAGATCACCATGCAATTCGTGAAGTCTCACTGATCTTTGTGGTTAGGGCGGATTACCGACCACAGGTGGTTGGGATGAACCGACCATGTGTGGTTGGGGTGGTGGGGTCATTGGGATGTACCGACCACAGGTGGTGTACGAACCGCAGGTATATCAACTTGTTCTCCTACATTAGCATCACTCATCGGGTCATTCACTAATGACTCATCTTGAACCTCTTCAAGATATACCTTCCGACCACTCCTATCTCCTTTGAGAAACTCTTTCTCTAGGAATACACCATTCTGAGCAACAAACACTTTGCCCTTTGATCGGTTATAGAAGTAATACCCTAAAGTTTCCTTTGGATATCCCACGAAGAAACACTAGTCCAACTTTGGTGCTAGCTTATCAGATATCAACCGTTTGACATAAGCTTCGCAACCCCAAACTTTTAGAAAAGACAAACTGGGAAGTCGACCAGTCCACATCTCATATGGTGTCTTCTCTACGGACTTAGATGGTACCCTATTTAATGTGAAAGCGGCTGTTTCTAGAGCGTATCCCCAAAATGATAAAGGTAGGTCCGACTGGCTCATCGTAGACTGAACCATGTCCAACAAAGTATGATTACGACTCTTGGACACGCCATTTCTCTACAGTGTTCCAAGCGGTGTAAGTTGTGGAACAATTTCGCAACTCTTAAGATGACTGCTAAACTCATGGCTCAAATATTCACCTCCATGATCTGATCGCAAGGCTTTAATCTTCTTGCCACATTGATTCTCTACTTCATTCTGAAATTCTTTGAACTTTTCAAATGTTTTAGACTTATACTTCATTAGGTAGACATATTCATATCTACTAAAGTCATCAGTAAAAGTAATGAAGCATTGGAATCCACCTATTGTTGTCATGCTTAGTGGTCCGCACACATCAGTATGTATGAGTTCCAACAAGCCAGACGCTCTCTCAGGAAAACTTGTGAAAGGCGCCTTGGTCATCTTGCCAAGCAGACAAGCTTCACACGTCTTGTAAGATTCAAAATCAAACGAAGTTAGAAGCCCATCATCATGGAGCCTCTTCATCTGATTTTCACTTATATGACCCAAACGACAGTGCCACATATATGTAGGACTTAAATCATTAAGCCGAGGTCTTTTAGCAGTAACATTACAAATAGGAGCATCGCCAAGATTTAAAATAAATAATACATACACAATGGATGCAAAAGCCACAAACATGTCATTCTTGGAGATCAAACAACCATTGTCTTTACTCGCAAAAGAATAACCATCCTTCATCAAGCATGAAGGTGATACAATGTTTCGACTTAAGCTTGGAATGAAATAAAAATTATTCAATTCCATTACAAATCCTGATGGTAGGTGAAGTTGCATCGTCCCAACATTCAACGCAGCAACTCTTGCATTGTTGCCCACGCGGAAGTCAAC
Organism: Bothriochloa decipiens; assembly: GCA_023333625.1. Lineage (NCBI taxonomy): Eukaryota > Viridiplantae > Streptophyta > Magnoliopsida > Poales > Poaceae > Bothriochloa > Bothriochloa decipiens. The sequence goes on along the minus strand of CM041632.1, from coordinate 36,440,211 downwards.
CTCTCCCTTTTCCATGCTTCTACTTCTTATCATTCCCTGCATCGTATTGCAAATATGAGCAACCAATCCAGTATCGAATACCCAAGAATTGATATAGGAGTTAGTGAGAAAAATGTCCGTAACATGAATGAAAAGGGTACAAGTAGCAGTAATACCTTTACCGCCGCCATCCTTCTCTAAGGATGCCAAGTACTCCTTGCAGTTCCTTTTCCAGTGACCTTTACCCTTATAGTAAAACCAATCTAAATTTGTAGATGGTCTAGCCTAGGCAACAGATGGGTTTGTCTTAGAGATCTCATCTTTAGCCTTGGCCTTCTTCTTCCAAGAATTGCCCTTCCTCTTGAACTGAGGTCTTTTTTGGACCGCCAACACCAGGCTACTACCGACACCTTTCTTGATGTCGGCTTTTGCTGTTTTCAGCATGCCACACAATTCACTCAAACCTCTCTCCGCCCCATTCATATGGTAGTTCAAGATGAAATCTCCATAACTGGGTGATAGAGACGAGAGGATGAAATCAGTAGCCAACTCTTAGCCGATTGGAAAGCCTAGCTTCTCCAACCTCTGAGTGTAACCAACCATCTTGATTACGTGTGGTCCTACTACTGCGCCTTCTGCAAGCTTGGTTTCCGCAAGCGCCTTTGAGACATTGAATCTTTTAGTCCCGGCTTGCATGCGAAACATCTCTTCAAGCGCCATAGTCATATCGTTCGCTGAGTGATTGTTATCGAACTACATCTGCAGAACAGATTCCATACAAACAAGCATAAGGCAACTCACTTCAAGATCAGCATCACATACTCTCCTGTAAGCAGTTCTTTCAGCAGCAGGTGCATTTTCATCAGGCTCATCTGGTAATGGGTTGTCTAGAATTTCTTCCTTTTTTCAGCCCTAAGAACAATTCTTAGGTTGCGGATCCAATCCACGTAATTTGTTCCATTCAGCTTATCTTTCTCAAGAATTAAACACAAAGTAAATGGTTGATTTTGGGCGGCCATTTATCTACAACAAAAGTAATGCAAAATACTAAGACAAATATATCTATGAAGATTAAATTATATCATATATACTTTACTCCCACTAAAATCAATATCCCTCAATTGATACATGCCAACCAGTGAGCTTTAGCATCACCGCTGGTCAGTATGGTAGATCGGTAAGCAACACCTTGCTAATCATATCTCATATGACTCTTGTTGTTGGGACAGCATCTCTATGCCGAGCACTCAACCTTCCCATGCTTCAAGATCCCTAACCATTAGGATGATCTTGTTTAAGTAATCAAACCTTCTTGCAGTAAGTATCCGATACGAACCTGCCTAGTCAAGGAAAATCAGTGGCACCCTAATTTCATAGACCCACCACCGATCATACAAGACTTGTGACAGTGCAAGGTTTGGGGAAGTGTATCTTAAACATTACTGAGGGATATCCTACTTTATTACCGCACAAACATAGACAAAATGTTATAGCATATGAAAGTAGAACATAGTAAGAATGACATAAACACAGATATGACTTGGTATAGCCCATTGTTCCTTTGAGATCTCCATCTCAGCGTCAATCTGTTCGTCATGGTGATCTCCATCTCCATGGTCCATGTATGTCATCCATCTGTGGTGCAACCTCCAAGGCTAGCTTTCACAGATTGGCACGTAGGCCATAACATTAACTGACAATACATCTAAGGCTCCTGCCTGTATTGTCCTCATGATGTGCAAGCCATGAACTAATTACATACATGCATCTCATACACATAAGGGCTATACCAATCATGAATTTCTGCAAAACAGAGTTAGCTGACATCTATAGTCTAACGGTGCATGACCTGAAACTGTTCTCGGAAACCTAGTGCCTGGTAAAAGATCCCATCTACCACCGTCGCACATCGCATGTGCTCGGCACTTGACCTAAGACTCAATTCGATCAATCTGATTGATCTCAAACTCGCCATGACTGGTTTTACATGTATCACTTAACTCGGATGGCAGAATTCTGACCAGTACGAGTAGATCATTACAAGACCAACGTGGCAAGACGATGAACCAAGATCAGAGAAACAGTGCATATCATCATATGCGCACAGCAGGACCTATAACAAAGCAGCTATGGCTCTGATACCACTGAAGGGTTATGAGGGCGCTACGCTAGCCAGAAAATAAAACTTTTCTACCTTATAAACCAGGATCTACTGCTAGATATAGGTCACATGATTACCACTAGATGCACAGGTGCAGTGGAAGACTCGATGTAGTCGAATGCATTGCAGCAGTGCCGTGCAGTTGCGTGGTCATCTGTCAAGTACACCCTTCGCTTGCGGATCTCCCGAGCATGTTCTCGACCACGTTCAGCAAGTCACCGACAAGTCCAACTGGGCGCCGACTAGTTGCTGACCACCGTGACCATCTAGGTTTGTCCCTGTACCATAGATGTACCACCTCTAAGGTATCACACACGTATGGGGAGAAGTAATGCTCAACTGGATTGCTAGGTCTGTGAGGAGCAAAGGCGTGAGTGTGGGGTGGGCGATGGCGGCTGAATCGATTAGCTCGGATCGGATCTCTTTGCCTCACCCCTACCCCTTGCTTATATAGGTGTCCCTCTACAACCTCGACTTGGAGGCCCATTAGGAAACCTAAGCCTTTTCTAATCCAGGTCCAACTCGAACTAGGCTTCCAACCCTCAAACGTGCGACCCTATGGGTTCGTGTACACATAGACATGGACCGAGTACTCTACTCGCCCAATAGTTGACAGTGGCCTCTAGCAAGATGTGACAACTCCTATGCATATACAAAGATCATATCAAATGAACCACTATGACCACGTACAAGTTATTCCCTTTGCCACTAATATATGGTTCAACTCGTGGGTTAACTCTTAACCCAAGCACGGCCATGCATTTGTTGATCTAATCACTTGAGTGATCTAGTGATATCTCTCTTATGCAAAGAGGGGCAAATTCCATCTTGACTATCTATGTCTCATAGCATGCTTTCTGACCACCCGAAGACCACCTTTATAACTACCTAGTTACGGAGCAGCGTTTGGTAATCCCTAAGTAGCCGTTTCACATCTTGAGTACATACCACAATTTCAGGTCTAAGGACATAACTTTACATGACATGAATAGAGACAATCTCTTGTCGGGTTAGTCCAGCCTACATGTCTCACATGTGCCCACATTATTAGTTTGACATCTCCATGTCAATGACTTATGAAATATAGTCATCAACTAATACATGTGCTGGTCTAATATTCAAGTGTGTTCTAACAAGAACACCGACCAGGGACAACTTTAGAATAACCATACAAGTATTGAGTTCCACAAACAACTCATGTAATTGCCAATCAACATAGGTTGTTATAATGGATATTCATTGAACACTTCATGCATGTCATAGATACAGCCGAAATATCATCATCTCTATGATTACCTTTAGGGCATATTCCCAACAATCTACTCATCTAAAACTGCATCATGGACCTACAAAGAATTTGAATGGCCTGAAGGCACTGTAGGGATTTTGTATTGGTATAAGGCACCAAATGTGTTTCTTAATGGTTGCCACCACATTATGGAGTACTGTAATGTGGAAGGCTGTAAGATATTTGCTATGGATATGGCAGGAAAACATGGAGGAAAATCAATTGGCCTTATGGAAAAGAGCACTCCATGCATCTAACTCAGGGTCACTTGTGTGTAAGTAGTCTTGATGGTCCCAGTGATTCATTGCTTTCAATCTAGTTCCTTCAAGACTATGGTACTGATAATTGGATATTGAAGCATACTGCCAGCATCTTGGAGCTGTTTGGAAGCATTGATATTGGATTTGGGGACTATGGATGGGGTAATGAGGAGTACTGGGTGATTGTAGTTCACTCAGAATGGAATTTGATTTTCTTTGAAGGGGAGGATAGAGCAAAGCTGCCATATGACATGGACCGCAGAGAATTCCATGTCATCCCTGCCCATGAATTTGAGTATGTTACAAGTATCGTTAAAGATGTGTTCATCTTTAGACCATTATATCTTTCTAATGTTCCCTTGTTCTCAGATTCATTGAGAGAAGTAAAATAAAGCCTAATTTGATGCTTATGTACCCTTGTTCTCGGACATTAATTGATGCTTATGTGTTTGGCCTGATCATATTTAATAAGCTCAGACTTCTTGCCTTTGCAGTATGTATAACATGTGATCTCTGTTTGATTCAATCAGATCTGCATTGGTTGGACTTTCTGATGTGCGCTGTATGTACAGCTGGTGCGATCGGATGATCCCTTTCTGTCCACCAAGCACGGCGTCAGACTTACTTACGTACCCAATCAACTAAGAATAAAAGAACACTCTTATCATTGACATTGAATGGATGCAATAATTATGTAGTACGCTTCTCTCAGAAGAACCCAATCGAGCTCATGGCTGTTGGATTTGTAATAACGTGGCAAACCAGTGCCACAAAACTTTAAGCTGCATTTGTTGCTACGCCTGCCAATGATGGTCACTACCACTTGCACTTGTAAAACTGAGGTAGCTTGTTTGGGTTGTGTAGATTCGAGATGAATTGTGTTCCATGGCCGTATGCGAGGGTTTTCCACAACTTGCCTGACTGCTAGGAGCAAGTTCATAGGTTCCCTGGTGCTGTTTATAAAAAGTAAAGCTGCTCAGAAGCTGCAGTTGCTGCCTTTAGCTCCTATGAAGCTGAGCTCGTGTAATGATTATTAGTGTGATGGTTAGACTTCATTTATATGCATTTCTAATGGTATTGTATGTGTGATGGATAGACTTAATATATCTAAATTTGTAATAGTATTGTCAGTGTGATGGTTAGACTTGATTTAACCAAAATTATAATAGTTAAAGCTCCATTAACTGTGTAACACTCTACTGTTAAGCATGCATAATAACTTGCATTCTTAAGCATAAGCATCATTATGCATGGCATTGATGAAAAGATTAATTGTTATTTTATGTGGATGCTTAAATTATTCAAATTATGGTTGCATTTCACATGACTTGGATAAGTGGTATGAGTGTTTGGTGTTCGATGACCTCTAAAGTAACCTAGACATGATTAGGACACCAAATGAACCTAAGTTTATGTTCATGGTTTTGGTTAATTAAGCTTTGATGTCATGGTTGACCAAGGTGGACCATGAAAGTGGTTTTGTTTGACTGATTTGAAAGTGGTAGCTAGATTATTTGCATGTGTATGCACCCTAAATAAAGTTTGTATAGAATTTCATAAGGAACAAAAGTTGTTATTACCACTTTTCATGAAAATGCTTGGAAGATGTTCAAAAATGTTGAAAAAGGCAGGTTTGGGGGTAATTTTTCCATTTTAGGGAATTTTAAAGGCATTTTAATTTGGATTTTTGTATTTCAAAATCTATGCAGAATCTGGCCATACTTTGTATAGATTAAATGTTCTACTCTTCTAGAGCTACATTTTCTTCAATATATGTTTTGGCTAATTCGGCTTGGTTTGGGAGTTATAGGGCAGAAAAGTTTAAATTAGAGGTCATGGAAATAGCATTTCAGTGACGGTTGGTCAAAGCCGTCAGGGAAATGGCCGGCCACCGCCCATCGCGCCGAGCCCGCGCGCTCCGCATGGCGTGCGTACACCGGCGGTCCGGGACGGCCGCGACCATCCCGACCGCGTTAAAGCGAGTGCGGCAGCTCCATTCGTTCTGTCCCCTACTCATTTTCCCTCGCTCCCCGCCTCTTTCTCCCGCTCCGCAAGCTCGCCGTCGCCGCCGCCGAACGCGCTGCCGTCGCCGAGCCATCGCCGCCGTTCATTTTCTTCCCCAAGCGCGCCACTAGACTTGCCTCGACGTGCGCTTGCTCGTGCGCCCCCTAGCAGCCGTCCTCGCCGAGGGTAAGACCCCAATCGACCCTTCTTCTCCGCGGCCGGCGAGACGGTGACCGCCGTCGCCGCGTTTCGATTGATTCGGCCATCCTCTTCTCTTTTGACTCGAGCTTTAGCTGTGCCTTGATGTGTAGAACCCGTAATCCTAGTTAATGGAGCCACTGCGGGTCAGTCCTCGTCGGAATTCGGCTGTGCCGCTGACGGGAAGCCGTCGCCCGCCCTGTGCACGCGGCCGAGCCGCCACGTCCCCGCTCCGACCGCGCTAGGACCTCGAATCGATGCGCCTAGACCCGCTCGTGCTATCCCTCGGTTCAATTTGGTCGGGGAGCCACGGCAACGGCCGGCGAAGCCGCGCCGACGCCGTCGACCTACCCTAACCGCCTGCAAGGACCTCGTCCTTGAATACGACAAAAGCTAGGGTGCTTCGTGCATATCTGCCAGACACAGGGAATTTCTTTATCGGGCTTAGTGGATTTCTGGTAAACTCAGGGTCTTCGGTGCAAAAGCGTTTTCCTTTTTCTTTTAAAGAATCTGATTCTAGATTTTTGTTAAATCTTTGAAAAATCATAACTTCTTCATTTTTCATCCAAATGAGTTGGTTCAACTTGCAGTATTTTTCTTATGAGAAGATCTATGCATAAAAAATATGAAATGTGAAATTTGTGATACTTTTCTGTATAGATTTATTTATCTCTATTAATTGCTTTTATCTTAGAAAATGCATAAGTAATTCTCTGTTGCTCAGAAAAATGTGAGACCAAGTTTGTTAGTCTTCTTATGTCATGCTCTATCTGTGAAAAATATTGTGAGGCTATGTCCTGAGGAAAGTTTGCTCTGTCTAGTTATGGTGCCTACTTCCATTAGATGATAAATAATTCATAATAAATAATATATAAGGAATTTGTGCATGAAACTTTTTAGAGGGTGTTTTTATGTCAATCTAGAGCTAAGAATGTTCTGAGATCTATTGTTTGACATTTTTCTATGTACAAAGTATTTTATGGCCATTGAATTGTGCTGCCTTGTCATTTTTGTGTAGGATAAAATACTTACTATTTTGACCTAAAATTTTTATGGTAGTCTACATTAGGCATGCTTAAGCTTCTGTAATTTTTACAGAATTTTTTGAATAATCTAATGTCATGTTACAGTTCTACCCTGATTTCTTTTAAATAATTAATAATGCTTTAAGTTATTATTTCATGTGTGTAATAATGCTTTTTCTGATGTTTGTGATGTGTATAATCTGTTATTGGTTTTGGTTCAGTAGAGGGTAGTATGCAAAACAATGGTTGTTTATAATTCCTTATAGCATGCAAGTAAATTGTAATGCGATGCGTGTTTATGATTTTATTATAGAAGAGAATGCAGATGACATGTGCTTATCTTACATGTTTCAAAATCATGTCATTTATCTTTAACTGAGCATTCATTCACATCAGCATGTACCTTTGTATTTGCTATGTATTCATAGTATTCATATGCACTATGCATCATACAGGATCGTCAGAGCTTGAAACGGTAGTTCCCGGAGTACAAGGAGAGGAAGGCCAGCAGGAAGCCTTGGTACAAGGGATAGCAGCAAAAGAGGATCCCGAAGTTGATCTTCCCGAGTGTCCTGACCATCAGCCAAGCTCTTTCCTGAAAGGCAAGCCCCGGAGCATTCTCCCTGTGGTTTGCAAAATATCTAACTTGAGTCCTTTACTTGTTTGATACATTAAGTTATAGGCGTTGTTTTATACCATTGCTGCATTACTTATATTCCTTGCCACTGCTTATACTTCAACCCTGTTAGGTTCAGGTGTGATTATCTGCTTAGCCCTGCTTTAACTAGATCGGTAGAAGTCGGGTGATTTCCTGTCATCCGCGAGTTATAGGTGGTTACTCAAAATGGTTCAATACATTGTTATCTTGGTAACCATGTGGAGATAATAAATCGAGACCGGGCAGGATTGGTGTTGGGACTGAACTGGAGGTTCGGTGAGGTTATCCAATCTGTGTCGAACTAGGACCCCGTCCATTGTACGTCCTCAAGTCATATTGAATTTATGCCTCACATTTAGCTGGAAGGATAAGTCGTTCTGACCGCGAAGCCTGACATTGATTTGGACTGGGAGTCGACCTGCTGTACGCATCGTATTGGAGAAGATGGGAGACCACAGGTTACGTGGAGAGTAAGTCCGAGGTCAGGGTCGCCCTGAATAAGGCAGCCGGGCGGTTCCTGGATACGATAGTACCTGTTGATCTCGCGACTTATCTGAATTGAATCTTCAGTGTTCTGTAGCTCACCTTAGCGGGTGAGTGTGGTTTGTGTGAGGAATACCCGCCAGCTGGTTAGTAATCGATTATAATCGCCATCGTTCCTAGACAGTGAACACTTGACTTGAGCAGCGGCATCATAGTAATAACTTGAATAAAGAGATGAGATGATTGAGCCGTGATGTTGAAAGGCACTCAACCGGAATTGGTTACTATTCTTGTTGAATAATTATTACCATGCTTGTTTAGTACAGGTGCTAATTTAGCATGATAAGGTTAATCAAATTAAAATACAATGCTAGAAGGTTATGGTCAAATCTTTCTTTAATGCAAGCTTTTCTGCAAATTATGAGTCAGCTATCCTACTTATCTAGCCTTGCATACCCCTTGGAGTTAATTTATTTTTAGTTTATGACGGGTAAGTCTAGCTGAGTACATTCTCGTACTCAGGGTTTTATTTCCCATGTTGTTGCAGATGGTGAGATGTTTTATGGCTACTGTCAGCACTACTTCTATTCCGCATTGGGTGATGACTAGACCTTGGGCATGGTCACTCTACTCTACCTTATGCTTTTGTTGGATATTGACTGAGGACCTAGCACTGTATTTGAACTAAGTGTGTGTGTGGATTTGAACTAAATCGCTTCTGCTTTATTTCTAATTTGAACTTGGTTTGTAATAAATTATTTCAAACTCTGATGTTTTAAACTATGTGCGAACTATATATGTTGTGAATGGTGCGGCTAAACTTATTATGATCTTGGCTATGCCAGAAAGTTTAAAATCCCTCAAGATTTCGGTATGACTACCAGGTTTATTAGGTCTCAATCATGTAAGTTTGCTATCTAATGGCGAATTACGTGCTTGTGCTCTAATAAATTGGTCAGTTCTATTACAAACTACTATTCTAGTTTGAGTTCTATATATCTATGTGCTGCTACTCTAAATTTGGAGGAGCTCGTACCATGGAAAATGTTAATCCTACCAGTTTTCCAGCAGACTGATTGCTACGACATTCAAAACAGACAACCCTTTGAATTTGGTCCTACGAGATGAAACAAGCCTCTGATCTTCCAGCCTTACATCATGGCTTTGGTGCTGCTCAACTTGCTCGATTTCAAAGGTTGCCTGGATAGAACGCACCACTGCTATAGTGTCTTTAGCCATAAGTTGTAGATCTAGATGAGGAAAGTAGCTTGTAAAAAATGGGAGTCATTCTTGTTTATCGTAGTGACTTTTTTAATTATTTGTTTCGTTTGTATGAACTTGATGTATCGATGATCGTGTATTCCCTTGGATTTTATGTCATAGATGTCGATACTCTATCATATGAAGTTAGTAGTCACTTAAACTAGTAAAGGACATAGTAGCAAGCATCACATGGAAACGACGATAAACTATAGAGGGTACTACCAGTCGTGGCCAAATGTACAGGGCCAGACTTTCTTATGTGCGCACTGCATTTGAACATAAATGGCTTGTCCTACGAGTTCAATTATGCAGCGGTCAGACGTTCTGGCGTTCGCAAACATGAACTGCCAGGAGCCAAAACTTGGGACTTGTGGGATCAAGAGACAGGACAGTCCATCCATTTCTCTTTCATGCAGCATGGAAAAGTCCGGCCATATCTCTTTTGTGTACCACGAGACAATCTTTATATGGGTCGTGTGATAATTGGGCCATCCCCGCTCCTAAGGGAGTCATACATACTCATCATGTGGAACACGTTGACCTCATTTGCCCAGAAAAATACTAGAAATGAATATAAATTTGGTTTAAAATAAATTTACGTACTTTTCATGAATTTGGGACTGTGCTCATAATGGGAGCGAAGAATAATTAGTAGGAGGAACTGCGATCGTCCACAACAATTGAATCCTCAAATTAGTAATACTAACGAGGGGGTTTCATTTGTGTTGGACCACATAGTATGATAAGGTAGTTTCAATATATTTAGTCATGTAAGCTAGTAAACGACATGGTAACAAGCATCAGAGGAAAATGAGTAGTATAATTATGGAGGATACTGTCAGACGCGTTCAGATGAAGGGGCCGGACAGAACAACTCTACAACTGCCATCGAACACACCCCGCTGCTACACCGCCATCTTTAATAAATAATTGGGTTGGGAAAATGAGGATAAGCTATAGATGATACTGTCAGATGTGGTCAAATGTACACGAATGGCTCCTTTGTTCTGAATTAGGATGCATCGAGATTGGATCGTTGCTGCAAGAGTGAAGCCTGAATTCAGTTGATGCAATGCTATCGGTTTCCCAGCACACTGATTGCTACGCCATTCATAACAACCCTTCACAGTTGGTCTTACAAAATCAAATATGCCACGGTCGGACATTATCATTTGCAGTACAAATCAATGGCACCTCTCATCTGTGATGCGCAGGATGGTCTCACTGTTTCAAATCTTGCTTCGGTGTGTTCCCTTACATTCTATGACGTAGGCGTGGTTGATCTTTCCTATGAAGTTAGTCACGTAAAATACTTGCTGACACAGTAACAAGCATCATAGGAAAACGAGGATATGTTGGGGAACAACTTTATCATAGAAATATTTTGTTCAACCTTCAGAGTTGGAAAGTATGTTTCTACTCAAATCTATTGTGAGACAAAATTAGATGTTCAGCGAAGATGGGATGAAAATTTCGCATAACTTAATTTAGGCTTCCCCTATTGATTTTTGGACTTTTCAGAAAGGAGGATTGACTTCATGTGACACCCAAAGTAAGTTCAACATCAAGAGAGACGATTTGAATAGAACAGCAAAGTGTGTTTCACCACTTCGCTTCTTGTCTTCTAGACATTTGTATAGGATGTTTTGGGTTACGGTTGTAATTTTGTTGTATCCACGAAGTCAGGGGGCCTATAAATACCCCCTGAGATGTATTGTTTGGGATAGATTGAAACATTATTACAATTTGTAATTTGTTCTTTTCATTCGCATGTCGGTGTGACTCCATCAACCAACATCTGGCGCCATCCGTTTGTGTGATCGAAGACACCCACGACCACCACACAAACTCAAAATGAGAAGACCCAGCAAAAAGATAGCTTCAGCTGAAGACACAACAATTCAAGATAAAGATCCAGCTTAAGAAGATGAAACAAAAACCAAAAATAGACGCACACAAAAAAAAAGAGGTCCAGAACGAAGAAAGAAGGCTCAAGGAGCTCAAAGAACAACACATCATCAAAAAGAAGCAACTAGAAGAGGCAAGAGCAAAAATAAGAGAGAAGTCCTTAAGACAAAGAATTGAAGAACCAGAGGCCGAAATAAGAAAGCTTAATCAAGAAATCAAGAACGAAAGCGAAGTCACGACACAAAATCCAAATTCAGCAAACAAAAGCACCCAACACAAAGAAGTCAAAATCAGATTACAACAATTGATACAGAATCACACCTATCAATTGACATTCAACTAGCAAAGTGGCTAGCGGGGTTCAAATTCAACGTCATCCCAACTTACAATGGCATGTCAGACCCAAGGCAATTCCTAATGAGTTTTGAAGCAGCAGTTGCATCAAGTAGAGGAGATGAAAATACACTAGCGAAGTCACTCATCATGACAGTAAGAGGACCAGCCCAGCATTGGTACTCTTCACTAAAACCAAGGTTAATCAAATCTTGGGATCAACTCTGCACAGCTTTGCTACTTGACTTTCAAGGCCTGCAAAGAATTGAAGTTACAAGTAATGATCTCTTCAACATCAAGAAACAACCCAAAGAACCACTAAGTCAATATTACAAGAGATTCGTACGAGCAAAATCACAAATACCAAACATTCCAGATGAAGTCGTCATCATGGCAGCAATCAAAGGACTGCGGGCAGGCCAACTATCTTCACACTTCAAAAGGAAAAGGCCAACCACAGTAGAAAAATTATATGAATAAATGAGAAAGTACTGAAAATCCGACATAGACTAAAGAAAAAGAATAGAAGAAGAAAACAGAGAAAGAAATTTGCCAATGCCAAACAACAACTTCCAGCATTCAAGAATGGCAAATTTCAAGCGAAGGTCATTTCAAAGAGTAAATCATATCGACAATGAAAGTGAAGACAGCAAATCAAGTCAGTTCCTGAGCAACCAGAGAAATTTCCAAAATAATAGAAACTACAAAGAAAACTTCTAACAAAGAGGGAACTAGAATAATCGAGGTAGAAAATTCAAATGAAAAATTCTAAAGCCTGAAGAAATATACTGCATCATACACGACAAAGGGGCTAGCCACACATCAAAGATGTGTCCAAAGTAAAGAAGAGCATAGAAGAAATGCAAGAAGAAAATAGAGCAACTTCGCAAATGAAAGTTGTCAATCACTTAGCACAAGAAAGGCCAAGTTACATGTCAATAGCATACCACCAACAGATGCTACCACCACATCTGCCTATCTATAATTGCCAACCACTAGCATTGTGCCCGCAAAATCAGTGGGGACAGAACCAGCAACCAAACTTCGAACCAGAAAGTTCAGTGGCAAATAGCAATCATCAAAATCAGCACATCAACAAATCTCCAGCAGCATCAACAAGCAATGGAAATGCAGTAATTCCAAGCAAAGGAAGAATCTTAACAATATATGGAGGAAATAGCATAGAATATGACACAAGAAACAAAAAAAGAAATTATTTCAGAAGAGTCAACTCTATTGCAATCCAGGGCCCATTCAAAAAGACAAGATGGTCTCATCTACCAATCACACATGGATGCAATGGTTATAGAAGCCAACATTGAAGGATGGGTAGTTTCAAAAATTTTAGTTGACGGCGAATGCTCAGCAGACATCATATTTACTTCAACACTCAATGCAGTGAAAATTGATAAGACTAATTTGGGAAGAGCAGAACACCCATTAATCGGCTTCGGAGAAAAAAATAAACTCCGTGGGCAGATGTCACACCCCAAAATTTCTATTTTGGGATGTGAACCAAAAACACTAAATAAACTAAAGGATTTACTAATTTCTTTAAAATTAGCCAAGACTTTATTCTTTTGTTATCATTATGGAATGATGAAAAGCGTGGCTTTAAAACATTTGCGAAGATAATAAAGATGGGTTTGTGCTTGGTCCTTTGCTTGGATTTGCTTGTATGTGAAAAAGAATTTCTAAACCCGAGCAAGACACGGCTAGGTTCTTTTCGTGTTTAAAAATAAAGCTTCAAAAACTCAAGTTATCCTCAAGAAGGTTTTGGAAAACATTTTCGGCAAAACCCTCTCTTGCATAGATAGAGAGAGAGCCTTTCCTTTCCCTCTATAGTGTTGGCCATCGCTCTAGTTAGACACCATCCTCTACCTAACTCTAGCGGACCTAGTTTAGTCTCTAAACATCCCTGGCTTGCCCTAGTCTATCCTGGCCTGACCTAGCTTACGCTGGCCTCTCCTAGCCTCATCTGGCCAGCTTTGGCCAACCCCGGCTAGCCAAAGCCACCGGTGGCCACTCACAGTCGGCCATGGCCAACTCCGACTGACCACAACCAGCATTATCTTGGCCACAGCGGCCACAAGCCAGCCATAGCTTTCCCCGGCCACCTTGAGTCTTTCCTGGAGTCCACTGGCCAACCATGGCCCATGTAGTAGTAGCCCAGCCTAGCAACCTCAGACCAGCTCCTACTTAGGTCGGCCACTCCCGGCATTACCTAGCCTTCCTTGGCCACATCTAGCCTCCAATGGCCAGCTATGGCCAGTTCCAGCTAGCCTTGACCAAACTTGGCTGGCCTCGGCCAGTGATAGCCGACCACCAGCGGCCAAGGCCAGTAGCAGCCAGCCATCAGCAGCCGCGGCCAGCCAAGCCACCGCTCGGCCCATGAAGGCAGCCCAGCCACGGCAGGCCACGAGCGGCCTCGCCACCAGCCCACCAAGCGCGCGCCTGCCTTCATGGGCCGAGCGGCAGAGCAGCCTAACAAGCCATTGCAGCTTCACCCGTGCCCGGTCACCGACAGGTGGGCCCTACCCTTCGGTCCCACGTGTCAGCGTCCCCAGGCCGAGCCCGCTGCTCCGCATCGCGTGGGACGCGCCGTCGCCCGATCAATCCCCGGGTGCACTCCCCGAGGTTCCCCTACGCCTATAAAGGGGCAGCCCCATGCCCCATGCCCCGCTTCGCTACCCTAGCGCCAGGAACCGTCGCCACACAAACCCTAGCGGCGCAACCGCCATAGCCACTGCCGCGAAGCTACCGGCCGCCGCCGATCTCCGCCTCCTGCGAGTCTGTGCCGCCAAGACCACCTGGACAAGCTCCAACCCAAGGTGAGGAAGCCGTCGGTCCCCTCCCCGTCCTCCCTCTCTATCCCGCGTGCCCGCACCCCATAGTTGTAGCGCCACTGTCGCCGTCGTTCACTGCCGCCGCGCTATCCCTCGTCCCGGTCGCCATCCGTCGCAATCGACCCGCGCATCGAGTTCGCATGGATGCGCGCATCCCGTCGAGAATCGGCTGCTGGTCATGGCGTTGCCCGTGCAGACCACCGCCACCGGCCATCTTCCTCCGTCATTAACCCCGTGGCCGAGTCCGCAAGGTTACGCTCGTCATCTCGGTGCCCTCCGCCTAACCAGCCGCACACCAGAGCGCCGTTCCGGCGAACTCCGACGGGCTCCCCTGCCGCGCCGCAGTTCTGGCCGCCGTCTCCGGTGACCTGACCCCGTCGGTCGACCCTGGCCGCCCGATTCAATCTGGATGGCCTAGATTTGATCTGGCGTACCGGTCAACCGAGAGTCAACCCGGCCCCACTCCGGCTGACGTGTGAGCCGACGTGGCAGCCACACAAACGCCACGTGTACGTCACGTAAGCAACGACCAGGTCAATCTGGTCAACAAGCTGGTCAGCTCTGGTTATTTTGTAGAAAAGCCCCTAGGTTTTTTGGTATTTGTGATTTAGTCAACCACAGCTCAAAACAGGCTGTTGATTTTATAGTTTGAACCCTGAAGTCATCGGTATTTATGATTTAGGTCCAAAATGAGTTTTATTTTAGTTTTTAAATTATTTTTGAATACAAAATTAGTTTTGTTTATTTATGATTATTCCCCTGACCTTGTTTTAGCCATAAGTTTCACGTTTTAACTCTGTTTTCAGCAAACTTATACTTTTTGGAATCGTATCGACGTAAGCTACGCGAACGTGGTGACATTTACCATGTTCTAGGCTTTTCAAAATGTGACTTATTTGTGGGTTAGAATAATGATCTATCAACGCCTTTCTCCAACATGTGAATAGCCTAGATCAACCTCGTTAATTGCGCCACCACAACGATAGCTCCTTTGTTGGTCACTCTTACGCTCTCATGATTGATGTTGTTCTTAGCTTTGTCTATTTGTGTTGCTTGTTTGCTATGAATGGATGAAGAGCAGTTTATGAGTGCTGAAGATCGGGAGCTGAGGACCGACAAGTACAATTGGAATTGAAGACCAAGAGTTCTTTGACAACCAGAATCAGTAGGTTCATTGGGAAAGCTTTAAATAAGGCAAGTATAGCTTGGGTTTTGTTTATGTGACTTTGATCTTGTGACTTAATTAATGTTTAAGTAATAAACGATAAAAATGACAATGTAACAACTTGATGATTTATCTATAACAGAACCTCTGGGATTTACAGTACAGCTGTGAGGGCTATATGGCTCTAACTCTAGTCACTTGTAGACCCTTTTTCTAGCTTGTTAGTGGTATGCGGGTTGGGTATAGGACAGCCTCTATCCTTATGAGTATAGCCGAGAAGGATTGTGCCATATTGGAAGGGGGTTCCTACATCTGATGCTTACGCATCCCTAAGGGGTTAGAGGAACCCATGAGTGGCTTTATATGATTTTCAGTGTTTTGGGCTTTGCAAACCCATACATTTGGAAATCATGACTCGCAGTGAAGTGTACACCTCTGCTCGGAGTTTAATAAACTGGTATACTAGCCTTGCTCAAGGACACAAGCGACCTTGGAATCTTCACATTAACATGATGAATTTTGTTTGCTAACATGTTCATGGTTTATCGTTTTATGCTTTATATTAATTATGTTACATTGATCATGTGAAGATGGTATTGCCTTATTACTATACTTGTTTAGTTCGACATGGACTCACTCTTGCTATTTTCCCCACACCTCAGGAGAAGTTTTAGGCTTGTGATCAACCAATCAGTTGGATCCAGAGGAGTGAAGTCTACACCCAGAGTTTGAAGTCATTTTTTCATTGATTGTACATTAGGTGATCTTTTATATATTGTGTACGTTATATTTAAAGTATTGTAATTGATACTATTTGTAGCTATATGTGAGATTTGTCCTTTAAGACTCCCATATAGTGTATATCTGATTTTGTCCTTAGAACCGGGTGTGAAAAGTTGGTATCAACTCAATGCTAGCTGTATGACGCAAGCCTAGTTAGCACTAGTCGATTTGCGAAACATATTTTGCTATAAAACTATTTTGCCACCTCCTTGGCTTATTGAATTGGCTATTTCTCATCCTTGTCTTGTATCCTCACCTTTAATAGCTTCCTTTGAGCTATGAATTTCTTTATTCCTTGGACTTTTAAATTTTGTTGGTTTACTAAAATAAAATAAAAAAATTTAATTTTGTCTTATTCAAAATGTACGATGGCCCTTTATAATCTACAATCGGCCCTTTAGGATGACCACCAACGTTGGAGAAGCACGTGTAGCATCGGTGTTGTGATGTGTGCTTATCATGCATGTTGTAATGATTATGCATCGTCTCTGTCCCATGTTCCAAAGTAGACTCTAAAAGAGAAGTGTTGGGAATTGTAGCTTTATCCTTGTTAAGTGGGGTAGAGTCCTCTCTTATCCTACCTATCTCCTACTTTTGATCCCGCTTCTTGTAACACCTCTGGTGTTATATTAACTAAAACATGTCATGTCATCAGATGCACTGTAAAGCATTCATGTTTAAGTCAACCTTAATGTGCATTAACTAAAACAAGTTTATATTTTATAGGTTGATTGTGTTTCTGGAATGTTTTGTCACATGAAATAATAAAACCCTACTTTTGAATGTCATCGCAAATACTTGGTTTATATTCTATGTACTTGAGGTGTAAACTGTGTTTACACTAGTGTCAAGCATAGTGTATAAACCTAAGTTTAACCCTTTAAAATTTGTTTCCATATTTGAAGTTGAATTTAGGTTTCAAAGCTTATTCCCAAGCCTTGCAATTCAAATTTAAATTCAAATTGGAAAGCTATAAAGTGTTTTTCGAAAGTCAATTTGGTCAACCAAGGGTGTCATTGGGTCAATGACCTAAAAATGTCCTTGGATGATGTTTGTGATCACTAATGACTAACCAATTAAGTTAGAAACCAAATCGAGTTTGAATTCAATTTCAAAAACCCTTTATTCCAAAACCTAGTTTTACCCCCTTTTCTGTGATTCAAAAACTATAAAGAATTTGGAGATACTTTAAAAAGAGAGTTTGTAGATCTTGACAAGAGCTACAAAGTTGGTTTATAAAGTTTTTCAAGTTTCCAAAAGAAATTTCAAATGAATTTAAAAATACAGTTTTCCAGCATTTGTTCCCTTTTGATTTTAAAACAATAATTCAAAAATTATGCATAATTTTGGAAAACTTTATATGTGAAAAAGGTTTGGTTTGGAAATAGTTTTGAAGATTTTCAAGTTTTATTGAAAAATCAAAAGTAATTTCAAATGTTTTGTTTCTAGGGTTTTATCCCCTTTTTGTAATTGAATTCAAATTTCAAAAATCCAGACATAATTTGTAATTGAATTTTCAAGTGTAGCTCTTGAAAAGTTATGCAAATGATATTTTTGGAGATTTTCAAGTTCTTATATAAATTTTGGAGTAATTTGTATTTTTAAACGAGTGGCATTTTTGTAATTTTTGCGAACAGTACCGAAACCTATCGTCGGCCGCCATCGCCGGCTTCTCAACCCGCGCCGCCGTCCACCGCCGCACATGCTTGGCTGCCAGCGCGCTCCTGGACACATGAAGCTTCATCGTCGTCATGTCGCCCATTCATACATCGCCTCCGCCCTATAAATAGGTCAGCCGTGGCCGACTTCTTCTTCTTCTTCTCCCCGTCGCCGTCGCCGACGACCTCGCTCCGCCGCTTGAATTCGCCATCGTCGCTCCATCATCCCCCAATTGCTCTTGCCAATAGCTCCGTCACATCCTTACGGTCAGTTTGAGCTAGCTCGTGCTTCCTCTCCTCGCCCGAGCTGCCCGCGCGCCGTCGTCTTCTTCACGGCCGGTCGCCGAGCCGCCGCGAGCTTTTACGCCGTCGACCGTCGTCAAGGTTGAATATATATTCTCTTTAACCCCACTATCATGTTCTCCATGCTATCCTGCCCCTCATGCACATCTTGGCCGGCTTGATGGTCCACAGGAACTCCGGTGACGCCGTTCTTGCCGTCGGAGCGCCGCCGCCGCCATCACCGCCGCCGTCCGCAGCTCGACTCAAACACTCCGGGCCTTCATCAACGTGCGCATCAACACCGTGGTGAGCTTCGGCATCTGTCTGTGTCCTCAATTTCATCATTTCCATATCGTAGCCGCCGGTCACAGTAGCTTGCCGTCGGCATGGCCATGCCGCTCCGCCGCGCGCGTTGCCACTTTGGCTAGGGACAGGGGACGGCGTCATCTTGTTGCGATTACGGTTCGCATGAGTGCCCTGCGCATGTCCGTGTAGTCATCGTCACCGGAAATAGCTCCGGTGAGCTTCGCCGCTGCGCCCGAGCTCCGTCGCGCCGCCATGGCCGCTGGCGTGGGTGCCATCGTCGCCCCGCCGCGCCATTAGCCACCTCAATCGACTCGCCGTGTCGAGATGAGCCTGTAGGGACAAACCTTGTCGCCGGAGACCTCGCCGCCGGCGAGTAATCGCCGGTCAACCGCCGGCGGACCGTCGGTCAGCGCGGGAGCACTGTGCCGATTTTTCTTTTTCTATTTTCAGAAAATGATTTAAATGCTATTTTTTTTTGAAAAATCATAGTAATTCATATATAGCTCCAAAAATTCTAAAAATTTTTGTATGTGTTCTTTATGATGTCATCTACCTAGGAAAAATATGAAATGCCAAATGTGAGTAATTTTTGCATATGTTAAAATTAGCCCTTTTAATTGAAAAATGGACCTTCAATGATTTTTAATAAATAAAATAATTGGCTTTTAATTCTGAAATTTGTTTTGCCATCTAATTAGGCTAAGAGATTTTCAAAATAAAATTTTAAGCTTAATTAGACAACTTTAATTTTATGCCTTTATTTTATGCCTTTAAATAATTAATTAACCCCTTTAGTTAAGGTTAATCATTATAGGATTTGTTTGACTTTGGGATTGATTGATGACCTTGGGTCATTAACCCTAATGACCTTTGGCACTTTAATTAATTGTTTGCGCTTACCTTAATCATGTCATTAGGGCTTAATCAACGTTATTTCATGTGTTTAATTAATTTCTTAAATGGCGTAGATAACCCTAATGAGCTTAATAAGCGAAGTTTTCTTGGCTTGCAACTTTATCGTAAAGAAAAGTTGTACTCAAGCCCTTAATCTGATCATGCATCCATCGAGCATCATGTTTACTATTCCATCATGTTAAAGCATATCAATTATCGAATAGTTTCCGTTAACGGAGAGTTAACGTTGTCGCACCAGATCCCAAGGACGAGCAGATTTAGGAATCGGGGGTTGATCCAGAGTTCGAGACCGTCTACCCCGAATACCAAGGCAAGCCCCAGATGCATTCAAACCCTATTCTATTATAAAAGTTTTATCGCTTCAGCTATGATATGTTGCATTAAGTAAGAGGAGTTGAGTGAAAATCGACAAATTGCATTACCTGTCTTATTTCCTTATTCCTTGTTACCTACTTTGGAAGATAAGTAGTAACGCTTAGCCCTGCTTAATTAGTTAAGTGTTCAAAAGTAAAAGAATGAAAAAGATGAGATTGGTTTTACTTGTTGGAATCTAGATAATAGTTAATAAATCGAGTCCGGACGGTTAACTTGCACTGGGAATGGAGTCCCTCTGTAGTGTTTCCGTCTGTTGATGCCCTAGGTCCCGTCCGTTGCTGAACTGGTGATATCAAGAAATTAGAAATCCACATGCATGAAGTGGTATTCAATGGGCCAGAGTCCCCAAGCATATCATGGAGTGACATATAGTGGGCCAGAGTCCCCACATATGTCATAGTGTGTTATACTGTGGGTTTAAGTTCCCATGTATATCGGTACACGGGGCAGAAGAGTTCAGGTGTATCATGTGGTGATATATGGCTGCGGTTGTTATCCCAGTATATCTGTGATCTGGTATGCATCGGAATTAAAGTCTCCGGTATCCCAGTGATATAGGTCCCAGCTGGGTATGAAAATGGATTCGAATCGCCGTTGCTTCTCGGAGAAGAAGACTCGATCGGTGTTCGTCGTCGTAGTAACAACTTGAACAATGACTAAGGTGTAATAATGAAGTTGGTTGGTAATTGGAGCTAGATCAAGGCAAACTTTACATTCTATTAAGCTTTTTCGTAAAATTTCTTATCTCTTACAAGCCTTACCTTGTCCCTCTAGCCTGCATTTCTTGAGTCTTCACCCCTCTTTTTCGTCGGGTCAATCTTGTTGAGTACTTTTGTACTCAGGGTTTGTTGAACCCTTGTTGCAAGTGAGCCTCATGGGTAGGAGTGCTTTGCATCCTGCTGCATGACAGTCGTTGAGGAAAGTGACGACGAGTAAGATGTTTAGCTCTTGGGTAGAGCTTATCCTTTGGTATTGTAATAAAGTTATCTACTGCTACTCCACTACTATTATGGTTTGTACAATTTAAACTTATGGTTTAAATATTTGAAACTCAAAGGTTTGTAAACTTGTGCTGTTATAAGTCTTCCGCTATTTTACTCTGATATATATTATTTATATCAAACTATTGTAATACTGCAATGCCTCTTTATAACGATTGATCCTGCTCAGAGAATTGTGGATGATTCGGGATTCACCCGACAGACTTTTTAAGTCATATGGAACACAGTCATGGTTATTTGGAGTCTGTTTAGACAATAATCATGCGTGTGGGCCATATGATTTAAGAGGTTCTGCCACACTTCTCATTAAATCTTTATCTACCATGATATCATGCTTCATATCCATATTCCCTTGCTCGTTCTACCTTTGCCCAACATCAGATGATGAATCCAAGTGGTGATGCAAGATCATAAGTCAGGCGGGGTGGAAACACAGAAGGGTTATCAGCTCAATTCAGGAAGGTTCCCAATCAGATTGGAGGAAGGGTCAACGAAAAGACAAGCAGAAGAAGTCAGGAAGAATTTGCAATCCAATGAAGGCAACCACGATGAAGCATTTAGAATCCTAGAGCAGTGACAGTATTGTAGACACTATGAATTACCCTGCCTTCAGAAGCAAGCAAGTGAGGTAAAGATGAAGACCATATGCGAGACCAGAGATATCTCAACGTCGAAGCGATTCTAGAATCCATAGTGGAAGCTTAGGTGAACTTGAGGCAGTCAGAAGAAATCTGAAGCACTCAAGATCACGTGAGGAAATAGCTATGTTCTTAGGTTTAGCATACATGTTTGTGGATTAAGAGGATGCTCATTTACATATTATGGATGTAAGCGGTACTTTTGTTAAAGTGGGGTAGTGTGTTCTATCATATCTATCTTTTGATTAATCCTTGTTATCTTATTTCTTACACTATGCCATGCTTTATTTCCACCATCTTTGCTCAAGATTTGTTTCATGCCTTCTCCCTTCCCCATCTCAATGGAGGAATCAAAATTCAGAGTAGACATCATCAATATCAAAGGAAGTGTTGCCTTCAACGCCATCACTAAGTGGAACAAGATCTTTGTTAAGTGGGGTAGCATTTGGTACTGACCTCATTACTCTTGGGCATCCCAAGTTACAAGACCTGAAGACTCTAGTGTATCTTCTTATCATCTCCCACTAATCCTTGCTCCTTGTCGCTACACCTCATAATGTGAAGGCCCAATGATCAACCTTTATTTATTCTTTCAATCTATGTCAGTCTTCCATCGTTGGATCACATCTCATAAATGTTAAAACAAAAGATCAAACTTTATCTTGTAATATATTTTGGCTATCTTCAATCCATGTCTTATATCGCATTCTGATCAATCTCAAATCAGGGGAGCATGAAGACTGCAAGATTAGTCTTATCTATCTCTCTAGTCCATCTAATTCTTGTTTCTACCTTAATCTATCTTTCAGAGCAGTTTGTCTTCCTCAGCATATATATCTATTTCTCGGTCACCAAAAATCTTGTGAAAAATTCTGTACAATAGTATACTTCACTATCTTCCTCTGACCACAAGAATCACCCTGATAGTTTTTACAGTTTGGGAGTTATGAAAATCACAAGGTGAAGGACCTGTGCTGTTCAAAACCTAGGCAGTTTGGGCTGTGAACTATTTTTGGCTACCTTAACTACATAATCTGGAAAAGTATTGTATACTGGAGTTATAGAGAATTTCATAAGCTTTCCAATAATGTAAACTATGACTATTGGATTAACAAAATAAGAGATATGGTTGTTTTACTGCACTGGGATTTTTCTGCTCGCGAGGAATTGAAGGTTACCTGATCCTCTGATGCACATGAGTTTCCCTTGTATATCAAAAGGCATCAATATGACACCATGCTTGGAAAGTGAGTTTTGGGTTAAAGGAAGTTCTCTTCTTGACTATGATATCTTTGATGGTGGAATTATGCAAAACTTAAAAGAAGATGTGTTGCGATGGAATCCACTAAGAATGTGAGATTCAGAGTTTCATGAGGTTCATGGGAAGCATTATAATCATGGACGTAAGAGAGATATATATTTGGATCATAAGAATCTAAAGGTCACTTTCACAAATTTGGTTCTGATCTTGCTGCATCATCATTGGATAAGAGCTAATCAAGGAAGTGTGAAGACTTGCAGGACAACTTTATCTTTCTCCAAGTCTCTTCGAATCTCGAGATGAGATTCATGTTAAGTGGGGTAGAATTGTCACACCCCAAAATTTCTATTTTGGGATATGAACCGAAAACACTAAATAAACTAAAGGATTTACTAATTTCTTTAAAATTAGCCAAGACTTTATTCTTTTGTTGTCATTATGAAATGATGAAAAGTGTGGCTTTAAAACTTTTATGAAGATAATAAAGATGGGTTTGTGCTTGGTGCTTTGCTTGGATTTGCTTGTATGTGAAAAAGAATTTCTAAACCCGAACAAGACACGACTAGATTCTTTTCGTGTTTGAAAATAAAGCTTCAAAAACTCAAGTTTGCCTCAAGAAGGTTTTGGAAAATATTTTCAAAAAACCCTCTCTTGCATAGATAGAGAGGGAGAGAGCCTTTCCTTTCCCTCTATAGTGTTGGCCATCGCTCTAGTTAGACACCATCCTCTACCTAGCTCTAGCAGGCCTAGTTCAGTCTCTAGACATCCCTGGATTGCCCTAGTCTATTATGGCCCAACCTAGCTTGTGCTGGCCTCTCCTAGCCTCATCTGGCTAGCTTTGGCCAACCTCGGCTAGCCATAGCCACCTGTGGTGACTCATAGTCGGCCATGGCCAACTCTAGGCCAGCCACAACCAGCATTATCTTGGCCACAGTGGCCACAAGCCAGCCATAGCCTTCCCCAGCCACCTTGAGTCTTTCCTGGAGTCCACTAGCCATCCATGGCCCAGGTAGCAGTAGCCCAGCCTAGCAACCTCAGACCAGCTCCTACGTAGTTCGGCCACTCCCGGCATTACCTAGCCTTCCCTAACCACATCTAGGCACCAATGGCTAGCTATGGCCAATTCCAGCCACCCACGGCATAACCTGGCCGGCCTTGGCCAATTGCAGCCGGCCACCAGTGGCCACGGCCAGCAGCAGCCGGCCATCAGCGGCTGCAGCCAGCCAGGCCACCGCACCAGCAGCCAGGCCGCGAGGTAGCCCAGCCACGGCAGGCCACGAGCAGCCTTGCCACCAGCCCGCCAAGCGCGCGCTTGCCTTCGCGGGCTGAGCGGCTAAGCAACCCAGCAAGTCACTGCAGCTCCGCCCTCGCCCGGTCGCCGACAGGTGGGCCTCATCCTCTGGTCCCATGTGTCAGCGTCCCAAGGCCGAGCCCGCTGCTCCGCATCGCGCGGGACTCGTCGCCGCCCGATCGATCCCCGGGTGCGCTCCCCACGGTTCCCCTGCGCCTATAAAGGGGCAGCACCGTGCCCCGCGCCCCGCTTCGCTACCCTAGCACCATGAACCGCCACCACACAAACCCTAGTGGCGCAACCGCCATAGCCGCCGCCGCAAAGCTACCGGCCGCCACGCTGTCCCTCGTCCCGGTCGCCATCCATCGCAATCGACCCGCGCATCGAGCTCGGGTGGACGCGCGCATCCCGCCCGCGCAACCAGATTGCACCCTAGCGCCCTCCCGCTGAGAACTGGCCACCAGTCATGGCGCCGCCCATGTGAACCACCGCCACTGGCCTTCTTCCGCTGTCATTAACCTCGCGGCTGAGTCCGTAAGGTTATGCTCGTCATCTCGGTGTCCTGCCTAACTAGCCGCACACCAGAGCGCCGTTCTGGTGAACTTCGGTGAGCTCCCCTACCGCGCCGCCGTTCCAGCCACCGTCTCCCGTGATCCGACCCCGCCGGCCGACCCTGGCTGCCCGATTCAATCTCGACGGCCCAGATTAGATCGGGCGTACCGGTCAACCGGGAGTCAATCCGGGCCCGCTCTGGCTGACGTGTCAGCCGACGTGGTAGCCATGCAAACGCCACGTGTACGCCACGTAAGCAACGATAGGTGAATCTAGTCAACAAGCCGGTCAGCTCTGGTTATTTTACAGAAAAGCCCCTAGGTTTTTTGGTATTTGTGATTTAGTCCACGCAGTTCAAAACAGGCTATTGATTTTACAGTTTGAACCCTGAAGTCGTCGGTATTTATGATTTAGGTCCAAAATGTTTTTATTTTAGTTTTTAAATTATTTTTGAATACAAAATTAGTTTTGTTTATTTACGGTTATGCCCCTAACCTTTTTTAGCCATAAGTTTCATGTTTTAACTCCGTTTTCAGCAAACTTATACTTTTTGGAATCGTATCAATGTAAGTTACGCGATCGTAGTGACATTTTCCATGTTCTAGGATTTTCAAAATGCAACTTATTTGTGGGTTAGAATAATGATCTATCAACGCCTTTTTCCAACATGCAATAGCCTAGATCAACCTCGTTAGTTGCGCCACCACAACGATAGCTCCTTTGTTGGTCACTCTTACGCTATGGTAATCATAGTAACGAGCTCTACCATGTAGACCGCTCTTTCTTCAGTGTTTCTTTTGATTGATGTTGTTCTTAGCTTTGTCTGTTTGTGTTGCTTGTTGCTACGAATGGATGAAGAGCAGTTTATGAGTGTTGAAGATCGGGAGCTGAGGACCGACAAGTACAATTTGAATTGGAGACCAAGAGTTCTTTGACAACCAGAATCAACAGGTTCATTGGGAAAGCTTTGAACGAGGCAAGTATAGCTTGGGTTTTATTTATGTGACTTTGATCTTGTGAATTAATTAATGTTTAAGCAATAAACGATAAAAATGACAATGTAGCAACTTGATAATTTATCTGTAACAGAACCTCTAGGATTTACAGTACAGCTCTGAGGGCTATATGGCTCTAGCTCTAGTCAATTGTAGACCCTTTTTCTAGCTTGTTAGTGGTTGCGGTTGGGTATTGGACAACCTCTGTCCTTATGAGTATAGCCGAGAAGGATTGGAAGGGGGGTTCCTACATCTGATGTCTTGGCATCCCTAAGGGGTTAGAGGAACCCATGAGTGGCTTTATATGATTTTCAGTGTTTTGGGCCTTGTAAACCCATACATTTAGAAATCATGACTCGCAGTGAAAGTTACACCTCTCCGTAGAGTTTAATAAACTGGTATACTAGCCTTGCTCAAGGACACGAGCAGCCTTGGAATCTTTACATTAAGATGATGACTTTTGTTTGCTAACATGTTCATGGTTAACCATTTTATGCTTTATATTAATTATGTTACATTGATCATGTGAAGATGGGTACTGCCTTATTGCTATACTTGTTGAGTCCGACATGGACTCACTCTTGCTATTTCCCCCACACCTCAGGAGAAGTTTTAGGCTTGTGATCAACCAGTCAGTTGGATCCAGAGGAGTGAAGTCTACACCTAGAGTTTGAAGTCATCTTTCTGCTGATTGTTGTTTAGGTGATCTTTTATATATTGTGTACGTTATATTTAAAGTAATGTAATTGATGCTATTTGTAGCTATATGTGAGATTTGTCCTTTAAGACTCACATATAGTGTATATCTGGTTTTGTCCTTAGAACCAGGTGTGACAGCAGAATAATCTTACCTGTATCTTTTGGGATAATCAACAACGCAAGAACGGAGCCAATAGCATTTGATGTGGTAGAAATGCACAGCCAATACAACATAATTTTTGGCAGAGGGAGCCTAAACACATTCAAAGCAATAATTAGCTACTCATACTTATGTATGAAAATGCCAGCAATCAATGGCATAATAACAATCTTCGAAGATCAAACAGAGGCAAGAAACACTGAAAGAGATTCAAGCCACGCTCTGAAAAACATTCATGTCATAGAAGAAGAAGATGAAGATGAGCTTGAAACAAAAAATGCCAAGCAACAAGAGAAGGCAAAAGCATGAGAAGACACAAAAGAGTACCACTTGATCCACTGGTGCCAGAAAGACAAGTCATAATTGGCACAAATTTAACAAAAAATGAAGAAGCGAAGCTTATTCAACTACTGCGAATCAACAAAGATATCTTCGCCTGGTGAGCACAAGACATCGGAGGAGTAAGCAAAGAAGTCATAGAAAACAAATTAAACATCAACCCAAATTTCAGACCAAAGAAGCAAAAACTCAGAAAGTTGTCCGAAGACAGAACTCAAGCCGCGAATGCCAAAGTCCAAAGACTTCTAAACACAAAAGTCATAAGGGAAGTACATTTCACAACCTGGCAGGCAAACATAGTCATGGTACAAAAGAAGAACAAGAAGTGGAGAATGTGTATAAATTTCACAGATCTTAACAAAGCATGCTCGAAAGACAATTTTCCTTTGCTAAGAATAGATACATTTGTGGACCAAGCAGCAGGAAGTGAAATGCTAAGCTTCCTTGACTATTATTCAGGCCATCATCGAATCTGGATGAAAAAAGAAGACGAAGAATTCACAAGTGTCATTACACCATTTGGATCTTATTGCTTCCAAAGAATAGCTGAGGGGCTCTGCAACGCAGCAAGAACTTTCATCAGAATGACTTAGACAGTTTTGAAAGACCAAATCCCAAGAAACTTGCTCGCCTACGTCGATGATTTAGTGGTAAAAGCAAGAAAAGAGAAGATCACGTCGAAGACCTACAAGAAACTTTTCAAACCTCAAAAAAACAAAATTGAAGATGAATCCATAAAAATGTACTTTCGAAGTTCGAACCGGCAAAATTCTAGGCTTTATAGTTTTAGCAAAATGCATTGATCCAAATCCAGAGAAGGTGAAGGCAATACTAAACTTGGAAGTCCCAAGAAAAATCAAGGAATCCAAAAATTGACGGGAAGATTGGCTTCGCTAAACATATTCGTATCAAAATCACCCGAGCAAAGTCTACCAATGTTCCAAGCATTGAAGAAATAAAGAAAACTTCAAATGGGGTTCCGCCCAACAAGAGGCATTCGAAGAAATAAAGAAGCATTTGTCAAACCCAACAACTCTAGCAACGCCAAATCCCACAGCAGATTTACTACTGTACGTATCAGCAAGCGAAGGTATAGTTAGCGCAGTATTGATACAAGAAGAGAATGATCACTCAAGAAAACAAGTACCAGTATATTTTGCATCAGAAGCATTGTTAGGCTCAAAAACCTTCTACTCAGAAATTGAGAAGATAGCATACGCAGTACTCATGGCGTTAAGAAAATTGAAGCATTACTTTCAAGCCCACAAAATTAGCATTCCAACAAATCAACCACTCAAAGAGGTATTACAAGGCTGTAAAACCTCAGGAAGACTGGGAAAGTGGGCAGCTGAATTATCACAATACTTCATCCTATTTGAAAAAAGAACGGCAATGAAATCCTAGGTACTAGCTGACTTCATAGCAGATTGGGCGCCAACAAAACACTAGCAAGAAGAAGGAGAACAGCCAGAATGGACAATATATTGTGATGGAGCTTGGGGCTTCGTTGGAGCAGGAGCAGCAACAGTCATAACATCACCATCTGGAATCAAGCTAAAATATGTAGCAAGACTAGAATTTTAGTGCACAAATAACAACGCAGAATATGAAGCAGTATTGCTGGGGCTTCGCAAGGCAAAGGCAATGGGAGTTCAAAAATTGATAGTAAATACAGATTCACAAGTTGTAGCAGGGCATATCGAGAAAAATTACAAGGCAAGAGAACCAGATTAGTGAAGTATCTTCAACTCATAAGAGACCAAGAAAGACACTTTGTCGGATTCACAGTGAGAAATATCTCAAGAAATGACAATATGTATGTAGATGAAATTGCAAAAGCTGCTGCACAAAAAATGGAGTTACCACCAGAACTATTCTTTCAAACAATAACCAAAGCCTCGACAAAATCAAAGATTGAGCAGGCAAGAGAAATACACATCATTGAAAGCGAAGACTGGAGAGCTCCCATCATGGCATTCCTAAGAGGATTCGATGAGCCAGTAAATGAAGTTGACAAAACAAGAATGAAACAAAAAACAAGAAGCTACAAAATTATCAATGAAGAATTATACAAAGAAGGAATCTGCCAGGCATTGCTAAGGTGCATTTCAAGAGAAGCTGGGAAAATCTGCTGCAAAAATTCATGAGGGAATTTTGGCAGCCATGCTGGGGCTAGATCAATAGTCTGAAAAGCCTTCAGGCAAGAATTTTGCTGGCCAACAGCTCAAACTGACAGCAAAGAAATAATCAGAACTCATCACAATTACCAAGTGGCAGGAAGCAAAGTGAACGCACCAGGAACTACATTACAACCAATTGAACCAACTTGGCCACTAGCAAGATGGGGCATTGACATAATTGGAAAGTTATCTCTAGTATAAGGAAATTATCAATACGCAGTAGTAGCAGTTGAATATTTTACCAAGTGGATCGAGGCAAAACCAGTCATAAACATTTCTTCCCACACAATGAAAAAGTTCCTATGGCAAAACTTAATTTGCAGATTCGGAGTACCAAGACATATCACTGTTGACAACGGAAGTCAATTTGACAGCGAAAATTTTAGACAATATTGCCACTCAATGGGAATCAAACTTTGCTTCGCATCAGTAAGACATCCCCTATCGAACAGAGCAGTAGAAAGGGAAAATGGCATAATTTGCATGGGAATATCAAAGTGTTTGACAGACTTAAGAAAGGGAAAATGGGTAGATGAATTACCAAGGGTAATCTGATCACACAACACTTTAAAACCAAGACCAACAGACTTTTACCCATCCAAGCTGTTATACAGGGATGAAGCAATGAACCCCAAAGAAATAAAGTTTGAAGCGCCAAGAACAAACGTATAGGTGATCATAGAAGAAGACCAAAAAACAAGCAAAGACCTACTTGAAGAAGAAAGAAATAAAGCACTCGAGAATATCAAGAAATATCAACTTGAAACAAAAAAGTGGTACAACAAGAAAGTCAAGCCAAAGGAATTAGCTCCGGGAGATTTCATCCTCAAAAGAAAAAGAAATGAAAACACAGTCGGGAAATTCCAACAAAAATGGGAAGGACCTTTCATCATCACAAGAACAAACAAAGAGGGAGCATATTATTTAGCAAATCTGGAAGGTGAGGAGCTTAGCCACACTTGGAACATAGAATCACTACGAAAGTACTACCCATAGCCAAAGACCATACTAGAAGAGTAGTTTACTTTTCTGTGAAATAGAAGTAGAAGCTTTATTTTCCCAGCAAAGTTCAGATTCAAAATGTAAACGAGCTGCACTCTTTTTCCACTCAAGGGAAACCGTTCGCAGGGTGAGTGGTTTTTTAACGTGGCGATCTCTTTGTAAATCTCATGAAATATGAATGAGAACGTAGATTCCCCAGGAATGAGTTCTTTTACATTCCCAAAACAAAACTTGCTGAAGAGTATATTCAAAATACACTCATATATCGGCAAAAATATTGCAAATATGTAAGTTAGCATTAATATTTTAATAAACTTAAAAAGTGCTAACTTATCCAATCAAAACAAAATTTTCAAACCTTCTAAGCGAAGTTTACGCGTCTACTTCAAACGAAAAAGAAGGGACGGCATTTTAAAATTTGCTAAGGCAAATTTTTTGACCCCATTTCACTAAGGTGAAAATTTTCAAAGCTTCTAAGCGAAATTTACGCGTCTACTTCGAACGAAAAAGAAGGGACGGTGTTTCAAAATTTTCTAAGGCAAATTTTTTGACCTCATTTCACTAAGGTGAAAATTTTCAAAGCTTCTAAGCGAAGTTTACGCGTCTACTTCAAATGAAAAGATGGGACGGCGTTTCAAAATTTGCTAAGGAAAATTCTTCAACCTCATCTCACTAAGGTGAAAATTTTCAAAGCTTTTAAGCGAAGTTTACGCGTCTACTTCGAACAAAAAAGAAGGGACAACGTTTCAATATTTGGTAAGGCAAATTTTTCAAATTTATCTCACCAAGGTGAAAATATTTCGAGACTATAAGAGAGATCAACACGTCTGCCCAAGCAAAAAAGAAGGGATGGATGAAGTAGTCATGAATACTTTGTAATAAAAAGAACTCACTGAAACAAAGTTTCACCAAAACAAAACGTACTAAAAATCTCAGAAGCCAAAAATTAATGCAACTCATTTGAACACACATTTATTCATCAATTCAAGTGAAGTTAAACACTAACACTTCGCGATAATACAACATTCACAATACAAGTTTATTTGAAACACAAACTTCGAATTACAACAATTCAATCATCTTGAGAACTAACTATTTCAGCGGCATTGTCAAGAATATCTCTGATGACTTTGCTAATATTCTCATCAGCTTCGTGACGCAAAAACTCTTCGCCAACATATGTATGAGAAGCGCTTGATCCAGAAGACTAAAAACAATACAACCAACATCATCACAAGAGTAGAGACAGCAACGCTTGATCAACAAAGAGAAACCTTTTTTTACCTGAGCGAAGTCTGTAAAATCAAAAACCCGACGAGAAATAAGGGGTTTTATGCCACAATAACGATTTTCTATCACTACAAAACAACTTGTTAGAAAAACAAAGTCCTACAATGTAAAAGTACCCTCAAGCATCAAAATGGAAACTTACAAGAAAAAAGTCATTAACAGAAACTTACAAGAAAAAAGTCATTAACATCACAACCGCCATTCTTTGCACAAAAGTCTTAAAATTCAGACGGTTCAAACATAAAATTATCTTTACACATCATTAGCGGGGCAATTTCTTCAACATCCTGCACAGGCTCACCACGAGGAACCTACACAGCATGGGCAATTGTTAAACAACTTAAAGACACACATCACAAGTTCACAACTTAAGAGCAGAAGCTCTAACTCTCAAATACCAAACTAAAAACCTAAACATGTCTACCACTAACATTGCTCATCCCAGCACCAATTTGACTTCTAGCCTCCACATCCTTTTTTGCAATCTCCTCATCTTCTTTCTGGCCACCCTCTGTTTCTTTTGCAATTTGCTACAAGAAAATAAAAAATCAAATTAGAACAAAAACATAAAAACAAACAAGAGATAGCATGGAAAATAAGAACCAAGATTTACCCTTTGCAATTTTTCCCTCGCCCTATCAAAGCAATGAGTACGACATTTAGATTTCTAATATTGATCAAGAAACTTGTTGCATAGCACTTGAGTCACTTTGTTAACATTAGTCAAGTTTCCCACCGCAGGAAATTGGTAACCATCATCACACAATTGTTTGAACAAAGGGTCTTGGCTCTACCTCATCAAGTGAAAGAGGGCACATGCAGCATAAAAGACACCAATGTCAACCGTAGTCTCCATGACTTGAGATAGATTTTCATATTGATGACACAACTAGCTAAAGAAACTATCACGATCACCGGCTCCCAATATTTTTCTCCAGGCCTAGCTCCAAATTTATCATAGCATTCAAAGCAAAGTTCCCAAATCTGATTACATTTGTTGAAGAAAGACTTATCCTGTTCCTTAACCTTCCTCTCCATGCGCCTCATACTTTCCTTAATCTTTTCATTTTCCTCTAGAATTTTCTTACATTGCTCATCCTTCTCTTCAACACGAGCAAGGGCACTAATAAGCTTGCCCTCCAAAACATTATGAGAATCAACCGCATCAGCTCTTTCTTTCTCCTTTTCATCAAATTGCTTCTTTAAATTCTCAATTTTGAGCTGATAATTTCTTTCGCATACAACAAGATCCTTTTCCTTTTCCTCCAAGCCAATCCACAAACCCTTCATCAAAATAGAACCTCTATACATCATAGGTAAACCAGCATCAGCAACTTCAAGCAGAGGCTTCTTTGAAATTTCAAGCTCTACATCAGGAATAGTGTAAGCTTCTTCAATACACTTGGAGAGTTCGACCTCAGAACTTCAAGGCATAACCCGCAATTTATCAGCTCCAATTCCAACAAACTTAAAGCAATCCAAACCAACACGACATTCTTGGAAAAATTCTAAAGAACGTTCCAAAGCATCAGTCAAATCAGCACTACCAACAGTATTAGCAGGTGCAACAGGAGTGGGCAGATCCTGGAGAACATGTTTCATCTTCCCAACGTCCACATTTTTTGCGCGGAGAACTTAGGGCATCAGGAAAGGTAATCTCTGAAACAACAAGTCCAAAACCAAATTAAAGAAAAATAGAGGCAAAAAAGAAAGAGATTGCAAAACTTTACTCACCAGTAGAAACACGTTCGCCCAAATCACACCGAATCTTCTCACCAGTTTCAACATTTATAGTTGAGCTAGACAGACGAATCAATTGTTCTTCATTTGTTTCATCATCAAAAACCTCATCATCACTGTCATCAAGATTCAGAGTCCAAATCATGCTCCCAGAAACTTTCTAGCCCCCAACGATAGCCTTACCTTCGCTTCAACAATAGTAACAGGACTAGTATGCGAAGGAGATTTACCATCTGGTACAATAACTTTTTTTGAACCCTCAAAGCTATGAGGCCCAAATTCGGGAGTCTCAGAATCAAATCTTGGTGAAGCCAGCCTAGCAGTTTTTTGGGAACCATCAACATCAACCTCTTTCTAAAAAATCACTCCAGCACCAGCAACATCTTTGCCAGGATTAGAAGTAGAACCATCACGAGTTTGCAAATTCTACAAATCATCGTTAAGTGGAGTAAGTAAAGGCGGAGTCAAACCGCTAGAAGAAAAACCAAACTAATTTTTCTCACCTCATCATCAATATGCTGAATGCTGAGATCCTAGCGCCATCAACAACTTTGCCAGTTCCAGCCAAATCAAAAATGACATTACCCTCTATATCTAAAGTACGCTCTAAAACAGCATCAAGTTCTTCTTCATCAAGCATCATTGCCGGACTCTTCTTACTCTTCTTGGCAACAACTTTACTAGCACCTCCAACACATTATTTTTGTTCATGACTATAAGCAGGAGGAGGCCTCTCATGATACTCAGATCTTCAACATCATCTTTAACCTAATCTTCAACAGAAGCATCAACATCATCAAGACTGTCCTTATCAGACTCCGGCTGAGATTTACAATCATCCGCCTTTGAGCTTTCCTGAGAATGAACTTGCTCTGACTGAAGCTGTTCCTGACGATCTTGTGAAGACATCGATAAAAAGAAAACAAATAAGCAAAACATAGACAAAGAAAAAATGTAAGTTTATCAAAAAAAAACCTTAGCGAAGTCGCAGCACAATCTTCACGACGATGCTTCAAGAACTCCAAAGAATACCAGAAACAAGGAAACTTTCTTGACTTCGCTTTCAAGAAAAATTTTGACAAGGTTTTCCCTCTCTTGAAAATGACAGCCTTAGGGAGGCACCGCTCTGTATATAGCCGACCTCGGTCAAAACTATCGAACGTTAGTTAACAGTCAAACTAGGTGTTGAAAATTCAAATTTTTACACCTAACGGCTAAACGGCCAACTCCAAAGTTTGGACGACGTTTCCTAGACAAAGTTTAAACAAACTTCGTGGGATTCAGACCTTTGGAGTAGGCCTTCGCCCGCGAGGGGCTGCTGTTAGGGAACAACTTTATCATAGAAAACACTTTGATCAAACTTCAAAGTTGGAAAATATGTTTTTGCTCAAATCTATTGAGAGACGAAAACAGGTGTTTGACGAAGATGGGATGACAACTTCGCATAACTTAATTTAGGCTTCGCCTATTGATTTTTTGACTTTTCAGGTTAAGAAGGAGGAATGACTTCGCATGACACCCAAAGCTCAGTGAAGCCAACGTGTCAACTTCACTCGGAAACTAACCACAATGTTTATCTATTAGTGAACCAAGCTAGAAATTCATCTGATGACATCAAGTTCAGCATCAAGGGAGACGAGTAGAAAAGAATAGTGAAGTGTGTTTCACCACTTTGCTTCTTGTCTTCTAGACATTTGTATAGGATGTTTCAGGTTACGGTTGTAATTTTGTCGTATCCGTGAAGTCAGGGGGCCTATAAATACCCCCTGAGATGTATTGTTTGGGATAGATTGAAACATTATTACGATTTGTAATTTGTTCTTCTGATTTGCATGTCGGTGTGACTCCATCACCCAATAGGATAAAATATGGAGACACTGTCAGACGTGGTCAAATGTAATGGCACCGGACATTATTGCCTTCACACTAAATTTCAACAGCTTTCTACACTACTCCGACGTCTACCTATGGGACCTGTAGCTACTCCGACAGGCACAGATCTGTAGCTACTCTGACAGGCACACCACTAGGCCACTCAGAATCAGAACATATGAGTACCTTTGAACGCCAGGATTGGTGTGCTGTGGGTGTGCTATGGTGGCTCACGAGTCAATTTTTTGGCAGGCTGCGGGTCTTTCCTAGTGGAGAATGGCGTCATTTGTGTCCGTGTTAGTAGTGTGATGCGGCAGTGGCATCAGATCAGATCCACAGGTATCCTATCTCACCTTTTACTATTCGTTTCTTCATCTGCGGATTGCTTCAACATGTGTCACCTATGGTACTAGGGGATTGCATTTGGATTGAAAACCAATGATGCATGGCCATTGGGGGAGTTAGGATGGAGTGCATATGTTTCTTTTGAGTTGAACAAGAAATAGAGGAGGCCCCCGACAAGAGGACAAACTCATTTGCCAGCCTTATGGATGATGTTGTTGTCGAGATCCTCCACCACCTGCCTTCCTGCTCCTTGTTCTGTTACAAAATGGTCTGTAAATCCTAGAAAAGAGTCATCTTGAACCCGAAGTACCTTAAGCTGCTACCCCCAAATTATGGCTGGCTCCTTCTATGACACTTATAAAGGCTATAGACACTTCACCAGCGTCACCGGTAGAGTTTTCCTTGGAATTCTTGCCCATGGACAATGTAGCTATCAGTGATTACTACAACAGCCTCATCCTATGCTGGTGCCATGAACCTGATGGATTCTGCTATGTGGTCTACAATCCGGCAATCCAGTGGTTCACAGAACTACCACCTAGTAACCATTCTGTTTGTGTTGCTCGATTGGCATTCGATCCGACAGCCTCCTCACACTTCCATGTGATTGAATATATAGAAGAGGAGGGTGAGTGCGTGGTTGTGGACATCTGCTCATCTGAAATAACAAGTGTGTTTCTTAACAGTTATCTGCACATGGTTGGCTCCTGGGGTGGGTATTGTCACATACTTGCTATGGATATCAATGGAAACAAATGGAGAAAATTCCTAGGCCTGATGGAACTGCTGCCTCCATACATCAAGCTCAGTGTCACTTGTGTGTGTACTCTTGATAGGCACACTAAGTCTCAACTTTTAGTCTGGATCCTTGAAGACTATAATACTAATGAATGGATATTGAAGCATACTGTTAGCACTCTTAATGTATTTGGAAAGACCAATATTCAATTTGGTCATGAGGAATGGGATGAAGACTACATACTGATTATAGTTCACCCAGAATGGAATTTGATCTTCTTTGCTAGGGAGGCAAGAACAATTATCACGTATGACATGGATAGCAGAAATGTTCATGTAGTCCCTGCGAGTGTCTTTTCTTATGTTAGACGTTCGGTCCTGACAGAATTTGTTAGTAGACCTTGGTATATTCCCTATGTTCCTTTGTTCTCAGAGTCATTAGCAGAGGAGTAGATTAAAAAATTCCATTTGATGCAGGTCACGTTGCATGTGATGTATCTTCCATGTTTTGGTAGTTGAGACACAAATGTTACTCTTTGCTATTTTTAACTCTTCTTTCTGTATATTACTTTGATGTTATGTCTCATACGTTGTTACTCTTTTTTATATATGAAGTTAGTCATGTAAATTATTAAAATACATAGTAACCAGCATCACAGGAAAACAAGGATAAACTACGAAGGAGAGTATTAGACACATTCAAATTACCAGGGGCTGAACATTATGATGCAATAATATTTCATCACCAATTTGCTCCTCCATTCTGCATTAGGATCATGCGAATTTTTCTCATTGCATTGTACTATGTTATATTAAAAAAGGACATGGACATCTTAATTTCCTCAAGGATGGATGTTCTAGCTATTTCTGCTAAACTAGTGTGGCTTCTCTAGTCTTCATTAGGGTGAGGCGAGTCTTGCTCATTGCAGCAAGGTTCTTCCAGGTTCAACAACTTTGGTAGTGCGTTGTTACCCAACATCAGCACGACCACTAGCTTCAGTGATTTGGCATCGCACAGACCAAACCATGTAACTAGGCCCCCAAGTCACAAGCAACTTCTTCTATTCTCCTCCCTCGACACCTACCTCTGCCGAAACACATCGGCCACCCATGATGTGAACGTGCCCTGTCATGGTTTGCCTTATAATAATTGTTCTTCAAGAATGACTTAAATTTGACTATCTTTGTGCATTTTTTAAAAAACATGAGTGTTCAAACTTGGCATCAAAATTCAATTCTTTGGGACAGTTCGGTCATTTCTCTTTTGTGTACCATGGGAAAGTCCGATAATATTACTTTTATGTACCACGGGACAATCCTTAAATGAGCCGTGTGATAATTGGGACATTGCCACACCTAAGGTCCTCCTTGTGTGGAACATGTTGACCTATATACTGGATATATATCCCCTAAAAAAGAGAAAATATCTACCCATTGGACTTGCACTGGCTGGGCGGCGGAGCTAGAGGCGGCGACGGAGGATCATCTCTGTGTTGTGCTGGCTCCGGCGTCCACTTGGAGGCAGGCGGTGGGCTTTTCCAGTGGGGTGCGATGGCATTGGTGTTTGCGTCGCTTGTGTGCGCAAAGGCACAGATCCAATCTGTAGGTCTCATTTCTCCCCTTTTTACTGTTTGTTTTTTCATTTGGGTTTTGCCTCATCATAGATCTACTACAGGACTCAGGGATTTTGCTTAGCATGAACACTTTTGATGCATACAGCCAAATCTATTAATTTTTGATAGATGCGGGACGATAATGGTTCTGGTAGTCCTTGTAGCTCATGGCTGTTGGACTGAATTTGTAATGGTATTGTTAGTGTGATGGTTAGACTTGATTTAGAAGAAATGAGCTCGTACCATGGAAATTGTTAATGGTTGTTAAAGTTGCATTTTGGTATGAGCCAAGGACTTAACTGATGGATCTTTGTTGCATTATTTACTACTTTAGAGATCTCAATACCTGCTATGTTGTGTTGTTTAGCCGTAAGCTCAATTTGTAATGGTATTCTAAGTATGATGGTTAGACTTGATTTAGCTGAAATTGTATTAGACTAATGGTTACAGTCATAGTAACTGCTATTCTAGTTGGGTTGTCTATGTCTATGTGCTGCTACTCTAAATTTGGATGAGCTCATAACATGGAAATTGTTAATGGCTATTAAAATTGCATTTTGGTATAACTTGTGGACCTCACTGATGGATCTTCTGATGCCAATGATGTTCTCTCAACCAGTGCCAATGATTGTTTTCTATTTCAATTGATCTCATTACATAGGAAGCATAGGGTTATTGCACACTGACAAAATGGAGGCGGCCTCGACCAACTGGGCGGACGCATCGCGTAGCCTACAAAAATTAGAAGAATACATTCTGGAATGCATCCGCCGCACTGATTCGGAGATCCTCTGCATAATCTTGGATATTCAATTGAAGTACTCATCCACTATCTATAAGCTAATGTTTACTTCATGTATTTCATAGGTGATAGTGCTTTGTGAATGGCTTGTAGCTCAATAGGAATTTTCTGCCATGGTCGCCAATCGACTGACCAATAGGATGGGCGCAACGGCCAGCACCGTAGAACCAAAAGAACTCAATCTCGAAGCCATCCGCCTCATTGTTTCTAGGGTCTGCTACATAATCTCTTGGATTCTCAATTGAAGTCCCATTCCACTATCTATAAGCTGATGTTTACTGTTTGGATTTTGCAGGAGAAAACGCTTCGTGAATAGCTAGTAGCTGGACAGAAATATTTTCCCATGCTCACTAATGAACTGAAGGAAATGTTAAGGGAGATGGTACAGGTTCGACTGGAATTAGAGGAGTTCATCGGAAAGCATATGGAGGAATTAGATAAGCTCCATGAGTATTCCATGCATACCTTTAGAGAGACACAGGAGGAGCTCAATAAGATCTGTGAGTATGCCACGCATGCCTCGACAGAAAAACAAGAGGAGTTCAACAAGCTCTGTGAGGATACCATGCGTACCTTTAGAGAGAAACAGGAGCAGCTCAATAAGAGCATAGATGTTTGCGTAGCTCCCTGAGTATGTGATGTGTGCCTAACTGTCAATCTTCAACTCCAGGGGGCTCGGTTGAGTGATCATTTGTGGTTTGATGTTTTGGAGTCTCAGTGCTTTTGAACAAATTCCCTCTGAAGTCCATGTTCATTCAGTTCTTCTCACCAAATCTTGCTTCGGCGTGCTCCCTTGCATTTTATGTCCTAGACGTCATTACTCCTTGCTATAGAGTTAGTCACACAAACTACTAAATGACATAGTAACAAGCATACTGTCAGACATGGTCTACTTTACAGAGGCTGAACTTTCTCATGCTAAATAGCATGACTTTCTTATGCACAATAGAATTTCAATACCAATGCCTCTTTCGTTATGCATTAGGATGTGGCGAGATGCATCCTTGCTGCAAGATGCGAGCCAGAAGGTGGGCAATTCATGCAATGCTATTGGTTTCCTAGCAGACTAATTGCTACAACATTCAAAACACCATTCACAATTTGTCCTATGAGATCAAATATTCAGTTGTCAGACATTCTTGCGTCCTCAACCATGTCTCAAACATGATGTTCTAGATCGAGGCAAAACTTGTTCAGATAACTCCTGGCTGCCAACGGTTCACAATAAATAGGTGAAATGAACTATTGCCTTTTATAAGACTTGTTGAACTTGCTCTTTGAAATAAGTACACCAAAAATGCCTATCACAACCGCACCACGCGTGTTAGGCATGTCACTATGGAGGATATTGTCATACGCATTCAAATATGCAGCGCTCGAACTTTCTTACGGGCCCAACAGTATTTCCTTTAAAACTTATTATAATAATGCCTTTGCACGTGATTTGTTGTCAAACTTTATATTATTAAACTCATTCATGCCACAACTACAGATTGACCAAAAGCGTAATCGTCAGTAAGCACTTGGTAGAATGATTGCAAAGAGATTCAAAATAGACAATACTTCACACATCGTCCTACAAGATGTATGCAACAGTCTGACTTTCCCACTAGATCGAGGAGAGACTTGTTGAGATGGACTCCTCACTCCATACGGTTTACAACAAACATGTAATAAGAACCAACGGGGGATGCAAAGTAGACACAACCAAATATTAAATTCAACAAAAGATCACATGCCTGGGTCATATATGAGAACAAGATAAAATTGTACAACATCTCAGTTGTCCCTAGTTAACATTGAGAACACAAATCAGATCATCAGTTATCAGGTACTTGAACATCACACCAATTTTAGAAACAAAGAACAAAATACAGCATATGCGGCCGGGAACGTTTATTGTCAGACATGTTCAAATGTTCCATGGCCGGACTTTCTTACCTACGCAATAGCATTCCGGCATCAATGGCTCCTCAGTTCTATGTTACAATGTGGCAAGTCTAGCTACTGAAATATGCGACAGCCAGACATTCTTTCACAGTAAAACTCAATAGCTACGTCCCATCCTTGATGCACTTGATCGACATGGGTGCATGGCCGACAACATAGTAGCCGTTGATTTTGGGGGTGGGGGAAGACATGGAAGATGGATGTTACTCTTCTTCTTTCCTCTCTTGTCATCGATGGCTCCCTTCTCTTGAAAGATCAAGAGAACGGGACACTCCGTCCATCCTCTTTTGTGTACTATAGGAAAGTCTGGCCATATCTCTTTTGTGTACCATGGGACAGTCCTTAAATAGGCCATGTCATAATTGGGCCATCCCCAATCCTAAGGAGTCATCCTCCTCGTATGGAACATGTTGACTTATATACTGGTTGGATATATTCCACGCAAGTGGAAACAAATCAGTCTGTCACACTTGCGGCACTGCAGGCGGCAGAGGATCCCCGATGTGCTGTGGTGGCTTAGGTGTCTATTTTTAGGTAGGTGGCTGTGGCATTGCGTTCGCCTCGATAGTGTGCCACGGCACAGACGACAGTTCTGATTCACAAGTCTCCTTTCTCCCCTTTTTACTGTTTGTTTCTTCATTTGGGTTTTGCCTCATCATGGATCTACTACAGGACTTGGGGATTCACTTAGAATGAACATCTTTGATGCATCCTCGATCCGTTTTGCGTTATGATGTGGCGAGATTTACTGCTAGCAGCAAGGTGGGAGCCAGCAGGTAGGTGATTGGTTCAATGTATCGGTGCATACTGATTGTTACAACAATGAAAACCGACAAACACATTATTTTTTGTCTTACATGTTCAAATATGTAATGGTTGGACTTTCTGCCATTCATAGACATGAACTAGTAGGAGCCAAGGCTTGGGACACTGGTCTATTAGTGTGAGTGTGGATATACCATAAAAATCCACACTGAAAACACCGTCAACATGCCTCGGTTCCAAGGAAGAATAGCATAACATGAGCATATTTTATCAATAACTAGTTCCACTTGTACTCTTAGCTTGTGATTTCAGAAAATACAAAATATAGCCCAGAGGGACCCACATAGGGGGGTCGGCCAATCCGCACTTAAGCTCACCTTGAGCTGAGCTTCGAGCATGATCCATGTGAAGGTCCCTGGAGTCCAATTCAACAATCACATCAACTTGTGTTTTCATCCAACGGCAAAGGATTGTTTCACATGGATTCATGGGCCCACAAGGAAGCAAGCAACATGACAAATATTTGGCAAAAGACCGAACCACTCCGGATGACAGGTGGGGACACCTTCTAGAAGACCCAGCCGGGCCCACCTGTCATTGGGGGGTCGACCGACCCCCACCTAGTGTGCAACTAGGTCGGTTGGCCCCCCATCGCCTTCCTACATGGCTCCATGCATCAACCTTGATCTTGGACGTCCACTTGAGGCAGTATTGAAGTTGGTTCATCCAAGAGTGTAGAGAGAAGGAGCACATGAATCGCTAACTTGGCACCCCCTCTCCTATAGGGAGGCAGCCACCACCCTTGGAAAGCATCTCTCATCTCTCATTTCTACTTCCAATCATCCAAGGGAGTTCAAGGAAGAGTAGTAGTAGTTAGTCTAGAGTGGGAGTTAGAGTCGAGTCGAGCAAAGCTCGGGGTCTCCGGAGTCATCTTCTGGAGAGTCTGGTATAGCTCTTGTATCTTTCTCTTTTTGTAAGACCTTTCTTTTATCAATATATTATTCTTACTTTACTTTACTGCGTATTTACTTAGTGCAAGTCTATATTTATAGTCTTGTTGTGTGCTTGTCTTAGTAGTATAGTTGTCTTAGTTAGATTGGTTTCCTATAAACAACTCCTTGTGTGTGTATCATTGTCCTATATCTGCATAGGAGCTTTAGCTATCTGTGCGTTAGCTAGAGTCGTAAGAGTAAGTGTGAGCAAGGTGCTCAGACTTAATCTTACCTTTGATTGCTGCTGGTCCGTATGGATAGTCTGTGAGCGCACTCCCAAGAGGTGATAGGCCTTGGGCAGCATTAGGGTTTCTCACCATGTTCGGGCTAGTTCTTAAAACGCAGGGCGTCCATAAGCCAAATAGTCGCTTTAGTAGAAGTTCTGTCTTCTACTATCTCATCTATCCCCACCACACAAGTAGTAAGGCGCTAGTCTAGTTGAGTTATCTATCTATTAGGATTAAGTGCATAGAAGTGAAGTTGGATACGTAGGAGTCCTTTACTCACTCGTTGTCCTCCCACCTAGCTAACACTCTACCAGTTATCTTTAGATTAGGATCTTTGCTACCTTACTTATCTATCCTACCTCTTTTTCATTTACCCTCCTTCTACACTAGTTGGTACTAGATTGTAGTAGACACAAGGATCTCTTTCCCCTTTTATTAAATATTCCTAGCTACTGCTTTCCCCTGGGATAAAATAAATAACGATACCTTGGAATACTCATCCTCGGTGAAGTGCTACATTGGTACATTCTGTGTGGTTGCGGAATAATTCAATTAACATAAGAAATACCCCACAGGCGTTTATAGTGTATTACCAATCATTGGTAGCAATGATAAGAATTACCATAAGCATTTCTAGCGCATTTGCCAGGGATAGGCTTTATGTCTATTTTTGGTAATTGCGTTAAGATTTGTCAACAGTCAAGACATTTATCTTTTGTGTACCAGGGGAAAGTCCGACCATATCTCTTTTGTGTAGCACAAGACAATCCTTAAATGGCCCATGTGTTAGTTGGGCCATCCCCGCTCCTAAGGGTCCTCCTGAAGTGGAATATGTTGACCTATAATATTGGATATATATCCACTAAAAATGGGAAAATATCTACCCATTGGACTTGCGCTGGCTGGGCGGCGGAGGATCCCCTATGTGCTATGTTGGCTCCGGCATCCATTTGGAGGCAGGTGGCGGGGCTTTCCCGATGGGGAGTAGTGACATTGGCGTCCGCATCGCTTGTGTGCTACGGCAGAGGCGTCAGATCCAATTCGCAGGTCTCCTTTCTCCCCTTTTTACTATTTGTTTCTTCATTTCTGTTTTGCCTTAAAATGGATCTATTATAAGACTTGGGGATTTCACTTAGATATATCACATTTGATGCATACTACCATATCCGTTAATTTTAGATAGATGTGGGATAGGGAATGGTTCTGGTAGTCCTTGTAGCACATGGCTATTGGATTTGTTAGGAGGTAGCAAATCAGTGCCACTAATCTTTGAGCTGCACTTGTTGCTAGGCATGCCAATGATAGTCAGTAGCACTTGCACTTGTAAAACTTACACTTGCATTTGTTAGGAGGCAGCAAATCAATGCAACTAATCTGATCCGCAAGTCTTCTTTCTCCACTTTTTATTGTTTGTTTCTTTATTTGAGTTTTTGCCTTATCTACTACAGGACTTGGGGATTTCGCTTAGATTGAC
This sequence comes from Bothriochloa decipiens, assembly GCA_023333625.1. Classification (NCBI taxonomy): domain Eukaryota; kingdom Viridiplantae; phylum Streptophyta; class Magnoliopsida; order Poales; family Poaceae; genus Bothriochloa; species Bothriochloa decipiens. The sequence goes on along the minus strand of CM041632.1, from coordinate 36,396,395 downwards.
AACCTTTGATGCATATCACCATATCCCTTAATTTTAGATAGATGCAGGACGGGGAATGGTTCTGGTAGTCCCTATAGCTCATGGCTGATGGATTTGTTAGGAGGCAGTAAATCAGTGCCAAAAATATTTAAGCTGCACTCGATTCTCCTGATGCCAATGATATTCACTCCACCAATGCCAATGATTATTTTCTATTTCATTGATCTCATTACTTAGGAAGCACAGGGCTATTGCACATGATGAAATGGAGGCGGCCCCCAACAACTAGATGGACGCATCGCCCAGCCTCCAAGAAGCAGAAGAATACATTTTTGAATCCATCCACCTCATTAATTCTAGGGTCCTCTGCATAATCTCTTGGATATTCAATTGAAGTCCTCGTCCACTATCTATAAGCTGATGTTTACTTCTTGGATTTTACAAGTGAGAATGCTTTGTGAACGGCTTGTAGCTCAATAGGAATATTCTGCCGCACTCGCCAATCATATGAGCAATAGGACGGGTGGAATGACCAGCACCCCGGACCAAAGGAACTCAATCTCGACGCCATTGCCTCATTAATTCTACGTGATCAAATACGTGGAGGTCGGACTTTATTTAGTGGATGTTAATTTTAAGTGATAGTCCTTGTTTATGAGGATATTGTGGATGCATGTTACGAGAAACAGTTAGTGGGGTTTTGCTTTATAGGAGTATATATAAGATTAGATAATATTGGACTGTCCTAGGTCCTATTTGGAGGGAATGTGACTATATAGTTAGCCTGCGATGTTCTCGCTAGCTATATTTCGCTATTTCATTACATTTTTTATTTGTTGACACAAGAAACATATTGGGAGGAAGAGATGAAGCAAAGATGTGGTAAAATGTGGGGGCTAGGGGGTGGGGACGGACTTCCATACATGCACAATAGCTTTTCACCACCAATGGTTCCTCCTGTCTACACTAGGATGCTGCAAGACTACCTCCTCGCTGCAAGGTACTAGCCAACTGGAACTTGATTGGTGCAATGCTATCAGTCAGCAGACTAATTGCTACAACATTCGAAATAGACAACCCTTCACATGTTGTCCTATGGGATCAAATATCTGGTGGTCGGACTTTCTGTTGTTCCCAGAAAACTTCAATAGCTACAAAAATGTACGAAGTTTTTGGATGGAATTGGAGGGACAATCAGGCTATCTAGGATGCCGAGCACAGCTAGACATTTGTTGAACGATGCATCACTAAGTGCTCTGTTGGTGAATGCCCTGTGTCTGGGTCTATTGTCCGCTGCTGCCAGCACCGCAGGAGGCACCGATGGTTGGGGTGAAGAAAAAGGTCCAAACCTAGATCGCAGCCAGCTAGCATCGACGAGCACTCTCTCCGTCAGATACTGGAGGTTATATAGAGAGGCCTGTTCCTCGTATTCTCGGTCCGTGGCTCTCAACTGAAAAATGCGTCACATGATGCAATAGAACTGGAAGACTGTGCAGAAAGAAAAAATGGGCGGCGGGCCAGCGATGCGGTCAATGCAAAGAGAAACTAAGCAATGATTCTATGCATCTTCCCCAACATGTAGTTGTGTCCTTCTAGTTTCCAAATGAGTGGCGGGCCACTAAGCGATGATCCGGGTGCATCTTCCCATGCATGCATGCAGTTGTGTTCTTCCAGTTTCCCCAACTGGCGGTGGGGTCGCATCACGTTCCTCTGATGCGTGTCCTATATAATCTCCCGCTCCTCGCATAGCCAGTTCATCATCGTCAAGGCACCAAACCCCACCAGTTCATCCCAATCGCTCCCGCTCCTGTGTGCTACGTGGACGATAGTTCATCTCTCTCTCGCTCTAGTGCTTCATCATTACACTCCCACTACATGGACGATAGTTCATGCTCTGGTTCCTGCTCCACGGATGATGTGGAAATGCCGGTCCAAGTCGGCAAGAAAGAGTTTGTGCTTACGATCATGTCCTCATCCAAGACGGTGGATCACTTTCTACAAGAAGTCCGTGATGACACAGAGCATCGGGCTGTCATCGTCGGTATCGACACCGAGTGGTATCTGAAGGAGCAGAGCTAGATAGCCCTCATCCAAATGTGCATCGGTGATAGGTGCCTTCTCTTCCAAATAGGCGTCGATGGCAGCTTTCCCAATGACCTCAAGAAGTTCTTATGGAGGAAGGCCACATATTCATCAGTGTCGATCTCGCCAATGACTTCGAGCGACTATGGGATGGCCACCGGATCGAGCTTTCCCATATGGTGGAACTTCAGGCAATGGTGCCGTTCATGATCCATGATAAGGAGTGGTATAAAGTGCCAAACCTAGTAGACCTCATGGAAATGTTGCTGGGTGTGGTCATGGTAAATAAAAAGACCAACACATGTTTTGAAGACTGGGATAACAAGAGCCTAAGCGGCGACTAGATCAGGTACATATGCACTGATGCTGCCATGTCGTACATGATTGAAATCATGTTGCATGGTCAGTATGGCTGTAATCTACATGTCCCATAGTCTCCTCTTCCTGCCAACTCCATAGACAATGAGGGAGATGAGGAAGGTCAACAGGTACAATTGCGGTTTGTGGAGGACCAGTGAACCAAGAGGATTGGCTGATGCCCACTTTGCCAAGGTACTCTTGAGACAATCTAGAACTAAAGGAAGCATTTCAATAATTTAATATAGTTATGTATGCCATTGTTTTTGCACATTAAATTTTTGTTGTGTTTGCAAAAGTCATCACTTTGCATATGCTGTGCAAGGTTGAGGAACTAGAAGTGGAATGACGCCCTAAGTCATGCTTTGGCTAAAGCTTGTTCTGACAGAGATGGCAAGGAGAAGAAAATATTACATAAGTGGCTGGTACACAACCATGGCTTCTCTGATAAGCCAAATAGAGGTGGACATATGACAGCAGTTATGATGTGGGTGAAAGCTTTAGCTGAACAAGTTCTAGTATAGATCAAGTTGTATGTAATTGCCAGTTGAAATACATGTTTTTTATTTTTTTGTGAACTAAAATATTTCCTAGGCCCGTATCCTATCCTTGATTGAAATCTGGATAAAAGAGTAAAATAACAAAGAAACTAAAACTCACCTTAACAAGTAGTCGAGGGTTGACACGTTTCCTACTCCGGTAGCGAGAGAGTCCGTGACGTCGCCGACCAGGAACATGTTGTCCAGCGCGTTAAATTTACGGTGCTAGGGACTTTCTTCGATCGTCAACATTTTCAAATTAAAAAACATGGAATATGTGGCGGTCTCTGCTTGAGAGCAGATGGGGCAGTCTCTCGGCCCGAAGGTTTGAATTTTGGACGAAATTTTTGCTCCGTGCCCGCCAACATGTAGATGTCTCTATTTTGCCCTTCCACGCTGAAAATATGTTCACCTAAGACAAGGGCATTTGTGATTGTGGTAGCCACATAAAAGCACAAGGACAGGCCTTCTCCACCCCCATCTCCCATTCTCGCAGCCGCACCTGCCTCTCTTCCCGCTCCGGCCTCCCTCTCCACTTTCAAACTTTCAAGCAGTGCCGCCTGCTGCTATGCCCACCCCACTCCGAGCGCTAGGCACCATCGCCATAGCAGCTTGACTCCAGATCTAGATACTTAGCCTCGACAGCCATCACGATCCATCAGATCCCAACCCTAGTCGGATCCGGATCTGGTACCCCATCGTCAACGCCTGCCGCACCAGCTCCGTGAGGACGATGAGACTTCAGGGCCGGCAACAAACACTAGCCAGTCAAAGAGGAGGAAAAGGTATCAAGATCCCTTTTTATGATGTGTGCTACACTCAGGTGGTTGAACCTAAGATTATTGTAGTTGCATCTTCTCTTTTATTGGCTCAATGGTCTTTTATTCAGAATTAGAAGCTTAGCCAGTGCCTCTTGCGATGAGGTGCTTGTTCTATTTTGTATTGTGTTCTGAGGTGAGGGGAGTGAGGGTCCTGGGGGATGTGGGTAGGTGGGTATGTAGCAATTTAATCCTTCTCTATTTGGATACCAATGTAATTTGTACATAGTACATGTTTGCTGCTAAAGTTTGTGTCCCCAATTTTGGTGTCTTGGTCTAAGAAGGCATAGAGGAGGCTCTGCCAGCCGGACAAAAGGCACTACTAATATGAATCATAGTCGAGGACTTTGAAGTGACCATCGACCACACCATTGGAAGAGCACTGTCAAACCCAGTCCTGTAGTGAAAGAAAAGAGCAGGATGCATCAGTAGTGTGTGAAGAGAATTCTCGGTTAGGTAGAGCAACCGCGCCCGCCAGCAATAGCTTTAGAATTCTCAAAAGATATTAATAAGGACATCAGCAGCCCCATCTCTGTGGATGGCTGCTCTCAGCCAGATGGCCATACCATTGCCAGAGATGGAGAGGGTCGCTATGAGCAAAGCCCCATCTCCCTTCACCCGCAGAATAATAGTGAAAGCTGCCAAGGTTGTTATTAACTTACAAATGTCTACCAAATAATTCGCAATAGCTATTGATATACATGTTGTTGTACTTATAACAATCTGGATATGACTATATGCTAGATGACGGTGCCCATTGCGGACACATGATTTTCCATATTGTGGTGTAGCATCTTTTGTTGGTGTGATGAGCGATTGTCAACATATCCAACACTTTGGTTGGTGGTTAGACTTGGTGGTTCTACTGATCCCCTAGCATAGGGTTATATGTCAAAAATGTCTCTTGGCTTGTGTTGTGCAGGTGTAGAGTTCGAAGGCAGTGGCAGTGGTCGGGTGAAGGTCAAGTAGGGTGTGCCATGCTGATGGACCGGGTGCGGTGAAGGGCGGACGCGAGGCTTGGATCGAGGGACTAGACGGCCGGGTGGCCAGCTGCGGTGGCTGACACTTGGGACATCGAGAAGCACAAGTGTACATGGCGAGGGATACGTATGGCTACGCTACTCGTGAGGAGGTTTGGTGGTTTGTCCTCAAAACCATCGGCGGGGGATCGTACGGGGTACGATACTCGCGGACGGTTTGGTGATTTTCCCTCAATACCATCGAAGGTGGGTTTCATTGGTTTGCGCCTCAAAACCCAGGTGGTCCCGATGTGGAAGGACGACATGTGGTGGCATCAGGGAGATTGCCTCGAGGCAAGGCTACCGGTGAGAAGGCGCGGTGGCCGTCGGATCAGAGAATCTTGAGTTGGACCATAGTGCCCTTGGCTAGGTGGTTTGCTCTAATAAATATCTAGGGGCATTAGTGGAATTGTGTAGTAGGCATATAAATAGGAGTGGACAGCCCCCCACCAGAACCACCTCTCTCAGCCGCACTTCTCAGCGCCTTAGTTTTACCTCTGTCTGTTTCGGTTTTTCCTTTTTCTGTTTGTGTTCTTGTAGAGGTCCAAGAACAAAAATTTTACCCATGTATTTGTGAGATATTTTGTGTGGGAATGGAGGCTCGAATCCTCCTCGTGCCCTGTAGGCTTTTTCTTGCCGATCTGTGATTTTGGTTTGTTTTTTGTGGTGCGTTGACTCTCTGCAGTTCTGCTGGACTAACTTCGATTCGTCAATTTTGGAGCATTTTGGCTCAATCTTTTTGCGTTGATTGATGCTTTGTCGAGTGATAAACTAGATCCTCAAGGGAATTGAACCAATTCCACTCGTGCATCAAGAAACCAGAGCAGTTGGCATTTTAGGGTAAAACTTTGTTCTTCGGCCCAGATCTGTGATTCCTGGCCACTGCATTCAAATTGGGATTTGATTTCTTGGGGATAGCTTACCTTCTCCCTTGTAATTGCCTGTGCGAAATCTGATATCGATCTGTGCTGGTCAGATCTAGTTTTCACTGAATCCCTCTCTCGTGTTGCTGCTGTTCTGAGCAGGTGATTTTTTTTCTTGAGTTTCCTTTGACTCTTTTTTGTCTGTCTGCATGAGGGATTCCCATGTAGGGTCGAACTATAGTGCTACCAGCATCGTGTGCTTAGGCACCGAATGAGCTTCGGAGAGCAGCACTTGCCCTTGACCCAAGTTCTCTGGTTCTTTCGTCGATGATCGGTTAACTGCTTTGGTGACGCTAGTGGTGGGAGAACAGGAGTACTCTACAGCACTGAAGTGCCTCCCACTCTAGGTCGTGGGCTCCCGACTAGTTTCCGGTCAGCTTGTGACCACTTGTCGACCACCGTGAGCTGTGTGGTCCTGACTAGTTTTCTGACCAGTCTTTGCCTCGGTCCCGACCAGTCATTCCAACCTGTCTTTGCTTTAGTCCCGACCAGTCTTTCCGACCAATTTCTACTCTGTTACCGACCACCGTGGTTGACTTTGTTCTAACCAAGTTTTACCGACCAGCTTTTTGGACCAGCTCCTGTTTTATTGCCGACCACCTTGGTTTACGTGGTCGGTACCAATTACTGACCAGGTTTCCTTTAGCTCCCGACAAGCTCCCGACCAGCTGCGATTTGTTCTCTGCTTTTATCCTCTTGCTTTGCATTTGCTTGGAGGGGCTCGGCAGTGCTTCTACCTGGTCAAGGTTTTTGAAGAAAAAGTTTTTGGCTCCCATTTACCTCCCTCTCATCACTGTTTTCGGTCCTTCAATTGGTATCGGAGCCGGTTAAGGATCACTTCCACCTTGATCAGTCCATGATCCACAGAAGGTGACATGGCTTTGCACCACCGGTCGGGTAAGTCGCCTCAATTTAATAGGGAGAACTACTCATACTGAAAGATCTGGATGCAAGCGCATCTACAAGGGATTGATTGGCGTGTTTGGGAAATCATTGAGAATGCTGACTACCAGGTGCTTGGTGCACGGGTTAATCAAGAGCAGATCGACCAACACAGTGCCAATAATATTTCTCGTGCTGAGGTTTACGCTGCTTTGTCAATTTCTGAGTTTGATCGGCTTTCTGATTGTGTGACTGCTCGGGAGATCTAGAGGAGGCTTCAAAGCTTCCATAAGGGTACAACTCATGTTAAAACTAGACTCTACGAGACATACAAGAGAGAATACAAGAATTTTACCTATGTTGATGGAGAGGCTGTTGACTCGATGTTTTCTCGCTTTAGCACCATTGTGAACAACATGCGAGCTAACAATGCAGCGATGCCTTATGACAATCATTAGAGAGCACTCAAGCTTTTATATGCTCTAGATCAGAAGGTTTGGGAGGTCAAAGTGTAGGCGATCATCAAATCGGCCAACTATGAGACTCTCACCATGGACGAGCTATTCAGCAAGCTCAAGTCCACCGAGATTGACCTCCAGACGTAGGTGAAGATCAAGAATCCGTCTGCCCTGACCATGGCTTTGGTGTGAGGTACCTCAAGTTCAAGTTTCTCTTCGACTAACCTATCACAATTGTCTCTTGCTTTGTCTTCTCTTGTGTCTACAACAGAGGACCAGATGGAGGCCTTTGGGGATGATGAGCTGGCGCTGGTCATCAGCAAGTTCTCACGGTTTCACAACAACCGTTTGAACTAATGATGTGGTGGCAATAAGCAAGGCTTCTTTGGATGTGGAGAGCCCGACCACTATGTCACCAGCTACCCCAACAAGCACAAGAGCTACTCCAGCAAGCCCGACCACTCCAAGCACAAGGACAAGTACAAGTCCAAGAAAGGCTTCAACCCAGAGCGCATGAAGAAGAAGTACTTTGAGTAGCTGGAAGCAAAGCAACGGGCCCTCGTCGTGCCTTTTAGCGACGTTGACTCTGAGGGTGACTCTCATCCGAGTGATGATGAGTCCGAGAAGAGGACCGAGAACAAGTTCAATGGGTTGAGCTTCTACACCGACAAGCGCTGAGGTTACTGCACCATGGCGGCTGATGACAGCTCCACCGACCACAACGATGAGACCGACTCTGAGCCTGAGGTAGAATACACAATCGAATCTCTCCTCACTGAACTTGAATCTATGAATGACACCATGCTTAAGCAAGATGCTTTGCTCATTCTGCTGTTAAAGAGCGCAATAGCTTCAAGGCTAAGTATCTCAAGGCTTTAGATGAACTTGAGTGTTTCAAGAAGGAGAGAGCTGCTCTGCCAAACAAGACTAAGTATGATGAATGCGCTGTTCACATGTCTAGTCTTGTTTCTTTGCAGTCTAAGTATTCTGCTCTGGTTTAGAAGTTGGATAGGACTAGAGCTGAGCCTATTTTGTCAGGTCCTTGCAAGTCTTGTGCTGAGTTGTGCTCTGAACTTTATGAGAAGGCTGCTAGGATTGCTTTTCTTGAGAAGTCTAGTGTGGATGGTACTAGTACTCGGTGTCTTTGCTGTGAAGCTTTGGAGCTAGATTTTGCTAACTCTAGGTAAGACAAGAGAAAGACCGAAGAGGAAAACACATTCCTTCAGCACATGTTGAGTTGGCTCTCTTGAAGTGAACCGCAGTTGGGCATGATGATGAGTTAGTACAAGAGGGGTACTGACACAACAGATTTTGGCTTTGCTTCAGGTAGGAAGGGTAACAATGTCTTTGGCAAGGTTGGTGAACACATTGGTTTGAGCACAAGTGAGAAACCCACCAATCCTCAATAGCTCATAAAGATTAACCCACCTAAGCCTTCTGAGCCTACCAAGGTGAGTGTGAGGGATGGAGTACTCGAGGAGCCTCTCAAAACTCCTTCTCAGAAACAAGTTTGGATTTCAAAACCGAACCACCTCAGGAACCCACTTGACACTCTGCCAAACATCTCTGATAAGCCCCTTCCTAAAGCCAAGCCATTTTCAAGAGTGAACCATGCCCACAACAGAGTGAGTCATCCACCACCCAAGAGAGAGGTGTATCACTGTGACTATTGCAACAGGGAAGGTCACTTGTTTGAGTTTTGCTTTAGGAGGAAGAGAGATGAGAGGTGTGAGTTTGAGCTTTACCCTTCTCATGGGATGCACGGTTCACCCGCTCAGAGGCGTAACACTAGACCTAGAAGTGCAAGAAGGTGCTAGGCCTCAATTTGTGAGACCATGTGATGGTTGTGCCCGGCGTGGACCAAGTCGTCTCAATATGACTCCAGGTCCCGTGGCAGTGGCTCTCAGTCCTACACTTCTAGCGCACCACGTTTTCTTTCACGTGGTGATCACTTCTCTCCGATGGGACATGGCATGTATGGTGTTTATCCTAACCCTTTTCTAGGGCAGATGACCCAGCACTGGTATTCTCCTCAGTTTACTAACCCCAGTGTTGGATCATTTGCTTATCCCATGTCTTTCTATTGATGCAGCATGGAGGCTTGGAGAACATGTGGCTTGTTGATTTCGGGTGTTCGTGCCACATGACCGGTAATTCAAATTGGTTCTCCAGCCTCAACCCTATGACCTCCAAGGAGTACATCACATTTGGGGACAATGGTAAGGATAAGGTGCTTTGTCATGGGTCGGTAAGGCTCAATGGAAACTTTGTGCTCAAGGAAGTTACTTTGGTTTTGAGCTTGCATTTCAATCTTCTTTCGGTCTCACAACTCCTAAGAGATGGTTTTGAAGTGCGCTTTAAGCCGGGCCTTTCTCGCATTTTGGATTCTCGTGGTGATCTTGTTTGCTCAATTGTGCCTTGTGGCCGTGTCTTTCGTGCTAATTTTTCATGCTCTTTCGACACTTCTTGGTGTTTGGTGGCAAGCAATTCTTCTTAGCTTTGGTAGTGGCATAGGAGACTTGGTCATTTGAGCTTTGACTTACTTGCAAGGTTGAACTCTCTTGATCTAATCTGAGGATTGCCTAAGCTAAAGTTCAAGAAGGACTTGGTTTGTCACCCGTGTCATCACGGGAAGATGGTTGCCGCTTCTCATTCCTCTATAAACAAAGTGATGACCAAACAACCCGGCGAGCTTCTTCACATGGACACTGTAGGTCTAGCTTGGGTTTGGTCGGATGGTGGGAAGTGGTACGTTCTTGTGATCATGGATGACTTCTCTCGCTATTCTTGGGTCTTTTTCATGGAGTCTGAGGATGAGGCATTTTCTCATGTGCGGGAATTGATTCTTAGGCTACAAAATGAGCTTCCCAAGAATGCCATGAGAGCTATACGCAGTGACAATGGCACTGAATTCATGAATTCTTATTTTGAAGCCTTTTGCAAGTCTTTGGGTCTTGAGCATCAATTTTCTTCACCTTATGTGCCTCAGCAGAATGGGGTTGTTGAATGCAAGAATCGGACCCTTGTTGAGATGGCCAGGAAGATGCTCGATGAGCATAGTGCTCCTAGGCGTTACTGGGCCAAAGCGACCAACACAGCTTGTCACGTTGCAAATCGCATTTTCCTTCGAGCTTTTACAAAGAAGACTTCTTATGAGTTGTGGTTTGGGCGTCTTCCCAAGGTGAGCTACTTTAGAGTTTTTGGGTGTAGGTGTTTCATTCTCAAGCAAGGTAACTTAGAAAAGTTCAAGTCTCATTCTTTTGATGGCATCTTTCTTAGTTATGCTAGTCATTCACGTGCATATAGAGTGCTTAACCTTGAGACTAATCTTGTCATGGAGACTTGTGAAATTATCTTCGATGAAACCACACCTTGTTCTTCTCCTGTTTTTGAGCGTGCAGGTGATCAAGAGATGGGTGAAAGCATCTTTGTGGAGGAGGAGCAGGATGACGTCGATTGGGGTGCTTCCGAGCCGACTACACCGATTGCCCCTGTCGACCCTATGATGACTACGTCGGTTCGAGGCCCCGATCCTTCTTCGACTTCATGGGGGATGGATGACCAGTATCGATCTCTTGCACCTGAGAGAGCTCCAACTACGGTTCAGGGGGAGGCTACTTCATCAAGAATGGCGCCTATACACATTCAGCATCATTGTCCTCCTGAGAACATGATCGGTAACCTCAAACAGCATGTCACTCGCAACAGGTCATATGAAATCTCTCATTTCACACATTGTGCTTTTATTGCCAATTTTGAGCCGAAGATATTGGACACGCTTTATCTAATGCTGATTGGGTCAATGCCATGCATGAGGAGCTTGAGAACTTTGAGAGAAACCAAGTCTGGGTCCTAGTTCCTCCACCTCCATAGTGTCATCCCATAGGTACCAAGTGGGTGTTTAAGAACAAGCAGAGTGAGGATGGGGTGATAGTTAGGAACAGGGCTAGATTGGTTGCTCAGTGGTTTTGCTAGAAAGAGGGGATAGACTTTGAGGAAACCTTTGCTCCTATTGCCCATTTAGAAGCCATTAGGATCCTTTTAGCCATTGCAGCTTCGAAAGGTTTCAAGCTATATCAGATGAATGGCAAGAGTGCTATTCTCAATGGGTACATAGAGGAGGAAGTGTATGTGAGGCAACCCCCTAGTTTCGAAAATCCAAAGCACCCAGACCATGTTTACAAACTCCACAAAGCCTTGTATGGTCTTACACAAGCCCCTAGAATGTGGTATGCTAGATTGAAGTCCTTTTTGCTTAGGAAGGGTTTTACCACGGGCTCTGTTGATAAAACTTTGTTTCTCCTCAAGCAAGGCAAAGACATTCTCATTGTGCAGATATACATGGATGATATAATCTTTGGTGGCTCTTCACATGCCCTTGTGGCAAGGTTTTCTTATTTGATGAGCAGGGAGTTCGAGATGAGCATGATGGGCGAGTTGACTTTCGTTCTTGGGTTGCAAATCAAGCAAACTCAGGTTGAAGAAGTTTGACATGGGCGAGGCCAAGCCTCTTTCGACGCCCATGTCAACTACCATTGCCTTGGATGAAGACCTTGAGGGAGAAGCTATGAATCAGAAGGAGTATCGCAACATGATCGGATCGTTGCTGTACTTGACGGCGATGAGACTGGACATTCAGTTCACGGTCTATCTTTGTGCGCTTTCAGTCTTCACCGCGCACATCTCATCGTCAAGCCATCAAATGGATCATGAGGTACCTTCGTTTTACTCCTGAGTTCGGTCTTTGGTACTCGATTGCTTCCACCCTCTTGCTTTCTAGTTATTCTGATGTTGATTATGCTGGTTGTTGTGTTGAGAGAAAGTCAACTTCTGGTACTTATCAGTTTCTTGGTTCGTCTCTTATTTCTTGGTCCTCTCGCAAGCAGTCCACCATAGCCTAATCCACCTATGAGGCTGAGTATATTGCTGTTGCTGCTTGTTGCTCTTAGCTGCTTTGGATAGTTTCTACCTTGAGAGACTTTGGCCTAGAGTTTACCCGAGTGCCACTTTAGTGTGATAGCACCAGTGCCATAAGTGTAGCCAAGAACCCAGTGCTCCATGCTAAGACCAAGCACATTGAAGTGAGGTACCACTTCCTGAGAGACAACCAAGAGAAAGGAACCATAGACTTGAGACATATCCGCACCAAGCACCAGCTAGCTGACATTTTCACCAAACCTCTCGACCAAGCCCAATTTGCACATTTGCGAGGGGAGTTGGGTGTTTGCTTCCCATTTTAGTTGTGGGATGCTTTGTATACTGTATAGTAGTTTTTATTTCTCTTTTTTGCTTTTGCATTTGTATCATATTGCACTGCATCTCATCATGTATCATATATCATGTGCTTAGCTTCATTTGAATAGCTTGGTGTTTCAGATTGTGCTTTTATCGGTATGTATTATGGATACATGATGGCTATAGCAGCTTAGGCTCTTTTTGATCATCTTGAAACATGTTATAAGATAATCTTGTTTTATAAATGTGAACTTACTTAATGAATGATAAAATCTGAAAAATGTTCACCCTTGAGATGGCAACTAGCATGTGTAGGATGTGTTGAGATCCATGCTGCTCTCACATGTATGCTTCAGTTGTTATGTCTCATGTTTCTTGAATCATATACTTAGCTCGGATCTCTTGATATCTTTGTGCTAAAACTTGATGTCTAAGCTAAGTAATGATGAAACTATTTTAGAGTTGATCTTTACTGTCCCACGGCAATGTCACGAGACTGCTTCTCATTCACTCGAGTGAGATGAACTTGGGCATTGTAGTGCTAGTCCACAACCACTCGTGATGAGACGACTTCCAACTTGCACAAGGGATGAACTCGACGTGGTTGAAAACATGATAAAAATAACAAAATCTTTTGGTGGACGGTTTGATACTCTCACATACACATTTCTAAAAGTAAAATTGTAATTCACTGTAAAACTCCAATCAATGTTGAAGCTACAAGTGTTAAGTGCTTCCTTGAGACATGATGTATGATCGTTATATGGGGTAGTTCACTTTTGTATACATGTGTTAGCACTAGTTTGATCTCCTGCTTATATTTGCTATGTGCTATCCTCTTTGGTGGACACCCTTTTATAAAGTGATGCTTAAAACTGATCAAAATGCTTATGATTCATATTTTGTTTAGTTGGTCGGTTTGAGCATTAGCTTTGTCTTGTGCCTGTTGTAATAATGTGTTGTACCAACTTGAGCATGATTTTATTCAACTTGCATACTCCTAAAGCTTTTTATGTGTACATTGTCCATCTTGTGCATTTCATAGCATGCTTTAACGGGGATATTTTATATTGTCCACTTGATAAGTTCTTTTATCAACAAGGGGGAGAATATTTTCATAAATCCAGAGTGTGCATTCATTCATGTGCATTTGTGAGGTTGATGCACTTGTCAAGGGGGAGTTGCACATTTGCTTTTGCTAGACGTGTCGAGCCGTTTGCCTCTGTTTAGAGGGTCTAGCTATTTTGAGCCTGTTTTGCTTGGTTGCGTCGAGCCGTTGCCCATGTCTTTAGGGACCAAGTTGTTGCTCTTTGCTTTGCTCATGGCAAGTGACTATTTCAAGCTTTTCTTTGGCTTTTGGTCATTTGAGTGGACTTTCTCTAGCTTTGTGTTGGTGTTGACAATGCACTCATCAAAGGGGAGATCGCAGACACATGATTTTCCATATCATGGTGTAGCATCTTTTGTTGGTGTGATGAGCGATTGTCAACATGTCCAACACTTTGGTTGGTGGTCGATCTTGGTGGTTCTACTAATCCTCTGGCACAGGGTTATGTGTCAAAACATGTCTCTTAGCTTGTATTGTGTAGGTGTGGAGTCCAGAGGCAGTGGCAGTGGTCGCGTGAAGGTCAAGTAGGGCATGCCGTGCTGACGGACCAAGTGCGGTGAAGGGCAGACGCGAAGCTTGGACCAAGGGACCAGACGACTGGGTGGCCAGCTGTGGTGGCTGACACTCGGGACATCGACAAGCGCAAGTGTACACGGCGGGGGATGCGTATGGCTACGCTACTCGCAAGGAGGTTTGGTGGTTTGACCTCAAAACCATCTGCGGGGGATGTGTACGGGGTACGACACTCGTGGACAGTTTGGTGGTTTGCCCTCACAACCATCGGAGGCCGGTTTCACAGGTTTGCGCCTCAAAACCTAGGTGGTCCCGATGCGGACGGACGGCAGGTGGCGGCATCGGGGATATTGCGTTGAGGCAAGGCTACCGGTGAGAAGGCGCGGTAGCTGTCGGATTAGAGAATCTTGAGTTGGATCATAGTGCCCTTGGCTAGGTGGTTTGCTCTAATAAATATCTAGGGGCAGTAGTGGAATTGTGTAGTAGGCATATAAATAGGAGTGGACAGCCCCCACCAGAACCACCTCTCTCGGCCGCACTTCTCAACGCCACAGTTTTACCTCTATCTATTTTGGTTTTTCCCTTTTTTTGTTGGTGTTCTTGTAGAGCTCCAAGAACAAGAATTTTACCCATGTATTTGTGAGATATTTTGTGTGGGAATGGAGGCCCGAATCCTCCTCGTTCCCTGTGGGCTTTTTCTAGCCGATCTGTGAATTTGGTTTGTTTTTTTGTGGTGCGTTGACTCTCTGCAGTTCTGCTAGACTAACTTTGATTCCTCAATTTTGGAGCGTTTGGCTCAATCTTTTTGTGTTGATTGATGCTTTGTCGAGTGATAAACTAGATCCTCAAGGGAATTGAACCAATTCCACTCGTGCATCAAGAAACCAGAGCAGTTGTCGTTTTAGGGGAAACTATGTTCTTGGCCAGATCTGTGATTCCTGGCCTCTGCATTCAAATTAGGATTCGATTTCTTGGGGATAGATTACCTTCTCCCTTGTAATTGCCTGTGCAAAATATGATATTGATCTATGTTGGTCAGATCCAATTTTCACTGAATCTCTCTCTCGCGTTGCTGCTGTTCCGAGCAGGTGTTTTTTTCTTGAGATTCCTTTGACTCTTTTTTGTCTGTCTGCATGAGGGATTCCCATGTAGGGTCTAACTGCAGTGCTACCAGCATCGTGTGCTTAGGTGCCAAATGAGCTCTGAAGAGCAGCACTTGCCCTTGACCCAGGTTCTCTGGTTCTTTCGTCGATGATCAGTTAACTGCTTTGGTGACGCCAGTAGTGGGAGAACCATAGTACTCTGTAGTGCTGAAGTGCCTCCCACTCTAGGTCGTGGGGTCCCGACCAGTTTTCGGTAAGCTTCTGACCACTTGCCGACCACTGTGAGCTACGTGGTCCAGACCAGTTTTCCGACCAGTCTTTGCCTTAGTCCCGACCAGTCATTCTGACTAGTCGTTGCTTTAGTCTCGACCAGTCTTTTCGACCAGTTTCTACTCTGTTACCGACCACCGTGGTCGACTTTGTTTCGACCAAGTTTTACTGACCAGCTTTTCAGACCAGCTCCTGTTCTATTGCCGACCACCTTGGTTTACGTGGTCGGTACCAGTTGCTGCCCAGGTTTCCTTCAGCTCCCGACTAGCTCCTGACTAGCTGCAATTTGTTCTCTGCTTTTACCCTCTTGCTTTGCATTTGCTTGGAGGGGCTCGGCAGTGCTTCTACCTGGTCGGGGTTTTTGAGGAAAAATTTTTCGGCTCCCATTCACCCCCTCTAGTCGCTGTTTTCGGTCCTTCAATTGGTATCGGAGCCGATTAAGGATCACTTCCACCTTAATTGGTCCGTGATCGGCAGAAGGTGACATGGCTTGCAACACCGGTCCGATAAGCTGCCTCAATTTAATGGGGAGAACTACTCGTACTGGAAGATCCGGATGCAAGCGCATCTATAAGGGATCGATTGGCGTGTTTGGGAAATCATTAAGAATGCTGATTACCAGGTGCTTGGTGCATGGGTCAATCAAGAGCAGATCGACCAACACAATGCCAACAATATTGCTCGTGCTGAGCTTTACGCTGCTTTGTCAATATCTGAGTTTGATCATGTTTCTGATTGTGTGACTGCTTGGGAGATCTAGAGGAGGCTTCAAAGCTTCCATGAGGGTACAACCCATGTCAAAACCTAACTCTGGATTGTGTGACTGTTTTTGGTCCTTCACCCATGCTCTGGATGGTCTTTTTGATCATCGACCGCCTCCCGATCTGGATCTGAATGTATGCTAGGTGATGGCGCCAATGCCAGAGATGATTTCCTAGGTCATACTACCATCACCCCACACACAAAACAATCATCAAGTTGCGAAGGTTGGTATTAACTTACAAATGTCTATGATGCAATTCACACTAGCCATATGATATTCATGCTTGTTTTCTAACAATCTCAATGTATGCTAGTTGACGATACCCATGCC